>OU612045.1:140190679-141390679 GCA_914767935.1 Coremacera marginata
TATGGTAATGGTATGGTAATGGTATGGTAATGGTATGGTAATGGTATGGTAATGGTATGGTAATGGTATGGTAATGATATGGTAATGGTACGGTAATGGTATGGTAATGGTATGGTAATGGTATGGTAATGGTATGGTAATGGTATGGTAATGGTATGGTAATGGTATGGTAATGGTATGGTATTGGTATGGTAATGGTATGGTAATGGTATGGTAATGGTATGGTAATGGTATAGTAATGGTATGGTAATGGTATGGTAATGGTATGGTAATGGTATGGTAATGGTATGGTAATGGTATGGTAATGGTATGGTAATGGTATGGTAATGGTATGGTAATGGTATGGTAATGGTATGGTAATGGTATGGTAATGGTATGGTAATGGTATGGTAATGGTATGGTAATGGTATGGTAATGGTATGGTAATGGTATGGTAATGGTATGGTAATGGTATGGTAATGGTATGGTAATGGTATGGTAATGGTATGGTAATGGTATGGTAATGGTATGGTAATGGTATGGTAATGGTATGGTAATGGTATGGTAATGGTATGGTAATGGTATGGTAATGGTATGGTAATGGTATGGTAATGGTATGGTAATGGTATGGTAATGGTATGGTAATGGTATGGTAATGGTATGGTAATGGTATGGTAATGGTATGGTAATGGTATGGTAATGGTATGGTAATGGTATGGTAATGGTATGGTAATGGTATGGTAATGGTATGGTAATGGTATGGTAATGGTATGGTAATGGTATGGTAATGGTATGGTAATGGTATGGTAATGGTATGGTAATGGTATGGTAATGGTATGGTAATGGTATGGTAATGGTATGGTAATGGTATGGTAATGGTATGGTAATGGTATGGTAATGGTATGCTAATGGTATGCTAATGGTATGGTAATGGTATGCTAATGGTATGGTAATGGTATGGTAATGGTATGGTAATGGTATGGTAATGGTATGGTAATGGTATGGTAATGGTATGGTAATGGTATGGTAATGGTATGGTAATGGTATGGTAATGGTATGGTAATGGTATGGTAATGGTATGGTAATGGTATGGTAATGGTATGGTAATGGTATGGTAATGGTATGGTAATGGTATGGTAATGGTATGGTAATGGTATGGTAATGGTATGGTAATGGTATGGTAATGGTATGGTAATGGTATGGTAATGGTATGGTAATGGTATGGTAATGGTATGGTAATGGTATGGTAATGGTATGGTAATGGTATGGTAATGGTATGGTAATGGTATGGTAATGGTATGGTAATGGTATGGTAATGGTATGGTAATGGTATGGTAATGGTATGGTAATGGTATGGTAATGGTATGGTAATGGTATGGTAATGGTATGGTAATGGTATGGTAATGGTATGGTAATGGTATGGTAATGGTATGGTAATGGTATGGTAATGGTATGGTAATGGTATGGTAATGGTATGGTAATGGTATGGTAATGGTATGGTAATGGTATGGTAATGGTATGGTAATGGTATGGTAATGGTATGGTAATGGTATGGTAATGGTATGGTAATGGTATGGTAATGGTATGGTAATGGTATGGTAATGGTATGGTAATGGTATGGTAATGGTATGGTAATGGTATGGTAATGGTATGGTAATGGTATGGTAATGGTATGGTAATGGTATGGTAATGGTATGGTAATGGTATGGTAATGGTATGGTAATGGTATGGTAATGGTATGGTAATGGTATGGTAATGGTATGGTAATGGTATGGTAATGGTATGGTAATGGTATGGTAATGGTATGGTAATGGTATGGTAATGGTATGGTAATGGTATGGTAATGGTATGGTAATGGTATGGTAATGGTATGGTAATGGTATGGTAATGGTATGGTAATGGTATGGTAATGGTATGGTAATGGTATGGTAATGGTATGGTAATGGTATGGTAATGGTATGGTAATGGTATGGTAATGGTTTGGTAATGGTATGGTAATGATGTGGTAATGGTATGGTAATGGTAAGGTAATGGTATGGTTACGGTGTGGTTATTGTATATTATATGTTTTTTTCCCTCTTAAACAAACGGGAATAGCGCCATTTTAAGAATATTTAAACAGCCTTTAATGGTATCAAGGTAGTAAGAAATACAGTGCATGACATAGTGATAATTTACAGGAAGTTTCCAAAAACAATTGGTATCTGAACTTAAAAGAAATGTACATAAAAAAACCTTTCCTTATTTTTTAAGCTTTAAGCCATCAAAGAAGTAATTATTCACTATTTATTTTTATGTTGCCTTTTTAAGTTTATGCAATTATCTGCAGTGTCGCTTTATATTATGTATACAGTTCCTTAATTACAAAATCCAGTATTGCCAGCTACTGCTGATGTAATTCTGTAAAATTTGTCAAAAAAACCCGCTAAAGTCGGCTATTGACAATATATTAATACATTTATATATTAATATTATTAACATTATGGGATGAAATAATAATAATGAGTTAAAATAATGAGGGAAAAAAAATCACCTAAAACATCAATTCTTCTGCTTACTTCATTGTCGCTTCCACACAAGAAAAAGCGTGACATTTTCCGTGTTTCATTTATTTCTTTATTCTGGCTGTGTTTTTCCAGAACCCAATTTTCTAGAACTCAAAGAATTTTCCCGGAAAAAGTATGTATACAATTTTCAAAGTTGGGGCAAGGGCATAAAAACTAGATTTTCTTTTTTAGCTTTGTCTTAAAGTGCCTCCCTCAAAATTTTAAATGAGGCTGTTTTTTTCGAAAAGATCTTTTTTTTTATATTAAAACCATTATTCTTTTTTTCTAGTCCAACAACAAACCATGAACATTGATCATCATGATTGCAAGCAACTCTACATGATTGTAGCTAAAATAAAAAAGGCATCAATGTTTTTGTTGGCATAGATTGCATTCGACGCAATTAACATTAGATATGATCGGGGAATATTGTATTCGCGGCATCACTTCTATGCCTTCTTAACTCATATCTTGAAAATTTGTATGATTATTATCAATTTTCTTTTAAAGACATACTGTCAGCGTCAAAAGTGACTAGATAAAAAAAAATTAAGTTGTCTTTACTGCACAAAAAATAAGCGCTACCAATTAAATGCTATAAGTGTAAATGACGGTTTATTATTGCTTGTAACATTTTGGACAAACCCTTGAATCTTCATATCTGCTATCTATCCATTCTTTTAAGTTTGGATGAATTCTCCAAACATCTCTAAACTTTTGGACGTACGGACGCTTGTCTTTTTCGATTTTTGGTATTATAACTTATAGGGATGACAGTTAATTGTGAAATAGAATCAGTCTTCCAATTTGAACATAGAGATGACGATTGAACCCCAAGGTTACATTTTTGAGATGATTATTTTACACCATATACAAGATGACATTTTTAAAATGAAATATTTTTCACACTTACTAAAACAAATATTGCATTACAACAAAAAAAGGTTTAATCTAAATTGAATAAACAACAAAAATCCGCCAAAAATTCTGCGAGCGGATTTTTAATAATTTTTCCCGCCAACTGACATCAAAATCCGCATATTTTGCGGGAAATTCGCTGGTCTGGCAACAGTGGTAATTAATCGCAATACAATCGCTTAAAGGCCGTTTAAGAGTGAATTAAGAAAAAACACTTAATATTTCCTAATGATATACTTGAGAATTATGAATCATTGATGTAATTCGGAATGTTTTTGATATACATACAGTAAACCAAAAAAAACTTGTACAGCATACTTACTTATGTTTATGTTGCAATATCTTTAAAACTATGTACACTAGCTATATGAAACAAAATGTTAAAATATTCTTTAATTTATTCAATTTTCAAATAGTTTCAACAAAATTGTGAAAAAAGCATTTTCTTAAAACAAATCAACAAAAAAAAAAAACAGGCACATTTTATGAAGCCAAAAAAAAACTTGTACATTTCAGATATTCTTAAAAAAGCAAAGATTTTACGATATTATTTTTTAAAGCTAATATTTCGTGTGATGGCCCTTAGCAAATATAACGGCTTGTAACCTTTTTGGCATTGAGAGAGACAAATTTTTTGTGATGTCAGGGCTGATTGACGCCCATATGTTTTGGAGTGCATTTTTAAGCTCTTTTATGTTTTTATTTGGTTTTTCTCTTAGTTTTTTTTCCATGTGAGCCCACAAATGCTCGATTGGGTTTAAATCGGGACTTTGGGGGGGATGGGGTAGCACTTTTTTACAATTGTACAGCAGCCATTCTTTGACCACAAGCGAGGAATGCTTTGGATCATTGTCGTGAACGAAGCTAAAATTGTCGACAATTTCCAATTTTGCAGCTGTTTGTCGCAAATTGTTCTTTAAAATATTTAAATAATCAAATTTGTTCATAGTGCCTTCAACAAACTGAAAGTTCCCAACCCCATTAGCTCCCATTGCACCCCAAACCATAACACTGCCCCCGCCGTGTTTGACGGTTTTATTAACATTTTTGGAGTCCAATGCTGTACCCTTTTTTCTCTACACAAAACGTCGTCCATCTGATCCAAATAGGTTGAATTTTGACTCATCAGTAAATATCACTGAGTTCCAAAACTCTACTGGCTTCGTGACATACTCCTTGGCATACTCCAGTCGCTTCTTTATATTTTTTGCTGACAACAGTGGCTTGTTTCGGGGTGCATACCCTCTTAAACCTTCCGAATGCAAAAAATTTCGCACTGTTTGTGGGTGTACTTGAATAATTCCCTGTTCGCTCAAGTTTTGAGCTATTTTCGATGCAGATATTCTAGGATTTTCATCAATTATGCGACCTATTTTTCTTTGAGTTTGTAAAGATGAAATTTCTCTTGGCCTTCCACTTCCACTTGGTCTACTTAAAAACCCATTTTTCTGGAACATATCAATTATATATTTGACCGTAGAGTGCGGCTTCTTTACCACTTCAGCAATTTTCCTCAAACTCTTCTTTTCTTCCCAAAGTTTTATAATTAATTTTTTCATTTCTATTGAAGTTTGCTTTGAATCCATTTTTTTTTTTCTTTCTTTCAAATATTAAGAGCAAACTGAATGTGGAGCCAATAAATGAAAAAAAAAAACTGGTTTTAATAACGGTACCTCACCAGACTGCGTAATGTAAAGAGTGTACAAGTTTTTTTTGGCTTCATAAAATGTGCCTGTTTTTTTTTTGTTGATTTGTTTTAAGAAGATGATATTTTCACAATTTTTGTTGAAACTATTTGAAAAGTGAATAAATTAAAGAATATTTTAACATTTTATTTCATATGGCTAGCGTACATAGTTTCCAAGATAATGCAACATAAACATAAGTAAGTATGCTGTACAAGTTTTTCTTTGGTTGACTGTATATTCTTAGAACTATTTTGTTATTCTCAAAATTTGAAAAGTTGATGCGAAATTTGATCTTCCCACTGCTACCAAAGAGCTTATTGTTCAAATCAAAACAAGAAGAATTGCTCAAAAGCACACGAAAAAAAAAAACAAAACACGCAAAAATAACTACAAAAATAACAGATAAAAATATTTTTATTTGATATATTTTTCTTAGCACGCGTACTCGACTCAGTTGTAAAATGCTTTTCCCGGTGATAAAACTATACGTGTTCGTGCTTATTTCTACAAGTTTCGCTGACGCAGGGTTTGTGTGCATCAAAAGATCTGTTAAGCCTCAAGCAGAGTTGGATCTTAATTCTTTGAACCTTCACTCACCAGAATGGATTAGAAAGCATTTGAAGAACAAGGTCATACAAAAGGATGCCATTACCTTTGAACTGGGCACACCACAATACGAAATACTTAACCCTGAAGACCTACCCGAGATCATAACCCAGGATCATCCAGACTATTATGAAAACCTCAAGCTCTATGGACAACATGATGACCATGGACAGCATGATGACCATGGACAGCATGATGACCATGGACAGCATGATGGCCATGGACAGCATGACTACTATGGACAGCACAATGACTTTAAGCACGATGACTACAAGCATGATGGTCTCGAACATGATGAGCACAAGGATGATGACCAAAAGTATGATGATGTAAAGCATGATGACTACCAACACCAGGACACCGATGCCAACTCCATGGAAACCAGAACTCAAAGTGAGAAATCTAATGAGTCAACAGTGAACAAATCAGGGGATTCTAAGGGAGAAGAATTTAAGTTTGTCTTTGTAAAAGCCAAGAACTTCTCAGAAAAAATCACAAAAACAACAAATAAAGAATCAGCTGAGCAGGATAAAGAATCTAAAGATGATGAACAGCCTAAAGATGAATTAAATATTGAAGCGGATGACCATGAAAATCAACCTTCTCATATGAACATGCCGCATAATCTGGAAACATCATCGTATGGCAATTATCAGGAACAAAATGAGGAGCCGCAGGCTGCCGAATCTATATCCTCTTACCAGCAATATGCTTATCCGTCAAATAATCAATTTATTCCGGGTTCAATGTATTCACAGAGCACTCCATATATAAGTCCATACAACTACTATAACTATAAATACAATTATGGAAGCGAACAACCGCCGCATGTACGTGAATTTGAGCAACTGTATCGCTCTGCTTTGGCATCAAATGAACAATATAACCGCAGATTATTAATGTATCCCCAGTACTATTCTCCAAAAAATTATTACGACTATTAAGATAACTTTTCCATTCTAGGTGTTATTCTTAACTACATTACAAAAAAATAAAGTGAAATTTACTGATAAAAAAAAATGTATCTATTGTATTGTCCTTACACTGTGTTTTGGGTGGGATCAAATAGTTGGGATCATATAGTTTATTTATAATGAAAATTAACAGTAAAAGAACTTAGCATTAGTTGTGTTTGGAAGGCTGTATGATTGATCAGAAACTAGTCGAGTGGAAACGCGTTTCTTGCCCAAACAATCGTGTTCAATGGTACGAATTGATTCGTGAAACACTTAAGCGGATATCTCTCTCAAACTTAAGTAACGATTTTTCTTCACTTTATTGATGCCGAGACAAATCTTCCACCACATCTAGACCGCTTTTGAATGCACTGACCACTCATATGAAAGTGTTTTTGATAGAGTCGAATCACTGTAAGTCTTCTGTATTATTTTCAGCGATTTGGCACACGAAATTTCATTAGCAATACAAATTTTGAGAACAATTTTTTGTTCGATATTTTCCTTCATTGTTGAATTGTAAAAAGACTGCACCCAACTCAGTCTTAAATGATTTGGGGCAATTTAAGGTTAATACTAGAAAATTACTAGTAAGCAAATGCTAGTAAAAAAAACAACTAATAAAATTCAAAATTTGTGAGTATAAGTAGTAATATAGTAAACTAACAAAAAGACTTCTCAAATTACGGTACACATAAATGATGAATGACAATTTTGCAGTATTTATTATTATTACGTGATGCAAAAACAATTGAACATATCCAAAATCTTATAATCATATTTAAAGCTATTTATAATATTTTTACATTGAAACTTTTCTTCTTGTTCTTAACATTTTTACTCTACCAAATTTCGCGTGTAAAATATTATAACTTTTGTAGTGAAGAGGAAGTAATTTGCTGTTTCATTAAAGCTCCCTTCTACTATTTTTCCGATTACGGGAATGCGTTCGAGTAAGAAGTAGTTAACACTTTTAAAAACATTTGCGTCCGAGAACAGACCTAATCTATAGTGGTATTCGCTCTTTCGTGTATTAGATGTACTGATTGTAATTGTACCGATAAATACAAGGGAAAGAGTGAGTGACTTCTTCCACAGCAGTGTATCTACTATTGGCTACACTGGTGGCAATTGAATGTTTTTTCTTTATTTTAACATTTTCCATTACAGATTCCATTACAGATGGATTTTAAACAGTTCTAATTAGAAAACGATATGATGTGACGAGCTAGCGCGAAAAATTATGGCGAACAAAGGACAAGAAATGGTGCCAAGAATGCTGCCAAGTAATGTCAAAATGATACAATTAACACATACAACTACATTACAATCATCTTTTGATGTTGTAAAGAAACACATAAAGCGTAACTTCAAAAGCTATGGTATTTGTTGTTGCATGTGTATTTAGTGTAATTTTTTGACAGAAGTACACTAGTGTATTCATAAATACACAAAAGAGCGAATACCACTTATACAGGGTGAGGCAAAAGTCACGAAGGGGTTTAAAACAGTCATAACTTTTTTAATTTTTAATTTTATTTTTTTTTTTTTACAAAATAATAAAATATGATATTGGGAGATTTTTTAAATTTAGGTGTGAAAGATTATGTCACGTAAGTGAGCACCATTTTCAGCCTCGCAAAGTTGAGCTCTTTTAATAGCATTTTCCATGACACGAGTCAGAATATCTGGCTGCAACGCTCTTATTTCGGCTCGAATATTCTCTTTGAGCTGTGCAATTGTTGTGGGTTTATTGATATACACCTTCTCTTTCAAATATCCCCAAAGGAAATAATCTGGTGCTGTTAAATCCGGCGAACGGGCAGGCCAATTGAATGCTGAATTTTTGGAAATTAAACGTTCGCCAAAAATCTGCCTTAGGAGCTGCATAGTGGCTCGAGCAGTGTGTGCAGTGGCCCCATCTTGTTGGAACCACATCTCTCGATTGTCAGAAAGAGCTGGCCTTAAAAAATTTTGGACCATATCTCGATATCGCTCGCCATTTACCGTTACACCATTTCCATCGTTATCTTCGAAAAAGAATGGTCCAATAATTCTTTGGGACGTAACTGCGCACAGAATGTGGTCTTCCGCTTCGTGGAAAATCCCTCACTGAGCCTTGTTCCTGAAAACGTGTCACTAAGCGTCGAATCATTGATTCGGATGGTGAGTTCCGCACATTAAAATGACGACGATAGGCTCGTTGAGTTTGAATTATTGATCGATGATGTTCAAAATAAAGTTATATGATTTTGGTTCGCTGGATAACGTTGTAACCTTCCATAATTAATCTTCCAGATTTATTTTACAAGTCCTAAAAAGAAAAATAAAAAAAAAATTAAATTAGAAAAGTTATTAATTTTTCAAATCCCTTCGCGACTTTTGCCCCACCCTGTATATAAATATGCGTACACAAAAAAGTTAAGTTAAGTTAAGTTAAGAACCATTTTCTCCTGTGTTTTTCAACCTATTTTGATGATTTTGTTGAGGGAGAAGGAGTGCATTGAATAGTTTAAAAAAAATGCTTCCTGGGATACCCGGCGTCGCTCGAGGGTGATATGGCGAAAAGGTCAAATTTCGACCAATGGCGTACTGTACTGTACTGTACTGTACTGTACTGTAACTGTGAAATATTGGGAATTTATAGCTATTATTCCAAAAACTGTGGCGTAGTGGGTAGAGTGTGTGGCTCATACGCCAGAGAACCCAGGTTCGAATCCCCCATCTGATATAGAAAGTTTTTCAATTGAATTAATTGTTCTGTTCGGCCGTCACCTCTCTGCAGACAATGGCAAACCTCAGAGAGTAAAAAAACTGCCATAAAAAGCTTCTTGAGAACATAAGCCGTTCGGAGTAGATGTAGATGTAGTAGATAATACATGTAGGTCCAGTTCTCGATCATTTGTGTTCAAACATTTCATAACACCCACAACACAATTGATTATAAGAAGCTCGGTCAAAGTCCGTTCAAGGGCTGAAATGGCCATTTCTTTTTTTTTTATTATTTTTTTATTCCAAAAACAAATTGATGGAGCTAAGAGAAAAGTAATTTTAATGTTATAAATTTTTCGATACCTGATAATTTTCGACCTAAGAAAAATTCTACGAAAAAAACTACTACGAATTCCAAGAAACCGTAACCCTTAGAAAAACTTGAAAGAGGTTAGCCAGGACAAAATATAATGAAGAAGGTGTTGTTTGTCGATCTCAGTTCATGAGCAACTGTCTTCTCAAAATTTTAAAGTGTCGACTACAACTCCGACCTAACCTAACTTACATGGTAAGATGAAAAATGTTAATGAAGTCTTTTAAAGGTTATATATAAGGGTGGTCGTTATATTTAAGATAATGTTGGATGGCCGCGAATCAGCTCCAAGAGCCAAAAAATGTACTTTCTTATTTTTTCAGATTTTTGCTGTAACCTCAATCTGTATCTTAATCTTAATTTTAATCTTAATCTTAATCTTATTCTTAATCTTAATCTTAATCTTAATCTTAATCTTAATCTTAATCTTAATCTTAATCTTAATCTTAATCTTAATCTTAATCTTAATCTTAATCTTAATCTTAATCTTAATCTTAATCTTAATCTTAATCTTAATCTTAATCTTAATCTTAATCTTAATCTTAATCTTAATCTTAATCTTAATCTTAATCTTAATCTTAATCTTAATCTTAATCTTAATCTTAATCTTAATCTTAATCTTAATCTTAATCTTAATCTTAATCTTAATCTTAATCTTAATCTTAATCTTAATCTTAATCTTAATCTTAATCTTAATCTTAATCTTAATCTTAATCTTAATCTTAATCTTAATCTTAATCTTAAGCTTGAGTTGAAGTTGAAGTTGTGTTTATTTTATAACACAAATTTCTAGAAAAATTTTGTTTCTAGGAGAAATTTTGTTCTATATGTGCGAGAAGTTGAATAAATTTATATTTGGTTATTAAAAAAGTTATTGTTTTTAAATTATGAACATTTTCTTTCATCTAAATTATAAATTATTTTAAGTCCTACAATGAAAACTTCAATAACTTTTTCTCAAATGTACTGAGAAATCGCAATTTTTTTAATATCGTTGATAAAAAATTTATTGGTATATTATTTAAAGTATTCGTAACACAATTTTATGAAATGCACAAACATTTTTTTTCAGAGAAGTTGTTGAAGGTTTGATTACTCTTAGTATTCCACTTGCTTGTTCGCTTATTTTAATTTTTTTTAAAATAATTTTTCCTGTTTGAGAATTTTTATGTTTTAGGTATCAAAATTTAAGTATCAAGAATTCAATATAGAATACGATAAAGCTAATTTTTGTTTTCGAAAGATGGCTTCAAATATTAAAAAAATACTTGTAAAAGTCAAAATTTATCACAAAAAAATCAAAATTTTTCTTTTGAACCTGAATATCTCACAGACTAGACATGACAGAAAACTAACACCCCCTCTAAAAAGCTTGTTTAATTTTCTATAAGATGGGTTGTCTTTTATTGCTCTGCGTTAAGTGGATTGGATTCCAAGGCATAAAAACAGGATCAAATTCGTAAAAACACAAAGTTCTGAGGCCGACTAAGAAATAAAAATCAGTTTCATAACGAAGGAAGAAGGGTTAAACAGTATTAGCTATCAAGGTTCGTGGGGCATATCCACTGTTGGCCAGTGTCATTTTTAAAACTTTTATGAAAACTTTTTGCATCTAAATTGTAAATTATTTTTAACCATACTGTAAAAATTTCACTAACTTTAACACAATATTTACTGAGAAATCGCAATTTTAAAAAAAAATTTCTAAAATTTAATGTTTATAACTTTTAAAAAAATGGCAAATTTTCAAAAAAAATATTTTAGAACCTTAATTTTGATCAAAAAATCTTCAGAGTTCTACAATAAAAAAATAAAATTGAACAAGTTGATGTTCAGAGTTCCCACTTTAGGAAACTTGGCTCAGTCTAGAGAAGTGGGTGGTATAAGACAAAGGGGCATTTGCCTTAAATTTTAATCGAACTCCTTCTACAGCGTTTGTTCAACTTCAACCACATTTTGGACATATATTCTTTGGTATAATGGGCAGATCGTATTCGAGGGCGTGTCACTTTAATTTTAAACTAACTTCTACACTGCTCGAATTTAATCAAGTTTTGAACATATATTATTTGATATAATAAGCAGTCCTTAGTTAGGCAGGACTAGACAAAGGACATGCCACTTTAATTTTAAAACTTTATTTAAATAATTATTTACTCTATGGTATTAATATTTATCATAGGCAGGGGGGTAGCGTCAGTTCCAAGCACCATGCAAGAGGGGAGTGGGACTAGACAGACAATGAGAATGACTATTTTTTTATTTTAAAAAAATAACAGTAGCAATAAGCAAAACCTTCAGTAAGCATATTGCTTTTCATGAATATTCATGAAGCGTCGGGTATTCCAGCTATTCCTTAAAATATCATTCTTGATTTATTATAGAGTAGGACATTAATGTCAAATAAATAAACCTGACCGCTGTTTTGTTAAAATTACGCACATTACAGGGAAAAACAATAACTATTGGAAACAAAAACTACTGTTAATGGCACTCTTTATTGATAAGTCGATTCTAAGATATGCAAAACATTTTTCTTATCAGGCGCGTGCCATAAAATGCTTCCCAATACTTAACTTCCTATATTTAAAGTTCAAAGAAATGCTTCTATTTAAATAGCGTTATTAATGGGTAAAAATGTTAAATGGATGTCATTAGTGATGCAGAAGACTGAAGCTTTGAGCTGCTCTTCAATATTGATCAATTAATACAGTGGGTGGTTACAATGGAATTATTTTACAAATTAACATTTTTTAATTTCTGGAATATATGTATGTATAAGAGAGTGCTTAGTTAAGTTTCTTTAGAAAAGTTTTTTAAAATTTTCTAAAGTTAAATTTAAGTTTTTTTGACAAGCAAATAAGATGAAACAAAAAGTGCCAAGATATGCTTTATAATTTGTATTTAAAATACAATATAAATCTTTATGTACAGAGGGGGCGAGTACAAATATTTCTCAATTTTTCTCAACTGCACATAAGTATTCCATTGTCTCTAGAATTGTACTATAATTCATACAAATTTTACTTATTTACTTCCGGTTTTCCGCTTCTTTCACTGTATATGCTCTGTTAAAGATTTTTTGTTGATTATTCTATATATAATTATATATAGTTATAAATATAATTTCTAAATTTTGTTTTTTAATCTAGTTACTTTATATTATGTTTTTACTTTTTTTTCTTTGCTGTTACTTTTTAACAACTCTATTCACCCGTTTAATATATGATGAAACGTGATTTTTATACAAACATCCGCTTTTTAGTACAATTCGTGCAATATTAAACTTTATTTGGCAGCGAGAAAGAAAGAAATAACAGTTCAAGTTTAAAATGTATGTATTTAAAATTTATATATTTCTCTTTTTAATAAAGTTTTCTTATAAAAATACGTCTTTCGAAAAAGCGTGTATTTAAGTGATACGCTTTGTCGGTGCATAAGTTTCGAATTACTTGACTTAAGTGAAAAAAGTGCAAAATGTTAAGAAAGGTACGATTATGGAAAACTTTTTAATTTTAAGTTTTTTTTTTTTTGCTTGTAACTTTTTGTTGTTATACAGTCCAATTTTTTGTTAAGTCGCATTAAAACAAAAAATCTGAAGTGTGTCGATTTGTGCATTAATAAGTTGCAGTCGATATTTTTTTGTCAATATAAGTAAATATTATTAATTGTGAATTTACTTGTCAGCATATGCCTTTGATCAAAATAGGTCAAGTTGAATAGGTCGAGAGCCAATATTAAAATGGAAGATATAAATAGAATGCATGGAGTTTCGTTGAAAGATATCAAAATATCATGTTTTTTTTTGTGAAAAATTTATGCTTTCTTCTGTTTTAAAATAAAAGATGATACTGTTTACTCGAATATAAATTTTTGAAATGTGAAAGTGGTTAGCTGGATAGTTCGTAAAACCTTCGAACGCCAAAATTATGGAAACTGTTATGGAATACAAAAAAAAACTATCTGACATCTTAGATTTTAAGTAAATATTAAGTTAAACTTTCACTTCAATTTAAAGTATAATTTTAACGTTCTTCTTAAAACTAATTTTTATCTGTATGTGTTGTTTCAAATTTTTCGGTGTTAAGGAAAGTGTACATTTTAGTTTGAATTTAAAATTATTAAGACCTTAACCTTTGTTATTTTGCATTTTTATACTCTTATATCAATTTATAAAAAAATGTTTTTGGATTAAACAAAATATACCACTGCTACCGTATGTTTAAAGTTACAAATATTAATTATAATGAATATGAATAATGAATATAACAAAATGGCACCGAAATTTTAACTGTTAATAATGATAAAGATAGAAAATCTCGAACCGCGACCTCTAAATATTAATGTTAAGAGTTACGATTATTACAGGCATCTATGCTCACCTCCCTGAATCTATTTCACAGGGGATTTTTAAAAATTAAAAATAGTCGGATTTTTTGAATCACCCTAATATACACAAAAAATCTACAGTTTGTAGCGTTACCCAGCATGATATGGATCGATCCATCTTCGAAGACGTCTTCGCAACGATTCAGTTTCTTGCAAAACTGTTCGATTCATTTTCATAGCAGCCTTCTAAAACCAGTTCAAACAAAATTCCACTTCGACTTGCATGACTTGTTGTTGACATGTCCTCAACGACTGCGTCAAGCTATGTCTTGCAAAAGTGATGCATATAAATCAAGCCATGCCACAGTGTTGCGTCTAGAACAAGCTAGCTGGACCAAATTATTTTATTTTTTTGTACTTATAGGATCAAAACTATGAAAAAATTGTTTTAGAGGGAGGTCGGATATGGACTGTTCACCAGCTAGCAGAGCTTTTACAGGCTCTCTTTTGCCCACAAATTTAAATTTTTACAAAGTAATAGAAACACTATATTTCAGACTGTGTTGATCGTATTAGACTTAATTTTGGTAATTTAGTTCGTATAGTTACTGTTAGCAAATAAATCACAATTGGGCGTGGTCGATATATATGTGACATATATATGCGCCCACTTTTGAGAAATTATTAAAATTTACTACTGGGCCGATTGCAAATTATTTTCGAGCATGAGCACAAAATATGTTGCATGTCATTGTAAATTTTAAACACAATATCAATATTTAAAACCTGTGAGTTTTAAACCAAAAATCGTTGATTCGATTTTCCACAAGTGTTCAGTTTTTTTCGCAATTTTGCGCAATAATTTTAAATTTTCGTTTCAATTTTTTAACCGAGTCACCCAGAGCGTGCGCAAAGATTATACTTTAAGTTCAATAACTTAAGCAGACTGAATTTCTTAGAATTTTTTGGGGAATTTTTCCCATTCTTGGAACACTTACCATTTATTTGTCAAAAAGATGTACTCTAAACCACGCAAAAAAAAATATAAGTGCGAAAGAGTGCGAAAAGGAAATGGTATCGAAAGAAATAATAAAAACGTAGCTTTTATGCAAAAAAAAGAAAAAAATTTAAAAACAGATGAATAGCAGTAAGTTCTACTCTTCAAAACTTAGCAATTTAAATAGGATATTGAACTTTATTAAGACTCAAGTTTGTAAAACTTTTATTAAAAAACTATAAAAATATTTTTTAATCCTTATGTCAATTTCCTTACGACTTACCCTCAACTTTGAAATCCATTAAAAGACATTTTTTACAATTATGTACAAATAAAAAAATTCGCTTATTTTCACCAGAAGTCAATTTCAACTGAGCACCAATTATATAAACAAAAGCAATTGGTGATTTCCCGACTTTGAGAATATTTGTTGTTAAAATATTCCGTTATTTTCATCAAACGCGAAATTCAATTTTGTCCAGCTAGCTTGTTCTAGACGCAACACTGTGCATGCGCTCTCCTTGCATGATATTGTTTTTTATGAGCGAAATGCTCTCTCCAATTGTATTAAGGCTCGCTGTTTGCATTCTACACAAGACATAAAAGAGCAATAATAGTTTATAGAAAACATATTTTTCATTTGCTTACTGAGCTTTTGGTTGAAAAACTGTTCGGTCAAAATGATTGCTTTCTTCTAAATATTCTTCTTCAACATCACGTGATTCTTCTCAGGCCCCATCAATGGGGAGAGAGAGGGGCCTCGAGCCCCGGGTACGGCTGAAATGGCCTTTCACGCTTTACATAAATTCGGATATATCCAGAAAATTAAATTTTTTGTTATAATAATTGCGTTTTTATAACAAATATCTCTGAAGGCAGTACTTTAATAATGTTTTATCTAATATTAAGCTATTGTTAGTTATAAAAAATAGAAAAACAATATAATAAAAGATAGTAATTTTTTAAAGGGTTTACTCTGAAAAGTCCTGATTCTTCTTATGTCCACCGCCGATCAGCAGCAACAGCGCACTCATTCATTATGCGTGAATACATATTTTTTTTTTTAATTTCCTTTCAGATTCAAGAAATTTTCTTATCATTTAATTTTAATAATTTTACAAAAAATAGCACAAAGCACAACATAAAAAAGCACTACATATATTAATTATCACCAAGGCGCGGATTTTAATGTCCTTAAAAATATCTAAATATGACCTAAAATAATGACTTAATGTCTTGAAAAAGCATCAACAATGTCCTTTTGATAAAATGCCATTTTTGAAACGCATAAAAATGTACATTTTTAAAAATTAAAATTTTAATTTATGAAATAGTTTTAATTACTTTAAACTAAAATGTTTTGAACAAAAAATTAAAATTAATGACTAAATTTTTAGTTGTTTTTTTTTAAGTTGGCTTTTTAATTAAAATGTTTGCAACTGCCATTACGTTACAATAAATCACAATGTACTTTTTTAAATTATCAAAATAAAACAGCAATATACTGTCGTTATAGACTGCCTTCTATATCGGAAAACTTCTTTCCAATTCAGCACAAACAAGAGCACACATTTAAAAGATGAAATATCGTTTACATCCGGATTTCCTTGTTAAAACTTTATAAATACATTCTCACCAGCATTGTCAAAATTTCTATGGCTCGTGGTATACTCGTAGATTGGAAATTATCAATTTTTGTTTGTTTTTCTGAATATTTAGAAACCTTAATTTAATTGTTACAAAACAATGTATGAGCCTCTTTAACTGATTTGGCGTGAAGGCGTTCAAACGTAGTATCTTCAAAATATTTTACTCTCTCTAATTATCACTAAAACCTCTGAAAATTATTAAAAATTTTGTAAAAATCCACAAAAATGACTCCAAAAAATTACATAAAACTATGGAAAAAGGCATAAAACACAGAAATGGCTAAAAATAACAAAAAATGCCCTAAAAATGTTTGGGCTTGGTGCCTGCGGATTATAAACGATGTTTTTGCATGACATGTCAACAAAATCCGAGCCCTGGAATTATAAAAAAAAAAAATGAGCACGTCCAAAAAAACCAATTAGAATGATATCAGAACTCACTGTTCTTAATTGCAAGATTCGTTCTAAATTACAAAAACAATTCGATTACACGATGCTACAAATTTGAAAAAAAAGTGAAAAGCTGGCATCTGATCTATGGTAGGTTAAAGATCTGGTTGAACATAACATTTTTACATACTTGGTTTTTTGGTTCCACCCACCATTTTTTATACATATTCAAAAAACCGATTTTTAGAGGTGCACGTGAACTTAAATTCATAACTCTAGTTTTTACTTATGGATTTACAAATTATGAATGGGTTCTGAAAGACAACAAAAAGGCCTTTACAAACCTTTGTTGTGTCTGCAGAAATGACGAAGTTATGAGTTAAAATGTTAAGAAATTTCTTATATTTTTCACTTTTGCTCAACTTCAACATTGATTTTTCCGATGTTTTTTTGAAGAAACCCTAAAATAAAACTATTGATTCTGAAAGCATGTTCAATGTGTCGTATGTACTAGAAAAAAGTTAATAAAAGCGTGAAATCGCCACATACGACACACCAATTCTAAGCAAATATCACATTAAGTCCTTACCAAAAGGACGTACGATCTCTTAATTTTATAATTATACATTCAAGTCCCACATGCGTATCCTGTATAAATTTGAAGAAAATCGGTTTGTTATAAACAAAGTTATTAGTCCTTAAACTTTAAATTCAATTACTCAAAACTATCGAAAGCCACATACAACACTTAATTTCTCAGGCGACGAAGTCTTGCAGAGCGTCCGCATTGGCCTTTTAAGACGGATTCACTGACTACCTTCAGCAAGTTCTTGCGAAAATTAAAATAATGTTAATCAAGTTAAAAAGCGTGCAGCTAGTCTCTCACACTGAGCGGAGAAGGAGATAGAGCGCAAAACCATCATATGAAAAAACGTGCAAAACTTGCTGAACGTGGTCAGTGAATCCACTTTTAGCATTAAAAAACAAATTTTTTATGAGAGAGCATCTTCATCTTTAGGTTCTTTGCTGACAGTATAATGACTTGTCTTGCAGAGCATCAGCGTTCACTCTGAATATGCGTACTTGGCTTTCGTGACGGCTTTGAAGATTTCTTCTTTGAAGATTCATATTCGAACTGGGTATCCTAGCCCAAGTTATGACACAAAAACTAAAGATGCTTGTATTAACATAAAGGCGACTGAAAACTTTAAAACAAGATTTCTGCAAATATGTAAATCGGAATTTTTATATTTATTATATTACAGATACGTATTTAATTTTCAGAACTAAATTTTTTGAACTCAAAAAGAAAGTTATTTTCATCATATGACAGACCCAGAATCGAGCTCCTATTGAGGTTGTTTTATAGTTTGTAAGAAGGTCTCTCGAGTTCTTTTATTTCTGAGCTTTTGAACAGAAAAATCCCGGGAATTCCAGCATTACGCGGGTTGTTTGATAATCACTGCCCGGGTATTTTCGGGCTTTTAAGCTACGCGCCTAATTTCGGATTTTATAAATTTTCATATTAAAGTCAAACTTTGTTTGCCGCTTGTGTTGAAGTGTAAATAAATTACACAATTCAATTTGGGCATGAATTGTCGGACTACTATAAAACAAGCACACATACATAAGTACATTAAAATGCACGCATGTTCATGGTTTTCCTGTCTATACTTGTGCATATTCATACGCGTTTATTTTTCAAAATATTGTGTGAAATTGTGGTGGAACCTATCTTGACTAGACATGGGTAACGCAGCGCTGCGTTGCGTTATTGAGTTGAAGCACTTAAATGCGTTACTGCGTTGATACACTTGTTTTAATAAAAGTAACGTAATAGCGCCATAACGCAAATGACCCGCTCAAAGCAAAAGTAAAAAATATTTGTAGCGCGAGCAAAAATTGCACAAATTGTACGGCGCACCGAACGTAGTGACAGAAAAATGAAAACGAACATTATTTCTCTGTATAAATAAGGAAAAGATGTTGCGGCGAAGATGCAGTTAAGCATGAATGCTTGGAGTGTGTTGATCATTAAAATGTTGAACGTATTCGTTTTCGAAGTAGAAGTAAATTTGAACCAAATTTTGAACTTGTTTTGTATACCAGGAACGCGTATGTTTCTGTTTGACATCGCATCAAATCGAAATACAGTATAGCTGCATGCTTGAAATTTAATATGTCTTCATTTTTGGTGGATGCTGTAATATGCGCTTCGTTTAGCTATATTAAATTTTAATTACTTATGGATTTAATAATCTTTAATGAATCTATTAGCAATACGATTTCTTTAAAACAGATATATTCATTCAAGATTTTTATTTTATTTCATTTATTTTTCCAAGAGAAGTCAATTTGCGCTTAATATTCCACCACAAAATTCTCCGCATAAGAAAAATTGATCATATAACGCAACGCGTTTGTCAACTAAAACCTTCACTGCGTGGATTAAATTCTTGTTGATACAGAATTTCAAACTACGCTATGGCGCAATTGCGCTAATGCAATCCGCTGAGACAGTAAACTGCGTTTGAGTTGGTGTATCAACGCAGCGATTTTTGCTGCGTTACCCATGTGTAATCTTGAATTTGCCGTTGTTATTTTCTCTCACGATTTTCTCCCATAAGGCGTTCATTGATTCTGCTAGCGCTCTGCTTACCGACACGATATGAAAAAGTTATTTTAAAATTTTTTTTGGAAAAAAAATACTACGACTCGGTTTAGTTCAAGGCTTAACTAAGTTATTGGTATCATACTTTTTGTCCATATTCCGTACGCAGTTTTTGAGACCGCCAAGTCTGACAAGGCAGCTGGTCAAAACACAAGACCAAAGCAAATGACCGGTCTTGTGTTTTTAAAGTGTATCCTACACGTCACTGACATTAATTATATATTCTTTTTAATGCATTGTTTTTCTATAAGTTTTTTTGCATTTCTATAAGTTTTTATTAAATTATAAAGAAGACATATGTTATTGATGGAACATAATATCGCTCAAATAGTCGCCTCAACCTTGCTTGCACACTGGAGCCCTTTACCAAGAAGTGCGTTTTTTTTTTTTTTTTATAACGAGGAGTAAAAGCATCGAAAGCCCAAGTCAGTGCAGGACTTTAACCCGCTAAATATCTCCTCAGTCGACGGTTAGATCCTCCAGGAACCACCGTTAGGTATTTCGTCTGAAGGCCGTCAGAGCATTATAACTCAATCGTCAGTATTGATCATCAGATCGTCGGTAGGGATTGTCCGTCATCGATAAAGAGGGGGGACTGGCGTTGATTGCACCTGCATTGCGTAGGTTCAGGTTCGTGCGCTCGGTGTGTCGTGATCGCTCAATTCGGCGAAGCTCAAGCATAATCTCCGCAGCTGCTGCTTGAAACGCTTTCCATATCTGGAGTGTGTCCCCAAGTGTGTGTGGATTTTGCGAAATGTCTTCGCAAAGTTTTCACTATTTTTATAGAAATTTTCACAATTTGTACGTTTTGCTTGACCTAAAATTTATTCATAACCTAACCTCCAGTACTCTACGTTTGTCACAAAAAATGGAGTGTCCGAATCAAAATGTAAGCTTTTGGGGCACCTTTTAGTCAGTTTCATCAGTTTGTTACTACAAAATTTAAGAAAGGAGCTGCTATTTTTTTTCCTAAGACCACGGACTGGTATTTTGGCAACCCTGGAATTCCAAAAAAGTTTCGCAAAAAAATAACGAAAATAGTTCATAAAAAACTACTAAAGCTATTCCAAGTGAGAAAGATCTATTTTCCGATTTTTTTTTTTTAATTTTTTTGTGTTCGATAGGCCAGTTCTAGTTTTAATTTTTTTCTACTTCTAGCTAAAAATTGCATTACGGCTAGGTTTTTCAACATAATAGCTCAATTTTTTGTTTTATTTATTAGTCAGTTAAAAGGACTTTGATAGAGCTTCTTTTGATCAATTGTGTTGTGCGTGTTGTGAAAATGTTTGACCACAAATGATCCAGAACTGTACCTTCAAGTTTTAAGCCGACTCCGAACGGTTTTTGTTCTCAAGAAACTTTTCATGGCAGTTTTTACTCTCTGAGGCTTGCCATTGTCTGCAGAGAGGTGACGGTCGAACAGAAAAATGAATTCAATTGAAAAAACTTTCTGTGTCCTGTGGTAATTGAACCCACTGCGCTACGGCCGCCACTATTAGTCATAGTGTTAGTCAAATATTCGTTAGATTTCATTAGAATACCTTCATATTTGGATTTTTGCGATTTTTTCGAAAATAACAAGAAAATAATAAAATTTTCAAGAAAGGTGGTCAATGCGGCATGCCTCTCACTTTTTCAATCGACTTCAAAATTCGAGACAATTGTTTTGAGTTTAAAGGGAAAAATTATTTTTATTGAAACTAAAACATTCGATAGTTAATTATATTTGTTTCCGATAAAAACTTTTTATTTATTTCCACATTTTTATTTTATGGTTATGAATTTTTTAAAATTTTCTGTCAAATTTATGAAATATCGGTTACAAAGTGGCATCATATGGCCATTGATGTGCTGTGTTTTATTATCTTTTTTTCTAAATTTCTGCTCAATTCACTCGTTTAAATATATTAATAATTCTTTTTATCTTTTCAGTTATGTGTCTATATTTGTTTTCTCCTACTGACAGCGGCTTATATCAGTGCAGCGATTCCAGGAGAATTGTGTTCAGAATGTGAGGAGGAAGTTTGGGAAGAAGTGCCTTGCCATCAAGTCATACCTAATACAACAACTACAACAACAACAACAACTTCTGCACCAACCACCACTACAACACCCATTCCTACAACCACCACTACGACAACGACGACAACAACAACTCCTCTACCTCCATCAACAGTTCCTCCAACAACACAAGCTCCTGTATACACTACAACAACCACACCTTCCTCAGGCCAATACAAGAACTGCTACTGTGAGTGCAAGATTGGTTGCAGGGAGTTCTGTCGCAAGGTTTTAGTCAATGTTGATCCTAAGAAAGAAATTACACAAAGCAGCAAGACCTTGCAGCACATTGAGCCAGGTCGAGTTGAAATTAAGCATTTCCATCAGCGGCAATTTGTTCCCAGTGAATATTCGGCCGAATCCTATCGAAAACCTGCAGCTATTCCAGTTTCCATTCCCACACCTAAGCCCGTCGTCCCTGTAGATGAACCAGCTGGCCATGTGTATCCAATCGAAAATTCAGCTGAATTAGACAGCATTTATGACTCACCGAAAACGGCGACTAACTCGGCTAGTGCTGCGGCAGCTGCTGCCTACCCAGGAAGACAGCAATCGAACTACTATAATCAAAATGCAGTTGTAAAAGCACCCGACTATTCACTAGAAGAGCTCGCAAAAATATTTAACTCGCCAGTTGAATATAACAATCAGCCATATGACCACTACTCGCAAAACCAACAACAACAAGACTATAACAAACAAACTTACGGAACAGAGGGTATTCCACCAGTACCAACGTATGCATCCCCACAATATTCGCAGCAGCAGAACCAAGTTCAAGATGCTAATCCAGCTTACTACAACCCATTGCAGCCCCTGCCACCTTCAAGCGTCTTACCACCAAATAATCCTCAACCTCAACAATATGCCCAGCAGTCTCCTCAACAATATGAGCAGCGACCAGTGACAAATGTCGCATCCTACTCAAATGGACCTGCTCAAAGTTCTACAGCAGCAGCAGCAGCAATTGCATCATCTGCAATTTTGGATTCCTTGAATTCAAATTATAATTTAAATCAAGATAGGCAACATGTAGCTGATAATAATAACTTGCAGTATCCACAGGGTCAATTGTATTCGGATCCTGCATTGAACGAAAACAACCCACCTCTTAACTTTAATATGGATAGCTATTTGAAAGATTACGCTTATTCGCACCAAACTTCTGTAAATGCATATCCAGACTATCAACTATCATATCCTTCTTATTAAGGATTTGTTTCTAGTTTTGTTAATAAATTAGTTTTTAAGGTTTAGTGTATGTAAATGTTTAAAAACTATCTATATGTCTATAAATGTTTACAGGTGTAGTTTAAGTTTTGTTAAATCTAAGTTAAGCCGAATCTTACGAAAAAACTAAATAAGTAAAACACAACTTTTTTATACTAAATTAATTGAAAAATACTACCACCGTAGAATTATCTGATCGTTTTTTGTTTATATGAGTTGAATTTGTAACGGCAAAAACCTAATATTTGTTGAGTTCCATCAACTCGATTGGAATAAATAAATTGTTTGAATAAATATAATGACTTGACACTTATTCTTTAGAGGGTCTTAATAGCGTTATGGTAAACAGTAACTGCTTGAGATTTATTTGCTAATAGACAGTGATCGAAAATAAACGGTACGCTCTTTTAGAGCACCGTAGATAGCTGGACTCAGCATTCTGTAGCGTATTTGTTTGTGTATATGAACGAAAATGCATAAACAACATTACGATCGCATACAAAATTAACACAAAAATTTTGATTCTGTACCGTCACTCAGAAAGACATACAGTATTGTTTGGTATGGGCCCCATACACGCAGCAACAAAAGCAAAGCTGAAAGTGTAAGCTTGAAGTTTTTGACTTTTATCGCGACGAAGTCGCAGCGTGTGTATCGAAGTTACGCAACTCATTGACGGTTGCAACTCAGGTTGCAGTAAAATAGAAATCGTTAAATATTTAGGGACGGAGCCAAAGTCGCAGCGTTCTGGCTGCAGCGTGTGTGACAAGGTAGCATTATGTTATCGGGGCTATGCTGGGCCCCGATATCCGGTTGTTATACCGATACTGATGCTATCGGGGCTACTATGCTGAGCTATAGTTTTACTACTGCATAAAGAAAAATCAATTTTAGGAGAAAATTTTGCAATTTTAATCTACTTTATTGAAATTTATACGTGAAAAAGCAGCAGGATGTGTATCCCAGAAAATTAGAATTGGCAGGATGTATTTAATACATATCGAACTCTGGAGTGCCTTTGGAAATCAAATGCTAATGATTTCAAAAACAAGCATTTGCGAAATGCAGTGTTGAAAAATGGAACTGTTGGAAAACTGAAGCAAAAAATACATAATGTGTGAAATCGATGTCTTGGAACTCGTATGTATTCTTATTTCGATATCTTAGAACACACCAGTACTTAGAATATTCACGACTGAAATAGCGGATGAACTGTAAACATCACCACTGGTATGATTTGAGAATACCATCTTGTTCAAAAATAAAGGTTCATTCACACTGTGTACCGGACTTAACTGTCCGATTCAAAAATTTTTTAGTAGGCTGCCACATGTGTCTATGAAAAGGCTGTCAAATATCAACGTCTCTAGTTGACATTTGGAAAAGTGACAGTGTTTTGTTTACAACAACTTTTTTCGCGTCTTCGATTTTTACGATGGAAGAAAAAATTGAGCAACGAGTTTGTATCAAATTTTGTGTGAAAAATGGTTTCAACTGCGCCGATATGCGTAAAATGTTGGTGAAATGTTACGGTGACTCTGCTCTATCGTATCAGAAGGCAAGCAAGTGGTTTAACCGATTTGTGAGTGGTCAAGACGAAGTAGAAGACGGGCGGCCATCGTGTTCGACTACCGAAGAAAACGTTGAAAAAATCAAAGAAATGTTGGTCAAAAATCGCAAATTGACGAATAGAGAGATAGCAAAGGACGTCTGCATTTCAATTGGATCCGTTCAGAACATTTTGAAGAATAAATTGGGCTTGGGACGTGTCGCTGCGAAGTTGGTACCGAAAGAACTCAACTTCATGCAAAAAAGAGACCAAGCTGCTATCGCGAAAGACATGCTGAAAATGGTCGAAAATGACGAATCATTCATCGAATCCATCATTACTGGTGATGAGACAAGGGTATACGAGTAAGACACGCAAAGCAGGCATCAGGCGAGTGAATCAGGCTCTGTTTTTTCTTCCATCGTAAAAATCGAAGACACGAAAAAAGTTGTTGTAAACAAAACACTGTCACTTTACCAAATGTGAACGAGAGACGCTGATATTTGGCAGCTTTGTCATACACATGTGGCAATCTACTAAAAAAAATTTCGAATCGGACAATTAAGTCCGGTTCACAGTGTGAATGAACCTTTTCTTTCGAACAAGGTGGTATTTGATTTTATTTTAACCGATTTATCGGACGGACTTCTTAAAAAAGCTGTCAGACACACACCATCTTTTTGCCGACTACAAAGCCACCCACGACAGTCCAATAAGGAATCACCTATACTCCACCATGTCTGAATTTGGTATACCTGCAAAATTAATCCGTCTTTGCAGGATGACACTGAGCAACAACAGCAGCGCAGTTAAAATCGGGAAGGGCCTCTCCCCACCATTTGTTACCAAACGAGGTTTCAGACAAGGTGATTCCTTATCGTGCGACTTTTGGAGAAGAACCTAATCATGGAGAAAATCAACTTCAAGCTTGCACTGCTTATTGATTATGTTTTTGACGTCTTGATTTTGTAACAATAACTTATATAGTTCAAAAAAATATTTTCGAGAACACATGATATACAAGGCGCCTCAATTTCGTTGAACAACATGAACAAAAAAGTTCTGAAAAAAAAGTATAAATTTATTAACTGAAGATTGCCTCCGTTTTTGTTTTAGTTTCATTATCTTTCTGGCTAGCGAATAAAATGGCCCTATGACACTAGTGGAGTAGCTAGGGAAATATTATGTAAAAGGTAGCAATTGGCTCCTACCTATACATGCTTACGTAAGATTCACCAGTTGAATGCCAAGAAAGTGGATTGAAGTGGAACTAGTACTGGTTACCAAAGGGCGAATGGAATAGGTTGTTCTGTACTGGTGCCATTTACTGATGGGGATGTGTTGACCGACTTTGCACATACGACAAAATTTTACCGAGTACTGAGAAAGATTCCCGCATACGAGAAAATACTAAGGTAAAGGGCTTGTGACCTTGCACATACGACAAAATTAGTCATTGTATCTCGGAAACTAAAGCAGATACAGAATGATCACGTGTCTTTTAAAAAAATGACGGGAAAACACGAACCTGAACTACACGTGTATTTTATTCACGAACTACACGTGTAGTTCGTATTCACGTGATTTTTGCGTTCACGTGAATACTATTCACGTGTTTTAGGCATGAGCCGACCTTTCAAAAGTTCTTTTGTGTTTCTGAGAACAAAAAATGAATATGTTATTAAAAAAGACTTCTAGCTGCATCTCTATGATTTTTGTGGTTTCTGTGGATTCTATGTACAGTCAAAACCAGTTTCTGGGTGCGTCACTTGAACTTTACAATGTTCTGTGGGTTCCTAGAACAGAACGAAGGTTTCTGTGGACAAGGGATTCAACTGGGATTTGGCCAGTTCCTGGGTGCGTCATTTGGACTTTTTAGGGTTTTGTGGGTTCCTAGGACAGGAATGAGGTTTCTGTGGACAAGGGATTCAACTGAGATTTGGCCAGATCCTGGGTGCGTCATTTGGACTTTTTAGGGTTTTGTGGGTTCCTAGGACAGGAATGAAGGTTTGTGTGCACAAGGGATTCAACTGGGAATTGGCCAGTTCCTGGGTGCGTCATTTAGACTTTTTAGGGTTTTGTGGATTCCTAGGACAGAAATGAAGGCTTGTGTCCACAAGGACACAGTGTCCACAACCCACAGCTGGGATTTGGCCAGTTCCTGGGTGCGCTATTTGGACTTTTTTGGGTTCTGTGGGCTTCTAGGATAGGAATAAAGGCTTATGTGGACAAGGGATTCAGATGGAAACTTGGAACCCACGGAACCCAAAAAAAGTTCAAATGTCTGCCCAATTTCTAGTTGAATCCCTTGTCCTTAGAAACCTTAATTTCTGTCCTAGGAACCTAAGAACCCAAAAAAGTCCAAATGACTGACCCAGGGAACTGTCCATCCAAATCCCAGCTGAATCCCTTGTCCATAGAAACCTAAATTTCGGTCCTAGAAACCCACAGAATCCAAAAAAGTCCAAGTGACACACCCAGAAACTATCCAAATCCCAGTTGAATCCCTTGTCCACAGAAACCTTCATTCCTCTCCTAGGAACCCACAGAACCCAAAAAAGTCCAAATGACGCACCAGCTGAAATTCCAGCAGTGAATAAAATAAACGTGTATTTAAGGTTCGTGTTTCAAAAAGTGAACTACACGGAGTTCGAACTTTCGTGAACACGTGTAGTTCGAAACACGTGTTTGAGGTAATAATATATAATAATATGATAATAGGCTCTAATAATAGGCTCTAATATATAATAATATGTTTAAATAAATTATCAAATATGACCAAGAAATTAAAAGGAAAAATATTTTTAAAATTATTTTTTACTTTGTAGTGATTTTGTTGTCGGTTGTTTTTTTTTTAAATTTTTATTTCTTCCTTTTTAGAGAATATGATAAATTTTCGAAAAATGTGTATAAACAACATAAATACAATTGTTCCGAAAAAATGTGTTCTATTAAATTCAGAAAGTTTGTTGGTTATTTCAAATATCTGCCTCTTAAATTTAAATTAGATGTCACATGTTTTGAAACTGTTATACCCATTCTTGTAAAGAGTTTTATTACCCTAGTGTCAATATTATTCGAGATATAGTGTTTTTCTAATATTGTCACGCCCCTTTGTTAAATAAGCGCCCACTTTCTTGAGCGTTATTTTGAATAATTGTGCCTACCCCTGAACTTTATTTCAGTACCCCAGCGTCAATATGAATGCGATAGTATTTATCTAGTATTGCCACGCCCATTTATCGAATAATGCATACTTTATTGACCATCCATTTTAATAATTCTACCTACCCCTGTACTACAATAAATTTCAGTGCCCTAGTGTCAATATTATTCGAGATATACTCTTTTTCTAATATTGCCACGCCCATTTGTCCATTAACGCCCATTTTGTTGACGGCAATTTTTAATAATTGTGCCTACCACTACACTAAATTTCAGTACCCTAGTATCAATATTATTCGAGATACAGTGTTTTTATTATATTGCCACGCCCATTTTTCGAATAACGCCCAATTTATTGGTCATAATTTGTAATAGTTATTCCTACCCTTATACTAAATTGCAGTACCATAGTATCAATTGTCAATTGTCAAATTTGTCAAATAACGCCCATTTTCTTGACCGTAATTTGTATTAACTGTGTCTACCCCTACACTAAATTTCAGTACCCTAGTGTCCATATTATTCGAGATACAGTGTTTTTATAATATTGCCACGCCCATTTGTCGAATAACGCCCACTTAATTAACCATAATTTGTAATAATAATGCCTACCCCTATACTAAATTGCAGAACTCTAGTCTCAAAATTATTCAAGATACACTGTTTTTCTAATGTTGGAACGCCCATTTGTCGAATTACGCCAATTTTCTTGCACGTAATTTGTAATACATGTGCCTACCCCTACATTAAATTGCAGTACCCTAGTGTCAATATTATTCGAGATACAGTAGTATCTAGTATTGCGAGATCTATTGTTGCCACGCCCAGTTCTTGAGTACCGCCCACTTTTTTACGGTCACCTCCATGCTTATGATATCTATCTGTTCCCCAAAAATTATGGCAATCAGGCATATGGTTTAGGAGTTATCGATGTACATACATTTAAAAAAAAAAAAAAAACAGAGAAACCGACGAACTTGAGAACCTCCTCCTTTTTGAAGTCGGTTAAAAACTGAAAATACTCAAAATTGGTCGATTTTCGCATACGACATTAATTTATCCAAGCGACGATATGTACTCCACTTATGTTAAGCTACAATTTTCTTAATAATCGTGTATCAATTTTTTTCAGAGCCTTTGATTTTATGTATGTTTATTAATGTCTTTTTTGATAAATATTAATAAATAATATAACCATAATAGGATTTAAAAATAAATAAGCAATAACAATTAAACTTGTATCTTTAATTTTTTAGTTTTATAATGTCATATGTAGACCACGCGACCAATCAAGTCACACTTAGGTACGCGACTACTTTACTTATATTACTTATATTAAAACGCAAAGAACGACATTTTAAAAGAAAAGATTTTTGAAAAGGAAATTTTCTTGGTAGATTTTGAAACGTTAAAATCCGAAATTATGGCTTGATTATGATAATATAATCGTGTCATCATATCTAAATTCTAAAAAGCTTTTATGCGTAATTACTGATCACATCAATCTGTGCCAATGTTGTTGTGTAACATTCCCATGTGACACTTAACACAATCATAATATTTTTTTTCAATACGCGTTCAATATATTTTCAAAAACAAAAAAAAAATGGCTTATAACGATTTTTATCTTGTTAGGTGTTTTGCCTTTTTTTTTTTGCTTAGTTTTTGTTTTGAGAATTTTGTTATTTGACAATCTAACAGAAATTCCCTTGGGGCGTGTACCTGACCGATACCTGACTGAAACTAGTTCAATCATTTATCTGCAAGCTCTTTGGACAAAAAGTCTCAAGGCTACCAAGCTATACAAAATGTGAACACATACAAAAAGTATCTTTCCTCCCACCAAAATATTGCAAAAAAAAAAGATACTTTCACAGAAAACACCCAACAGACAAGTTGACAGCTTTAGTTCACGCACGCACTAAAACAAGATTCGGCTGTCGCATGTTATACATTTTCAATTGAATTGTTGGTGTTAAAATAATTGGTGCAAGCAAAAAAAAACCTAGCGTTGCGCGAAACTTAAAATCGCATTCGTCAAGACATTATTTTGCACCTTCAGCGTAAAAGTGCCATTAATTATGCCAAATACAGTTTAACGCGATGGATTCGTTCAACTTTTTTTATGAAATGAAATGTTTTAGAGTTTAAGCAGAGTTAAGTTGTGTTTTGATCATTAAATGAGGGTTAATTATTTATGAGAGTTAATTTATGCAATGAATTTTATAATTTTTTAATAGCCCCTTTTAAATGCTTAATTTATTTAAAAAATTTTGATTTTTGCCGACACTCTAAAGCAAATACAACCTGCCGCCATAGCAAGTAGTGCGATTTATTCATCAAACAAAACGTTGACACTGCGAATTGCGACATCATTTTAAGAGATTTGAGATTTTGTAATATAAACGCCATAAAGAAACCCACGCCCCATGTTGGCTACCTTTGGCTCTGCGCTGCATGCCGCATGCGTTACATGTCACGCGCTCTAATCATTATTATTGCAAAATGCAAAAATTGGAAAAGTGTGTAAAATGCTTCATACATACACATTCATGCGATGCACACATTCATGCTATGGGTTGGGTCGGGTAGGTGCGCATGTTGTCGATTGCGTTCAAAGCATGCGGCCTGCCTGCACCAGTGCATTGTGCATCACGCGTGTTCGCATGGTCACCAACAGCCGTAAAAATTTAATCTTGTACTTATTTAATTTAATATTTTTTTTCAAAATAAACTGAATATAATTTAGTGTTTACACGATCCATGTTGGCTGCATAGCAACATTCCAAGCAGCTTACTTAGTAATTAAAAGAGTTCGTATTTATTTTACTTGATTTCGATATAGAGTTAATCAAATTCAAATTATGGGATATTTATTTGTAATTTAAGATGTGGTGGCAAGAATTCAGCTAAAACGGTTAAGATAGCCATTGTGGCCTCTTGCGTATTTTGGTATCTATTAACTTCAACAAATACATTTTCAGTTGCGAAAAACCCTGTGAGTCTCTAGAGGCGTCTTCCGTAACATTAACTGCTCCATCAGTCGAGTCGCTGGTTGAAGTAAACGAATCTTTGACTGAGGTGAACCCAAATGATTGTCAACATTCATGGGGCATGCCTTTATAATATCAAGAGACGGATAATTCTAGGTTATTAAAAAGAGCTGCGTCTCTCCAGTCGATTCCGATATCGGCACAGAAGTGATGAGCGTATTTTCAAAAGAAATTGGCTATTCACTGTGCCAGTTATCGTTTGAGTTTGGTGGTGAATGACGCAAACAGAATAGTTGGATTAAGAAATGCTGTGGAGACAATAAAAAGCATTATAAATTTTTTCCGAGATTTTGATTTAAAAATTTTAATAATCTTAAATGTTCATTCAAAAATGTGTAGATATAAAATATATTTAATTGTATAATTGTAAAATATATAAATTCGTTGTGTGAAAAAAAGAGCAAAATGTGTTTATAAAATAAAATAAATAACACCAAAATGTGCAATAGAACTTTCGTTTAGCACATTAAAAAGAAAGTGAAAACATGGCTATTCTGATTTCTTAAAATAATTTACAGGAAATTTCAAAACTATTTTATTATAAGTTTGTGCATGATTGATGCGAAAAAGAGTTGCTGTTAATATAGTAATAGTGCAAATTGTCCTAATAGTGCAAATTTGTCGTAATAGTGCATTTAATTGGTTGCGTTTATTTTTTGAGCATTTTTTTAGTGCTCACACAATTTTGACGCTGAGAGTACGTCTTTAAAAGAGAAATAATCATTTTCATTTTCAAAATACGCTTTAAGAAGGCACCAGTGCTGTCACGATTACACCGATCATATCGGGACGCAAGAACATTAATGAAGAATGTATTGATTTAAATGAGTAGGGTCGAATGGGTGTTGTAAGACATGGGGTGTTGTGAGACAAGTCAATATCTCCCATATTGGTAATGTGATGAATGTTTACAACAACTGTACAATTTTCTTTCTCGATGATATCTGACTTTTTATGCGCACTAATTGTCTCTACCAGTGTTTTTTACGATTTATATTTGTGAAATTTCCAAAAACATTTCCTAGGGTTAGTGAAGTTAAATGCATATAAAATTACTAATATTCGAATTTTGTAAAAACATTGTATATGATGGTGACGCAGCGGCCATTTGACATTGAATATGGGGTATCGTGAGACAGTAAATATGGGGTGTTGCGAGACAATCACTTTTCGACATTTTAGCACAACAACTCAAATCTGTCATACACTCTCAAAAATAAATACAAATTTACTATAACTATAATAGTAATTTTTTGTTTAAAATTCAACTGGAGTGTAATTTCACTGCAAGTTTCATTGTAAATTTTTAATGGTTAAAATTATATACAAACTTTAGTAAAATTAAGCAACATATGCTGAACTTTGCTGCAATATTAATATTAAACTTCTTTTTCATTCATCATAAATTTCATTGCCAATGGACATATGTATGTGTGTTGAATTTTCAACATCAATTGTATAATTGCATCATATTCTCATTCACGTTTGGTTATGAGCAAGTAAGCAGCTATTATTCAGTCCGGTATCCGCTTCTCTAATTACAAAAATTGTGTTAAATAACGTGTTTTCATTTTAAACTAGGATGGTAAATATTTTTTGCTTTGTAATGTACTCAATATTTATATAGGAATGTGAGTGCGAGAAGTGCTTAATAAATTTTTAAAAATTGATTTTAAAAATGCTTTGTTTTATTTCTGTTTATTTCTATAACTCTAACGACAAATTGATATAGCTTCTTATTGCAACTGACTTGAAAGTTTTTCTTTTTTTTATTCAGATTTGTGTGTTTTATTAAAATTAAATCAATCATAAAATTAGTTTAAGCTTACTTCAGTTTTAATTGCCAAACACATGTTAAATATTAGTAAATAGCAGTAGTATTTTTATATTACTACATTATTGTAGTAAAAGTAAACAAAAGTTATTGAATATTATTCATATAAAGGTTGAAATTTTGCAATAGTAATACAAATGATAGCAACATTAAACAACTAATGTTTAAGTTTACTACAATACATATATTAAAACTTAAATATTACCATAAATTTTAAGCAAAATTAAACACCAACTGTTGAATTTTACTACATCCCAATAGTAAACAACAAATGTTGAACTTTATAAAGGTGTGTAAATTTACTACAGTTATAGTAGCTAAACTGTTGCTTACCACTATTGTAGTAAATTTCAACAAAAACTTTTTAGAGCGTACATATTAAGTATTATTTACGCATTATATGGATGTTTAATACAAATTAAAAGTAATTCCATCATTTTTTTTTATTATTTTCATAGCCGTACTGCCGCGTAATGCATATAAAACTGCGACAAAGCCCGAAGTAAATGTGAAAGCGTAAGTGGCCCATCAAAGAAATTGTCGTTGAAAATAAAAATTTCCGGGCCGACTACAAATCACGTCACATTGATAAATCGAGAGTGTACCGCTTAATGAAAAAGATGAAGACGGGAAATTTAGATCCAGCAACGGCTTTTGAATTTGGATTAATTGGTCAATTTTGTCGCACAAAACTGACGGAAAGATTTAAAAAAATTGCAATTGCAAGTATCATAATTAGGCAATTGAATAAGCTACAAAAAAATGTTTCAAAAAAAGCGTTTTTGAGGAGCTATCATTCAAAAACAAATCCTGTCGCACGACATCCCTTACTGGATACCTTGGCCTTACTTTTAATTTTTTTTTTTAACTGTACCTTGAATTGATGTTATTGTGTATTATATTATTTTTATTAATATTTTTTTAGTGGATTTTTGCGAACTTTTTTGGTTAATTTTACGGATTTTGATCAGCTGTAGCTGCGAATACTGCTCGTAAGGAAATATGCCTCAAATACTCTGTCGTGAGCATTTGACTTTGTATTGAATTTAAATTTTCTATCATTTCCTTTAAAATTCATGACGGCTTTCTCTTATGCCAAATTAAATGCAATATTACTTTAACACTTGATATACGGACCACTATGAAGTTAAATTGACTTTCTGTATTTCACTCAATCTTTTTCTTGTACTTGTCTTTGAATCAAATTGTTTTACTTTGCTTTGAATCAAATTGAGTTGTCAATTTTAACCATACCGAATAGGATTTTATTTATACAACGTTCATTTTTGATTTTTATTTCGTACCGAATTAGTTTTATTTATTTTATTTTCAGAGCATACACTGGGAGTTGCAATATAGAATTGTCTTGCCGATGATGCATCTGTCAGAGCACTTGAATAAACTGTCTGTGATAAATCGTTCCTGCTAGCCATGATGAAGACCAGAAACTACTTTTCTGATTTCTTGTCCAGTTTTCATATTTAAAAAAGTGGCCAATTTCCCTTTCATTATCGAAAGCTTGCTGAGATTGTTCTTCAGACGAACATCTCAATGTCAAATTTTTCATTTAAAGCTAAAATTTAAATATAATTCAGGCTTCCTTTTTACAGACCTCAATCTGACATGAAATGAAACTTAAAATCAGTCCTCAACAAATCAGCCCAGATTTCATATCTGAATTTGAAATAAAAATTGATATTCAGACCAGAAATCATGGATGAACATTTAAAAAAAGTAATACCAAATTTCAGGTCTGAAGAAGCAGACAACAGTCAGCAAAATAATTTGAAATGTCTGCCAAAAGATAGTTAGTAGAGCTAGGGAGTGGAGTGGACGAAGCCAAAACTTTGTGGCAAGCTTTAAATTCTTTTCGTAATGCCATAGGAGCTCTGGATTGCACACATATATGCATTATTCGACCACATGGGCACTTTGATAAATACATTAAGAGAAAGGTGTTTCCTTCATTCAATGTCCAGGCTACTTGCGATGCCACAGAGAGGATCACAAGCATCGATTGCTCTTGGCCTGGCTCAGTGCACGATTCAAGAATTTGGCGGAATTCTGCTGTGAATCAGGTGATTACGAAAAACCCAGCAGGTGCATTGCCTTTGGGTGATGAGGGATACGGATTAACACCGTGGTTGCTGACACCATATAAGAACCCTACATCGCCTCAACAGCGCTTCTACAACAAAGTACATACCAAAGAACGAGTTGTTATTCAACGGATGTTTGGACAGCTTAAACGAAGATTTCCCATCTTGCAATCAAAAATAAGAATGAAAACACCTCGGGTTTCTTCAATGGTTTTAGCATGCTTCATCTTACATAACGCTGCAAAATTTTTAAAAGATGACGACTTTATACTCGTATGTGATGAAGTGCCAAATAAAGAAATAGGGTTGGAAGCAATCATTGAGAACATCACTATAAGAAATAGAGGCCAACACCGTCGTGATAGAGTTTCTGCTTTTTTATTTAACTAATTGTTCAAATTAAATTCACTAATTGTTAAAATAAGTTATTTTTAGAGTAATAAGTTATTTTTATTTTTAGATCGTTATTTTTTTGATCAGAAATGAAAATCATTTTGTGATCGTTATTTTTTCGATCAGAAATAAAAGCATTTTTTGCTCGATATTTTGTTGATCAAAATATATCACTGATCGTAATTTTTTCTATAAGATTGAAAAAATTATGTCTACTTCCATATCTACTACTTTCTTACTTAGTTAGCTGGCGCTTACAACCGTAAGTCGGTTTTCGCCTGATGTAAGAATTTCTACTACTAATTAATGCAAATATACCCTGGAACACTCTAGAAATCCTCCTTAGGTTCGATAATTCAGCGCAAATCTTTAACGACTTTAAATAACTCCCCACAGACTCCTTACAACCGGTACCACTAAGGACCAGAATTGGTCTATATGAGGCAGGAGGCGGCCGGATTAACCTAACCTAACCTAATAAAAATATTTTCGACTTTAACTACTATTCTTATTTAAATCCTTGTCCTGTCCTTATTCAAACCCTTGCAAAAGTCCTTATCTAAATCCTTGCCCAAATCCTTCTGCAAATACTTATCCTAATCCGTGACAAAATACTTGCCCTAATCCTAGGCGAGTTCATTGTCCAAACACTTTTCCAAATCCATGTCTAAAATCTTGACCTTACCGTTGTCAAAATCGTTGATCAAATCCTTGCCCAAGCTTGGATGAACTTCATTTTTTTACATGCTCAATAATTTTCAATAATTCAATCATTTCAATGAACTAATAAGTTCCAATAATTTTTTTAATGTGATCGAAATAACATCGATCGATGATTGGCTTTTATATCAGACCTTAAAATATCGATCAAAAACTAACTTTTATTTCTGATCGAAACAATTACGATCGCAAATAATTTTTATTTTTGATCGAAAAAATAATGATCAAAAAATAACTTTTCTTTCTGATTGAAAAAATGATGTTCAACAAAATTCTTATTTCTTATCGAAAAAATAACGATCAAAAATAATTGGTTTAAAAAAGTCTTGTCAACAACGGGATCTTTACTTCTTTATCGTCATAGTTCTTCATTCAAAATTATTTTACAATAACTTTTTATGCATGATCTTTTGATTTAAAAATCAAAAATAATCGTTATTTTCCATCACTGAATTTTTTACTAACAAATTACAATGAAATGAATTAATTTTTCTGCTTATTTTTCTAATTATACGTACAAAAGAAATTTCCCATTCATATTTATTTTTACTTAATAGCTTGAACACATTAACGACGACACCAAATTCACCGCATCCGTCGAATTTTTAGACATGTATTTCTTATGCCCGTATACTTAATTTTTTTTGTCCAATTTTAAAATCTGAAAACAAGTGGCGCGTGGGCAGGACAGACATATTTTGTAAGAAAAGGATAAACGTTGTTACTTTTTTATATCTGTTGTTTTTAAGAGTAGCTGCATTAAATAAATTAAAATTAGCTGCACACATCACTTCCAATTCAGCATACATTTATATTAAATAGTTTTGTTTACTCTAAATCTCAAATTAATTATTTACACGGAAACGGCAAAAAAAAAATGCAAAGAATTTGCAGTCCGTCCTACAAATTTTTCTTTAATTCGTACCATATGCGTACTCAGTCACACCAATTGAATCCATGCATTCGTGCTTTTATTTGAACTGCTCTAGTTATAATTTTCAATGATCAATTTAATTAAGTATCATACAGGTTTTATGGAGAGACTCTTGTCTTATGCCGCAACGTTTTGCCGTCGATATAAAACCAATCCAAATTTGAAAGATGGTCGTTGCAGCTGTCGTCAATGTGGTCAAGCTTCAGGTATAAATCAAACAAAAATTCTGAAATCAGTTCTTCATTATGAAGTCGACTAGACGTTCAATTTTATTTATGGCACCATCTAATTTTTCCAGCATCTTCAACTGAGCATCAACAACTTTCAGCTGCTTCTTAAGCACTAACTGCTGTTAGTCAATTGTCTTAAGTTTTTCGTCGTGTTTTTCCGGAGCCACACATTTGCTTGTTAATGGTTCATCTTCTTCTCCGACTTTTTTTTTTTGGTTTGAAATTGCGTTGATGGCTGGAGTCTCAACAACATTTCCAACTCCAACAGAAACACCAACTAAAATTGTAAATTTTAGATAATGTTCTGCATTAAAAATGTAATAAATACTTACATTTCACTTTGGACACGCTTGGATTGTCTTCCTTTCCAAGAATGTTAAATAACAATTTCACCAGTGAATTTGCGATTTCCTATCCTGTTGTTATCTGTTTTAAATTTCACCCTCGCCTACATGGTATTCAGTTTCTTTAAAATTTGCTGCTCTGTCACATGAATTCCCTTTGTGAGCATGATGTAGTCGGCTATTTCCGTTAGCGCCAAAGCCTTTCGCGATTTTGTTGCCGGTGATTGATCCTTCTTTAGCAGCACACTTCCACACTTTTCTAATGCTGTTGTTAACAAAAAATCAGTCACTCGACAATTAGAAGAGTCGACGCCAGTTCTGGTTTCTTCTGGGCTGACATTATCCTCGAACCTCATTTGGAATAAATCTTGCTCCATTTTATTTGGAATTTCACGCACTTTAAAAAAAAAATCAAACACAACCGACAGACGTCAAATTAAAAGCTTTTTGTAGCAGATGCTACATATGAGCTTTTCGAAATAAGGTGATATATAATTTCGAACAAAGTTTTTATTCATACCAAATTTAAGCTTTTCGATTGCATTTGACTTTTTTGTAGTTACTATCAGGTTGGCAAATAAGTAATTGCTGATTTTTTTTTAGAAAATAAAAGACAGTTTTTTCATGGAACGAAATAACTTTATTCTGTAATGTATTGCCCATTTTGAGCAATGACCTTTTGCCATCTTTCAGGCAGCATCAAATTCCACGTTCATAAAATTTCTGGTTTTTATCAGCAAAAAACTGAACCAGGTATGATTTGACATCATCATTATTAATGAAATTTTTACCATTTTTTTACCAAAAAATTGCTTATTCAATACTTTAACATGAAAAAGTTATTCAGTGCAATTTTAAAAGACTGCTCTAAATTCAAAATTATTCAATTTTGATCCAAAGCCCACATAGAAGAGACCTTCAGTTTAACTTATCGTGACCCACACTCAACGCTTATATTCTAAAGATAACGATGCAAATTATTGAAAACCACACATTTCATATCACAGCAAGTTGACTGAATATGCGTTAGCAACACCACGCTTTAATTTTGAGTTGCGTACGGTAGAAGTTGAAAACTTGTTCGTTGGAGTACGCACCAGTTGCTTAGCCAAATTTAAAAAATTTCAATGATAGCCAATTAATACTTGTTCATCGCACTGCATGCCAATAACTTCATGTGATCCTATTAATAATGGTGACCGAGTTTCATGCGCTGCTAGCCTACGGGCTATGTTATGGTGGCGGTCATATGATCCTCGGTCACGTCAGTTTTTACGCTCTTTTTTGATTTGATTCACTCTATGACCAAAGTGTGTTATGGTGGCGGTCATTTGATCCCTGATCACTACTACACTTTTCGCTAGTTTTAGTACTTTATTCAAAAAAGTATCATTTATGTTAATAAAAAATTGTTAATCTACCACTTTTTCGCGCGCATTGTACGTATTCAAAAAGTTTTAACGAATTTTTAGAAGTCGAAATGGAAAATATTGATTAAGGACTGCAGGCGTTAAAATTTGGCATCGCCTATTCCAAAAACATTATATTTTGGCAAGATAGGTACAGGAACATCATTAAAAAATGTTTGAAAATATATTTATTGACGCAAAATAAAAAACGCAACCGCAAAAGCAGATCATGTTACTTAATTTATTATGATAAAACTATGCGTTATTAATAAATTCATTACTTACGCTATCCTTTTTGTTTTCGCCACTTTCAATAAATGCAGTCAAACAAAAATTGCATAATTGCACAAATAAACATGGCTAGCGTAGTGTTGCTTTGCGCAAGTTTTATTTATGATTTCCTACATTTCTCACAAAAAGTGTACTATTTTCATACAAATCAAGGAATGTCGTGAATAATTTACCAACGCAACACTGCTGTGATCTCGTGATTTGGCAAAGACAGCCGAATCATTTGGTGACCATTGCGGTCAAAATTTATTCCCTCACTCACTCTCTCAAATTTCCCATTTACATGCAAACAACAACAATGCGTGACCGTGACGTGCCCATGACCGCCAGCATAACATAGCCCTACTTCACTCGATTGAAATTTACATGGTTGTCATTTGCCAGTTGAACATGGTCTTACAGTTGCCAGGCCAAAAGGGTGGTGTCAACTAGAGAGCACTCAATCCCGAAAGGATTTTAATAATTTCCCATTAAAATTACAATTTATGAACAGTTGAATTCATCTCGCAAAAATTTGTTGTTCACAGTCCACCTTGCACCAGCACGCAAAGTGCGACCTTCACGGATTATCACACGTCGAGCGACTGACCTTCTGCGTGCAAGCGATAACGATTGCAAGTGGCTAAATGATTTTGTTAAATGAATGATTGAAGGAGCAGATGATTTTACTAAAAATTTTTTTACTGAAAGACACTGGTTCCAAAGAAAGACAAAGATACTGGTTCCAGTAGTTGCTTTTGAGACCGCACATGGGTCCCCATGGACTGAATTAGAATGAATATTCTTTCACCAATTTTAGAAGTTCTCATTTAAGTATTTTATTGTTTGATTTTTTTCTTTGTTATTTTAGACTGCGATCTCAGTAGTCTTAAATACTAGTTTCAACTAGTTCTAAATAAAAATAATTGAATAAATTACTTTTTTTTTGAAAAAAATCCAATACAATGAAGCATAGGTAAATATATTTACACTGCAAACACGCATTGAACAATCTCACGTGAGATTATAGAAGGAGCGAGGGGGTCGAGCCAAATCTCACGATATCTCACTATTGAGGGATTGACCGCCAAAATCACCTCACGTAATTAATGGATGCCCTCTAAAGATTACTATGTCGTTTATGAGAGTCTAGCAATATTTTAAGCATTTGAAAATTTCAACATTTAAACAATAATTTAGGAACGTTGATCACGAATCTAGTTCACTTCTGTACATTGTTTCCCTCATAATCTGAACATGAAGTCAAAAAATGGGCCTGCAGGAACTTAACAACATTATGTTTATTAGAATAGATACCGACTAGAAATTTTAAGCAAATTCCTCAATCGTAATAACAAATGCGACGAACTTTCCGCTTAACATTTTTCATCTGAATCTGGCAACATTGCGAGTTAATTGTCACTTTTCTTACCAGATAAGTGCATGTTACACGATGGACACAGGCAAAATTTGTTGTTTTTCCACGGGTAAAAGAAAAAACTGGATTTGAGAGAGCTTCTCTTTCATTCCAGGCAACCGACAAATTTTGTGTATAATCCGAAGCTGAAAACACTTCTAACAACCGACAAAGGAAACCGTGAAAGGAAAAAAAACGGTCGGTCCAACATGTCGGATGAAATAAAAGTACTTCTGTCTGTGCCCAGACCCGGTCTTTGGTCGATATTTTAGAATCTGAAAGTATCTTATCGAATCGTTTCTTTTCGCTCAGTGAAAATCTATAAAGCCGTGTGTTTTTAAGCCCTTCGTATATGTTCACAGCCGGAGGTTTTTGGATATAATCCAATAAAGTAACTATAACCTCTTGTGGTAATGAAGTTGTCAAGTACTCGTATTTTGTTTTGTCTACTCTAATTCCTTTCACTTGGAATTGAATCTCGACGTGCGTAAGCCAAGCGTCTGGACAGTTCGCCCAGAATGAAGATAATTTGATCGCAGTCACGTGTATTTGTATAGGAAGTGTGAGGGTGTTAGCCTCAAAATCGATAAATGGTGTTTTTTTTATATTTCGAACTTGACGCTTCCCTTCTTAGTGAACCTAGACTCTAGTGCAGTGTACTGGCTACGAATATGTTACGATCGGTTTCTTTCCACTCGATCGTAAAATTACTTACTAAGGTGGCCGTAACAACCCGTGTTCGGGTTTCGGATACGCCAATTGCGGTTAGGGCTTCCTCGGCCTGGTCCATCCTTCGGATGGTCTCTCTCGTCGTCGTCGCTGCACAGTTATACGCCGAACTACGTCAATGTCTTTGTAGAACTCATACAGCTCGTGGTTCATTTGGATGCGATAGTCATCACCGACTCGAACAGGACCGAAGATTTTGCGAAGAACTTTTCTCTCGAACACCCCCAGAGCGGCTGCGTCAGTTTGCGAAACTACCCATGCCTCAGCGCCATAAAGCAGCACAGGTAGAACGAGCGTCTTGTAGAGTGTTAGTTTTGTCGATCGAGAGGGGGCTCTGGAACTTAGTTGCTTACTGAGCCCGTAGTAGCACCTATTAGCAATTATTGTTATTCGCTTTATCTCCAGGCTGACTGCGTTGTTGTTTTTAATGGCGGTGCCAAGGTATACAAACTCCTTGACTACTTCAAAGTTATAGCTGCCGGATGAAACGTGGGAGTCTAGGCGCTGCTCTTCCTTGTTCGTAGACAGCATATACTTTGTTTTGCCCTCATTAACATTAACGGTAACATCTCTCTTGGTTCTGCCGACAATATCATTATCATCAGCTTACGCAAGGAGCTGGACACCTTTGTAGAAAATGGTGCCATTACGATGCACACCGGCCTTTCGTTCGATCCCTTCTATGATGATGTTGAAGAGATCGCAATACAGTGGAACGCCTTGTCTGAATCCTCTTTCGGTATTAAAGTTTCAGAGAGGTCATTTCCTACCTTGACGGAGCTGCGTGTGTTGCTCAACGTCATTCTGAAAAGTCTTAACAACTTTGCAGGTATACTGAACTCAGATATTGTTGCGTATAGGCAATCCCTTCTCGGGCTATCAAAAGCAGCTTTGAAATCGGCAAAGGGATGGTGTGTGTCAATTTGATTTTCGTGGGCTTTCTCCAGAATTTATTGTAGCGTGAAAATCTGGGGCCTAATTACAGCATCCGTGATCGAATGATTAGTTTCGGATTTTTACAGCTTAATGCCAGCGGCCCACCAGTTAAAGACGCCAAAGCCTGGCGTAAAGTAAGTCATCTATACTTCAGGATTGATTTAGGTTGTCTAAAAATGTCTTATTTTTCTGTGGGTGTATGCAAATCAAAATTATGCTGTTAAAAAGAAGCTTTCTTACGAGGAAAACTGCCACTGATGAACTCCTCGATGAACTACAAGTGGGCTCGAAGCTGCAGTCGAAGGTCTCTATGTTGCGTCTTTTGGGAAGATCATTCGGAATGACATTGAAGAGGTTGACATTTTCTTAAGTTTTGTGGATTTTTTAGAGATTGTACATTAATAAAAAGGTCACTTTGCATGGGAGGTAGGCGTGGTTTTCATCAGATTTTTTCAAATTTCATAGTCAGGATTGAGATTGAAGATCAAAGCTTATGTACAAAATTTGAAGGCATTTCCTTAATTTTTGTGGATTTTTAAGAGATTTTACTGTAAAAATAAAGTCACTCTGTATGGGGGGGTAGGCGTGGTTTTCATCCGATTTGGCACATTTTCGAACTTGATCTTCATTTTTTTTAAAAAAAGCTTATATTTTAGATTTCATCGCGATAGCTTTAAAATTACGGCTGTAATCGTGTCGACAGACAGACAGACGGACACACGGAAATCGACTCAGGAGGTAATGCTGATCAAAAATATATACACTTTTCGATACCTTCCACGCCTCCTCATTGGGGTTACAAACGGAATGACAAAGTTAATATATCCTATACTACTATATAATACTATATAATATATAGTATATATATGTATATATAAATATACATTTGGATTATGTTATATGTATATAATGTGACCATAACATTTTTAAAGCTCATAATATTTTGGTTCAACACAAGCAAGTATTTCAAAAAGTAGTAGTCAAATGTATCTTTTTGGTTTGTACTATAAAAAAGTATGATATTCCGGCAACTGCGTGATTTGTATGTCCTTACAAAATTGCTCTTTTGCTCTCCTCTTCAAATAAGAGTATACATTCTTGTGAGTAGACGTCAAATATCTGGACAACCTTATAATAATTGAATCATGCGGCAATGTTGTTGTCGTCGTTAATGTGCTTAAGCTATTATTCTTGTAAGTTGACGTCAAATATCTGAACAACCTAATAATAATTGAATAATGTGTACAACATGTTGTGTCTCTGATCAGGCATCAGTTTACGTTCCTTTTTTATTTCTGTGAACACAATTGTTTTAAAGGTGATCAAATAGGGGAAAAATTGTGTTTTCTCGTTATATTTTGCGTTATTTATCTCATTTGTTATAAAAGCACACTTATTCTAAAAAAGAGAAATTTTTAACTGGAACTACTCAATACGTTGAGCAAATGTATCAAAAATATAAAGTGCGGCGAAAGACAGACATTTTTACATGTTGTGATTAGACAATGATATTTTTTCGTTCAGCAGGCACATGATACAATGATAAGGTAGGGCCGCTGCGCTGAGTGCTCTCACGCGTCAACGAAGAGTGGATAATGTGAAGCAACATATATGTCAAAACGACGAATTTCGTAGAAATTGCAAATGAAGAAAATATTTTATGTTTCCAAGTTGCAAACAGTGCGGTCGTGGGTGTTAAATTTGTAAATAAAATGTGAAAGAAGTCTTAAAATTGCAAAAAAACCTGTAACAGTTTTAACCTAAAAACAACTGCGAAACGTGAGCATAAAGAAATTCGCGATGAACAGCTGATTTTGATATCAATGTAGCTTTATTCTGCTTTCTACTCCATTCCTCTCCGTGATGACCTTACCTTATAATTCTGCCATCAGCAGACACACACTAACCGATTGCACAAAAGTTGTACCTGCTGAACGCAGCCAATAAAATTAAGCATTATGCCGAGTTTCCATGTGATCTTCTATTATCTTCTAGTATCACATTTTTTGTAAGAAAGAAATAGCATGTGAGCCCTACTTTATGGCATTGATGAATGTGAGTGTGAAGCAGGTATACCTTTTTCATTTTTATAGCATGTGATATCCCCTGTGATGCTAGGAGATCGAAAAAGTTAAACTTCTTGAACTTTTGCTATAAAAGTTGATCACATGCTATAAATATGACATTCATTTTTATAGTTGTAGTTTTTGTGCTGTCAAGCTGTCAATTTTATTTCCGCCAATATGAATTGTTTTGAAATAGTACAGAATTATGAATACAAATTGGAAAATAAAGAAAATCAAATCAGGTCAAGGGGTATGATTTGAAATAAATAAACATTCTTGGTTTTTCTAACCATCGCGTGGCTAAGCAATTAATGCAGATGATTTCCCGACTCGGGAGTATGCAATCTAAAGTTGGCCAGAGAGTTCCTAATCGCATTTGTGGAAAGCATCAGTGATTTTTTTTCATTAATTTGGTGCTTGGTAGATTCACCAAAACTTATTTTTTAAAACTTTTTTTTTATATATTTTTCCGTGTGTATTTCACTGATGCTGCTGCAGTTCTGGCACACGAATTGGATTACCTGTAACACCTGATGCTGTCTGCGCAATAATTATTACATAAAACAATTTAGGGTACGTAGACAAGAAGTTATTTCAATAAGCACGTCTTGCAATCAGTAAACAAATTTTTATAGGAAAAAGTGCATATATGCATCTCGCTCTTTATAGCATGTGTTTTGTGATATGGGATAAGATAAGATACTGAAAGATCACATGGAAACGCGGCATAATCAACACTTGCTCTCTCCCTGTCAGAATTTTTTGACAGACCAGGGGCAATTTAAAGTGTGGTGAAAAATTTGCTTCCACCTGGCTTTCTTACACCATGATTGCACCAAAACAAAACTTGACAGATATGAGGTGAACTCACGTACACAATATGTGAGTTTCACCACTATGCATAAAAAGTGAGGTAGAAAATTAAAAGAGCACAAATGGCCTTGAAAAAATCGAAGTTTCCTATCTCTTTATCTCTGGTTCCAGGTCGAAAGCCACACTGATAAGGTCCAATCAGTGTTTTTGTAATCGGCTTTAATTTTCACACAGTACGCTTGATAGAACCTTACATGCGATGGAAATCGTGAAATCGTAAAATCGTAAAATATTCGTGTTAAAACTAAGTGGGTGCCTCGTGTTAAGCTAAAATGATAAAACAACCTGTAAAAAAATTTTATGGAAGATAAAAAATTTTACAATTTCAAAATTTTTGTTGCTGTTGCTGTTGGTGTTGTTGCTGCTTTTAATATTAGTATTGTTGCTAAAATTGTAGTTGTTGTTGTTGTTGATGCTGCTAATGCTCTTGTTGTTGCGGAAGTTAAATCACCTGGAGATGTCTTCCAAATATTAATGATGCGGCTGGTGTTTAGGTTGTTGTTGTAACGTTGGCTTATGGTGTTACACGTATTGTGACGTTTTGATGTGCACCGCATCAGTATACGTGCTCATTGGAAACAAGCGATGATTATTCTGATAGGAAGTTGTTGTACCGCCCAACATTGGTGACGCCACTGAGGTGCCTGGCGATATTTCACCTGCTGATGACGACGGGGATGATTAGAAAAAGATTTGAGCCAGCTGAGGTAATGTGAAGTGTTGTTGGTAGCACTATTCAGTGGCAAAATCTTCGATTTAGTTACAGCTACTGACGGTGCAACTAGGGTTTGGTCATTAGTAGCATTTAATGACGTTTGGGTAGCTGGTGGGTTTATGTCCATATCAGTGTTTCTTATTGTCGCAGATATGTTTATTGAATGTTGTTTCAAGTCACTGGCTGATGTTGACAATTTTTGCTGTCAGTGAGTTAGCAGCAGACGGTAAGCAGTTGACGATTTGAGTGACATCAGTTAAGGAACTGTTTTAAATGTCGACGCTGATGGTTTCCTTTTTTTAATGGTTCTGTGGTACTAAAAGGCTTCCGTAAATGAGAGTACTAGGTATGTAACGGTGGGTAGTTAGGACTGTGCGTTTAATTGCATCGTTATTTGTTTGATGAGCCGTTGTTGATGGAGTTGTTTGACTTCGTCGTGCACTTGGATATAAATTGCTCAACCTGGACGTTATTTGCGTCGACTTACTCTATTAACTGTTGATGTTTCGTGCTGTTTCCAAAGCGAATGACTACGAGTTCATTAATAGTTGTTGAAATTTTTAATGTCGCGTGGTTCGCAGGATCGCCAGTTTTGGTGCGAGTAAAACTTTTATTTTTTTATAGTTTTCACTTTTTGAAAATATATTTTTTATTTAATAACTTCTTTATTTACATATATATTTATACAACTATTATTTTTGAATAATGTTTCTGAAAAAAAATTCTCTAATAAAAATTATTGATAACATAAATTATGAATAAAATTTTAATAAGCTATTGAAAATATTTTTATAAGCAAGTGATTTTTAACTAAGTGTAGTTTTCACATAAAGTAACAAGGTGACAGTGACACATTAAACACATAAAGTAATCAATATGTAAATACATCAAGTCATATAAATTAGAATACAAGAAAACAGTAAATGATATTGATGTTAAACCAAAGTAACACAAAGGTAAGTAAGTTATATGTTAAGATAGATTGTAGGAATTAACGGATGTAGTGAAAAATTAAAAATTCTTATTAAAAACTGCGGCGCTATTTCCCCTATAAAACTACCAAAAAAGTTTGAAATATAGTCAAAACAATTAAAAACTGTTATTAAAAATCGCGCCATTTTTTATATTTTTTTTTTCCTGCGGCGCTTTTCCCCTAATAAAGCTACCGAAAATAGTTCTGAAATATAATTAAAATTGTTACAATTTAACAATTAATTTCATTGAGAGTTATTTCACTGCACCGCTTGGATTATCTTGGATGCTTGATTGGATGCTGGTTACTTGTTGTACTAAGAGTTAGAGGCTGAGCTGATTTTATTGGGTCTGCGCACATCTACTCCACTAGCGTCATTCTCTGGTGACTATTACTGGTTTTGTAGATACAGTACAGTCTTGCTAATCCGGACACATACAGTTTCGACGTGTGTCCGTTTTACTGGAAGTGTCTGGTATTCACAAAGCTGAATAATTATTGAAGGAATTATATGTAAAATGTATATTTCAGCTATATTCGTTCAATCGCTTTTATTAAAACAGTTTTGTAAATAAATTATAAGAACATAAGTAATAATTATTATGATATAATATAATATACATAACGCCGTCACAATACGTACTACAATAATACACTGATTCGGGTTGAAAAAAGAGGCAAATTGTAAACCAAACATGCTTGAGTTTTTTTCTGTCCGAACTAAAGCGGTACAGTATTAAAATGTCCAAAGTGTAGAGATGTCCGTATTACTGGGAAATCCGGTATAGCGGGTGTCCGGGTAAGCGAGGCTATACTGTACGTAGTTACAATAGGTAGGTTGTATATTCGCAGAATCGTCAGTTTTGGTGCGAATTAAACGTTTTTATTTTTTATAAACATTTTATTAACATTTTTACTGTTTTATAAATTTTATTTGATGAACATTTCTGATAAGATTATTTTATAGCAATTTTATTTTATAATATTTTTTAAGACACAGAGTCTTAGAATGAAAGTTTTCGTTATATTTTTTACAAACTTATTTAAAATTTTCTCTTTTTTGATAACTTAAAAATAAATGCTTTAATCCAAAAACAAAATATAAATTAAAGTATTTTTGTAAAGCTTAAACTTATTCATTATGTATGTTGGTATTATATATGATGGTAGTGGAGATACCAAATAAGGCTATCCTTGTCTCACAGTCCAAGATCGAAGTTTCCTATCTCTTTATCTCTGCTGTAGAGTCGTGTAGAAATGACAACTTTCCATTTGAAAGCGCCACACCAAAATAACTCTTATGAAAAACATTTGAGTCTACTTCACTGCCCTAGGCTCCCACGTTCATGTATGTGAATTCGTAGTCTACATTTGCAATCCATTAAAACAATGCTATAGCCCTTGAAAAAAATCAAATATTTATTTTTGGAAGCACATTTTAGTTATAACTATTGCAGCATGCCTTGTAGTTATAGAAAATACTTCCAGATTTCGGTGGACATTTTAAAGCTACGTGCTTTCCATACTGACATAATTTAAAAATTCCATTTTTCAAATGATTTTGATGATTTAATCATTTTCTCTAACGAAAGTGCAGAAACTTCGTCTAATATCTGCCAAAATTACTGTTTGCTGTAAAAATGGCAAACTGATGCTATATAACGATGTTAAGTTCCACATGCAGAATATCTGTATGGATAAAAAAAAATTATAATAAAATTGACCTCTATAATAGAATCTATTGCAACAATAAGAAAGAAACTCTTAGACAGAAACCAGATTTTTTTTTTTGAGTGAAATAGCATCCTTTGGGTGAGAATTTCATTTTGGTTGCAGAAAGACTTCAAAGAGACCGAAAATTTCTTGGAAATTTTTATTGATTCTTCCTATTGCATTGCACCAAATCTTCAAACTCAACATAAATAAAATAAAGTCAATTGAAACATAAATTTTATCAAACAATAACCGTAATCTGTTGAGAATCTTCCTTTCGACCTTCGGATACGGATGAACTTTCCTCGTTGTTGACGCTTGCTGAAAATTTTTTTTATATTGTTATATATTTAAAAACGTAAAAAAAACGAATCAACTACATGTATTTCAGCTTCTTATTTGCAAATAGTTTCTTTTATGTTTTCATTCAACTGGTGTTTTTTTAGGTATCAAAATTTTCACTCAACAAATAATTCGATGTTGTCAGTGAGATTTCACGCAAGCGAACATGTTACTTACTATGCTTAATCCTCAACACAGGGTGAGTTTTTTATCTTAAAACATCTAAATAACTCGAAAAGTAAGCAACATTGCGAAAAATCTTTCAGATAAAAGTTTCAAGGTTTCGAGACAATCAAATAATGGTTCTTTCCGTTGACCTTGGGTCCAACTTTCAAGGTCAAATCAAGGTCGACTTTGAGAGAAGTAAACCCCTATTCTTTTTAAAAGAATAAAGCCCCCAAGTAAAGCCCCCTTGTTTTGCACCATGGATGTGCTTAATTTATATAAATCTTCTTATTCATTAAGGTGGTTAATAAACGTAAGTCCCCTCCCTCTCACCATAGAGGTAATAGAATTACAAAAGGCAATTAAAATTATAAAGTTTATTTTTTTATGTTTTACTATTTTTAATTTATTATTTCGAGTTCAGCCATTTATGCAAATCAAATGTTTTGTATAAATTGTTATATACAGTTTTATATTGTTATATAAATTAAAAGGAAAGTTTCATATTCATTGAATTCATGTTTCTGTCGTAACCATGACTTCATGTTTTTGTTTTTCAAGTTCAGCCATTCGCGCAAAAGTTATTTACTTAAAACTATTTCAGAATATATCTTATACTTATGATATTATATTCCCTTGTGTATGTCCTAACATTGAGTTTTTAATGTAAAAAATACAACTTCAGAATTTATGTTCGCAACAATAAGTTCACATTTATGAGTCCAAATAAGTGCTTATTTTGTTTCTTCAGGTTCCGCGATTTGTGCAAAATGGATTTTTATTCTTTTATATTTTCTTTAATTTTTTTATTTTTTTTTTATATTATTTTATTTATATTCTATTCCCATCTCATCCCTATTTGTGCTTACAATTAAAAATGCCCTATTTTACTAATCGTCCGTCTCATCTTTTTTATATGTGGTACTCAAAATTTCTAAGGTTTTAAAGAAATTCTTTGATTGTAGTTTCAGTGAGAAAACGCAAAAGAAACTTTATGGTATGTATTTTTTTTTATTTATTTTATAGAAAATTATTTTAAGTTTTCTAAAACAATGATATTATCTACTGCATAATTAATTGTAATGTCATTACTTATCATTATTTTCTAATGAGTATAATTTTTTTAGTACAGCTAACTTTTATTTTTTAAGATATGTTTATGTTTTTGGTGTCATTGAAAAGAAAATGGAAATGCATTCAGGGCTGCCGTTTTTAAATTCATTTGAGTCATACTGTTGCAGGTTTTTTAGTAGTACATTGTAAATTAGAAATTTTTTGGAAAAGGTTGATTGCAATATAATTGTTAGAAATAAATTGCAAAAATTGTTATTGAAAATCACTCCAGTTTCTATAATAATTTATACTGCGAAGCTTTTTACCCTATAAAGCTACCACATATAGTAATAGTTTTGAAATATAAGTATCTCATTAAAAAATTAAAAATTGAAAATTGCGCGATTTTTTATAACAATTTTTCGCCTGTGGCGCTTTTGAAACAATGATATTATCTACTGCATGATTAATTGTATCATACAGCTAACTTTTACATTTTTTAAAATATGTTTTTGGTGTCATTGAAAGAAAATTGAATAAATTACAAAATTGATCATAAAATAAAATTTCATTTGTTACGCGAAGTTCTGAGAAATTTGCACCCCAAGTTGAAATTTTGTAGAAAGTGTTTTTTGTATATATTTAGTGTGTATTTTATGTGTAATAGTGGGAGCACCACATCCAACGGATGTGGTTCTAAGTCGACACCGTTGATCTAGCCTTAAGCTTACTGGAAAGTAGTTGGTCCAGGGTAGAGCTCTAACAGCATTAGGCGCCAAAGAAAGATTTTTCGAGCTTTGAAGGAAGAATTCAAATTTCTTTTTGAATTCTTCGCAATTAACTAAGAAGTAATTCGCAATTAACTAACAGAACTTGTTTATTAAACCTACGGAGTTTATTAAAAGTGTAACAAGCTTCTATAGAATAATAAAATTGTCGCATTTTTGCCCTTATAGAAATCAAAACGAGCACTCTTAAAAATTATGTAAAGATCAATTGATAAGTCACGAGCCTTTGCTCTAGATGGCGCTGCAAACACATGATATAACTTTTTTTTTAGAAAGCACAAATCTCAAAAAAGCTATCTGTCAATTTTCATGACATTTATTTAACCCTCTGTGTGCACACTGGGGTTCACTAAGCCCCAACAACATTTACTTTGTTCTTTTTTTCGTTATTGCAATAAATAAATAGTATAAAATTACAAAACAACAAATCCGACCTTCTTTTTGCTTGTTTCTTTTTTATAAAATAAAGCCCAAAAATAGAGTTCTGTTGTTGAAATTGAATTTGAACCACTGAAAGCTTTCTAAAATCAGTTTATAACCATTGGGGATCACTGAAACCCAGTGTGACTTGGGCGTCAAAAGAACTATATGTGCGCACGGAGGGTTAATCAGTTTGCAAATAATAGCTGATTGAGTGTCCTGATTTTTGCGTTGTGACAAAAAATGAAAAAATGAAAAAAAAACGGAAAAATTTCGTGTCCCTTATAGCACTGCTTTTTGATGGGAAAAATGCCACCTACACCCAAGAATGGATCGAAAAAATTTCCAAGGAACCTGCGCCGTCGAAAGCAACCATTTATCGGTGGTTTGCTAAGTTTAAATGTGGCCGTACAAACTTCGAAAATGCTGCTCGTTCTGGACGTCCAATTGAGGTGACAACTCAAGAAAGCATTCAAGAAATACATCGTATGGTGTTGGTTAACCATCGATTAATATTAAGGGATATTACTAAGGCCCTAAACATTTCATCTGAACGTCTTTACAGTGTTTTGAATGAACATTTGCATATGAAAAAAATAAACGCAAGATGGGTGCAGCGTTTTCTCACACCAGATGAAAAAAAATCATCATATCATTGATTCAGAGAACAATTTGGCTATCTTAAAGCGTAAGCCAAAGGAGTTAACAATGGATAAAACCCTGGTGCATCACTACACTTCCGAGTCCAATAAGTAGTCAACAAAGTGAAGAGAATTGCATGAGCATGAGTACAACGAATCACAAGGTTGACTGCCTTGAAAGGGGGGAAAACAACTACCGGCGATTACTACCGACAAAGTTGCAAAAATTGTACTATGAATTGCTGCCCCATTCACCATACTCTCTAGATCCCGCCCCTAGCGACTTTTGTCAGCTTCCAAACTTGAAAAAATGGCTTCAAGGAAAGCAGTTTTGCATAAATAATGAAGTCAAATACGCAAAAAATGCTTATTTTGAGAAGTTAAATAAGGACACCATTCGAAGGGATCAAAATGTTGAAGTACACACCGCTAGAATAAGTGTACCGCGTTAAATCCTCCATCCGACACAGAAAGTTTTTTCAATTGAATTAATTTTTCCGTTCGGTCGTCACCTCTCTGCAGACAATGGCAAACCTCAGAGAGTAAAAACTGCCATGAAAAGCTTCATGAGAACATAAGCCGTTCGGAGTCGGCGTAAAACATGTAGGTCCAGTTCTCGATCATTTGTGTGCAAACATTTCACATCACACACAACAATTGATCATAAGAAGCTCGGTCAAAGTCCTTTCAAGGGCTGAAATGACCATTTCGTTTTTTTTTTTTTATGTTGAAGAATAAAAGAGCATTTTGACAAAATACAGTATTTACCTATCTGGTAACCTACCTAGTATTTTTAACACATTATTTGTTTAGTTCTGGGAATACATGGCAGATACTAAACTTTCCTCTGTTTAAACAATAATGAAGCTCATTTTGTTTAAATTTTTTCCATAATAAGCTTATTATCGGACTAAAAGTACACCTACCTCCCATACAATGTGATATACAAAAAATCTCGCCCATTTTATATAATCGTACAAGCACTTTAAACAAAAAATACAACCAACATTTTTAAAAAAGTCGCTTTACTACTAAAAGAGAAAAACCTTTCACTTACAACATACAACTTTCACTTACAACCTTGTGAATATCCTCAGTTTTATGCAGTAAAATTTACGCAGAAAAATTTAATTTGTTTATTAAATATTTGTAGTACATATGTGTGAACGAAATTCTCTGGGATGATATTTTTGCTCAGAGGATCTTTAAGATATATTTTTTTATTTCTAGGAGTTATAATCTTTCGAAATAAAGTGTACATAAGCAGAATTACCACATGGACGATGGCGTCGTCATTTTGACGGGTTGAGACAAAAATTACGATTGGACGATTTAAGAGCACAAATAACTATATATATATGTAAAAATGAAAAAACAAAGTAAAAATCGAGCGTCAACTAATAGAAAGTTCGTTAGAAAGTTCTAGTAGCAGACCTGCACAGGCCATAAATAAAGATTTTTCATTACTTTTTTTGCTTTAAGTAAAAATTTAAATCTTTTGTACTGTATGACGATTATAGGATTTAAATTACGATTTTTGGAAGGGAGAAATGACTATTTTTAGACCCAAATGACGATTTTTGAAAAGCCTTTTGACGATTTTAAGAGAAGAGTCTCTGGCAAACCTACAGATAAGCTATAATTATTCACCCTGGATAACCAATGTCTTGACTCGCATTGCTCCCTTTTTTGCAATATGTCAGAGTAAACTAAAAATTGAACATATAAGCAAATAATCATTTTATTCGTTCTTAGATTTAAATTTCTAATTTAAAATTTTACATTAAAAATCTTTCAAAGTTAGAAAGAACTTGCTTGATGCAACTCCTATTTTTAGAAGTATTTAAGTTGTTCTTCACTTTCACTTTTTTAACGTTGATATCTTTATACGATGTTTTATAAAAGAACAAGTCAGGATTTTATCTTTCTATACGCAGAACTTTAATGGTATGACATATAACTTTTTGGTTCTCCTCATTTATGACAAAATGTTGACCCCATTCTTCTTGTAAGAATTTAAGACCATAAAAGAAATCATCAAACAGTTCTCGAATTTAATGCGGTGGGCCAGTCTTTTTGGCAGTTGCTATTAAGCTCGTGTACTGATCTGGTGTATAGATTGACTGGTTGCTACTTAGATATTAGATTGGTATTGTACTGAACGTCCATACATTAAAAGCAGGTTTTTATTCCTTTATTCATTTCCGACAGGAGCTATCGGAATAAAAAATTAAATCTAGATCTTGAGAATTTTTTGAATTTTGCACCAGATTCTTAATATATAAAAGGACGCTGGTGCTAATCTCATAAGACGCACGGCTTCCTTCTACTTTGGTTCAAAAAAAGTTCACCGCATACTTGGCTTTGAGGTCGCTAATACTCTTATAATAAAAACAATACGTAAAGCCTTTCGGTAATGAAAGAACTGCCTGTAGATCATAGACAGCTCAATTTTCGCTTCCCCTATCGAACTATTTTTTCTTTTCTACATAGACTCTTCTTCTATGTATAAGGTGTAATCCTCGCTTAAATCACTTATTGCATTTTTATCGGAATTTAGGAAAGATTCACAAAAATTACTTTGACCAACTTTTTTTGTAATTCAATATTTTACTTCACGAATATAAATACTTCTTCAAGTTATTCTTAATAGTCTCAGTATAGATCTGCTATACTTTTATTGCTTTCTATATATTCACGTGAAGTTTGAGAACGCAAATAATGGGACTCAAGTCTGGATATATTTTGAATAAATTTTCTAATACTCTTTATTTCAGGGATTACAATTATATGGTTCTTATGTTTTCCACGAAGGTCAAGCTCAATGAAATTTCTGCGCCCTTTTTTCAATTACTGTTTCAATTACGTATTGCTTTGAAAATTACGTTAAAAGTAGCTTTAAAAAATGTTTTGCGTACTCTAACAGTGATTGAGTCAACCTAAAAAAAATCATTTTTATGTTTGCGTAGCTCTTGTGAGATAACTCACACACATTTTGTATTAGCAACATGTTGTTTTGATCGCTTTTTATTCATAGGAATTTATAAATACACCAATATTTATGTTTGCAAAGGTATTCACTAATAAAGTCATCACATAACATCTTAACTAGCATACATTTCTATACTTATCAATAATTCAAGAAGAAATGCGCAATGACACATAAAATTAAAACAAGTCCGACCATTAAGAGCTGCTAATAGACAACGATTCAATGTTCGATCTGTCACGAAGTTCGAAACTGGAGCAAAGTAGGATTTTATTTTATTTTAACAGTTATTAATTTATTTCTGTCAGTGTGCCAGTAAAATGCTGTAAATGTTAACGAAAAGACAGACAAAACAAAAAAAAAGCATTTTTTGAACAAACCGAATAAAAATAAAACTACTTGGAAAAAAAAACTCAAACAGACAAACACAAAAAAAAAGATTGGCTGATTATTAGCCATGGTCCATGGTTTGTCTAAGCGTGGTATACAAGTTCATGTGTATGGGTACATGTATGTGTTTGTTTGAATGGGCTAGCTTTTGGCTAGGCTAAAAACAAATATAAAAAATTTTGTTTTCTTGGCCTAACCGAACGATCGATCGGTCATATATAAAAGTAGGCTGCTTAATTGACAAGAATCGTAGTTCACCTCAGGAGTCTAACGTGAATAAACACTAGCAGCCAAAGCAGCAGCAGCAACACCACCAAACGGTCTCAAAAGTTTTAAAATTCATTAATTTTCAAAACCAAACAAAAAAGTTCTAATACAAAATGTTCACGGTAAGGATAAAAAAGAACTAGAATATAAGAGAACTAAAGAAAAAATGTGCTAGAGTTAAAAATGTGTATAAAATGTGCTTTATTATTCATTAAATAGAAGAGAGTTTCCTACAAAAGGTAGTATCTGCCATGAATACTCGAAATTAAACAAATAATGTGAACTATCATGATTTCAAAACCAACACTAGTGTTTCTTAATATTTTAAACTGTTTCGTGAGATGTCTGAATTGTGTCATTTAATTTTTCAATTTGAAGTCTCAAGCGACAGACAATTTTTGATTCGGAAGGGAATTCAGTCTGGTTCATTTAACTTTTCCATCCCCTTAAATTTAAGATCTTTATTCAATTAAAAAAAAAAGAATTGGCCATTTCAGCCCTCGAAACTACTTTGATATATGGGTCAATTTGGGCTGTGCGTGTTATTAAATGTTTTTTCCCCTATTTCCATTGCTAAAAGTTTCTGTGTCAAATGGAATTTGAACCAGGATCTATCGTGGTTACCTAATAGGCAATAAAGCTAGGTCTCTTCTAACGAAGCCGTGCGTTTACTGCTGCTTTTGGCGGTAGACACATGACATCCCCGCTGCTATAAAGCTTAGTTTTTCGCTACCCAAGGCAGTACAACAAATATATTTTTCCTACAAAAACTGGTTCTGCTTACATTTCAGGGTTACTTTTTTTTATATTCATTCAAAACTACTGAATAATAAAATAAAATCACAGAATTTATAGGAAATAAAAAATTTTTTAATTTTTTTGGTTAACCCCTTCTTTAAGCCATTCTAAAAGAGTGCTCATAGCAGGCAATTTGGCCATTTCATATAAAAAAGTATATGGGCTTGGCTACGGGTAGGATAGGCCTTAGAAATCCATTTCAAGGCCTGCTAGTAGCCCTTCGAATACCTGTCAATGCCTACTGGGTATTTGACATCAAGCCACACACTTAAACTATTGCACCACAGCCCCTATAATTATCTTTATTCAATTATTCATTTAAATGCCCCGCTCTTTTAATCTCCTTACAGTTATTCGGTTTGTTCATTATTGGCTTGGGAGCCGCCGCTGCCATTGAATATCCCATCCACCATGCACCCGTCTACCATGCTCCAGCTCTGATCAAGCCTCTTGTGAAAACGATTGAAGTCGAAGCACCTGCCCACTATGATTTCTCCTATTCTGTGCATGATGAGCACACCGGCGATGTTAAGAGTCAAACCGAGTCACGCAAGGGTGATCTTGTACATGGTCAATACTCACTGATTGATGCTGATGGCTATCTGCGTACCGTTGATTACACTTCCGATGCTCATAATGGCTTCAATGCCGTGGTACGTCGCGATCCTTTGGGCCACAAGGTGGTCAAGGCAGTGGCTCCTATTGCCAAAGTGCTCGCACCAGTGCACTATGCTGCACCCAAATTAGCCATTGGACCTTATGGATATCATCACTAAGCCGACATCGTACACACACAAGACACAAAAGCACGCTACCCTAGCAAACACCACGAGTAGTGACGTCATTTAGGCGTTATCTTCGATATGTTGAATTGTTTATTTGTTAATTTAACTCTTACGCGAGCCAAGTCAAAGAGCATTTTAAACAATTTTATTTTTTTCTTATACATCTTAGGCATACTTGCGAACTTTTTATTGGCAGTTGTAGACTTCATCACATCTCTACTCTACATTTTACATTACTTGTAACTATTTTGTAAATAGTTGTTATATCATTTATATCATTTTGAAAAGAAAAACCAAATGAAATGTGCGCTTCTCTCTAATAGCTACACTTGCATTTCTCCACATTACAACACAACACTCACTCTTCCAATATAAGCTGCCATTAAAAGAGTTTTTGTTATTTAAACCACAACCTGGTCGCACTGCATTTCTTCGAGGCACAGCACGAGACATACCGCCTCGGAGTTCAAAAAGTTCGCAAATTTCTGTTATATAAATACTGTACTTTAATTGTAAATAGATCGCAACAAACGCATTTTTAAAAAGAATAAATATAAATGCAACATTACCTAAACAAGTTTTATTTCAGTTCTAGTAAAGTTCTAGTATGGAATTAAGGGGGGAGTTGAGGCTTGCACTTTTGATAAGTCAAAATTTGTTTTTTTTTATCTTCTTAAAGTTCAATATCTTAAATATAAATATAAAGTTTAAATTTTGGGACTATATTCTTCAATCAGAGCAAAACTCTCCAAGTTATTGACTAATTAGTCCCTTCTTCTCAAATACTGTAGCTGCAACTGCGAAATTTTACTTCTGTGAAGATAGCCCAAAATCTAAAGCCCAACTTTTTGCTCAATTCGCCGCAAAATATATCTGAATTTTGAAATCGCTGCAAATACAAAATAAGGTATTAAATAAAATTTTAACTTCAAAAACTAAATTTAACGCTAAAGTTCTTTCTTCCAAACTTTGCTATCAATCGCTCAATATACCGTAAATGACCTAGAATGAAATATTCGGTTCAGCAAAATTTGTTTTTTTTAATAAAAACCAAAAAAGGATGGAAGATCAAAAATTCTCATTATGAATTTTTGCTTTAAAATGTAACTTCATGTGATTCAAGTCCCGGTCTATCGCCCTTGGTAACGAAATTTGGGACGAAGTACGAAGTTTTATATAAAAATCAGAATTCTACTGAAATCAGAAATCTTACCCCAACACAAAAGTTCTCATCCTAGGTTTTTGGCATGTGAAAGCTGATGCCAAAAGGATGGTTTTGTATCTTGATCCTCAAACTGCTATCAATCGTCCTTCATCGTCCAAAACGACCTAGAAGTAAAATACTCGGTTCAGCAAAATTTGTTTTTTTTTTCCCAGTAAAAAACAAAAAAAAAGGAAGGTAAAATGCATACATGTCATTGTCTCTGGCAGAGTAATGTTTGTTAAAGTGCATACTTTCCTGTTTTAAAAAAATTACATGGTTAGCAGAAAAGCATTATAGGTGTGTTCCCGTACTTTTTTTCAAAAATTCACAAGTTGCAAAATTTGCAGAGTAAGCGAAAAATGCGCTCATTGCTTGAAAATTTACACAAAGTACGGTAACAAGTTTTCGTAACAAGTGGCAACTTTTGAATAAACGTCAAAAGCCTATGTTTAATGTTTTACTTTTATAAACATTATACAATTCCGAACCAAAAGAATAAATTGGTTTCTCTGTTTGAGTTAATTGTTTCCTTATGTGAATCCGATAGTGATACTGATTCGGAAATGTTCGAATTTGTAACTAAATACGAAAATGAAGATAATAGTTGTGCAGGAACTATTCAAAGTTTTTGGCAAAAAAAAAACAGAGAGACTGCATCAAAATCTATTTGTCTGAAATTGTTCCTTCATATACTTAAAAAGAATTCCGTATACATTTCAGAATATCTAGAACTCTATATGAAAACCTTTCTGCGAGATTCCAGAACTCAGATTGTTATAAACAAAATCGTGAAGACAAGCGTTTTCCAGGGAATACTCATATGGCAGTGTTTTTTTGGTTTGCTGGTCACGAGGCTTGCTGTTTTCGAGACCTAGCCGATCGCTTCGATGTTTCTCTTTCTTCTGTCTGTCGCGTTATAAACAGAGCTTTGATGTTGGGTCCTGATGTCATTAAATGGCCAAATAAAGACAGAAAGATAGAAACTGCAAATTTTTTAAACAAAAATGTGGATTTTCTAAAACGTCGTAATCCGAATGAATTTATTGAATAAATTCAGGTTGCATAGACGGATGTAATATTGAAATCGATCCCCCCAAAGGAGCTAAGGATGATAACATAGACAGAAACGGACACACAACAATTTCTTTACAGGGTATATGCCACGAACGAAAAAATTTATAAATATTATTGTTGGATTTCCTGGTTCCTCGCATAATAGCTGGATCTTTCAGAACTCCCCAATTTTCGGAAAACTATCATCATATTGTGGAAGTAAACCTGATTCAGTTCACTGGTGAAATAGTCATGAACAAAAATCTAGCTAAATTAAATAAATGTATTAAAAAATGGTCAAATAATCTTTAACTTATCATATTTCAGATTTTTATTTATTAGGTGACTCTGCTTATCCATGCACGACTTATGTGGTTACACCATTCAGAGACAATGGACATTTAATAGGTTCCCAAAAACACTTTGTTAAAAAAACAACGTTTTGTTAAGCTCTGGACGCTTTAGATTTGACCATAGCTTTGGGATTCTTAACCAACAGTTTAGGCAGTTATACTAATGCAAACTAAGTAGTGTGGAGAAGCTATGCAATTTCATTAGAGCTTGTTGTGTGCTACATAATCTCGCCAATATTGACGATTTAGAATTTGTTCTTGAAGCTACACCGAATGAAAGTGACGCCATCGGAGGGAATGAAAATACAATTAGCGCAAACACAATAAGAGAAGCCATCTATTAAGATATTCTGCACCAAAAAAATAATCAAAGCAATGAACACATTAGGTGTGTTTCCGTACTCTACTCTGTACTAAAAATGAAATGTGAGAATAGTTGCAAAAGTACGGAAACAGCTTCTAGTAAGTTTCAAGCACAAAACAGCTGATTTTGACTGCAGACATGTCAAACGTAAATTGCGCCAATTAAAATGATCATCAATTTGTCTGTGAAGTAAGTAAACTTGTTTCAAACTATAAAATTAGTTTTAATAATTAATTGATAGTTAAAAATGGAAGGCCCAAAAAAAATTCAGGTGAATTGTTCTCCAGGAACTTATGGAAGGATTCGTAATGGTAAGTAAACAACAAAATTATTCTTAAAATAAAAGTTGCAAGCGTTTCATATTTTAAGATTTTAGGTTAAATGTTTAATTGCAATTGAATATGTTTTAGATCCAGAGCTTGTGGGAAATTATGCCCAACAATTATTGGAGACACAAGGCCACTTTGACGAAGTAGTTTTTGCGCCGATAGAAGAAAATGTGGAACCAGGTCAATACGGTAGCAGCAATATTGAGAAAATTGTTTATTCTCCAACTGCAAGTCAGGAATTAAGTGCTTTCAATACAGAAGACGCCATATTTACCCAGCTGGTTGATATACAGGAAACGAGCCTCGACGATAGTATTGCTAGTCCCAACTTGTGGACTGATTCAGCAACTTTTATTGCTTGATGAAGTCAAGAAACTGTGGGGAAAAGTTGGCAAGTCCATAAATTTGAAAAGCAAGAATCAGCTTTGGTATACCAAATACCAAATCAGGTATTTAATATTTCTTGTAAAATGTGCAATTTAAATATTTAAACATTAATTCCTTATCATGGTTGAAAGTAAGTTCCGTGGACTGGAACGGCAATATAAAAAGGCGAAGCTCAATAATTCGCAAACTGGGAGAAGTCGGATGACCTGCATTTACCAAAGGTATTTTTTTTTTTATAGTAAAAATATTTTTTTTTTTTTGATTCTTTACAGTGAGCTTGATGAAGTTTTTGGTGTCAAGAAAGGTATTAATCCTGAGTATACCTTGGAGAGCCAATACCAACCACCTTTGGAGCCTTTTACTCAGGTTGAATCGAGTCCAGAGCCAGTTTGTATGTTTATCTTTACAGTTTACACAACTACTTAATAAAAACCAAAATTTTTAACATTCTTATTCCAGATGACCATCCATCAACCAGCAGAAATGCAGCCAAACTGACTGAAAGAGGTAAAGTGCTGAAAAAGTTGGATGAAATTTCAAAAAGAAAAGAGGAGCGCCATCAAACTTTAATAGAAATTTTAGAAAGAAGGGATAAGGAAAGAAAATAGCGTGAAAAGCGAAGAGAAGAAATGGGAAGGGAAATCATCGATCTTTTGAAAGAAGTGGTAAACAATACTACAAAAAAAGTGTTTACTTATTTTGATTTATTAATTTTAATAATTAATTGATTTAGTGTGATAAAAATTTTGTGATTTTGGTTGCTTATTTTTTAATAAATTATTTTAATTCTTAATTTATTAATTTTTATTTATTATCTTATTATTTTATATAACAATGAAAATAGTTTACATTTTTTTTCTATATGATTTCTTAATAATGAAAACTTTGAATTCTATTTTTTGTTTTTAAAAATATTTTAAAATTGTAATACTTTTTATGTAAACATCCTTTATTTTATTAAAAATGTTATTTATGAAGAAAAAAGTTTATCCATGATATATAACAAAACGCTTGATGTAAAAGAAGTTCAATAAAAGCATGTAAAAACTCAAAGAAACACCTGTTATCAGTTAAATTATATCAGACTAGATATTTTTGAAACATCAAAAAATATGTTTAGGTACAAGGAGTTATTATTTATTTTTTCAAATTTATACAATATATTGTAATTAATAAATATTTTGCTACTTTAAAAAGCTTAAAAGCAATAATAAAGAAAAACTAGTATTTATTCTTAAATTTTTCAATATTCATTTCTTGGAGAATGGAGTCCCTTATGGCATTCGTTCTTGAGGATGATTCTGTGAATTGAACATCATCTGAATGTTCTGTTTCGTCTTCAGTCTCGAAGTTGAGCTCAGATTCATTAGCAATATTGTGCAAAACACAGCAAGCCATAATAAAATTGCAGAGCTTCTTGATGCCTCTTAGCTTGCAGTAATACAACTGCCTAAATCTCTGCTTCAAAATACCAAAAGTGTGTTCAATGGCTACACGACCAGAGCTAAGTTTTATGTTGAAGCTTTTCTGAGCGTTTGTCAAATGGCCATTGTCTCTGTACGGCGTAATAAGATGTGCTGAGCAAGGGTATGCGGAATCACCCAATAGGTAATAATCTGCAACGATAAGATATATATTTGTAGTAAATTTTGTTATTTTAATATTGTTTTCATAAAAACCTCCACAAGCTGAACCTAACTTCTTAAAGATAGCCGAGTTTTGTAATAGCCAACTATCGTGGCAGCAACCTGGGTGACCAACGAATACGTCGATGAATTTTTTTTTGCTCGTTACAAATACCTTGCACGCTTAAACTGACATTTCCCTTGCGGTCAATGTAATCATCCTTCCTTTCTTTTGGAGGATCGATTACGACTCGTGTTCCATCGATACAGCCTAAAATGAAACATTAAGGAAGAATATGAAAAAATTATATGTTATGACGTTGTTTTCATCTAAGAATTGCACAATTTACATACATTTACATACCTATTGCCTTATTAAAGCCGCATTTAGTGCCAAAAATGTTGCTGCTCTTTTGTTTCACCTCTTCATTTGGCCAGACTATTAAACTAGGAGCCATTCTACTTATAAACATAGTAGTTCGATGAATGACTCGGCTGACCGATGCAATGCATAAGTCGAAACGATCGCCAACGTCTCGATAGGAACAAGCCTCGTGTCCAGCAAACCAAAGAAATACAGCTAAGTGTGTTTTTGGTGAAAGACATTTATCATAACGCATCGACTTGTAGTCCTCCGATTCTTCAAACTTGTTAGATAGGCTTTCGAACAAGGAAGTAGAAATTCTAAAATGCCTTCTAAACTCATTCTCGGAATACTTAGGAACTACGTCACTTAGATAGTTCTTGATGCAGTTTCTGCGATCGCATGATGTCGTTATCAATTCGCCAAAAATTACTTCATCTTCACTTTCAGAGCCCTCAAAAAGCATTCCCAAAAGATCTTCATCACTGCCATCAGATTCACTTGGCAGCACAAAATTTAAAACACTTTCACTCAAACTATTAAAAGCCATGTTTTAATTCAAAACTAAACAATTACTTGATTTAATTTATTATTATTTATTTATTGTACGTAAATTTCCTTTTCAGACACACAATTTGAGAATTTATTTATCGCAAAACATAAACAATTCTGAAATTTAATTTGACATTTGCTTCTTCTTATTGATGCTTGTTCTTACTTTACTCGAAGTCTTGAGTTCTAGCACTCTCTGTGCACTTTGTGTGCTCGAGAGATCGGTTTTATGTTCTTCTTCTCCCATTTTAAGCACAGACAGTACGGAAACAGAAAATAGTGTCGAACAAGTTACACAGTGTGCGTACGGAAACAGACCTATTAAAAATTCATAACAGTGCTTTTTTTCTAAGCGAGTTTTAAAAAATGGCCGCTTATTGTATGAAAAGTAGCTTCATACTCGTTTAAATAATAAACAAAATAAATAACAAATTTAAATTGGATGGGAAAATTCTAAACAACAATCAACATCATGTTTTATTTAAGCGAATCTGAAGCGACTTTTCATGCAATAAGTGGTCGTTTTTACCACTCTCAAGTTTGCTGCGGATTTAAACATAAATTTAGTTATAATGAAATGCTATACCTGATTTTAGGATGATTTGAGCTCGCGGAACTCAAATTTGCTGTAAAAATTAAATGTTTGCATATTTAAAAAAAAGGGCAAAACTTGAAGGCTTAATTGCAGTTTGAAGCCTAAGTCCCAATATATTCTATAATTTTATTTCAACTATTTCGTTCTGGTGTTGGCGAATGATTGAGCGAATAAAATTTTATTTAAAAAAATTAGTGCAAATTTTTGTAAGTGTGTGATTCATAATCAGACCTATCATGAGTAATTTTTTTCGCCCGAAATTGAAAAAGGGATTTTCCGTTTTTAAGATAGCATGTGAGACTTTATTTTTTTACACTTATGAATGTTGATGGTTGATGCACAAATTTACATTAAAATTTTGCAAAAGTTCCTGAGCTTTATCTTTAAAAACGGATATTTCCTTTTCCTATTCCGGTCGAACAAATTACTAATGATAATGCCCGTATGATACTTAATTTTTTTTGTCCAATTTTAAAATCTGAAAACAAGTGTCGCGTGGGCAGGACATACACATTTTGTAAGAAAAGGATAAAACGAAAAAAAAAAAAAACGAAATGGCCATTTCAGCCCTTGAAAGGACTTTGACCGAGCTTCTTATGATCAAATGTGTTGTGTGTGATGTGAAATGTTTGCACACAAATGATAGAGAACTGGACCTACATATTTTACGCCGACTCCGAACGGCTTGTTCTCAAGAAGCTTTTCATGGCAATTTCGACTCTCTGAGGTTTGCCATTGTCTGCAGAGAGGTGACAGTCGAACAGAAAAATTAATTCAATTGAAAAAATTTTCTGTGTCAGATGGAGGATTCGAACCTGGGTTCTCTGGCGTAAGAGTCACACACTACCCATTACGTCACGGCCGCCAAGAAAAAGATAAACGTTGTTACTTTTTTACTTCTGGTGTTTTGAAGAGCAGCTGCATTAAATAAATTAATATTAGCTACACACATCACTTCCCATTCAGCATATATTTATATTAAATAATTTTGTTTACTCTAAAAATGTAAATTTTATTACTAACAGCACAGTAAATATTTGATCGAAACTTAACGAAGAACGAATTGAAAGAAACGGCAAAAAAAATGCAGAGAAAATACAGTCCGTCCTATAAATTTTTCTCCAATTTATACTATATGCGTACTCACTCACACCAATTGAATCCATGCATTCGTACTATTTAAACTGCTCTAGTTTTAATTTTCAATGACAAAAGTTGTAAAAAAAAAATAAGTATCATACGGGAATAAGCTTGATTAAAGGAATTTTTATCTGCAGAGGTTAGAAAATTTGGCGCACACATATATACATATATATATGGTATATTAAAAAAAAATGTGCTGATTTGGCGATAATTTATTTTTCTAAATTTGTAAATTTCCCGAATTTTCTTTTCTAAACTCTTATTTATTTTTTGCATATTTAATATGTCAAATATATGCACAAAAATATAGGGGTTTGGGCTTTAAACTGCAATTATTCCAAAATCAACTACACACAACTTCATTTTCCATCGAAGCTAAATTTTGAATTATCGAAAGTTTATCAACAGTCTCTTTGAATATCTTACATCACTGTTACATAACTGTTAAAAATAACAATCGCAATTTATTTCTACGCGTTAAAGATATGGATGCTTCAACAAAGTAAGTTTGTTTAAAATTCATACATATGTATGTTATAATAAACTAAACGTTATTTATTTCACAGGAAACGAACAACAACTCGGGCCCAATTTCAAGCCATGGTCGAGAAAAGTAAGAATTTTCCAGACAGCAAAAACGCAACAACAAGGCCTCCGGATATTGTCCAAGATTTCTGGAAATCTTTACTGTATGAGCTTAATTCTCTAGGGCCACCTGTTAAAGATATAAACGATTGGAAAAAGGTTTGAAAATTTTGTAATGTACAAGATGTGCAGAGTTTTAAATCCATGTTTAAAATGTTTAGGTTTGGTCTGATCATAAATCTGCCCTAAAGAAAAAAATTGGCCCATAATAAACGTCAGTACACGGAAACAGGAGGCGGAAAAAACAATGAATTATTTTTTACTACCCTGGAAGAAGAAGTTATTGAACTGGTGTGTCTGTGCGAAGCTGTCGGTGGTGTAACTGGTGCAAGATCTATTGGTGTTAAGCGACAACGGATCGAAAATGACATCGAAAACGTTTCCACCTCTAATGAAAATATTGACAACACAAATTCCAATGAAAACAGTAAGCTAGTAACTGAATCAGAGTTATTGACTGAAAACATAAGTCCTCAAAAGCAACAGAGAGTTCCAAGCCAAATTAAATCACTTGCAAGCCAAATTAGCATAAAAAAAATTGTATATGGAGATTGCTGAAATATTAAAAGGATCGAAATCGAAAAGCTGACTACATCGGATCGAAAAGCTGACTACGAGAAAAAACGTAAATGAATACTCCACTCGCAGTTAAGGCCTGACTATAATAGCCACATGCTGGCAGACTGATCTGTCAAAATAAAAGCGAGAACATGTAAATATATGTGCATACCCATAATTGGAATTGCCACAGTTTCGTTAACTTTCATTGGCTTTTTATAGAGCGATTCAAATCGCTCACAGCATAGGCAAAAGTCAAAAAATTATATATTCAAATTCATTAAACAAATTATTAATGCCAAACAGCAAAGGCTGCGATTGCTTATTTTTTATATTATTTTGTGTATAAATAACCCACAAATGGTTTTGTGACACTTCTCAAAGTCAATGCATGGTAATTATGGGTATCTTTTATTCTAACAGCCGGCTGACTTTCCGTTGAGTTGTTGGCATTAGAGTATGCCAGCATATGTCTATTATAGTTACGCCTTTAGATGAAACAAAGCGACACAATGCCAAAATGGAGACTCTTGCATATAAAAACACAAAGATAAACAAGCAGCTTCTTCTAATAGAATAAAGTAGCATGACAACAGCTCTTAGCAAATAATAAGATTTAAATATTTATTATTTTACCAAGGAGGTTATTTCTGTTTCTGTTTTTTATTACATATTATTTTTTTTTTTAGTTACATCTATTAAAAAATTTCACTAAAAAATAAATTTTTTTATAAAACTAAATTAAACTTTGCAAAATATCATTTCGCATTTCCGTAGCCTCAGCTGCATATCTAGATGACGGTATTGCATACGCTCCATCATCGGTTAGCTATAACGATCTCCATTATTATAAATACATTTAAAATAAGATAACGCTATACTATTGCTCCATATAAAACCGTCGTGACTTGCTGCAGGGTATTGGGCATCGATAAATTTAATCGCTGCTTATGGTCAGAAATCTAAAAATAGAGAAAACCCTTTATTTTCATCACTTACTATCATGGCGTTGAGGCTATAAAATCCTTTTCTATTATAAAATAAGTGCGCATTTCCCCCTGTTGGCTTCGATATTTTTATATGTGTACCATCTACACACATAACTATGCCTTGTATCGAACACTTTTGAAAAAAATGTGTTCGCTCTTCGGTTTTTTCGCTTTCAGTCATCTCCAATGAAATTCAATTGGGACAAAGATATTCTTCCAAAATATTTAAAACTTCGCTGAGCACCACTGTAGGTTGGGCGATGCCAATTCCAAAATCTTGGCCAGTACCATGTTGGTAGCCTCCCTCTGTTAGGAATCTAAGCAAAACTTGAAGTATCGTAGTTGGTGTGAGAGAGGAAGTTCGCACAACTGGTGGCATATTTTCTTCAAGCATTCTCAGCACGTATTTGAAAGCTGCCTTGTTCAGTCTAAAATGTTTTTGAAACCTAAAAAAATCATTTTTGTAAGTTATAAAATCTTTTTACCACAACTTACATTGCATCAGACATCTTAATTATGTCTGGAGCAGCATTCCTGACTTGCTTTCGCATTTGACGGCTATTGAGGTCATCTAAATCAAAAAAGAGTGCAATTGAGTTAATTTCCTATATTAAAAGTAGAAAAAAAAATCAACATTGCTTCCAACTATTTCTGCTATTCAGATAGCTGCATTTTCACTCTGGAGCTTAATGAGAACAGCCGTCGCACACCAATAGATCACCACCAACAAGTTGGGTGCAGTCCAACTCCTCGCAACGGCTGCAGTGCTGTTTTCAGGTCCAGGGTGAAGCTGAATAATCTTTAAGGGTAAATTAAGTTAGAAAAATATTTTAGTAATATATTTAAGCATTTAAATTCACATGTTCTTGCTTAATTTTTCTATAATTTCATCTTACAATTTATTATTTTGTTTTATTAAGTGTTTTCAAAAATTTACTCATTGATTTCTATTGTGATGACAGCTAAACAGCTGTTTTTTGGAGCTAGTATTTTGAGTCGATATTGCAGTTCATTCGAACGAATTCAACAATCGGATTTTTAAGATAAAGTGAAGGAAATGCGGATCGGATCAACTCCCGCCGCAACTGATCCGCCGTGTTTCACAATCGAGCATATTTTTAAATTAATGGCAGCTAAAAATTGCTGACTATGCCCAACAAGGCGCCCTGTTCTACAGGTTTCTAATTTCAGAAAATTAAAGTCAATAGTGAAATACTAAAAAAAAAACAACTGGTATCTACTCAGTAGCGTTAACCTGGAAATTCACTCACTTCGTTTGCATTTGCATTCGTCTACTCGCTGGCTTTTTAGTTGAACACATACATGGACATTTTCCATCACCATTAAATTTCCATTAACACTATCCACCTAGTGGTAATGCAATTTTAATTTAAATAATTTTTAATGGTAATGGAAGAAAAAATTGCATTACCACTAAAATTTAGTGGCAATGAAAAATTTGAATGGATGGGAAAAATTTGCATAACCATGAACTTTTAGTGGTAATCCAGTTTTTTCTTCCATTACCATTACATATTAATGGCTATCTACCATTACATATTAATTAAATCTATGGCTGAACATATATGTCAAACTTTCTTGCGTAAATTGCGCGTTAGTTTTTACATTTCTCTCGCTCGTTTTTTCGCTGCAAATATTCCTTTATTTGCAAATTTTCTGGAGTTCATCTAGCTTCTGTAGCATTTCTCCTTGACCAGTACCTGTTTTATTTTTTTTTGCAGCTGGAGATTTTCTCATTAGTAGTAGAAAAAAAAGGTAATCATTATTTTAGTTGTTTTTAAACTGAAAAACTAAAACCTGAAAAAAACTCTACTTCACCATTCGAGCTTTGATCAGCTGCAGCCAACGACTCATCGGTGAATGCTTCATTATCCAGAAGGTATTATGGATTTATTCCTCTGCGTTCCCCGAAAAGTTCATTCAGTTCACTTTAAAAATAGAAAGATTTATATTATATACGTTACCTATAATTATAGGGTGGTTAATTTTTATGGGCCGATGTTGATTTTGAATATAACACAAATTATTTAGGAAATTATTGTCATTTCTTTTTATTATGATAGTATTGGTATGGTTCAATTATGTATGGAACAAAATATCCGCCAAATGGCCGCCTCGACCTTGGCGGCACACCTCCATCCGATGGTCTAAATTTTCGATGACGCTGAGGCATAAGTGAGGTGCTATGCCGTTAATGTGCCAAATTATCTCATCCTTTAGCTCTTGAATTGTTGCTGGCTTATCGACGTACACCTTTTCTTTCAAGTAACTCCAAAGAAAGAAGTCCAACGGTGTCAAATTACATAATCTTGGCGGCCAATTGACATCGCCACCACATGAGATAGCATGGCCATTGAATTTGTAGCGCAAAAGAGCCATTGTTTCGTTAGCTGTGTGGCAAGTGGCACCGTCCTGTTGAAACCACATATCGTCCACATCCATATCCTCCAATTCGGGCCATAAAAAGTTCGTTATCATCTCACGATAGCGAACACCATTCACAGTAACTGCCTGACCGGCCTCATTTTGGAAAAAATACGGCCCGATGATGCCGCCAGCCCATTAACAGCACCTAACAGTCACTCTTTGTGGGTGCATTGGTTTTTCGACAATCACTCTTGGATTATCATTCGCCCAAATGTGGCAATTCTGCTTATTTACGAATCCACTGAGGTGAAAATGTGTCTCATCACATCACTAAAGATGATTTTCTTCGAAAATTTATCATCCTCTGTTGCCATTTCTTGCCACCATTCTGACCATTGACGACGCTTGAAATGGTCAAGAGGCTTTAGTTCTTGAGTCAATTGCACCTTGTAAGCGTGTGAGCGAGCGTGTGAGCGAGCGTGAGAGGTGCAATTGTTGGGCACGACAATTGAGGTGAACGGCTCTTCAGCCACACTATCGCGAATAGCAGCAATATTTTCTGCAGTACGAGCATGCACTGATGTTCTCACATCTCCTACAGACCCGGTTTGCTCAAATTTTTGCACGATATTTCCGATTGTACGCACATTTGGACGATTAAATTGACCGAAAAAATCACGAAGTGTACGATATGCATTTTGGTTTGAACGCCCATTTTCATAATAAGCCTGAATAACTTTAACGTGTTGTTCGATTATGTATCTTTCCAAGGTTCAAATTGAGTTAGTCTGAAATTGAGAAATGTCAAATGAAATGCAGAAAAAAACTTGACGTTTAGGTGTGGTTAACATTCTACATCGGCCCTTAAAATTTCACCACTCTTTATATATACTAGAGTGGCCCTTTTTGTTCTTTTTTTTTTTTTTGAGACATGCTTAGCTCAGGTGCGTCATTAAAGGACAGAAAAAAGATTGTTTTACTCCATAGAACTAAGACCACTCTAATATTTATATATATATATGAATATATATTTACCTTTGATATGGAATTTTATGCCTTCCGCCCAGTTTTCTTATTTTGTAGCTTAGCCTTTTAGTACAATCGCTCCAGCGACCTGTACTTCCTTTGTACTTGCATTGGACTAAAAACGTATCCGTACTCCTCAATCCTTGCTCTCACCAACGGCCACAATTTCTTCTTGTTTTTCAATGTTATTGTTTTCCCAACTTAAGGGAAGTATTCTTTTAGCAAAGAAAGAAGTAGCTTCATTTGAGCATCGACCCAAATGGATTTCGCGTTCGCATTCGCGTACGGGAACAGGAAAAAGCAGGAAATCATAGAAAATTGTACGAATTCGTACGAATTGTCAAGTAGAGAAACAGACCTAATAAAATTGTTATTTTGTACTATTTTTCACAAAAAAACTACTTATCCTGGCGGATTGGTAGGACATCTTATTTTCTTAAAATTTTTGTTGGCAGACTTTGACAAGCCGATGGAGCTTTTGAGCCCTCTTTGAAGTGGATCTAATTTTTTCGATACGCCCTAATGTACATACAAACTCGCTGTATGCTAACCAATGATCGGAAAAGGAGAATTCAATTACCAAATGGAAAAAGGTCAGGGGGCTTTAAATCTGCATCCTGTGGAAAATTTTGAAAATAAGAGTTGTCTCAAAATTGCATGTTAATTGCAATTTACACTTGTATTCAAACTAATCCTTAGATAATTACGATTAAAGTACAACATGAAATGCCAAGGACCAACCTTAAAATCTTTAGATTAACTGAAAAGGGCGTAGAAGATTGTGGAAACAAATCTTCAAATGCATGCGTTTTCGTACTTAAAACTCTCGTCATAGCGCATTAGGAATATTAAGAATTTATTTACAATAATTATTTCATATTTCATAGTCCGTTGTCCTCAAAATTCTCAGATATCAGCGATGATGTTCAGGTGCTGGCCATGCTTCGACAGTATCTGCTGCAACTGGATGCGAATCATCGATGTAGGAACGTATAACAGGCAACTCACGGCGTACCTCAGCCGTAAAGCCTAGCAAAGGATCAGCACTATAATCCACAATGCGGCGTTGGCCATCTGGTTCAATCAGCGAATAGCGTCCAGTGACATAGTCACCACGACGGTGTTCAAACTGATCCTTTATATCACCAGTGTGGGAATCATGCACACTGTACTGGAATTCATATTGTGGGTCACTTTCGCCCAAGTGTACAGGATGACTGATGATTGCGGTGGCATGTTCAGGAATTAGACCCGCGCTGACATACACTGCAAACAATACGCACAGAAGCAAGTTCTGCAATACAGTTAAAATATTAAGTTCAGTCCGGAAGGAATGTTATCAAATATTAAAACCTTAATGAACATTTTATAGATTTTCTTCTCAAATCAACAGAATACTTGGTGACTGTGTTCAGCTGCGGTAACCTAGTGGACTAATATCTTTGAGGCTATGAAGCTGCTTTTATACAAATGGTATTTATTTTGGCATCATGGTAATCTAATACATCTCAGTGTACAACTGGACGACTGGCCCTTCGGCATGCCCTAGTGCGTTTGGTGCTAGACGACTGGGCAGCAACTGGATCACCTAATTGCGTAATCTGCTTGACAAAAGCAGCAAACTATAGACGACAAAATGTTGCAAAAGAAGCACATGCAGAAAAGGAAATGTAAATTGATACATTGTTGCAGATTAGTTTCCAAATGAACCAAAATTATGAAATGAATGAAATTATGAAGCATTAAAAATATTTTACTTCAAGTCAATGTGACGTAAATTCTATTTATATAAAGAGTAATATAGTAGTAAAAATAAAACAACATTTTGGAAAAAACTAGGTTTTGCTTTAAGAACGAATTAAGAGATTTTGGGGAGAGAGAGAGAGTTTATTTAATTGGTTTTACTTGTTGGCGTTGATGTTTAGCTAATTTAATATACCCTCGTTAATATACATACATTAATATACATAAAGTTACTTTACAGTTCCTTCGAGCGTCGTGGAAACCTATTTGATTTTGAAGATTAGGTGGTAGAAAAAAAAAGGTTTAATCATGTTTGTTATTTCACCGGTGGAAGACGGTGGAGACGGTGCTTCAATATCTGGAGCACGTCAGATATTGATAGTGTATAAGTCTCTTATATCTCTTATGACGAAGGTATGTTAATCTGCCGATTTACATGATGGGGCTGGTCGTACGGGTTAAATTTAGTAGAAAAAAATGTACTCAAGTGCGTCAGATATTTAGAGGGTATGGTAAGTGAACCCAAATAAAACTACCATTCAAAAGACTGACGATTCGGATGTGACACAAGCTCGAGGCGGCTTTTTGAAAATGGAAAAAATATCGCCAAATTGAAATATTCAAGCGCGTCATATTTTCATACAAACGGTTCATCTTGATGTACTAATCGTGCTGATCCATAATCTGAAAATTATTCGGTGAGATTTTCTTATTTTGACGGCTTGAAACAAATTTCTTTTCTATGAGTTTTGTTTTTTAAATTACTGATGTGACAAAATTCGCGAATAATAGCACGAAATTTATTATTTTACCCAAATTATTGATTAAGTTATTATTTATAAATATACAGAATTCAGAAAAAATTTGTAAAACAAAATAAAAATGTTAAAATTCCAAAAATAGTTGGAACATTCGATTCGAAACCCTCACCACACATTTCCGGTGCATTATCTTATTCCGCAGGATTTATTTTCAAATATACTTAAGAAGTCAAACTATAACATGTATATGAAATAAATACACCAACATTATTCATGTCTCCAAAAAAAAAGCCTTGAAAACATGCCTTTTTCGGCTTTAAATTAGTACCATCCCCTTAAGAGGTCTAAGATATACGATGTTATTTATATCAATTTTTGAAAGTTCACTTACGTTAAAGAACTCATCTTTTATAAAATATTCTAATATTTTTTTGTAGTGTAAACAGAATTTACACTGTTAAGAAAATAAATTAATTTGTGGGTTCCCTGCAGCGTCAAGAACTGGTACAAAAATAGTGAATTCACTAGTACTAAGAAGACAGCTACTAGTTCCTCGCCTATCTCCAAGCAATGCTTTTGACTGTCGCATTTAACATGGGCTTGTCCTACGAAAAGGGTCAATTTTCATCACTGCATCAACGCGTACTAGTGCAAGAACTGGTTCTTTGGGAAATATATTGCACTAGTGCCTTGGGGCAGATATCGCACCAGTTCTAAATTTGGGTCTCTCGGGATAGATATTCGTGACATTGTTTTTCAAACACATTAAGAAAATTTAAATTTAATTTAATATATTAATATATTTAATATTTATTTTAATATAAATATACATATAAACACATTTACATATTTATAGTATAACAAACAACACAACAAACTCTTGGGACTGCAGTAGGTTGTCTGCATGCAGTTAGCAATTAAACACACACTCCATCTCCATTGAGTCATTTATCTCCATTGAGTCATCCACTTAATTTTTTATTTTCGTTTTTCTGGCCTAACTTTATTTTATTCAATTATATTTCGGTATATTTAACACTTTTTAACAAAATAAAAGAAATGCCGGCAAAAAGAAGAAAACAACAAAATTCAAGTTGAAGCCAAACCGGCATGGATATACGTTTATACGCGCAGCTCGCTAAATAGCTTTGTTTCACTTTCTCTAATCGAATTTACTAGCGCGTTTTTGTCTACTAGGGTACGATAGATAACTAGTTCGTATATAACCTTTCAGTACTAGCACAAAAATAGTGCACGGTGAATACTGTCTACCAGCTCGCTGCAGGGCTTTTACTTTGAAATACTTCATTTAATTTATTAATATCTTTCAATATAAATTTTAAGAATAGAACATAAAGCTCAAATTGTGGATTTTGCAAAATGCTTATAAATTTTTGGAGATCAGCAAATAATCAACACGCTATTTTGATTATTAGAATATTACTATTAGACTTTTTTGAATGGAATTGTAAATATCTCTCTTACCACCTTCTACATATGCAAAATTTGTACAAAGGGAAAATGAATGGCAGATGCATTTGAAAAGAATAATATTTGGACAATCTTTTTAAGTAATGTAATAAAAAACGAAATGGCCATTTCAGACCTTTGAAAGGACTTTGACCGAGCTTCTTATGATCAATTGTGTTGTGTGTGATGTGAAATGTTTGCACTCAAATGATTGAGAACTGGTGGACCTACATGTTTTATGCCAACTCCGAACGGCTTATGTTCTCAAGAAACTTTACATGGCAGTTTTTACTCTCTGAAGTTTGCCATTCTCTACAGAGAGGTGACGGCCGAACAGAAAAATTAATTCAATTGAAAAAACTTTCTGTGGCAGGTGGGACTCGAACCAGTGTTCTCTGGCGTGTAGGCCACGCACTCTAATCGCTGCGCCACGGCCGCCACGAGTATCGTTGCAACTTTTGAGTAAATTACAACGCACAATTTATTTAATTGGTCTTCTGATTGATCCGAATTTCTGCAATATGATGGTGGGCGTCTGGTCATCAAAATTTTTTGGAATAAATAATGGCGATAAAAGATAAGATTTATATATTATAGAACGATAAATATAAAAGTTGTAGCTAAATATAAAATAACTGCCCGTATTGCATTTTCCACACCACACATGGGGCATACAAAATTGACGAGTTACCAATTTTGATTTTAACGGGTGTTCGGTTTCCCCCTTAGGCCAATTATCACCCATGTCGATGAGGCTACATATCTTAATAAAGAAAACAAGAAAGCTTATTAGTACACATTTTTGGAAAATAGAACATGTGCGATTATAATTTATATCAAAGTTTATATATATATTTATTTAAATTTATTTCAATTAAATTGTTACAAAATATTTTAAAATTTCAGATTTTTGTTTAATTCACAAACAATATCATTAATATGATCTCATACGAAAGTATACATGTATTTTTTTATAACAACTTAAAATATTAATTATAAATTATTTTCAAAATATGAATCACAAAACCGATCCGGGTATAATGTGCTCCAGAATCTGAAATTAAAATATATACATATTTCCCGTGAGGATAATTTTCAGGTATGTATCCCACGTTGTTCACTTGCGTGATTTAATTCCGTTTACAAATTTTGCATTTAAATTCTCTGTAAAAAGTGTTGTATTCTTCAACATTTGCAATGAATGTTTTGTATTTATCGTTAAAGCACTTGAGGCATACTTTTCTCTCGCACATATCGCAATTAATAAAAACATTGTTACCGATTTCTTTTCAACAGTGCAAGCATATCTGAATTTTCAATAACTTGCCTCTTTATCATCTCTCTATAAACTTCTTGATTTATCAGATCCTCCAATGGCTTATTTTCTCAATATCTTTCAATATATTGTATGATAAAAATGCCACAGTTGACTCCATCTTTTTGATGGTCTTTTGGCATATATGTATGCGTCCAGTCATCCTTCAAAACTTTCCTGGAAAATTTTCTGGATATAGTGCATAACAATCTCAATTTCGTTATCCTTACAATCAGAAGGGTCTAATAGTACGTTTCCATACGAGAATAAAACAAACAAGATTAAAAAATCCCCTTTTGTAATCTTTTCTCTTTACACTAGTGGGAAAAAGATTAATTTTGACATTTCGTTTTAAGTTAGTTTTTTCAAAAAAGCAGTTGAAATATTAATCAACATATGTGAATACAAAAAACCCATCTAACGCAATTAAGAAGGAAACGACATGCATACTTAGCAAATACATTAGCTATGTTAAATGAAAGAAATGCATTGTATCTTTCAATTATGAAGCAGAAAATACACAAAAGATTGTGGGTTGTCGTAAGAAATCTTGTTTTTATTTTGAAATTCTATTAAAGGTTTAATTTTAGGAAAGGTATGGAACGTTTTGAGTAGAAGATGTCTCTCGAAATGATGCAGCTTTTTTTAAGGAAAGTTTTAGAATGGCCAGAAGTTCCTTTGAGATGTTACGCAAAAATTGCCAGATATGGCCAGGAAATACACTTCATTTAGGAATTGCATTGCTCTTGCCAAACGAGTTGTTATTGCTCTCTACACCCTTAGGTCTTCAGCAGAACACAGTACAATGGGAAGACTATTTGGTGTCTCTAAAGCGAGTGTCTGCAAAATTTTAAAAGAATTTTGCATTAGAGTGAAGGTAGTGCTTGCCCTGAATATTTAAGCGGAAGAATATTTACACAGGAGAAAATTGAAGAGTGAAAAAAGGCTTCGAGAAAATTGGATTTCCGAAGTGTTTTGGAGCTTTAGGTAAGGTTGTGAGCTTAATCTAATATTAATCTAAAAAAAGATGATTGCCATATTTAAGTAAGACCTTTTGCTGAAGATGCTGTCAATTATTATAATTATAAGAGATGGTACTCCATTGTGTTATTGGCGCTCGTTGATTACAGGTAAGCTTTAAATAAAATTTTAAAATTTAAGATGTTTAACGTTTTCCTTTAGATAAAGATTCTTATATACCAACGTTGGAGCTCCAGGGCGTTGCAACGACTCCCAAACTTTTGAGCAATCAACTTAAAAAAACAACATTAAAAACCGTCGTTTTAAGCAAAATGTCAAACTAATTAATGAACTTAATGTTACAGTAATTATTTTGGGTGATTCTGCTTTTCGCTTTACGGATTCTTTAATCAAGCCTCATCCATTTTGTACTGCTGCCGAAGAAAAGGAAAAAGTATTTAATTATAGATTGTCCAAAGTACCCAGAGTTGTAGAGAATTCTTTTGGACATTTAAAAGCTCGTTTTAGGAATGTTGGAAATGGCGTTTTAGGAATGTTGGAATAGACAACATTAAAAATGCATCATCAATTATGTAATGCTGTTGTGTTTTGCACAATTTTGTAAACGAACGCAACGACAAAATAAATGAGAAGTGGATTCAAAGCCATCACCATTTTGAAAACCAAAGCCAGAAATTTATACCTGAATTTACAAATAATTTCTCTGATCACAATTCTAACGCAGGAGGAATTCATAATGCAATCGCTGTGTATTTTTCTGTGTAATCCTTTTTGGATTCGAGTTTTCTTGAAGGAAAACTTGCTGAAAACCACTTAAAATAATCTTTTTTTTTCAGGCTCACAAGAGGAAGAATCTTCATAGCTGCTCTGATTCTGCAGTAATGGCGAAAGATCACTTCATCATCTATGTTCCAACTGTCACTTTCTGGCACATTTAATAAAACTGAAAATAAGTTAAGAAACAACATAACAACACTTTTAGACAATAAAAATATTTTACTTAATTCAAACCCGAGATTTCTTCGGTCAGGGTCTCAAAGTTGAAGCTTTTGAAAACTCCCAAAATTCTGTGAACCCTATCAAACCACATCCAGGTTGACGATGATCCACCTGATGAGCCAGTTATCTTCTTTTCTTCTATGTAATTAGAATAGAAACATACGTAAACTTTTGACACATCTCTTTGTTTTAACTCACCTGTACTTGTTCGTCAAATTGTGTATTTTAATTTTTACTCTACTCCGTAGAGGACCAAGCCCCTTTCTTAGAACTCGACGGCAATTTCATTGTGAATGTGGCTGTTTCGCTTGTTGCCTCTGAATTGAAGCATTTTGTTCTCCCGGAGCTGAACCAAAATTCCTTCGCTACATCGGTCCCAGATGAAGCATGCTTTCAGTTTTGGTTTGAACCTTTTTTTTATTTTCATAGAGTTTATTAATATTTATTAAAGCTTAATTTATTTTTTATTACAGACTTACGGCTGATATATTTTTTATTTTTTAACTACATATAATTTATGTAGAAAAAAGCGTGAAAATGCTTTAATGTTCTGCTAGATATAACATATGTTTCGTGAATTCTACAATTTTAAAACAATTTAGCTTGAACCTTTTAGCTTGTTTATTAATGATAAAATTCTTTGTTTTAAATTGCAAAAGGTATCCGGCTACCTCGTCAGTCACATAACGGTTAAGCCTAATTTCAAGTTTGAGTATTCTTACGAAAAAATCCCCAAAAATTCAAAATTAAACAAAAAAAGTAGCATGGATGGTTTAAGCATAGTCTTGAGCTATTTTCGGCTAAAAATGATAAGAACCAAAATTCATTAAAAGAAGTTATAAGAGTTGAAACTTGATTTTTTTCAAAATACTTAAAGTGCCCTTTTCTAGCATTTCAATTACGAAAAAAAATTATTATACGTAACTTGTATGAAAATGTTTCGATGAATGTCGGCACGGGTTGTCGTGCTCCCAGTGAAGTTCTCATCACTTTCATTTTTTATTTCAATAAAATGATTTTTTAAATACTACTTCTAGTCATTTTAATACAAAATATGCCATTTGATTTTAGTACTGGGCTAAGCGAAAAATCGATATGACGAATTGGCCTGACAATCATTGCGTTTGCTAAATCGGAAAACTGCTGTATTTAGATTTCTGTCAATAAACTCATAAAGTATTCAACTAGTTTCTTTTGTGTAGCTTATTACATACATTTTAGTTAAAAGGTGAATTAGGTGCAATTCGGGCACACTCGTCAAACAACTTCTCAAATAGTGGAAACGATTTTTAATTATTTTTTCGTACTTGTATTTCATTAAAAGTTTCAATATTTTTTTTAGAAATTGTTGTAAATTGAAATTAATTAATCAATTAAATCAAACATTAATTATAAAATTAAGTAATATTAATTTTTTTTTTTTAATTTAAGTAATTATTAATTAAATCAGGTACACGGATTTCAAAATTGTTTGTATTAAGAGATGGTTAATACTTACTTACTTACTTAGGTGGCCGTGACAACCCGTGTCCGGATTTCGACCGACCTCATCAGCTCTCGCCAGGCGCCTCTGCTTTGCGCGCGCCTTCTCCAATCGGATACACCAAGTGCGGTTAGGGCTTCCTCAGCCTGGTCCATCCATCGGAGGCATGGTCTCCCTCGTCGTCGTTGGCCAGCGACCCTCGCTTCGAGCACCTTTTTCGCTGGAGCTTCGTCGTCCATACGATGGACATGACCCAGCCAGCGTAGTCGCTGCACAGTTATACGCCGAACTACGTCAATGTCTCCGTAGAGCTCATACAGCTCGTGGTTCATTCGGATGCGATAGTCATCGCCGACTCGAACAGGACCGAAGATTTTGCGAAGAACTTTTCTCTCGAACACCCCCAGAGCGGCTGCGTCAGTTTGCGAAACTACCCATGCCTCAGCGCCATAAAGCAGCACAGGTAGAACGAGCGTCTTGTAGAGTGTTAGTTTTGTCGATCGAGAGAGGGCTCTGGAACTTAGTTGCTTACTGAGCCCGTAGTAGCACCTATTAGCAATTATTGTTCTTCGCTTTATCTCCAGGCTGATTTCGTTATTAGTATTAATGGCGGTGCCAAGGTATACAAACTCCTTGACTACTTCAAAGTTATAGCTGCCGGATGAAACGTGGGAGTCTAAACGCCGAGCTCCCTTGTTTGTAGACAGCATATACTTTGTTTTACCCTCATTTATCGTCAAACCCACTTTGGCTGATTCCTTTTCGATAGCGGCGAAAGCAGCGGTAACATCTCTCTTGGTTCTGCCAACAATATCAATATCATCAGCGTAAGCAAGGAGCTGGACACCTTTATAGAAAATGGTGCCATTACGATGCACACCGGCCTTTCGTACGATCCCCTCCATGATGATGTTGAAGAGATCGCAAGACAGTGGATCGCCTTGCCTGAAACCTCTTTCGGTATTGAAGGTTTCGGAGAGGTCATTTCCTACCTTGACGGAGCTGCGTGTGTTGCTCAACGTCATTCTGCAAAGTCTAATCAACTTTGCAGGTATACCGAACTCAGACATTGTTGCGTATAGGCAATCCCTTCTCGGGCTATCGAACGCAGCTTTAAAGTCGACAAAAAGATGGTGTGTGTCAATTTGATTTTCGTGGGTTTTCTCCAGGACTTGTCGTAGCGTGAAAATCTGGTCTATGGTGGACTTACCAGGTCGAAAGCCACACTGATAAGGTCCAATCAGTGTTTTTGTAATTGGCTTTAATCTTTCACACAGTACGCTTGAGAGAACCTTATATGCGATGGAAATAAGACTGATACCTCTATAACTTGCGCAGATTGTAGGGTCTCCTTTCTTAAGTATAGGGCACAGTACACTGAGGTTCCAATCGTCGGGCATGCTTTCTGCTAGCCATATTTTGCTGATGAGCTGATGCATGCGCCTTATCAATTCATCGCCGCCGGTTTTAAACAATTCAGCTGACAGGCCGTCAGCACCCGCTGCTTTGTTGTTTTTGAGTCGTTGGATAGCAACTCGAACCTCTTCATGGCTAGGTGGTGATACTTCCACTCCGTCATCGTCGATTGGTGGCACTGCACTGTGCTCTCGATGGGCGGCATTGGTGGAATCGTCGCCATTAAGTAAATTGGAGAAGTGCTGTCTCCACAATCTAAGCACACACTGTGTATCCGTATTCAGATCTCCATTTTCGTCTCTACAAGTGGATGCTCCGGGCTTGAAACCTTGGGTTAGACGCTTAACCTGTTGATAGAATTTTCGTGCATCCTTCTTGCCCTGGTATACCTCTAGTTCCTCACGCTCACGCTTTTCCTGCTCTCTTTTCTTGCGTCTGAAAAGGCGCCTCTCTTCCTTCCTCTTTTCGCGGTAGTTTTCTCGCACGGCTCGCGTTGCAGCTGACTGCAGCGTTTTTCTATAAGCGGCGTTTTTTACTGCAGTCGCAATGCGACACTCCTGATCATACCATTGGTTCCGAGGTTGCGGGCGCCGGAAACCAATGACTTCTTCAGCGGCAGCGCGCATGGAGTGTGATATATGCGCCCAAAGTCCGCCGGCGTCGTCGAGTCCAGAGGTTGGTCGGTTGAGCTTAACCGAGAGTTGAGCGGAGTAGGCTTCGGCAGTCCGTTGTAATTGCAGCTTAGCGACATCTAGCTTTCGTTGCATTCCTGTGCGTATGTTCTTGGCATTGCATAATCGCATGCGGATCTTGGCTGCAACAAGATAATGGTCGGAGTCAATGTTGACCCCCCGAAATGTACGCACATCTAGAACACTAGAGGCATGCCTTCCGTCGATTACAACATGATCAATTTGGTTTCGCGTTTTTTGATCCGGGGACAGCCAGGTGGCCTTGTGGATGTCGAGGTGCTTAAATCTGGTGCTACTAACTACCATGTTTCGTGCCGCGGCGAAGTCGATCAGTCTTAGACCGTTGTTTGTGGAGGTCTCGTGAAGACTGAACTGACCGACAGTGGGGCCAAAGATGCCTTCCCTTCCGACTTTCGCATTAAAATCGCCGAGGACTATTTTCACGTCATGGACCGGAAGGTGGTCATATAGATGGTTAATAGCAATACAAATAAAATAAGCCTGGTATGACGGGGTCTATTCTGACATCAGTATTCTTCAAGGATTTTTTTATTATTAAGAAACAGTAAAAATTTGCCCTTATCACGGAAATTAATTTTAACCAGCGCATTGTTTTTTAAATTTAAAAAAAGGTTGTCTTACCTATTTTAAAAACATTCCGTGTTAAAATTTTTTCGCCACAATAGAAGCTGTCATACCATACTGTTTCTTAATAATAAAAAATCCTTAAAAATTACTGATGCCAGGATAGACCCCAGTATACCAGGCTTATTTTATTATTATTGCTATTTACTATCGCTTAATACAAAAAATTTTGAAATATATCTGTACAGTCTTTAGCCCATCCCTTGAGGAACTATTTGTATATTAAATGTCGTGTATTGTAATATGCTTATTTATGTAAGTACTTTTGAGTTGTTTTTAAACACAATAGCTCCATTGCCATGGAAGAGAAACTCTTGGATTTTCTTCTTGGAAAATAGTCCCTTAAGGAATACGCTGACGACTGTGCACATTTAATTAAATTTTCTTGGTGTGGAACTAGTATTGCGCCATCATTTGTCCTCTCTCGAATTTCTTTTGGAGAATATGGTATTCCTTCCCTCTTTCGGACGAAATTCTGTTGACCTTTTCTGGGTCTTGAACGCGTATTGGCGAGTTCAGAATTTGGAATTTTTCAGCCATCATCCCAAATGCGGACTCAATAGTTTTTCTACCTCGACTTAACCGGTAGTTAAAGACTCTTTTCATATTTGTGAGAGTTCTTCGAGGGTAGGGCCTCATAAGGTACGACTTGAGAGGAAAAGCCTCGTCGCCAAAGAAAAAACAAAGGATATTTATTGCCGCTCTCATCAAGCGGTAACTTTGCTGGCATTGGTATCGAAAGCCCATGAGTGTCAGCATAATGCCTCAGCAACGAAGCACTAAATACACCACCATCGCTATTTCTTCCCGGAAAGCCTGTTTCTATTGAAATGAATATTCCATCCGCATCGCAGCAACCCATTAGAATAACGGAATGGAAAGATTTGTAACTGAAATTGCTGGAGCCAGCAGTTGGGAATTTTTCAATTCGTATATGCTACCCGTCTATTGCTCCAATATTAATATCCATTGACCAGCATTTGGAATAGGCTAATACCATTCTTTAATTCGTCCCATATAATTTTTGTAGTTTCTGTTACAACATCTGATGTAGTGCTCACTCCTCTTGCAAAATACAGAGATAGTGCGACGAAAGAAGATCCACTTCCTAAGAACCTAAGCAAAAAAATTTAATATTAATAATGAAATTAATTAAAATTAGTAAAAATTAGTTCAATTGAAAATTAAATAAATATTTAATAATGTTCTTTTCTTTTTAGAATCGCTGGCTATGGAAAGATGGAGAAATTTAAGAAAGGTGTTCGCAAGATACTTAAAACCAGCCCCAAGTGGATCTGCCAAAACAAAGAAGCACTATCATCTTGCTGAGGTAATGCAGTTTGCAATACCTTTCATAAAAGATTCTATACCTGCATCTCCGGGTAATTTGGCAAATTTTGCAACCCAAAACCAAGTTGAATTATCACCAGTGTTTGCAAATGAGGTACTTGCACCTGAATTCCTAGGAGCAGAAACAGAAACAGAGCCGACCCAACAACAACCATCGCTGCAATCTCCCAACACAACTCCTCCCATTCGAAAACGAAAATCAAAACTGTCAGAAATTGATAACAGCTTCATGGAGTACTTAAAAACAAAAACGGCAAAGCTAGAAGGAGCTTCCACATCAAAGAAGCCGATGGAAATGTTCCTTTTGAGTTTGTTACCTGAAATTGAAGCCGTGAATGAAAACCAAAGAATTACTTTCAAACGGAGGATGATGCTTCTTATCGATGATATTGTTCGTCCAGGTATAATCTCAGCGCCACCACCTCCATACACAATAACACAGGACCCAAAAATGTATACTCGTTATGAAAGAAACGCAGCCTACCAAATATATGAAGACTCAGACTTCATATTAATTTTAATTTAATTGAAATTAATTTTATCACACCTAAGTGGGATTTCTCTTGTGTGCAATGCATTATATAAATAATTTTAAATTCTCAATACATTGAGTATAGACAGTTGCTCGGTGATGCATATTTTAAAATTAGGATATTATATTATTAATGAAAAGGATTGAAAAGGGTTGAAAATTTAAAGAAAAAGAAATAAAAGATACTGCAAAAATGTATTGGTTAAGCTTAATTCAACTTATAAAAATTATTCATTTAAGCAAATGGTTTTATTCAGATTATTCTTTTTTTATAATCTTTAAGCAAAGTCTTAAAGCTATAGAGTAGTTTTCCTATCAATGTCCCTTAAAGTTAAATCTGTTATTTTATTGTAATATTATTATATTTAAAATAATAGAATAATATTAATAATTTTCATAGAGAATTTCGTATGCTTTTGCTCATACTTCCATTTTAAAATCCAGTTTATAAGTTTAGCTAGTATGCATTATTATATCCCAATAAAGTCCAAGTCAGTGACTTCATACTTCTTTATAATTGAAGACATGAATGGATGAAGGTGATAAGTCGAAATTATCTAGTTTCGTGAAAATCGAGTTCAAAGTTCCACATTTGTACTGAAATCTATATTTAATCAAACTTTGTCTAGCAAAAAATGTATTTTTAGCGCTCTTTTATTTATGAATATATATGTATTTATAAATATATTTTAAGCTACTTTTTTCTCGCTTGATCGGCAAAAATTTAAAATAGTGCTAAAAATACATTTTTTGCTAGTTGGCATAACTCAAGCAATTTTTTTTTTATTTAATTAACCTTAAATTTTAACTGTACTTTCTGCAACAGTTTAAAATTTTTAATATTTGCTAACACATGTTTCTAGTCCTTTAAAAAAGCCAAAGCCAAATTTTTATATATATATAATTTTCTATTTACACAATCAGTCCTATTGTGAATAAAATTTCACCCGGAACGAAAAAAGATGATTTTCGTATTCTTAACCATGTTCACGGAAATTTTGAAAAACTTGAACAAAAATGTTTGCATTCATCGTCAATTTTTACGATCACAAGAAAAAAATTTTCGAAAGCTTTATCCCCTGTCTATAAAATTAAAGCTCCCTTTTTCAATTCCTGGGGAAATTTTATTCATAACACCACGTCTCGGCGGGCAATTTTTCATTGCTTGACATTTATTATTATTATGCCAATGGAGTCCGCTCAATTGACATAATTATTACAATATTGCAAGCCATAGATTGTCACCTTCAACGTGGCAATGCAGCTGCCATTTTGGTCTTTGAAAACTATTTTTTTTTCTGCGGGTTTCGAAAAGCTACAATAAAATGGATAGTTAGCTACATATATGTTTAAGCTTTTAAATATATACAGGCAGTTATATAGTAAATTTATATAGTAATTTCATAACAAAAATAACCCAGCTTTAAACACTGACAATGTTTTGCAATGAAATTTGACAGTTGTTATGAAATGAAAAATTTCTTGACGAAACGTGGGGTAATAGGGCTGCATTTGTAATTTGATCTTTAATATGCATTCTGAGTTTGAAATTTAGACAAATCAAATTAACTTAGCTTTGGCCAAGCCGAAGAAGTTCACTTTTAAGTACATACATATATCATGTGAGCTTCATAATTTAATAATTCAACTTTAAAATAAATGTTGATAACGGTACATTATATTCATTTTATTAAAATATACATTTTTTTATCTTTCAATTAGGGAGAAAAATCAAAGACATCTAAAAAACTCAACCGGTTGAAACGAAGATACCCTCATTTATGAAGAGCTTTTCCAAATCAATTGGAACGGATGAAGAAAGCTTAAAGGCAGATTTGTTGAAAGCTTTTCGTTCAAAACTACCTTATAAGACAGAATTGGATAGCGACGTTCTTATGTTAAATGACACAGAAGAGCGAACATTTTGTTTTAAATGTACATTTTTGGATTGCAATTTTAAATTGAACAACTTTATTGAAACTCTACATGAAATAAATACAAAATTTTCCACAACAAAGGTTTTGGAGGATATGCTCTGATGCGAGTACGAAAAATTTAATAATGCGTGCGAAATAAATTTTAAGTCGACGAGAGTAAATTAAAATTCATTCGTAGCATACGCATACTGCAAACACGGTGCATGCAACTCATTCGTTTTTAAAGGAGATCAGAATGGCCAAGTTCAAGTATCAAGAAGTAAGGAAATGCTCTCCCATGCGATTGGTAATAGGAAAACTTACTAACTCAGAGCTATTCAACGACATGTGGAAAAATCGGATATTGTAAATAAATCAGCTGTGGAATACAAGAAAATTAAAATAAACCAACAATCAAAAACTTAAAAAAAAGATGGAAATCATCACAATGCCAGGTCATTGGAATACTGCCGAAAATTTAAGTTTGAGGCCTTCGCAGAATTTGACTATGACAATGATCCATTTATTGATGCATATATTATGAGCCAAGATCCTTACAAAGGATATATTCAACATCTGTCAACGGAGTTGGATGTTTACTTATACATATACAAGCAAATAGCAATTTTACAAAGAAACTGTAATTTTGTTTTAAAAACATACGATTTAACGTTACAAATTTCTACTGGTTGCTACTGGAAGCATTATATCGAAAAATATGTCGTGCAAAGGAAAGCGTATTTTGCTATACTCAATTGTTGGACACATCGTGGATGAGAAAAATATATTTTCTGTTGCTGATGGAATTTTATCCAACCACTCATCTTACGATATTGGGAAATTCTGCATCTTATCAAAAACTTCTGCCAGTTAAATAAACTCAAATGTCCTATTTGCAAGCGTTTCATTACGGATGTAAATTTTGCTCTTATTGTAGCAATATTAAAGGAATGTTATGACATGAACTCGCCATTACAATACCTTAACGCCATCATACGTTGATACGCCAGGGAAAATAGTACTTTTTGTCATTGTTCAATTTTGTATAAGCCACTACAGCAAAATTATGATAAAAGATATCGACAGAATTGTTCCAGAAGCAAATGACGACTTGAGAAAGCTACTCAGAGAAGCTCTAGGATCGGCGTATGACGTATCGGCGTCATATCTATTGGACAATTGGGCTTAATAATATATATTATAACGACATTAACCAATGTTCCGGGACTTAACGAAGAAGTTTATAAAAACATAAATAAGTTTTTGGATATAGTAAGCACAGGTGAAGAAGTCAACTCACTGTTGCAAACAATGGAAATCGTTGATTATAACTCCAAAGAGGAGGCCAACGATTTGCCGAGCATTGCTATAGGCAGCCCATTTCGTTAGAGAATTGATAAAATCTACATTGGCATTAATAATAAGATAAAAGCACTGAAAATCGAAACGACCTCATCAAACAGATTTTCCTGTTCAGTTTCCAACAAACCCTTGCTTAAGAAATATGTTGCTTTTTGCCGATGTGGACCCAAATAATTCCTGTTACAAATAAAATAAAAAGGTCACGGAATCTCATTTTAAAAACTTAAAGCTTTATATCTTGAGAATGAGCAGCCTTTAATTGGGAAGATTTATTAGATCGAATGAAAAATGTTCAAGGTGTAATTTAAGCCCTGTTGAAAATTTTGTGGATCAAAATCAACCACCTATTAAGGCAGAAACTATCATTAAAGCTACTAAAGCTCCATTGCAATAAAAAATAAAAACAAACTCGCAAGGTGAATATTTCGGAGAATATTGTAAAATAAATATCTTGGATTTAACAGAATCTTTGAAAAGAAAAAACAAGGACAAAATTAAACAAAAAATGTTTTCCAAGGATTTCCAAGAATTTCCTTCGAGGAAGCCCGAAAAATATATATGTGTGGGTCAATCATTTGATGCTGTTTCTATCGACCACACTTACAAGTCTAAAACAAATCAAAAGCGGAAACCTTCTTTCATTATACCATTGAAAACGCTAAAATGAATAATTAAAAATAACAAAAGTAATTCAAACATGTATATAGCATAAATAATAATATTAGTATAATATTTATACATATAAATATTTAATTTATACCGCATTTTTATGGAAAAATTCTATTAACTGATTTAATGAGCATATATCCTGGAGGTTGGCTTGCCAATGTAACTGTCGATGCAGGAATGTATTTACTTGTAAAAGGGGCGAGTTCTTCAGCAACATTGCTGCCATGTCAACTTGAAAAGCATTGCTTCAACAATGAACTTGTAATAAATGCAGCCATTAAAAAAGTATATGACACGGTAATATGACAACATGTACCATGCACATTTCTACGTCGTAATTATTAACTTCATTTGAAACTCTGTTAATATTGTGGAATCTGTTAATTTTGAGAATTTCTCAATTTGCAACACTATAATAGCAACCCTGCAAGTGGGAATAAAGCATCAAGGTAAGTATTATTTTGTTTAATAATAAAATTTATATAAAACAAAGTTATTTATTTTCAAATTATTATTTACATTTTTCCAATTAAAGGTTCAAACCAAAACGGAAAGCACGCTTCACCTGAGACCGATGCAGCGAAGGAATTGTGCTTCAGCTCTGTAAGAACAAAATGCTCCAATTCAGAGGCCACAAGCGAAGCAGCCACATTCATCAAGAAATTGCCGCCGAGTTCCAAGAAAGCTGTTAATTTGGTCTTTGAAACCTATTTTTATCTTTCTGCGAGTTTCGAAAAGCTACAATAAAATGGATAGTTAGCAACATATATTTTTAAGCTTATAAATATATACAAGCAGTTATATAGTAAATTTATATAGTGATTTCATATCAAAAACAACCCACCTTTGAACACTGGCAATGTTTTGCAATCAAATTTGACAGTTGTTATTAAATGAAAAATTGCTTGACGAAACGTGGGGTAATAGGGCTGCATTTGTAATCCATTTGATCTTTAATATGCATTCTAAGTTTGAAATTTGGACAAATCAAATTAACTTAGCTTTGGCCAAGCCGAAAAAGTTTAATTTTAAGCACATATATCATGTGAGCTTCATAATTTAATAATTCAACTTTATAATAAATGTTGATAACGGCACATTATTTTCATTTTGTTAAAATTACATTTTTTTCCTTTCAAGTAGGGAGTAAAATCAAAGATACCTAAAAAAACTCAACCGATTGAACCGAAGATACCCTCATTTATGGAGAGCTTTTCCAAATCAATTGGAACGGATGAAAGGATTGAAAGCTTTTCGTTCAAAACCACATAATAAGACAGAATTGGACAGGGACGTTCTTATGGTAAATGACACAGAAGAGCGAACATTTTGTTTTAAATGTACATTTTTGGATTGAAATTTTAAATTTAACAACTTTATTGAAACTCTACATGAAATAAATACATAGTTTTCCACAACAAAGGTTTTGGAGGATATACCTCGATGCGAGTACGAAAAATTTAATAATGCGTGCGAAATAAATTTTAAGTCGACGAGAATAAATTAAAATTCATTCGTAGCATACGCATACTGCAAAGACAGTGCATACAACTCATACGCTTTTAAAGGAGATCAGAATGGCCAAGTTCAAGTATCAAGAAGTAAGGAAATGCTCTCCCATGCGATTGGTAATAGGAAAACTTACTAACTCAGAGCTATTCAACGACATGTGGAAAAATCGGATATTGTAAATAAATCAGCTGTGGAATACAAGAAAATTAAAATAAACCAACAATCAAAAACTTAAAAAAAAGATGGAAATCATCACAATGCCAGGTCATTGGAATACTGCCGAAAATTTAAGTTTGAGGCCTTCGCAGAATTTGACTATGACAATGATCCATTTATTGATGCATATATTATGAGCCAAGATCCTTACAAAGGATATATTCAACATCTGTCAACGGAGTTGGATGTTTACTTATACAGATACAAGCAAATAGCAATTTTACAAAGAAACTGTAATTTTGTTTTAAAAACATACGATTTAACGTTACAAATTTCTACTGGTTGCTACTGGAAGCATTATATCGAAAAATATGTCGTGCAAAGGAAAGCGTATTTTGCTATACTCAATTGTTGGACACATCGTGGATGAGAAAAATATATTTTCTGTTGCTGATGGAATTTTATCCAACCACTCATCTTACGATGTTGGGAAATTCTGCATCTTATCAAAAACTTCTGCCAGTTAAATAAACTCAAATGTCCTATTTGCAAGCGTTTCATTACGGATGTAAATTTTGCTCTTATTGTAGCAATATTAAAGGAATGTTATGACATGAACTCGCCATTACAATACCTTAACGCCATCATACGTTGATACGCCAGGGAAAATAGTACTTTTTGTCATTGTTCAATTTTGTATAAGCCACTACAGCAAAATTATGATAAAAGATATCGACAGAATTGTTCCAGAAGCAAATGACGACTTGAGAAAGCTACTCAGAGAAGCTCTAGGATCGGCGTATGACGTATCGGCGTCATATCTATTGGACAATTGGGCTTAATAATATATATTATAACGACATTAACCAATGTTCCGGGACTTAACGAAGAAGTTTATAAAAACATAAATAAGTTTTTGGATATAGTAAGCACAGGTGAAGAAGTCAACTCACTGTTGCAAACAATGGAAATCGTTGATTATAACTCCAAAGAGGAGGCCAACGATTTGCCGAGCATTGCTATAGGCAGCCCATTTCGTTAGAGAATTGATAAAATCTACATTGGCATTAATAATAAGATAAAAGCACTGAAAATCGAAACGACCTCATCAAACAGATTTTCCTGTTCAGTTTCCAACAAACCCTTGCTTAAGAAATATGTTGCTTTTTGCCGATGTGGACCCAAATAATTCCTGTTACAAATAAAATAAAAAGGTCACGGAATCTCATTTTAAAAACTTAAAGCTTTATATCTTGAGAATGAGCAGCCTTCAATTGGGAAGATTTATTAGATCGAATGAAAAATGTTCAAGGTGTAATTTAAGCCCTGTTGAAAATTTTGTGGATCAAAATCAACCACCTATTAAGGCAGAAACTATCATTAAAGCTACTAAAGCTCCATTGCAATAAAAAATAAAAACAAACTCGCAAGGTGAATATTTCGGAGAATATTGTAAAATAAATATCTTGGATTTAACAGAATCTTTGAAAAGAAAAAACAAGGACAAAATTAAACAAAAAATGTTTTCCAAGGATTTCCAAGAATTTCCTTCGAGGAAGCCCGAAAAATATATATGTGTGGGTCAATCATTTGATGCTGTTTCTATCGACCACACTTACAAGTCTAAAACAAATCAAAAGCGGAAACCTTCTTTCATTATACCATTGAAAACGCTAAAATGAATAATTAAAAATAACAAAAGTAATTCAAACATGTATATAGCATAAATAATAATATTAGTATAATATTTATACATATAAATATTTAATTTATACCGCATTTTTATGGAAAAATTCTATTAACTGATTTAATGAGCATATATCCTGGAGGTTGGCTTGCCAATGTAACTGTCGATGCAGGAATGTATTTACTTGTAAAAGGGGCGAGTTCTTCAGCAACATTGCTGCCATGTCAACTTGAAAAGCATTGCTTCAACAATGAACTTGTAATAAATGCAGCCATTAAAAAAGTATATGACACGGTAATATGACAACATGTACCATGCACATTTCTACGTCGTAATTATTAACTTCATTTGAAACTCTGTTAATATTGTGGAATCTGTTAATTTTGAGAATTTCTCAATTTGCAACACTATAATAGCAACCCTGCAAGTGGGAATAAAGCATCAAGGTAAGTATTATTTTGTTTAATAATAAAATTTATATAAAACAAAGTTATTTATTTTCAAATTATTATTTACATTTTTCCAATTAAAGGTTCAAACCAAAACGGAAAGCACGCTTCACCTGAGACCGATGCAGCGAAGGAATTGTGCTTCAGCTCTGTAAGAACAAAATGCTCCAATTCAGAGGCCACAAGCGAAGCAGCCACATTCATCAAGAAATTGCCGCCGAGTTCCAAGAAAGCTGTTAATTTGGTCTTTGAAACCTATTTTTATCTTTCTGCGAGTTTCGAAAAGCTACAATAAAATGGATAGTTAGCAACATATATTTTTAAGCTTATAAATATATACAAGCAGTTATATAGTAAATTTATATAGTGATTTCATATCAAAAACAACCCACCTTTGAACACTGGCAATGTTTTGCAATCAAATTTGACAGTTGTTATTAAATGAAAAATTGCTTGACGAAACGTGGGGTAATAGGGCTGCATTTGTAATCCATTTGATCTTTAATATGCATTCTAAGTTTGAAATTTGGACAAATCAAATTAACTTAGCTTTGGCCAAGCCGAAAAAGTTTAATTTTAAGCACATATATCATGTGAGCTTCATAATTTAATAATTCAACTTTATAATAAATGTTGATAACGGCACATTATTTTCATTTTGTTAAAATTACATTTTTTTCCTTTCAAGTAGGGAGTAAAATCAAAGATACCTAAAAAAACTCAACCGATTGAACCGAAGATACCCTCATTTATGGAGAGCTTTTCCAAATCAATTGGAACGGATGAAAGGATTGAAAGCTTTTCGTTCAAAACCACATAATAAGACAGAATTGGACAGGGACGTTCTTATGGTAAATGACACAGAAGAGCGAACATTTTGTTTTAAATGTACATTTTTGGATTGAAATTTTAAATTTAACAACTTTATTGAAACTCTACATGAAATAAATACATAGTTTTCCACAACAAAGGTTTTGGAGGATATACCTCGATGCGAGTACGAAAAATTTAATAATGCGTGCGAAATAAATTTTAAGTCGACGAGAATAAATTAAAATTCATTCGTAGCATACGCATACTGCAAAGACAGTGCATACAACTCATACGCTTTTAAAGGAGATCAGAATGGCCAAGTTCAAGTATCAAGAAGTAAGGAAATGCTCTCCCATGCGATTGGTAATAGGAAAACTTACTAACTCAGAGCTATTCAACGACATGTGGAAAAATCGGATATTGTAAATAAATCAGCTGTGGAATACAAGAAAATTAAAATAAACCAACAATCAAAAACTTAAAAAAAAGATGGAAATCATCACAATGCCAGGTCATTGGAATACTGCCGAAAATTTAAGTTTGAGGCCTTCGCAGAATTTGACTATGACAATGATCCATTTATTGATGCATATATTATGAGCCAAGATCCTTACAAAGGATATATTCAACATCTGTCAACGGAGTTGGATGTTTACTTATACAGATACAAGCAAATAGCAATTTTACAAAGAAACTGTAATTTTGTTTTAAAAACATACGATTTAACGTTACAAATTTCTACTGGTTGCTACTGGAAGCATTATATCGAAAAATATGTCGTGCAAAGGAAAGCGTATTTTGCTATACTCAATTGTTGGACACATCGTGGATGAGAAAAATATATTTTCTGTTGCTGATGGAATTTTATCCAACCACTCATCTTACGATGTTGGGAAATTCTGCATCTTATCAAAAACTTCTGCCAGTTAAATAAACTCAAATGTCCTATTTGCAAGCGTTTCATTACGGATGTAAATTTTGCTCTTATTGTAGCAATATTAAAGGAATGTTATGACATGAACTCGCCATTACAATACCTTAACGCCATCATACGTTGATACGCCAGGGAAAATAGTACTTTTTGTCATTGTTCAATTTTGTATAAGCCACTACAGCAAAATTATGATAAAAGATATCGACAGAATTGTTCCAGAAGCAAATGACGACTTGAGAAAGCTACTCAGAGAAGCTCTAGGATCGGCGTATGACGTATCGGCGTCATATCTATTGGACAATTGGGCTTAATAATATATATTATAACGACATTAACCAATGTTCCGGGACTTAACGAAGAAGTTTATAAAAACATAAATAAGTTTTTGGATATAGTAAGCACAGGTGAAGAAGTCAACTCACTGTTGCAAACAATGGAAATCGTTGATTATAACTCCAAAGAGGAGGCCAACGATTTGCCGAGCATTGCTATAGGCAGCCCATTTCGTTAGAGAATTGATAAAATCTACATTGGCATTATTAATAAGATAAAAGCACTGAAAATCGAAACGACCTCATCAAACAGATTTTCCTGTTCAGTTTCCAACAAACCCTTGCTTAAGAAATATGTTGCTTTTTGCCGATGTGGACCCAAATAATTTCTGTTACAAATAAAATAAAAAGGTCACGGAATCTCATTTTAAAAACTTAAAGCTTTATATCTTGAGAATGAGCAGCCTTCAATTGGGAAGATTTATTAGATCGAATGAAAAATGTTCAAGGTGTAATTTAAGCCCTGTTGAAAATTTTGTGGATCAAAATCAACCACCTATTAAGGCAGAAACTATCATTAAAGCTACTAAAGCTCCATTGCAATAAAAAATAAAAACAAACTCGCAAGGTGAATATTTCGGAGAATATTGTAAAATAAATATCTTGGATTTAACAGAATCTTTGAAAAGAAAAAACAAGGACAAAATTAAACAAAAAATGTTTTCCAAGGATTTCCAAGAATTTCCTTCGAGGAAGCCCGAAAAATATATATGTGTGGGTCAATCATTTGATGCTGTTTCTATCGACCACACTTACAAGTCTAAAACAAATCAAAAGCGGAAACCTTCTTTCATTATACCATTGAAAACGCTAAAATTAATAATTAAAAATAACAAAAGTAATTCAAACATGTATATAGCATAAATAATAATATTAGTATAATATTTATACATATAAATATTTAATTTATACCGCATTTTTATGGAAAAATTCTATTAACTGATTTAATGAGCATATATCCTGGAGGATGGCTTGCCAATGTAACTGTCGATGCAGGAATGTATTTACTTGTAAAAGGGGCGAGTTCTTCAGCAATATTGCTGCCATGTCAACTTGAAAAGCATTGCTTCAACAATGAACTTGTAATAAATGCAGCCATTAAAAAAGTATATGACACGGTAATATGACCACATGTACCATGCACATTTCTACGTCGTAATTATTAACTTCATTTGAAACTCTGTTAATATTGTGGAATCTGTTAATATTGGGAATTTCTCAATTTGCAACACTATAATAGCAACCCTGTAAGTGGGAATAAAGTGAAATGTCAAATCTGAATAAACAGGGCTGCAGCATCAAGGTAAGTATTATTTTGTTTAATAATAAAATTTATATAAAACAAAGTTATTTATTTTCAAATTGTTATTTACATTCTTCCAATTAAAGGTTCAAACCAAAACGGAAAGCACGCTTCACCTGAGACCGATGCAGCGAAGGAATTTTGCTTCAGCTCTGTAAGAATAAAATGCTCCAATTCAGAGGCCACAAGCGAAGCAGCCACATTCATCAAGAAACTGCCGCCGAGTTCCAAGAAAGCTGTTAATTTGGTCTTTGAAAACAATTTTTTTTTTTTATTTTTCTGCGAGTTTCGAAAAGCTACAATAAAATGGATAGTTAGTAACATATATTTTTAAGCTTATAAATATATACAGGCAGTTAAATAGTACCTTTATATAGTAATTTCATAACAAAAACAACCCACCTTTGAACACTGACAATGTTTTGCAATGAAATTTGACAGTTGTTATTAAATGAAAAATTGCTTGGCGAAACGTGGGGTAATAGGGCTGCATTTGTAATCCATTTGATCTTTAATATGCATTCTGAGTTTGAAATTTGGATAAATCAAATTAACTTAGCTTTGGCCAAGCGGAAGAAGTTCATATAGTTGAAAGAAGAAAGTTTTTTTAATTCAATTACTTTTTCTGTTCTGCCGTCACCTCTCTGCAGACAATGGCAAACCTCAGAGAGTAAAAACTGCCATGAAAAGCTTTTTGAGAACATAAGCCGTTCGGAGTCGGCGTACAACATGTAGGTCCAGTTCTCGATAATTTGTGTGCAAACATTTCACATCACACACAACACAATTGATCATAAGAAGCTCGGTCAAAGTCCTTTCAAGGGCTGAAATGGCCATTTCGTTTTTTTTTTACATGAAATAAATACAAAATTTTCCACAACAAATGTTTTGGAGGATATGCTCCGATGCGAGTATGAAAAATTTAATAATTCGTGCGAAATAAATTTTAAGTCGACGAGAGTAAATTAAAATTCATTCGTAGCATACGCATACTGCAAAGACAGTGCATGCAACTCATACGTTTTTAAAGGAGATCAAAATGGCCAAGTTCAAGTACCAAGAAGTAAGGAAATGATCTCCCATGCGATTAGCAATAGGAAAACTTACTAGCTCAGAGCTATTTAACGACATTTGGAAAAATCGGATATTGTAAATAATAGAATAAGACAGGAATATTAATACAGGAAAATTTAAATTAACCAACAATCAAAAATTTTAAAAAAGTTGGAAATCATCAAAATGTCAGGTCATTGGAATGCTGCCAAAAATTGAAGTCTGAGGCCTCGGCAGAATTTGACAATGACAATGATCCATTTATTGATGCATATATTATGAGCCAAGGTCCTTACAAAGGATATATACAACATCTGTCAACGGAGTTGGATGTTTACTTATACAGATACAAGCAAATAGCAATTTTACAAAGAAACTATAATTTTGTTTTAAAAAAATGCGACTTTACGTTACAAATTTCTACTGAATGCTACTGGAAGCATTATATCGAAAAATATGTCGTGCAAAGGAAAGCGTATTTTGCTATATTCAATTGTTGGGCACATCATTGATGAGAAAATTATATTCTCTGTTTGTTTTTTTTTTTTTTTTTTACAATACCTGTGGATCATACGCCTATATGTGGAGAAACGCCTGTGGATCATACGTTGATACGCCAGGGAAAGGAGTACCTTTTGTCATTGTCCAATTTTGTACAAGCCACTACAGAAAATTATGATAAAAGATATCGGCAGAATTGTTCCACAAATATATTTTGGCTTGAGAAAACTACTCAGAGAAGCTCTAGGATCGGCGTACAATTTCATATTTATGTGACAATTGGAACATTGGTTCATGTGTTTATATTTATATTATTAAGCCCGAGACTTAACGAAGAAGTTTATAAAAACATTAAAAAGTTTTCGGATATAGTACGCATAGGTGAAGAAAATAAACCACTGTTGCAAACAATGGAAATCGTTGATAATAATTCCAAAGAGGATGCCAATGATTTAACGAGCATTGTTAAAGCCTGTATGAACCTCATTAAATTGCTCTTTTTTTTTGTCATTGAAAATTTAAAATTTTTTTGTCAAATAGTACGAATGCATAGATTCAATTGGTGTGAAAGAGAACGAAATTTTCAAAGCATTGTTTTTGCCGTTCTTTCAATTCGTTAGCCGTTAAGTTTCGGTCAAATGTTTTCTGTGAAATATTTTGCTGTTAATAATTAATTTGATATTTTTAGAGTAAACAAAATTATTTAAGAAAATCGGGTGCTGAATAAAAAGTGATGTGTGCATCTAAAATTAATTTATTAAATGCAGCTGCTCTTAAAAACAACAGAAATGAAGAAGTTACTACTATAATCCTTTTCACCACTTGCTTTCAGATTTTTAAATTGTACAAACAAATTAAGTATCATACGGGCTTAAATGCAGCCCATTTCGCTAGAGGATTGATAAAATCTAGATCGACATCTATAATAAGATAAAAGCACTGAAAATCGGAAAGGACTCATTGACCAGATTTTACTGTCCAGCTTTCAACCAACTCTTGCTTGAGAAATATGTTGCTTTTTTGCCGATGTGCACCCAAATAATGTGCTATTATTTTACAAAATAGTTAAAAAGGCCAAGCAATGGAATTTTATTTTAAACACTTAAAGCTTTGTATTTTGAAAATTAGCAGCCTTCAATTGGGAAGATTTATTCAATCGAATGAATAATATTCAAGGTCTAATTTAAGTGTTGTTGAAAAATTTGTGGATCAAAATCAACCACCTATTAAGGCAGAAATTATCATTAAAGCTGTAAAAGTTCCATTGCAACAAAACAATAAAATAAAAAACTCACAAGGTGAATATATCGGAGAATATTGAAAATCAAATGTCTTGGATTTAACAGAATCTTGGAAAAGCAAAAACAAGAAAGGCAAAACTAAACAAAAAATGTTTTCCTAAGTCTCAAGGAAGCAACAAAAAATAATATATAAGTTTGGGTCCATCATTTGATGCTAGGATTTCCAAGAATTTCCTTCGAGGAAGCCCGAAAAATATATATGTGTGGGTCAATCATTTGATGCTGTTTCTATCGACCACACTTACAAGTCTAAAACAAATCAAAAGCGGAAACCTTCTTTCATTATACCATTGAAAACGCTAAAATGAATAATTAAAAATAACAAAAGTAATTCAAACATGTATATAGCATAAATAATAATATTAGTATAATATTTATACATATAAATATTTAATTTATACCGCATTTTTATGGAAAAATTCTATTAACTGATTTAATGAGCATATATCCTGGAGGTTGGCTTGCCAATGTAACTGTCGATGCAGGAATGTATTTACTTGTAAAAGGGGCGAGTTCTTCAGCAACATTGCTGCCATGTCAACTTGAAAAGCATTGCTTCAACAATGAACTTGTAATAAATGCAGCCATTAAAAAAGTATATGACACGGTAATATGACAACATGTACCATGCACATTTCTACGTCGTAATTATTAACTTCATTTGAAACTCTGTTAATATTGTGGAATCTGTTAATTTTGAGAATTTCTCAATTTGCAACACTATAATAGCAACCCTGCAAGTGGGAATAAAGCATCAAGGTAAGTATTATTTTGTTTAATAATAAAATTTATATAAAACAAAGTTATTTATTTTCAAATTGTTATTTACATTCTTCCAATTAAAGGTTCAAACCAAAACGGAAAGCACGCTTCACCTGAGACCGATGCAGCGAAGGAATTTTGCTTCAGCTCTGTAAGAATAAAATGCTCCAATTCAGAGGCCACAAGCGAAGCAGCCACATTCATCAAGAAACTGCCGCCGAGTTCCAAGAAAGCTGTTAATTTGGTCTTTGAAAACAATTTTTTTTTTTTATTTTTCTGCGAGTTTCGAAAAGCTACAATAAAATGGATAGTTAGTAACATATATTTTTAAGCTTATAAATATATACAGGCAGTTAAATAGTACCTTTATATAGTAATTTCATAACAAAAACAACCCACCTTTGAACACTGACAATGTTTTGCAATGAAATTTGACAGTTGTTATTAAATGAAAAATTGCTTGGCGAAACGTGGGGTAATAGGGCTGCATTTGTAATCCATTTGATCTTTAATATGCATTCTGAGTTTGAAATTTGGATAAATCAAATTAACTTAGCTTTGGCCAAGCGGAAGAAGTTCATATAGTTGAAAGAAGAAAGTTTTTTTAATTCAATTACTTTTTCTGTTCTGCCGTCACCTCTCTGCAGACAATGGCAAACCTCAGAGAGTAAAAACTGCCATGAAAAGCTTTTTGAGAACATAAGCCGTTCGGAGTCGGCGTACAACATGTAGGTCCAGTTCTCGATAATTTGTGTGCAAACATTTCACATCACACACAACACAATTGATCATAAGAAGCTCGGTCAAAGTCCTTTCAAGGGCTGAAATGGCCATTTCGTTTTTTTTTTACATGAAATAAATACAAAATTTTCCACAACAAATGTTTTGGAGGATATGCTCCGATGCGAGTATGAAAAATTTAATAATTCGTGCGAAATAAATTTTAAGTCGACGAGAGTAAATTAAAATTCATTCGTAGCATACGCATACTGCAAAGACAGTGCATGCAACTCATACGTTTTTAAAGGAGATCAAAATGGCCAAGTTCAAGTACCAAGAAGTAAGGAAATGATCTCCCATGCGATTAGCAATAGGAAAACTTACTAGCTCAGAGCTATTTAACGACATTTGGAAAAATCGGATATTGTAAATAATAGAATAAGACAGGAATATTAATACAGGAAAATTTAAATTAACCAACAATCAAAAATTTTAAAAAAGTTGGAAATCATCAAAATGTCAGGTCATTGGAATGCTGCCAAAAATTGAAGTCTGAGGCCTCGGCAGAATTTGACAATGACAATGATCCATTTATTGATGCATATATTATGAGCCAAGGTCCTTACAAAGGATATATACAACATCTGTCAACGGAGTTGGATGTTTACTTATACAGATACAAGCAAATAGCAATTTTACAAAGAAACTGTAATTTTGTTTTAAAAAAATGCGACTTTACGTTACAAATTTCTACTGAATGCTACTGGAAGCATTATATCGAAAAATATGTCGTGCAAAGGAAAGCGTATTTTGCTATATTCAATTGTTGGGCACATCATTGATGAGAAAATTATATTCTCTGTTTGTTTTTTTTTTTTTTTTTTACAATACCTGTGGATCATACGCCTATATGTGGAGAAACGCCTGTGGATCATACGTTGATACGCCAGGGAAAGGAGTACCTTTTGTCATTGTCCAATTTTGTACAAGCCACTACAGAAAATTATGATAAAAGATATCGGCAGAATTGTTCCACAAATATATTTTGGCTTGAGAAAACTACTCAGAGAAGCTCTAGGATCGGCGTACAATTTCATATTTATGTGACAATTGGAACATTGGTTCATGTGTTTATATTTATATTATTAAGCCCGAGACTTAACGAAGAAGTTTATAAAAACATTAAAAAGTTTTCGGATATAGTACGCATAGGTGAAGAAAATAAACCACTGTTGCAAACAATGGAAATCGTTGATAATAATTCCAAAGAGGATGCCAATGATTTAACGAGCATTGTTAAAGCCTGTATGAACCTCATTAAATTGCTCTTTTTTTTTGTCATTGAAAATTTAAAATTTTTTTGTCAAATAGTACGAATGCATAGATTCAATTGGTGTGAAAGAGAACGAAATTTTCAAAGCATTGTTTTTGCCGTTCTTTCAATTCGTTAGCCGTTAAGTTTCGGTCAAATGTTTTCTGTGAAATATTTTGCTGTTAATAATTAATTTGATATTTTTAGAGTAAACAAAATTATTTAAGAAAATCGGGTGCTGAATAAAAAGTGATGTGTGCATCTAAAATTAATTTATTAAATGCAGCTGCTCTTAAAAACAACAGAAATGAAGAAGTTACTACTATAATCCTTTTCACCACTTGCTTTCAGATTTTTAAATTGTACAAACAAATTAAGTATCATACGGGCTTAAATGCAGCCCATTTCGCTAGAGGATTGATAAAATCTAGATCGACATCTATAATAAGATAAAAGCACTGAAAATCGGAAAGGACTCATTGACCAGATTTTACTGTCCAGCTTTCAACCAACTCTTGCTTGAGAAATATGTTGCTTTTTTGCCGATGTGCACCCAAATAATGTGCTATTATTTTACAAAATAGTTAAAAAGGCCAAGCAATGGAATTTTATTTTAAACACTTAAAGCTTTGTATTTTGAAAATTAGCAGCCTTCAATTGGGAAGATTTATTCAATCGAATGAATAATATTCAAGGTCTAATTTAAGTGTTGTTGAAAAATTTGTGGATCAAAATCAACCACCTATTAAGGCAGAAATTATCATTAAAGCTGTAAAAGTTCCATTGCAACAAAACAATAAAATAAAAAACTCACAAGGTGAATATATCGGAGAATATTGAAAATCAAATGTCTTGGATTTAACAGAATCTTGGAAAAGCAAAAACAAGAAAGGCAAAACTAAACAAAAAATGTTTTCCTAAGTCTCAAGGAAGCAACAAAAAATAATATATAAGTTTGGGTCCATCATTTGATGCTGTCTACCGACCACACTTACAAGTCTAAAACAAATCAAAAGCGGAAACCTTCTTTTAATATACCAATGAAAACGCTAAAATTGATTATTAAAAATAACTATGATGAAGAATTCTATTTATAGCGCCTTAAAGCATTATACAAGCAATTTTATGGAACAATTTTTTTTGTTTGCTTTATAGCATTAACTGATTTAATGAGCATATATCCTGGACGTTGGCTTATGAATGTATTTGACGACGCGGGAATGCTTTTACTTGTAAAATGGGAGAGTTTTTCAGCAAAATTACTGCCATGTCAACTTGAAAAGCATTGCTTCAACAATGAACTTGTAATAAATGCAGCCATGTAAAAAGCACCTGACAAATTAATAATTCCACAGCTGTACATGCACATTTCTACGTTGTAATTATTGACTTCATGGAAAAATATGTCACATGCTTATAGAACGTTTACATATCGAGACTAAATCGATATTAAGTCTTTTGATGAGACTAACTCGCGAATATTGTTGATTTTTACGAGATTAGCTACACAAAAGTTAATCAATCAATTGGAGCAATTAAAGGTTTAAACCAAAACTGAAAGCACGCTTCATCTGGGACCGATGTAGAGAACGAATTCTGCTTCAGCTCTAGAACAAAATGCTCCAATTCAGAGGCAACAAACGAAACAGCCACATTCACCAAGTAATTGCCGCCGAGTTCCAAGAAAGGGGCTTGGTCCTCTACGGAGCTGAAGTAAAAATTGAAATACAAATTTGACGAACAAGTACAGGTAAGTTATAAACAAATAGATGTGCCTACAAGTTTAGGTATGTTTCTTTTCTAATAATATAGAAGAAAACTGGCCCCTCAGTTGAATCGCCATCAACCTGGATGTGGTTTGATAAGGTCTACAGCATTTTGGGAGCTTTTAAAAGCTTCACCTTGGAGACCCTGTTCGAAGAAAGCTCAGGTTTGAATTAAGTGAAATATTTTGATTGTCTAAAAGTGATGAATGTTGTTTTTAAATTTATTTTCAGTTTCATTAAATTTTGTGTCAGAAAGTGACAGTCCGGAAATACCTAGATGATGAAGTGATCTTCAAGCCAGATTTGCACTCGCCATTACTGCAGAATCAGAGCAGCTACGTATATGACGATTCTTCTTCTTGTGTGCCTGAAAAGAAAATGATTAAATGGTTTTCGCGAGTTTTCCTTGAAGAAATTAAATAATGCAATAAAGCCGTAGCAGATGCATTGGAGGGGATTTAAAAAATGTGACAAGGAGGGCATTCGAATCCAAGAAGGGTAACTTGAGGTAGAAAAGCAAAGAAAGAATATATTTCAACAATTTCTACAAGTTTATATTGAAAAAAATAAATAAGTAAACAAAGCAAAATACACAGCGATTGCATTTCGAATTTTTTTTGCTTTAGAATTGTGATCAGTGAAAATATCTGTAAATTCAGGTTGAAATTTCTGGCTTTGGTTTTCAAAATGTTGATGGTTTTGAATCCACTTCTTATTTATTTTGTCGTTACGTTCGTTTACAAAATTGTGCAAGACACAGCAGCGTTTAATAATCGATGTTGCATTTTTAATGTTGTTGTCTATGCCTTTCCCAACACACCTAAAACGAGCTTTTAAATTTCCGAAAGCATTATCTACAACTCTTCGTACTTTGGACAATCTATAATTAAATACTTTTTCCTTTTCTTCGGCAGCAGTACAAAATGGACGAGGCTTGATTAAAGAATCCGTAAAGCGAAACACAGAATCACCCAAAATTATTACTGGAACATTTAATCCATTTATTAGTTTGGCATTTTGCTCGAAAGAGGCTTTTTAATGTTCTTTTTTAAAGTTGATTTCTCAAAAATTTGGAAGTCGTTGCAACGCTCTGGAGCTCCAACGTTGGTATATATGAATCTATATCTAAAGGAAAACGTTAAACATTTTATATTTTAAAATTTTATTTAAATTTTACCTGTAATCAACAAGCGCTAATAACACAATGGAATACCATCCCTTATATTTATAATAATTGACAGCATCTTCAGCCGAAGATCTCATTTCAATATGGCAATCATCCTTCAAATTTAAATTGTGGATATTAAAAACATTAGATTAAGCTTACAACCGTACCCAAAGCTCGAAGACACTGCGGAAATCTAATTTCCTCAAACCCCTTTTTTACACTCTTCAATTTTTTTCTGTGTTAATATTCTTCCGCTTAGATATTCAGGACAAGCACTTCCCACACTCGAATACAAAATACGTTTAAAATTTGGCAGACACTCGCTTTAGAGACACCAAAAAGTCTTCCTGTTGTATAGAGAATTGTATATAGAGAACAATAGCAACTCATTTGTCATATCTTGTAATTTTTTGCATAACATCTCAAAGGAACTTCTGTCCATTCTAAAGCTTTTCTCCTTTCCTTTTTAAAGCTTTCTAAAAAATTTTGAGGACAACTTCTTCCAGAACGTTCCATACCAATATAATAATAATAATACAAAATAGTAATAACAAGATTTCTTACAACAACCTACAATCTCTTGGGTATTTTCTGCTGCATTATTGAAAGATACAATGCATTTCTTTTATTAAACATGGGTAAAATATTTGTTAAGTGTGCATGTCGTTTCCTTTTTAATTGCATTAGGTGGGTTCTTTACATCCATATTTGTTATAAAATTAAGCAATTGAATTATTAATTCATCTTCATTCAATTCACAATCTTATGAAGAATTCATGGCATACATATTAATATTTTGCCTTTTTGAAAAAACCAACAATTGAAGGGTTAGTAACCTAAAACAAAACAAAGAAAAGAAATGTCAAAATTAATCTCTTTCCCACTAGTGTAAACAGTATACGTTACAAAATTAATACCGTATGGAAACGTACTATTAGACCCTTTTGACTGTAAGGATAATGAAATTGAATTTGTGACGCCCTTTATCCAGGAACTTAGGAAAGTTTCGAAAGATGACTGGACGCATAAATAAATGACAGAAGAAAAACAAAAAGATGGAGTCAACGGTGGCATTTTTATCATACAATATATTGAAAGGTATTTAGAAAATAAGCCATTGGATTATCTGATGACTCAAGAAGATTATAGAGAGATGATAAGGATGCTAGTTATTGAAAATGCAGACTCTATGCAGAATATATGCTTGCACTGTGGAAAGGAAATCGGAAACAATGTTTTTATAAATTGCGATTTGTGTGAGAGAAAAGTTTGCCTCAAGTGCCTCAACGATAAATACAAAATATCCACTGAAATGTTGAATAAATGAAATTAAATCAATCTATGGCTTGAAATTTTGCAATAACCATATCAACAGAGCGGTCTCCATTGGCATTGATTGCTTAAATTTAAATTTCAAGCAATGAAAAATTGCTTGTCGAGACGTGGGGTTATGAATAAAATTTTTTTTTATCTTAAAAATTGACGATGAATGCAAATATGTGTGTTCAAATTTTACAAAATTTCCGTAAACATTGTTAAAAATACGAAAATTACCTTTTTTCCGGGAGAAATTTATTTACAATAAGGTTGATTGTATGAATACAAAATTGTATATAGAAAAGTTTGGCATAGGCTTTTTTAAAGGAGTAAAAAGATGTGTAAGCAAAAAATATTAAAAATTTTAAACCATTGCAGGAACGTACAGTTAAAATGTTATGTTAATTAAAAAAAAGAATTGTTTGAATGAATCTTTGAAGATTCATGAAAATTTCGCAACATTTATCATAAATAATGATTATTCAAAGTTGTAGTAAAAGTTTCTTAGGTTTCGTACGCCCAATTTTTGACTATTTTTTGTTTTTGATTTTAAACAAAGCGGTGCCGAAGGAAAAATCTTTTAGATTTTTATTAAATGTTATAACTGCACAGAAAACAAAATCAGGAAAAGTTACACGTATATGCAGCTTTTCTACGCGTTTTGGCCGGGGTTGTACACTCATCACGTTTGTGCAGCTTTTCTGCACGTACTTTTAGAAGCAGGTCTAGACGCGGCATGCAGGTTTCTTATATGAACATGTAGTTTTAGCGTTACTACATCTACATTCAGCTTTTCTACAAGTTCGTTATAGATCTCTACCGTACCAACAAAATATGAAAAAATAAATAAAAATCGTTGTCCTGTAAAAGATCAAGTAAGTTACTAACTACGAGCATACAAAACATAAATGTTTAGTATTGGATCGAAAGGCAAGGACAGAACAGAATATTAAACGTAGAATTGATGAAAAACCATGTGAGAATTATAATTTTGGATTGGAATAATGTGAACAGTAGAATTTCGCAGGAACACATGCACATATACAGTCAATCAGCTAAATTTCTATGCAACATAAAGCTTAATTTTTCGTTCAACTTTTCAACACGTGCGTGTAGTTTATGATTTTTTTTAAATTTCGTGCAGAAAACTTATATATTTCGTGAAGCTGTGAGATTTTATTATGCAAGATGAGAGCACTGTACTTTTTTCAACAGCAGCTGAAAGCTACACGTTTCGTGACAGTTTTCTTTACAGGCATGTAGCTTATGAATTTCGTGCAGAAAATCAAAAATTTCGTGCAAGTTGGAAATTTCAAAACACGAGATATGGGTCAGGTATGAGTTTCAACACAGCATGCGACTTTTTACTTCCATCACGATTGAGTGGTTTTTCTACAAATACGTTTAGCTATGATATTTTTACATGTCACATGTAAAAATTTGGTAGGACAAATACTTTTTCTGCACTTACCATGTAAGATTAGATTTCTGCATGCTCCATGCAGCTAGTTTTGTGTTCTCTGTGTATTATAAAAGCTTTAATCGGAAATATTTCTTAATTTTATTTACTGTGCAATAAAATAGTTCGAAACTTATTTCAATTGGGAAGAGTTGTCCACTGTATTTGAAAAATAAATTTGAGTCTTTAAAGAATAGTAATTGGTTTTCTAAGGATCATTAAAGGATAATGTGGCGGCCGTGGCGTAGTGGGTAGTGTGTGGCTCATACGTCAGAGAACCCAGGTTCGAGTCCCCCACCATCCAAAATTTTTTCAATTGAATTTATTTTTCTTTTCGCCCGTCACCTCTCTGTAGGCAATGGCAAACCTGAGAGTAAAAAAAAATTGCCATGAAAAGCTTCTTGAGAACATAAGCCTTTCGGAGTCGGCATAAAACATGTAGCTCCAGTTCTCAATCATTTGTGTGTGTTGTGAAATATTTGAACACATCACAATTGATCATAAGACGTTCGGTCAAAGTCCTTTCAAGGGCTGAAATGGCCATTTCGTCTTTTTTTTTAAAGAATATTACACAGACCTGCAAATACACACTTTTCTGTTGTTTTTTTTTTTTATCCTATTGGGCGATTCCTAAGGAATTTGACCTAAGCACGATGGTCCGTTTTGTGCCATTAAGTCACAGTTTTGAGAAAACTTTACGTTTTTGCCTATATTGATCTCATAATAACTGGACATTACGAGATTACATAAAAGGAACCAGACTATCTTAGTCAGCTGACTTATTTACTTGGATACATAAACAAACCATGCACCTGTGTAATTTGTTTTATGAGTCAGAATATTTTTAATATTACTCCTGCGTTAGCTGCTTACTCTGTTCATCTTAACAGTATGCAAACTATAACAAAGAAATTCTGTCTCTAAAAAATCCCTCTGTTTTAATTAATCGTTGCTTTTTTTCAATTAAAACAATTTGAATTTCGGCGCTTCGGTTCAGTTCATTAGATATTGATGATACCAAGAATAGTTTTGATATTTCTCGAAAAGATATTTTGGATTTAATAGGAATATTTTGCAAGATTACATTCTAAAATAATATATATATAAATTAAAAATAAAATTCCAAAACAAAAGCTTTTCTTACCAATTCTGCAATGCTTCTTGAGTCCTGAAGAACCAATGTGGAATTATTACACTCTTCCAGGTTCAAACTCTTAAAACTCACCGCGGTACTCTGCAAAAATTCACTGCATATGCTGGTTTTTTCTTCCGGAACATTTGAGGATATATTTTCCTAAAAAATAAACACATGGAATAAGTATGTAATTTTATGGAATAGTTTTTATTTTCTGAATATTCTCTATTGAAAAAGTTTAAAATTAGAAAAAATAGTTTACCTTAATTGTCTTAATATTTAACGATTAAAAGTGCCCCCAGAAAACAATATGTGTTTTTATTGCGACCACATAGGTCTGTGAGTCTGTTTCTGTACTTACTTCCGTTTGTAAAGTTTGACATATCATTTGTTCTGAAACATAAATTGCAGAAGCTCTTTAACAATAAAATATTATAAACTTTGTTAATAGAGTGGTATTGCAAAGATATAAGTATTTCATTTCACAACTAGTGACAGATTGACACTAAAACGTTTGTAATATTGTTTAGAATATTACACAAGATTATTATTGAAATGCTAATTTGACTGTAAAATTGAAAAGCCTACACTTTTTACCTTTAGATTCAAAGAAGATGGATTTAATTTCTAGTGTTCGGTTCATTTTTTCCACAACTTCTTGAATCTTCGTCTACCTAAATTAGACGCTTTCTTATTATTTAAATTATGGTTAGTGGCTCCTAGTTGCACATCAACTAGGGCGCTTGCAGCTTCTGCTTCTTCCTTGCTGGGAAATTCGCACAAATTCTGCTGGCAGCTATAATACTAAAATAAAAGAAACGAAATTTAATTAAAATTATATTAAAATAAACGTGTATATCATCAATCTTACATAGCTTATTCTGGAAATAATTCTCTTCAACATTTTCTTGTTTGCTCGAACTCCTGATAGAATCTCACAATCTTTCGAAAATCCTCAAGGTTTTTGAATCCATCCTGTCCGAATGGCGTAGGTTATTTTGTGTGAAAGTTACTCTCTCGGACGCACTAAAACAATTAACATATGCAATCTAAATTATGTTATGATTTAAAAACAAATGTGTTTGAAATGTCATCATAAGGAATGAAAAAGTTTAAGTTGTTTTTGTTTTCCGAATCCCTGGACTCAAGTTTATGTTTCTATTTATTTTATTTTACTTCAAACTTTTATATTATTTTAATTCTTCAGTTGTAATAAAAAAGCCTTGGCCAATAAATATATTTTTCAAAATTATTCCAAAGTTTGCCCATTTGTGTGACCATGACTAGATATATCATAAATAAAAGGTGTTTATTGACATCTCTTCAAAATGTTCTCTTACTAATATAATTTTCATTCAACAAAAAGTTACGTGTGGTGTAGTATGTCTTACTCAGTCAACTTCGTCAAATCAATTTTTAACATTTGATTTTCAGTTCAAACTTTCAATTGACTTTACGTTGCACATCTTTTTCGAGGCTGACTTGATTGTAGTCAATCAAAGCGACGGTTCATCATATGTAGTTTGAGAGCAAAAGCATCGTCGCTGATGAAGTAGTATGGAATTTTGTTACTTAGGCCTGTGGCCAAATTGGATGCTTTGAGAATTTTTATGTGCCTTCTTGAATTCCTTTGTAAAGATACCCTTCTTGGAATATGGTGATTTCCAAAACTTTGCCATTGCAGCCAACATCAGGAAAGCTGAACCTTTAATGAGCGTCTACTAACGCAAACAACACAATGCTGAAGAATCCCTTAAAGTTATAAAATTGTTGTTGAAATTGTAGTTGAAGTTCGCAGCAATTTGTAAAGTCATTTAGGGTTTGAGGCACCTAGAAAGATATTAATAATGAGATGAGCAGGATCACCTAGAATTAAAATTAGATTGTTTGTAAGACTAAAGTTATGTTAGCAATGTTATAAATTCTATTGTTCTAATTTTAATTAATTATAAATACATATTAATTTTCATTTTTTAGAGCTGCAGTCTTGCTGTCGACTACTCGACCACATCATCAGGTCCATCATCATCGATGAGTACGACGAATATTGATGTCACGCAAGACATTTTGGAGACCGAACAAGATTGTGAGTTCACATCTTCTTCCTAAAAAATAAGGGACTAACGATGTTTGATGCCGCTCTCAACGCTTTTGTTGTATTGACGAAATCTTCAATTTCCGATTACTTACAAGTACGATTACTCCGAGAAGTCCAAATACTTAGAACACTTTGGAGAGAGCATGATCTTATAACTGCGTTTGATCTCTGAACAATTGCAATACCGCACAATGGTCAACATCCAAGCTATGATTTACCAGAAGAAATTTACATAAACATAATTCCCTCCCCCACAATTCCCCAAGCGCTGAACGAGGCAGAAATTTCCTTTGGTGAAAAAACAGAATACATTTGGTGACCCATTCAGTGTTCTCATAAATGCCTTTACTTAATCCCATTTCGTACCCTATGGATGGGTTTGTTTGGTTAATGTTGACTGTTTCATAAAAGCTTTTTTGTTTGTAAATAAAATATTATTTTATATATTTTACTGAACAAAAATTAATAATTACATGACAATTTTTTACAATTGTCGTTTTAAAACTTGAATAATGACTTTAACAAAGTTCATACTATTGCTATTGCTATTGAATAAAAATAAGATTTTGAATATGATTTACTTAAAATCATAATCAAGCATAATTTTGTGATAGGTGATTGAAAATACCTACCCGCCGAAGTTCTGACTGCAAGTTTTCATATATTGCCCTCAATATACATGGTATAAAGACAGCAGTCGTTTTCCTGTAGACTTTCGACAGATACTTCAAGGATCAAGAAGTCTCCTGTAGCGAGATATCTCACTGTTATGGCTCGCTTCGTCCTTGCATGAATTGCCAGCCGCATTACCGTATCCTGTTTTATTATTCGCGATTCAACCTAAAATAATATGAATATTTTTGATTGTATGAGAAATATAAGGCATACAAAATTACATAAAAGTGAGAACCTACCAAAGAAAAAATATGTTCAAAATCTGAGATGGTGAAACGAGTGAAATTACAAAAATCATCCTCATCCCAAAGCAAATCCTTAAGAAAGTGCGACCAATGAGTATATATATACCAGAGAATTTTTTTCGCTCTTGAGTTTTAACGTAATCAAATATCGTGGTTAACAAATAAAGGGTCACCGCAAAATGTTCGAAAACAGCGCAGTCGGTATTTGTGCGTCGAAAGATTTTATCTTCGAAAACAGCGCTCTCGGTATGTGCGCATGCTCCGCCATTATTGTTGTGCGCTCTCAGAATCTATGAAAGTGGTTTGACTGTTTTTTTCCTTTTATTGAAATAGATTCTGCACAATGTTTACATTTTTGGCTGGACAGACTTGCATGGATTTCTTTCAATATGCCGATTGGATATTTGCAAGATTCTGGCATTTGTGTGAACTTATGAAATGATTTTTTTTCAATATTTTTATGTGAATTCCTTTTTTTAGGTCAAATAGGAAATTTGTCATTCATTTCAAGTCTAATTTAATCGAATTTAATTTGAATAAATTTTCCATTTAATCCAATTTTTATTTTCAAATAAATTGGATTAAATGGAGTTTAATGTTACATTTTTTAGCTTTAGATAAGTTCTTAATTATCTGAATTTAATCGAACTTATTGTAATTTTAAAAAAATTGCAACAAATAAACTTTTTTTACCACATTGCTTGCATGCATTTATTTCTATATGAATATATTGAGTATGGAAATGATTTCTTTCCCAATATTTCTATTTTTTTTAGGTCAAATAGGAATTTCTTTCATTTAATCCAATTTATATTTTCAAATAAATTGGAAATTTATTTCCAATTAAATTTATTTGAAAATATAAATTGGATTAAATGAATTTTAATTTTACATTTTTTAGCTGCTTTTGCTTGCATAGATTTTATTTCAACTTGTCAATAAGATATTTGCAACTTTTATTGCAATATTTGTAATTACCTCTAAGTTAAACCAGCAAATTTATAAAAAAAAAAGAAAAAAAATGCGCCGCCACCGGACTTCGAACCCGGCCACTTTTATTACAAGGCAACAACGTTAGCCAGTCCGCCAAAATCTAATTTAAGGGTTGTTTTCTTAATAACAAATAACAGCAACTTCGATGAAATGAAATCAATATTTTCTTTAACAAATTTATATACGCTGAAAAGAACGTGTTGTATGGAAAACATTTCATTTATATTCGTGGCATGTATAAAATAGAAATTTATTTCAACTTCCCAATTAGATATTTGCAACTTTCAAAGGTTTTCAATTCACTTGCAGGTATTTAATTGGCAAATTGAAGTATGAAAAATAATAAATGTTGATAAAAATTATCAGCGGCTTTTCATATATTGACAATTTCATGAAGAAATTTTTTTTTTGAGCTTCTGCAGATTTTGCAGATTTTTTTGGCATCATAACGGCATTTTAGAAAAGTACAAATATGCAATCTGCAAGATTTATTGCAATTGACTGTACTGCTCCTGATAATAGGCATGTCAATGATCTGTTGAAAGCCAATCGTGTCGCATCGATCGTTCGTGCCGATTTATTTTGTTGAAATATATTTCATTGTTTTTTGATCGTGCCTTCTTCTTTTTTTAAAAAAAAATGTCTAAAATGCATAAGTGTTATGTGAAGAGTTGTCCGGGAGTGGATTTCAAAGACGGAAGAATCAGGATGTTCAGATTCCCCCATCATCAACCCGACGTATTGTCGAAATGGGTGAAGAACTTGGGACTGAAGAATTTGGACGACATGAATTCAAGAAGCCGATTGTGTGCGCGTCATTTTGACTCCTCGTGCCTTGGATCCAAGAGGTTGAAACTAGGTTCAGTACCAACACTGTGCTTAGGTAAGTATAGTGAAAAATAGTGATCGCAGCTTAAGGGAAAGTTCTCATGGAGAGGCCAAAAAAAGACGGTGATGTTCTTGATTTTTTTTTTCTATAAGAGGAAATAAATTAACGCGTTGATTTTTTTTTTTTTGAGTTATTTATTAATTGTCGAGTTTCATAAGAACTTTCCCTTAAGGCGATTTATATATTTATTTATTTATAGAAATTATAGAAAGTAGGAAAATATAAATACAAATTTCATAACGTTTTTTTAGTATGAATGTTTCAACAAAATATTTTAATTTTAATGTCATGCGTTAAAGCACTACAAATTTTAAAGAATTTCAATTCATTTAAAGTTTTTTCATTGCAGTACAAAAATTTTCAAGTCATGTTTAAAAAATTAAGAAAAATTTTAAATTCAAGAAACAACTTATATTTTTACTAAAACAAAAAACTATATAAATACTAGCTCATATCCTAAGTGGGCGTAGCTTATTTTTATTTAAAAAAAAACCGAAAAAGTTGTTTTGGAGTGATTTCATATGAGAAATTGTATCGTAATCGAAATTTACACTATTTGTGACAATTTATTTGGATTATAGTTATCTTTAGTCCGACGGCAAAAATTTAGGATTTTTTTATGCAGATTGAAATAACTTTTTAACTCATTTCTGGGCAAGACAAGAAAACTTTTCCCGGCGAAATCCTTATTATAACTAGGTTGTAGGTTCCCGAAAATGGGTCTCTAGGAGGAACTCTAACTATACTGTAACTCGCAATACGAAAGCTTGCACCCTTTGGCAAGAAATGGGTTAATTACTCTTATTTTTGACCGCTTTTTTTTTAAAACTTAGTTTTATATATTCATTGCTTTTAATTTTGTAGTGCATTTTTATGGTTTTTTTAGGACATGTGAAATTTGCAAAGGGTTTTAATTTAAATTTAATACTTTTGACTACCCATTGAAATATTATGTTTAAGATGTGGTCATAAAGTTAGCCAATTTTTTTGAATTCATTGCAATATTTTTAATTGTTAACAAGTATTTATTAGGTTTTAGTAATACTAAAAAAATTTTTTATATATTTTCATTATATATTAGATAATACAGATGAGCTGGAGTTGGAAATGCCAGTGCTGTACGCACACCAACAGCTCAGATCTTGTGTGCGTAAATGCATTGTCAACCAATGCGATAGCACTTCTGACAACATGCCTATCTACAGGTTTCCTACGGATGCTGAGAGGAGGCAGGCGTGGATGGAAGTCTGCAACTTAGGGAACATTAATATTAAGGTTTTATATATATGCGGCAAGCATTTCGACAAGGCCCTTGTTAATAGTAGGAAATTAAGTAAACTCGCTTTTCCTAAATTTTTTTTAAATAATTTTAACGAGCCCGAAGTTGCTCATGGGTCTATTGATTTAGACCAAGTCATTAAAAATGAGTCAGTTTGTGAGCAATGCCACAAGTTCAGCAAGCTTTCAGACTACTACAGAAAGGAAGTTCTGAAAAGTCAAGAAGAGCTTAAGGCACGAACGGAACGGTTCGAGAAGGAGATTGAGACGCTCAACAGAGAGAACTCTCTCCTTCAAAGAAAAATTAAAGAGCTTGAGGACCGAAATTATATTCGTGTTGCCGAAAGTGAACCTCAAACTGCTGCCGCAGAATTCGCTAAACTCATAACGAGACGTGGTGCACACCATTATGGCGATTTCACAAAAGAAATTGTGCAGTCAATCAACTACGTATCGTCTAAGGCTTACGATTTTCTGCGGCAACGGCTTACTTTCAATCTTCCCAGTCGGGCTTCTCTGTACAGGTGGCGCCCAGTTAAAATAATCCTCCCAGGGTCGAATGTCTCAGTTCTCGAGAACTTAAAAAGAATGACCGTCAACATGCGCCCAGAGGCCAAAAACTGCGTTCTTCTGATGGATGAAGTATTTCTCCGACGAGAACTAGAATACAATCCATCAGAAGACCATGTTGACGGCTTCGTTGACCTGGGAGGAGGAAGGCGTACGAAAGCCCTTGCCAGTAAACTAATGGTTTTTATGGTCAAGGGCTTAGTCGATAACTGGAAGTACGTCCACAGTTTTTACTGTACAGAGAAGTCAATGTCTGGCGAAGGGTTGATGGAGAGGTTACTCGAGGTAGTGCAGAGTATTTTTGAATGTGGGCTTAGTTTAAGGGTGATTGTAAGCGATCAAGGTCAGGGAAATCAATATTGTTTTTCGAGATTGACCGAAAATTTCACTAAGTATTCATTTGAATTAAGTGGCCATAAAGTTTTTGTAATGTACGACTATTGCCATCTTTTTAAAAGTGTTAGGAATACTTTATATAGCTGCGATATTGAAACAGAGGATGGGGTTGCCAGTTGGTCAGTAATTAGGGAGGCGTACAACATTGACCAATCGGCAACCTTAAAAATGATGCCAAAATTGACGGACAGCCATATAGACCCCAAAAATTTTGAAAAAATGAGAGTGAGTCTGGCTGTCCAAGTTCTAAGCCAATCTGTAGCTTCAGGCATTCGCCATTGCATTGACATGGATCTCTTTAAGAAATTTGTCAATAAAGTGAATGCCGAAGCTACCCTAGCGTTTGTCAATCATATCAATGAGGGCTTTGATTTATGTGATTCCAAAACTTTTAATGACAAAAATCCTAATAGGCGTCCAATCACAAAGGACTCTATTAAATTAGGAAAAATTAGGGACTTCATAGCTTTCCTCACCAAGTTAAAACTTCCCAAAGGGAAACGAAATTTCTGCATCGCAGGTTTAATATTTACAATGAATGCAATGGTGTCCTTGGTTCAAGATATGTTGGAAGAGCCAAACATTTCATTCGTCATGCTTGGACGATTGAACCAGGACCAAATTGAAAATTATTTCGCCGTGATTCGATCACAATTGGGTAACAACGTTAACCCATCAGTGCGAGAGGTGGATGAAATTGTCAATATATGAAAAGCCGCTGATAATTTTTATCAACATTTATTATTTTTCATACTTCAATTTGCCAATTAAATACCTGCAAGTGAATTGAAAACCTTTGAAAGTTGCAAATATCTAATTGGGAAGTTGAAATAAATTTCTATTTTATACATGCCACGAATATAAATGAAATGTTTTCCATACAACACGTTCTTTTCAGCGTATATAAATTTGTTAAAGAAAATATTGATTTCATTTCATCGAACTTGCTGTTATTTGTTATTAAGAAAACAACCCTTAAATTAGATTTCGGCGGACTGGCTAACGTTTTTGCCTTGTAATAAAAGTAGCCGGGTTCGAAGTCCGGTGGCGGCGCATTTTTTTTCTTTTTTTTTTATAAATTTGCTGGTTTAACTTAGAGGTAATTACAAATATTAAAAAAAGGACATTTAATAATTTCTAAAATACCTGTAAGTGGATTGAAAACATTTAAAAGTTGCAAATATCTTATTGACAAGTTGAAATAAAATCTATGCAAGCAAAAGCAGCTAAAAAATGTAAAATTAAAATTCATTCAATCCAATTTATTTGAAAATATAAATTGGATTAAATGAAAGAAATTCCTATTTGACCTAAAAAAAAATAGAAATATTGGGAAAGAAATCATTTCCATACTCAATATATTCATATAGAAATAAATGCATGCAAGCAATGTGGTAAAAAAAGTTTATTTGTTGCAATTTTTTTAAAATTACAATAAGTTCGATTAAATTCAGATAATAAAGAACTTATCTAAAGCTAAAAAATGTAACATTAAACTCCATTTAATCCAATTTATTTGAAAATAAAAATTGGATTAAATGGAAAATTTATTCAAATTAAATTCGATTAAATTAGACTTGAAATGAATGAAAAATTTCCTATTTGACCTAAAAAAAAGGAATTTACATAAAAATATGAAAAAAAAATCATTTCATAAGTTCACACAAATGCCAGAATCTTGCAAATATCCAATCGGCATATTGAAAGAAATCCATGCAAGTCCGTCCAGCCAAAAATGTAAACATTGTGCAGAATCTATTTCAATAAAAGGAAAAAAACAGTCAAACCACTTTCATAGATTCTGAGAGCGCACAACAATACTGGCGGAGCATGCGCACATACCGAGAGCGCTGTTTTCGAAGATAAAATCTTTCGACGCACAAATACCGACTGCGCTGTTTTCGAACATTTTTCGGTGACCCTTTATTTGTTAACCACGATTTGACTACGTTAAAACTCAAGAGCGAAAAAAATTCTCTGGTATATATATACTCATTGAATTTACCTCTGTGCTTGAGACATGCTGAAATGTTGAATGTTGGGGAGTTGGCCAGCCAAATGGAATTGTGCTGCACTTGCTGGTGCTACTGGCGGTGGCACTTGGAGATCGTGTAACAGAAAAAAATCGAATTTAGTGCCCAAAAGTATATTTTTTATTTATAATCGCTTTTTTGTATTTTTTGTCTGTTGTTTTTTCTTTTTTTTTCATTTCGGGCCACATTATTTATTTCGCTTCCCATTTTGGGATGGAATTCAAACTCCTTCCACTAGAGCCTGGCTTTCACTATGTCAGTTTTATGACAACATAAAAGTTAATCAATTGAAAAGTCACCTTCAAAAATTATTCTATATTTTCTGCATTGCTTAATTCGATGGTTGTTTGTTTTTAATTTTTCAACATTGTCAAAGGTAGAAAAAATTCCGGTCAGTCCATATAAAGTGATCCAAAAAAATGGAAGTTGGTTGCCAGACCATTTTTAAAAATGTTGATGTTTTTACCAAAAGTGGTCCAATGAATTTCGATCTCAGAATTGCTTTCAAAAAGTTTTTTTTGCTCTACTTTCAAAATGGCGGCCATATTTGCTTTGCGTCCTATAGCGATATGGGCGTTTGTGGTATCTTATATTACCCAGCTCCTATTATATATAGAATAATAAATTAAAAATCATAATATAAACATACTTTGGCCTTTAATCTCACATATAAAAAATGCTTATGGAATAATTTCTTCATATTAAAAAAATAAATACTTTTTTTGTTCAAAACGTGATATTTTGCAAATTTAAGAATTTATTTCTTTATAGAAAGCAGTGAGTTGCAATCATACATTTTTTTTCTCGAGTAGATGTCAACTTGTTCAAACACGATGGTTTAAACATACATTTTTTTAACATTCTGACTCATAAACTTTTTTGCTTACAGCCTCTTAACAATTTCAATTTTGGGGTCAAATATCTCTGGGGGCACGGTCTTAAAAATTTTAAATTTATTCACAATAAAGTGTATATAATAGTATATATTGCAGTTCAAACTTAAGTTTGACGTTTACTTCAAACTTCCTGAAAATTCGCCTCATAGTATGTATGTTATATCAGGGTGGTGGCTATATGGCTTTTTTCAAATTTCAATGATTGATGGTTGTTGGTTGAATCCAAATGTCAAAACAACTACTCTGTATTTTTTCCAGATCATTAAATTGACCCCTAAGACTTCCTATTTGCCCATTTTTCCCCTCTCACAGAAAAAATGACAACGTATTCTGATTTTTCATTTGATTTACGAGTCAATCCATATTAAGTTATCCAAAAAAAAAAAATGGAAGTTGATTGCTCAACCATTTTTAAAAAATTGATTTTTTATTAAAAGTTGTACCATGAATTTGGACTGCTTTCAAAAATTTTTGCAAAAATTCAAATCTTTAATAGGCTGTAAACAAAAAAGTTGATATGTCAAAATGTTAAATAAGTTTAAGTTTAAGCAACAAGTTAAAATGTACTCTAGAGATGTATCTCAAATTTATGACTGCAACTCACTGCTTCCTATAAAAAAATTCTTAAATTGGCAAAATATCACGTTTTAAATAAAAAATTTAATAATTTTTTAATGTGAACAAATTATTGCATTATAATTTTGAATATGCCAGATTAAAGGCCAAAATGTGTTCATATTATGATTTTTAATTCATCATTCTATGTATAATAGGAGCTGAGTAATATAAGTTACCACAAATGCCTACATCGCTAAAGGTAGCAAAGAAAATATGGCCATTTTGAAACTAGAGCAAAAAAAAATTTTTGGAAGGAGTTCTGAGATCCAAATTCATTGGACAATACAAATATCAATACAATACAAATATCAACTTTTTTAAAAATAGTCGAGCAACCAGTGTTGGATCAGTTGATTTGGACTGACTCTCACAGCAACTATCCATTGAAAATGACATACTGAAAACCGAGCATAAGGATGGCTTGAAGATGGACATAGTGAAAACCAAGCATAAGGATGGCTTAAAGATGGAATACTTTAAGTATAGTGACCACATTTTGTAGGATAGGAAGCACATTTTGCAGGATTGGAAGCAAATTTTGCTGGAAAGGAAGCACATTTTGCAGGATAGGAAGCTCGTTTTGTAGGATAGGAAGCACATTTTTTCAGCACATTTAAAATTTTTCATTAAGGAAGTTGATAAAAAAAAAACGAAATGGCCATTTCAGACCTTGAAAGGATTTTGACCAAGCTTCTTATGATCAATTGTGTTGTGCGTGTGTGAAATGTTTGTACACAAATGATCGAGAACTGCACCTACAAGTTTTATTCCGACTCCGAACGGCTTATGTTTCCAAAAAGCTGTAATGAAGTAAGGAGACGTAAGGTTTTTTTATAGTTTAGAAAGGATTCTGTAGTCTTTTGATTAAGCTACAACACAGTTTTTATGCAGCTGAATTATTTTATAATTACAAATTATTTTAAACTTCTATTGGTTTTTAAAATTTAATGTCGTATTGGTTAGTGATTGAAAAAAATATCGTCACCGAAGTGACAGCGTGTCGCAAACATAATCACCCTATTGGAAGATGCTCTTGTTTTTGCACTTGATGTCACAAGTTTTATTCCTTAAGAACGCGGAATAATTATTTATATGTTTTATAATGTCAGTAGTCACAACAGCATTAACGACGTAACTCAAAATATCGTAAAAAAACGATATTTTAATTGCTCTAATTAAGGCCATTTGTTCTGAAATATATGAACCGTTAAAAAAATATTTGCACACATAAGTGATAATCTATTCTGTGCAAAAAACGGATTTCTGCATCCTTCTAAAGATGACAAAGATAATGCCATATCGCTTTTTTACGATATTTTGAATTTAGTCGTTATTGTTTGTGACCACAGATATATAATCGTCAGTGGTACTCCAATGTAACAACTACATCTTTTACAGAGTAGCACTTTAAAATTCTTTCTATTTTGATTGCATTAAAAGCATGTACGTTATCTTAAAAATATATCATGATACTTCCTTCAATTCGCACGTTTTATACCAGTTTAGCAAATTCAATAAATAAACCATTTTGGACCTACACCAATGAGATAACGGTGGTGAAAACCATACAAAGAGGTTTTAACAATGGAAGTTTAAGCTCTCTGTATTTTACTCTGTTTTAAAACTAACGCATGCGCTTGATGAATTAAAAGCAAGCTTTTCACAACGAATGTTCGAGCTTTTAGAAATAAAGCTGTAAACAAAAATAGCCCTCTACGAGTTTGAAAATATTTGCAAACATAAGCATTTAACAGCGTAAAGTTTAATTTAAAGAGAGTTTTTAAAAGACAACTTCATTAATGCCTCAGAAATAAGCTACTTCAAAATGCTTCATCGAGGGCATCGAAGATGCAAAACTTCTTCAGTTGAATTTCTATACGTAAAACTGATTTTATCTACTTTTAACAATTTTTTTTCTTTTTAAAAAAAAACATGAATATCTTGAAGTGAATTTATAAAAAAAAAAATAGATAGATCATCTGTGCTGTATTTTGGCCTTGAATTTTATAATTTTCATTAATCTTTATTAAAAAAAAAAAATAATTTGTATACGTTAAAACAATGCAAACAGAAAAGGATTTAGTAATCCTTTAGATAAGTTCTATAGTCTAAAGATAATTTATAAAAATTAATAAAGGCACTATATTCAATCCAATAAATACGAAAAACTCAATAAAACCCAAAATCTTATATCCTCTTATCACTTATATCACCATCTTAAATGCAACTTTAATAATTAATTTTGCAAAACATTCAATTTATAAACAATGAATTCAGTTTGGTACATTTACGACTTTTCGTTTCACGATAGAGCTAATCTATGTTAACATTAAATATCGTAAATCGGGGACACTATGTAGCAAAGTCTATGTTTCCCCTGAATTTATTTTTCTCTTTTGTAAAATAAAAAGCTAGTGAAAATGTACTTTTTTACGATATGGCAGAATAAGTTTGAGGAAATTTAAGTTCCTTATTTATTATCGTATATACAATCGTATGTTCGGGAAATACGTGAAAGTAGCAAATTAAAGAAATGCATGTTCATGAATTTGTTCATCATGTTCACATAACATGGCACAGCTGTATCGGCCGAAGCATATGAGGTGCTCAGAGCACAAGTGGCGTAAGTCCACTTTTGTCAGTTTTGAGAAAATGAAATATTTCGAAAAATTCTTATTTGAAATTCTATGTACAGTGGCTCACAGCTTATTTCAACCAGCACCTAACAAAAACTTTAAGAAGATCTGACAACTAAACTAAAAATGATATCAAAATTATATCAATGCAGGTTGTTGGTCTGATGTTTTAACTCATCGAAGATGACTTCATTTATTTTTTATATTTGTTTTACATTTTATAACAATTAAAAACAAAAAAAACAATCAAAAACAATCTCACAGCTTATTTCAACCATGTTACAAATTCAAGTTCAAAATTGGCCTAAGAGGCTAAAAAATAAATTTTAATACTTAGTATGACCACCCTTCTGCTGAATAACCAATTTGAGTCTCTTTGGCATGGAATCCACCAGTTTACGGGTCACTTCCGGCGTAATTTTTGCCCATTCCTCAACCAATGCTGTTTTGAGATCAGATTTGTTGGATATTTTACGTTTTCGGATGTTTGTATCCAAAATGGCCCACAAATTTTCAATCACGTTCATGTCTGGCGACTGTGCTGGCGGTTGCATTACATGTGGGCAGTTCCAAATTAGCCATGTCTGTACAATACCCGACTTATGTTTCGGGTCATTGTCTTGATAAAATCTGAAAACATCACGAATGCCCAGATTTTCTGCACTTTCAATCAAGTTTGCTTTCAAAATTTCAAGATAATGAGACTTGTCCATCGTCGTCTCAATAAACTGCATGTTGCCAACACCCGACGCAGACATACAGGCCCACACCATAACGCTCCCACCGCCGTGTTTGACTGTAGGTTTCAAATTTTTTCCTTGCAGCTCTGTATTTGGCTTACGCCACACATATGAAGCTCCATCTGAGCCAAAAATATTAAATTTGGACTCATCAGCAAATATTACCGTATTCCAAAAGCTTGAATCCTTATTCCAGTGCTCCTTAGCAAATTTCAAACGGCTCTTCTGATTTGTTGTGCTTATAAAAGGCTTCTTGCGCGCTATTCTGCCATTAAAATCATGCTCCCGAAGAACACGGCGAATAGTTTCTGGATGACATGACTTGCCCAACTCTGCCTCCACTTCAATCGCTACTTTTGGAGCTGATAGTTTTGGGTTTTCCCGTATTTTTCGGACAATATAGCGCTCATCCGTTGAATTGAAAATTTTGTTGGGAGCATTTCTGCCCTTATCATGCGTTCTATTTTCCCGGACAAAACGATAAATAATGCTCTGGACTGTGGAGTCACTCAACCCAACCATCCCACCAGTTTTTCGGCGCGAGTAGCCATTTTTAAAATGACTGAGGACAAGTTCTCGCTGCTCAATTGTCGTACGGGGCCCCATTTTGAAAAACCACACTTTTATGCACGACCTACTCACAAAATTCACATAAAAATGAACTTCAGAATGTTGTGGGTTAATGAGTAAAATAGAAAAAGGAACAATAGAAAAAGAAACAACAGGTACACTACAAGAAAACGGATCATTGCTTAACAGCAAAGTTTTTGGTTGAAATAAGCTGCGACATTGTTTTTGATTGTTTTTTTTTTGTTTTTAATTGTTATAAAATGTAAAACAAATATAAAAAATAAATGAAGTCATCTTCGATGAGTTAAAACATCAGACCAACAACCTGCATTGATATAATTTTGATATCATTTTTAGTTTAGTTGTCAGATCTTCTTAAAGTTTTTGTTAGGTGCTGGTTGAAATAAGCTGTGAGCCACTGTATAAAGAACTCAATTTTGCTTATAAGCTAGGCCAAGAGAATAAAAAGAGCTATTCATATCGTAAAAAATTAACTTAATAATACAAAAAAATAATGAAGAATCTTGCATACTAAACAGAACATTTTTTTTAAAATTTCTTATTTCTGCTTTAGAAATCTAATGTGCGATATTTTTAAAAATGTTTTGATGAGGACTGATAGCATTTAGTTCCAGAAGTCAAACAAAACATTTTTGCTAGTGATTATCTTCAGTAATAAGGGAGATTTAAAATGAATGGACTTACGCCACTTGTGCTCTGAAAATTTATATCATTTGAATAAAATACAATATTTTTTTATTGTTTTGAGATTACGTAAGCTAGGAGCTTAGACCCCGGACTCATAAATAGGTTACATTCTCCTCTTCACTTCTATGTACTTAACTCAATTTCCCTAAAAAAAAGGACTTATGCCATTTAAGCTCTCAGCAGCTCATATATACGCGGGCATTCGAGCTTTTGTGCTTAAAGGCTTTTCGTGCACGTATTCACTCACCGATGATCAATTACCTACTTTAGTGTTCGTGTACTTATATGATATTCTAATGGTCGTATTTTGTAAAACGCAAGCGATCACTTGGGGGTCCTTTGTCTGGCAATAAATTTCAGTAGAAAATTTCAGTGAGAGAAGGAGAGCTTGTTTTACTTCATATGAAAACGGAATTGCCAGACAATAAAACCCCAAGTGACGTGATCGCTTGCGTTTTACAAAATACAGCCATAAATCAGTGGGCGGCACCAGTGTTGCCGGAGTAAATTTTTTTTTATCCAGAACACAAAATAAAAATAGAAAAAACATAAGAAATAGCCAAAATATTCATTCATGTATTTTTTAAAACAAAAAAAAAAACTTCCATGCTGATTTTCTTAAATTTGCTTAAGTTTCTTAACTTCATTAATCTTTCACTATTTGCATTTTATGATAAAGGTCATCATTGTTACCTACTCTTAAGTGGCAAGTGATTTGAATTGCCACATGTCAAATTACACTAGTCAACAGTAGTTATGAGATACGAACTTTGATAGCTAATACTGTTTAAGCTTTCTTCCCTGTTATAAAACTGAATTTTTTTTTAGTTGCTCAGATTTTTTGTGATTTCGGACTTTGTGTTTTTACGACTTTGATCACGGTTTAATGCTTTGGAGTCCAAACCACTTAACGCAGAGCAAAAAAAAAAAAAACATCTTACTATCAAAATTGCATCTAATTCAGCAACAATTCGCAAAAAGAGCTCTCCACACTGGCCTCACTACAAAAGTCAAAGAAAGTCTGCTATAAATAGCCAAAACGGTAACACTGGTCGGCATCCATGAAGCACATGCTTTGCTGAGAGTCACTCGTATTTGTATACTCTGTCGCTCATTCGACAAACAACCAATGATGAAGCAGCATTTTTTCGGATGATACGTAAATGATTGGTATGTACACTGAAATTATTATTCGAGCAAATATGGAAAATAATGCTACAAGCAAAAAATACTCCACTCTTCCAAACGCTTTTGATGTCATGCAATGTTTGTCATGACATGGGGCTATATAAAAATAAAAACGAAACAAATTACAAAAAGGCATTTCCTATGTTTTCATAAGGAATTTGAGTATATTGTGGGCTTAAAAAAGAAAAAGCTTTTTGTTGAGAAAAAAAAAAATTTGTGGATAGATAGTTCTTTAACGGGAAAAAAATAAAAGTACAATATCGACACTTACAAGTGTAGAAATAGCAAAATAGGGGAGACCATTTTCAGATGGTATATTCATAAAACATCTTTTTATTAAAATTCTGTGAAGACCCGATAGTGAATCGAGTGCAATTATGGAGTATGTCGCCCAGAAACTTAGGTCGCTGTACTGAAGAAATACGCTTATTTCTTGACTCGGCTATAAAAAAAAACTAAGCTATTGCCAATTTTTCTCGATATGCTTAGACGATAACACTGATATAAATGACCGATTTGAAGTACAATATTTTTTTAGTGCAGCTTTTCTTCTCTCACCAATACAGTCTAACTTTTCATTTTGCCCACTACTGTTCTAAATGTATTATCTGACATGTCACATACTGGACACAACTCTTTAACAACAGTTATAAAATAGCCTATATAATTTGAATATTAGGGTTGATCATGGTAGAATAAATAAGGTAGTCGCACGGCTGAGAACCGACTACCATAACTGTCAAAAAAAAAGCAAAAACAACACTAGGCGGAGACTCAGTTGGACTCAATTTGCCAAGTGACAGAAAATTATTTGTATTGATTTTGACAATAATGGTAGCTGAGAAAGAGAGTAACAATTTCTTGGGCATCGTCGCAATGTTGGTTGCCTAAGCCTTCTGTACAGGTACTACCATGGGAAGTGTTCAAGGGAGATACATGGCCTGACGCCACCAGCTCGTGTGTTTCCTAGGTCCATTCGGGCTGCTCTCCAAGCCCATCCCTTCACCATTGCAACTTTGCCCTATAGAACATCACATTACCGAGATAATTCGTTCTTCGGTCGCTCAGTAAAATTGTGGAACAATCTCCCTGCGATCGTGTTTCCCGGCAGTTTCAATCTGTGTAAATTTAAATCAAATCTTCACCGACACTACTCCATCTTTCTACCCTCCAACTAACTATCACCCGTATTCCGATTCAACACAATGCTTTCACATTTTTAGGGGCATCCCCTGATTGCTGGTTAAGTCTAAAAACAAAAAAAATATAAGGATAAGGACATGGATGATAAGATAAGGATTAGCATAAGGATAAGGATAAGGATAAGCATACAAATGAGGTAAAGGTAAAGGTAATGGTAAAGGTAAGAAGGAAGAGGAAAGGTAAAGGTGAAGGTAGAGGCAGAGGTAGTGGTAAAAGTGAAGGTAAAGGTAAAGGTAAAGGTAGAGGTAGAGGTAGTGGTAAAAGTAAAAGTAAAGGTAAAGGTAGAGGTAAAGGAAATGGTAAAGGTTTACCCTTACCTTTGTAAGGGTAAAGTTAAAGCTTCAGGTAACGGGTAGTGTTAACGCCAAGTATATGGAGGTGCATGTAAATGTAAGCATAAGTATATTTTAACCCTCTACAACTTCTCTGAAAAAGAGTAAAAAAATCAATTAAAAGGGCAATCGGGGGTTTAACTTTTTTACAATATTACTCATAAATTTAACGATAAGACAATTTTAAGTCAAAGGCATATATTAAGAAGTTTTTCTACTTTATTTATCATAGTCAATTGCTAAATTTCGTGCAAATTGTAAACCCATATTAATTTTACTCAGACATAAACTTTTGAAACGCCTATACAATTTTTTTTTTTTTATCCTCTGTTATTTAAGAAAAAGTTGAAAATTGCAGTACAATCTTATTGAAGGCTCTTCGATTTACTTGTTTGCATGTCTCGCTAAAAGATTCAGTGTTCAAATTTTAATATCTGTAATCATCTCTGTATAACACCTGCTCCTCAGTCTGTTGAGAGAAACTTCGTTGCATCTGCCTGCTGTAAAATGAGACCGTTACCATGACCAAAATAATAAAGCCTTTGAACTGCATTTTAAGTTTGTTAAGCAACACTTCGATGTTCCACAAAAGCAACGCCTATTTTTGGCACCTTACCATACATACCCATCTTGACAGTGTTTGTGTGTGCCCCCTCCTTCCCCCTACACATACCAACTCTCAAATTATAGCCACTATAACTGAAAACTTTCATTTTCGCATTTTGAATTTTGGCATTTTGAACAACTTCAACTCTACAGCAGCGCCATGCCGGGTAATGCTAGATTCTATGATGGGGTAGGAAGGCAAATTGGCAGACAGGCTGATGCTGCATAACGGAAGTGGCTAATGCCTTGTTTTGTGGTGTAGTAATCGTTGTTGCAGATGTTGTACTTGTAACTTTGCATTTGTGTATCTTTGTGTTATGTTGGCGGTTTTGTTCTTACATCACACTTAACAAAATTGTTCGGACGGAATTCGAAAATCTTGAGCAATTAATTTTACATGCTGTAGCTTGGGAAGTATTGAGTTTTCTTATTTAAGCGCAGTTTTAAGATTTCGCTGCTTTAGCTGCAGCTGCCGCTTGTGATAAATTATTTTGTTCTTATACGATTAAGACAAAAGATTCTATGATTAATTAGCACATCATTATTTTCGATGCTAATCGGAGAAGTTAAGCAAACTGAAGAAAGTTTCATTGGCTATTTTTAAAGGGACAACTTGGCTAAACTATAAAATTTTTGTGAGCAGTATAACAGCAATAAAGCTTCTTTTAAGACTATCGATGTTAGTTTCATATCATTGAGATGCAATAGTTTATTGGTTAAAAGTTATGAAAGAGGAGGAGTATTCCTGGATTGAAATAAAAACCATAAAACTAAGTACAAATAGTTAAGTAATATGTCCTTAAATTCTTGCAAGTTTTCACTCAAGGTCTATCATAATGACCATACCAAACCTAATGCAAGTTTTTTTTTTAAAATTTACCTCATGCCACAAAGCTCTTCTATTCGTTGCTCATCAGTTTTAGTACTAATGTCAACTTCACAATTGTTTGACATTTCCACCGAAACCTCGTGTTCCATTTTTAGTTTATCAAAAGCAAAATCCCGTATTTTCAATAGTTGCTTTGTAATAAGCAATTCCGTGTTTTTGATATCAAATTTTTTTCCAAAATTTTGTTTCATTGTGCGAAGATTGCAATTGTCTTTTTAAATTTTGAAGTTCGTCGCGTAATTTAATTTTTCGGGGTGTACTTTCGCTTAAACTATTTTCAGTTTGAACATGTCTGCCAACAACAGCCATTTTGGAATTTTCATTACACTCGACCGGCATTTCTTCAGGAAATTGAAGGCTGCCCAATGCCGATCGATTTAATGAAAATGGTTCTACTGAATTTAAATGGAAAAGAGGTTTACGGACGGTGGATGAATTAACAGTGGGTGGTCTAGATTCAATAATTGTAGAGCTAAACTGAGGAACAAAATCTATATTACTACCATTCGTTTCTACTCGTCTCCAATGGGCTCTTTCAAACCTAGAAGTGTGAGCCATTGCTTTCTTCTATATGTAGAAAAAACAGAGAAGATATTCGAAAATATATTTTAGAAAAAAAAAGAATTTTAAACTTACTCTTAAAACTTTTTTCTTAAATTTGCGTAATAAATGTCGAGAAACACCGAAATCGAATATTATTTAAACCTAAATAAAAAATTACACCTAAAAAAAACGGAATGAATAAACGGTATGTTGGCAGCCCTTAAGTACTGAAATGGGCACTTCGAGTATTTTAAAAAAAAGTCAAGTTTCAACAGGTATAACTTTTTCCTGAATTTGTTTTTTCAATTTCGGGCTTAGAAGCACCCCGAGCAACACCGGGTATTCCAGCTAACATTTTTCTTTAACAATTCGTCGGTGCTCCTCCCTACTCTGATTCATTTAAAAAAAAAAATCATCAAAATCTGTTGAGAAACACAGGGGGAAATGGTACTGAACTGTTTTTGCTCGAATCGAAATTTATAAAATCGAATATTATTTAAACTTATTTAAAAAAAACGGAATGGAAAAAACGATATGTTGGCAACCCTGGAGTTATTAATTAAATAAAGTTAAGCAAATAAAGTTAATTAAACATTTACTCCAACATAAACCTTTGTTTGAAAAATGGTCCAAATTGAGAAGTTTTATTCGTCTTTTAAAAAGTATAATTCCGAAAATTAGCACAAAAAGGATAAAATTCTATTACAAAATTTTACTAATACAACAATATTAGTTTGAAAGGTAAAAAAGTTTCTTGCAGGGTATTAAAATCAAAATTAAAATTTGCTATCAAAAATGAATCTTTTTTAATTACTTCACTTAATAACTTTTAATAATAATTGTTTATTTTTGTTATGAAAATAAAAAAATACTGAAAATTAAAATGTAATTGTTTATTTTTGTTATGAAAATTGAAATTGACTGAATAAGATGTTTTAAAAAAATGTTTTTATATATATTTAGATTTTAAGTGATTTTCCAAAACCTGTAGTTTGAAAAAGACTTCGCACAGGACTGAATTTTTGTGCCAAGTTGGAGATTTTAGGTTTAACCAAGAAAATTATTGGTATATTTGAATGTCTTATATACCAAGTGCTAAAGCTCGTAGTTCATGGATTTTTTTGCATTATACAGCTTTTAAGAATTAAAAAAAAATCCATTCATCCGAATGCTTACTCAAAGCTTTTGGGTCCAATAAGCTTAAATTTTGCATAAAAAATGTCAACTTATTTTTCTTCAATTTATGAAATTATATTCGTTCAAATTATAATTTGAAATATATATTTTCCGGATATATCAGCTTTTATAAGCAGCTTTTCGAGCATCAAAATCCACACTTGCAAATGGTTCTTGCAGTTTAATTCCAATATAATTATTATGTTTTTTTCATTAACCAAGCGAAGTTTTTTAAATTGGCTTTGAATTAATATCATTATCTCAGTTTATCTTAAAAAAACAAAAATTACATTTTGAATTTAATAGTCGCATTTGTGTTATTTTTTTCATACTTTCTGGATCCTAAAGGGGAGGGTTTGAACACCTAAAACTCCCCTTGTCTACGGGCCTGAACTTAATACTCAATTATTCATTCTTATACTACGTTCACACTGAGAGCTAAATGCGCATTTAACGAAATGCGCATTAGCAATTAAGAATGCGTGGCCGTATGCTCCTTGTAAGAGTAAAAGAGACAAATATATATATTCAATTTCGTAAATGCGCATTTAGCTCTCAATGTGAACGTAGTATTAGGCCAATATTATGAATTACAACTCAACTAAGTTGACTAGATTTAACTACATTTTTTTCGTATAACGTTTTACATACATTTCAGTTAACGATGTAGTTTATCTTAGTTTTCAAACTACATAGTTTAACTCAGATGTATGTAATATGTTATAAGAAACAAATTTATTTAACCCTACGGTCCATAACCGGGTACCCCGGTACTTTTTTGAACTTTAAAGTGCTGCTGTTCCTTTATTATTGAAGATATCAACATGAAACTCCGGAAAATGAGTTTGATGTTTTTGCATACAGGGGTCCATGACCAGGGTAACGGGGTACCTTAGTGCAAATTACCTTATATTTCAAAGAAAAAACGTTTGTTTTATTTTTATTTTGTTTCAAAATGATTATTGATGTGTAAAAAATGAACTGTAATTGTTTTTTAGTTAAATTATATATATTTTATTCATTTCAACTTATTTCTAATATTTGATGTCTTATGTCTTATGTCATTATTAAAACATGGAAAACATTTTGATATTGTTTGAGTATGTTGATCGCAAACTGGTTTCTTGCAAACGTTCCAGACTTTTCTCGTCTTTCTTCTCCTGTTGTCTGGCAAAGAAGCGCACAAATAGCAGCATCCTGTTATTGGCTTCCTGCCCTCAGTAGAAGCGGCCGTAGAAGTAGATGGTTGCTCGGTATAGGCTACTGTCTCCACTGGTCTTCCTAAAAAGCTCTCAATTGCTGTTTTGGTGGAAAAGTGGCGCGTTACTTGGCGATTGGGTACTCTTTCTTCTATTATTGGCGCACACAAATCCCCAGCAAGATTACGCAAAAAGCGTTTTCTCAGTGTTGTTTGATATGGAACAGTTCTGTTATTATCATAAAATATAGTGTATGCCGCGAAAGCACTAACATCGAGCATATTGTAGAAAAACGACAAAGGCCACCTTTTTGTGTGTCTCTGTGAGGTATACTCCCCAAGCGTCTGGTCCATAACATTCACGCCACCTTTCGTTTTGTTATAAAAATTGATGATTGCTGGTTTGCCGTTTCTTCTACAGTTGCATCATCATGCACAATCGACAACCATAGTCACCTTCTCGTGGGAACCAAATTTGCTTGTCCCAACGGTCCAACTCTTATCGTCTTTCATTTCTGTTGGTATATAGGCTTTGTTTCGCCACAGTGTTCCAACAATGCTAAGTTTGACGGATATCAGCTGCTTTGCCAGTGGCAGCGTCGTAAAAAAATTATCCACGGTGATATTACGTCCGCTATTGTGGTATGGCCCAACCAAATCTCTGACTACTGTTTCGCCTACACCGATTTCGGGACCACTGTCTTGTTTGCCAGTATATATTTGGCCATGAAGAGGATATGAATTTTTAGCATCGCATATCCACCATACCTTGATCCCGTATTTCGCAGGCTTCGATGGAATATACTGGGTAAATTTTGTTCTGCCGCGGTACGGATACAATTGTTCGTCGATTGTTAAATTTTCTGTAGGCACATAATATTTTGCGAGATTGGCGTTCAACATTATCCAAATATCTCGTATTGGAGCAGCTTTGTCTGTGCGCTGCCTCTCGTTTCTTGTTCTCGCGTCATCAAAACGTATAAAACGAATAAGATCCCAGAAGCGGTTTAATCCCATTGTTGCACGGAATAGAGGATGAGACAATTGCGTCCATAAGTCCCTTGCATTTTCATCATTGGAATGATTTTCGCCTGCCATTATCAGCATTCCAATGAATGCGTATATTTCTGCCACTGTCGTATCCTTCCACTTCAATTGACGCTTTGTTGGGTTTGCTGCATTGTAGGCATCATAAGTTGAATTTGCTTTTTTGTTGGTATGACGCACGATTATATCGACCATTTCTATTGTAAAATAACTCTTCAAGCATTGCATACCAGTCATACTTTCCGTCATTCGTAATGGACGACTGCGAGTTCTTACGATGTTGTGACTCTTTATTTGTTGACAAACAGGTGGTGTTGGTTGCCATTGAGTACCATCACGTGCAATCATACTTTCTGTTGTGCTTGATGTTGGTGCATTTTCTTCAACCATATCAGTTTCGCTGTCACTTTCATCTTCAAATACATCTTGCTCAATTTGCATTGGCGTGTCAATAGCGGCTGGAATTTCGTTGTCATTGTCTTCACTTTATGAGTCTTGCACTTCTCCCGTAAATACCTCTCCTTCTTCCTCAATTGGCTCTAAAGCGTCGTCATCCACAGTCATATCATCAAGTATAGACTCAATATATCTGGTTCTGGCTTCTTCACTCATACGCTTATATTGTCTTTCATTTAAATATTCTATTTTGCAGTTCATTTTTCTTCAACTTCACTGTTCAACTTATACTGACGAAATCATTGAAATGTATTCTTTTTCTACCGTAGCTGAACATTTGCTACCTAAAAACACAAACAAAAAAACAAAAAATACAAACACAACATTTGCTACCTAAAAACACAAACAGAAACATAAAACCAGTTTCTGTTTACTTTTGTGTGCCTTTTAGGTAGAAAATGCCCAAAGAAACCAATTTTATCTTACAGACATAAAATTTGTACAGATGAGATGTAAAAACTACGCGTTTCTAATAATCTGTGCATGTATATATTATTTTATTTGAATATAAACGAAAAAACTTAACTAGGGTACCCTGGTTATGGACTCCCGTTCGTCCAGGTGGTTATGGACCGTAGGGTTAAATTTAATCAACTTAGTTGAATTGTAATTCATAATAGAGGCCTTAATGCAGTCACGAGAAGTTTGTGGACAAAAATTCAGAGCTCTTAATAGGCTTGAATATTCAAGTAAAAAATGGATATTTAAGAAATGATATTAATCGGGGTTGTTGTAGAAGCCAATAGCTCTTGGAATCAGAATTGAAACCTACAAATATAACATAGGTTTCCGTGACATCTAAAAGAGACACCGAATCCGATTCGAATATAATACCGCCAACTCACACCTATTCCGTAGCGCGGCTTTTCTTTGGGCAGCAGATAGGTGCAGGTGTCCACTGCGCCCCAGAACTGTTGTTGGCTCCACCGCCACTGAAACCACCCACAGCAAAGCCACACTTATAATAAATATATTAATTCACTAACCTTTCTAATCCAATTGGAATCCTGCAGAAAGTTTCTGATTTTTGGCATCCAGCCACGCATTTCCTCCACTCTCTTCTCTTGGGAGTATCCATGAATTTGATGACTAAAAAAGAAAAGAAGTATTAATATTTATATTGAATATAATTACAACAGTTTTAAGAAAAACTTTTATAAACTTATCTTGTTCAGAAAAACCTGAAAAATTTCTGATTAGATTCTTGGAAACTGATTAGATTGTAGCTGTGGTGACAATTGAAGCAATTGAGAGCAATTTTGGTGAATTTACGAATACGTCACCTTTTGCTACAAATTTCATACGAAAGAATCTCCATTTGGCTGTGGTGAGTGAAACCGCAAATCAGCTGACAGCCCAGCCCAGATGATTTCCAGTTGCGGTTTGTGATAGTATTGAGCAGAGGTATTGAGCCTTTTGTGTTAGTATTGAGCTCAATTTGGCATAAAACAGTACATAAGGCTATCCCTTTCGCACAGTCCAAAATCGAAGTTTCCTATCTCTTTATCTATGATCAAAACAACGCCAACTCATGATCAATTGTGTTGTGTGTGTTGTGAAATGTTTGAACACAAATTATCAAGAACTGGACCTACATGTTTTATGCCGACTCCGAACGGCTTATGTTCTCAAGAAGCTTTTCAGGGCAGTTTTTACTCTCTGAGCTTTGCCATTGTCTGCAGAGAGGTGACGGCCGAACAGAAAAATTAATTCAATTGAAAAAAATTTTCTGGGTCAGATGGAGGATTCGAACCTGGGTTCTCTGGCGTATGAGCCACACACTCTACCCACTACGCCATGGCCGCCACTTTTTCCTTAATGAAAGTTATTCAAACAAATCATAGGAACACCTAGACAGACAGCCATTTAGAAGATTTGCGTCGAACCAAGTGTTTTCAACAAGATATAAATTTAGATGAACTTCTTTAAATATCTTTAAAAAAAACTTTAACTCTGGTGGTGGTAAACATTTTTCTGTTATAACATTATTTTAAATTTTTTTTTTGAACAATTTTGTTAAATGAAATGAAAAAACTTATTTGGAATTTATTTAATTAAAAATGTACAAGTTAGCTTTGAAAGAACTAATAATTATCAAATAAATAAAAGTTCATTCAAATTATCTATTCTAATTAAAACAAACCACCACCAAAAAATAAAATGTTAAAAAGGCGAAAAGCAAACAAAATTAAACTTTCTATTGAAAATACAACACACGACAATTACTGTGTTTACATGCAGAGCTAACTCGGTGTTAGGGTTTTCGTTGAGTTAAAAACATGGCGACGCTAACTCGATGTTGTTTACATGCAAAACATCGAGTTGAGTTAGACTTGTCAAATTTACTTACTTGTAGTTTTTCCTGCTCCACTACAATTGTTTACTTTTTTGGCGGTAATGTAGTTTTTCTTCAGATTCTTCAATTTGTTTTAAATATTTATTGCATTTTTGTCATGTATATTTTTTTTTTTTAATTCACTTTCAACAATTTTGTATATATCACTTCGTCTATACTTTCTCCCGTCCATTATATCTGGTGGAGTTTACTTGGATTTAACGAAACTCAACTAAACTCTCGTTTACATGCAGGGTTAACTACGAGTAAACCCCGCGTTAACTCTGTATGTAAACACAGTAAATTTTTCCTTGCACCGTGTGTTGTGAGAGCTTTTAACAACTTCTTGTTTCAGTGTAAAGCTGTGTAAAGTGTAAAGAATTTTATTTTATGTTATCGCATCGAAGCAAAATTAAACAAGCACAATTATGCATTTTACTCAAAGTACATACCAGAGATCTGCAGCGTTGTATCGCAATTTTTTTCTTACTAACATTACAAAAGCAATGCAAAAATGTACCCACACCGTTTAAAATATTCAACGCCACCACTTTGACTTAGAACACAAATTAGGTCTGTTTCCGTATTCACTTCAAGTAACTTGAAGTTACTCGAACGTGTTTCTTTACACATTTTTCCAGCACGAGAGAGAAGAAGAACAAGCAAAATGTCACTCTCTATTACTCAAAATTTATGGCCTAATTAGCCAAATATAGATCAACGCAACACAGTCGGTTCTTTTGTCACATAGAAATCTACCAAATGCGTTTTTTGTGTATCTAATTAGCCGAAACGTAACGCGACGTAGAAGTCTGTTGAATTTTGATTTCTATGTTACGTCGGCTGACATTTCAGCATACAGTGTGCTTTTAGTACGTTTGCTAGCATCACACTTTGATTTTTGAGTAATATTTTCTTGTTTGCGTTTATTAATTGAAGCGAATTGTAAGTATTTTAATTTAAATTGATTTTTTATTAATAATTGAAATGTTTTAGAATGGTAGACGACGAAAAACTAATTGATCCAGTGAATTATTTGGCACTTGCTGTGGTTGCTACGTTGGTAGCATAATCAACAAAAAGCCATAGTACGTTGCGTCATGTTAACCTGTGTTACGTCAAGTTTGCATAATCAGACCATTACTTGAAAAATTTCTTCGAGCACGAATCTTGAGCTCAAACAGCTGATTGTTAAAGTAAAAAAAATTAATTGTTGTGCTGTGTTGTGAAAAAAATTAATGCAATTGGTTAGCAAATTAATAAAAATAACTTTAAAACATGTAAAATGAACGGAAATGGAAGTGTTGATTTTTTAAATACACTGCTACCAGATGCTTCCAGCTCATCTGAAAGTATTTTAATTTTGCATTTTTTACATATGCCAACCAGCCAATTAAATTTTTATTTACTTTCAAATATCAGCTGTTGTGCTTGGAAGTTACTTAAATTCGTTTTCGTACTTTTTGACAAATTTTCTCATTTTGATATATAATCAAATTAATCTCGATTACTTGAAGTTTCCTTGAAGTGAGTACGGAAACAGACCTATTGATGCTGCTTAGGCGATGACACGAATGTCAAACATTCTGCAGTGCTTGAAATTATCAAATATCTAAAAATATATAATTATATAAATATAAATTATAAATATGCTTGAAATATCAAAATCAACACAAACTCCGCCTCGAATATTATAAATAAATTTTAATAAATGTTGTTACAAATAAAAAACACATATGATTCAAGAAAAAACTGGCTCATATAAACATTAATCAACAGAGCTTAAAGCTTTCAACGAGCACTTAATTATTCGTGCAATAATTCATGATTTTCTTTGAAAAAAACAAATACACCTCATTTAGCCATAAAGCATTGCAAATTCAACCTAATGAAAGGGATGGAGTCTAATAATGTATGAAAACTTTGCCTTTAGTTGGCAAATAGTAATAACTAAAATATACTAAACTTCCATAAATAAAGTAAAGCATTTAAAAGATGTTTTAACTAACTGTCAAATGTCATCAATTTATTAAACTCCCAATTAATTTTAATAAAATTTTCCAACATTATTTCTCTTAATCAAAAAAATTTTATGCATTATTATGCAAACAATATTTCAAATAATAATAATCAGTTAAGTAAATATTATTTATGTCTGATAAACCTTAATTAAATGAGTTCATTGAATTCTTTTGATTATATTTAATTAATTTTGATATTTAATCTCAGCGGTTTCTAATATTAATATATAGCAGCACTAAAATTATTTAAATATTTATCATTTTTTTTACCTTATGCATTAATATTTTATTTTTTTTTTTAACGAAGGCATAATGTGTTTAGCTCTTCAAAAAAAAAATAGTAATTTTCTGGTTTTGATAACAAATATCCATATGAAAACATATTCATTTTTAATGCGTTCAATTAAAATGGAAAGACATTAGCACTGTGCCTTTGGTGTAAGCCAAGGAAACAATAAATTTGATGAAAGGCTCTAAGCTCAATACATCAATGGCGATTTAATGATATCGTGAATGAATATGAATAACGTTGTAAGCGACAAATTAATCAAAAATTACTTTTTGCATACTACCATTAAAACTGCTCTGGCGTATTATGAAATTACATAGTTTCTCAAATTGTATTAGTGTTTGGGCATTGACATGCTTTCCAAAGTCGGTAGTGAGTGGAAAAACGTGCTCGTCATCATGGCCAAGGTAGAATTAAATAGCGGGTTGCAAAAGTGCAATAATGGTAAAACACGAAAGATAATTTTAAATATTGGAAAGACATAACCTCTAAGAGGCTAAGAAAGAGTAAAGAAGCATATACTGGAAGAAAAGAAAAAGTTGGACCCAATAAAATTGTCCAGAAATGCTAATGTGGAAAAACGTTGTAAGCGCCATCAGCGAAGGTGTTATGCTTGCTGGAAAACGTGTTTTCATCAATAGCGCTTTGGATATAAAACTTTTTCTATTGCGAAAGTATCTAAATCCTTTTTTTCTTAAACGATATATTTCGTTTTTTTACATACGGGAAAATTTCTTTGAAACTCTTACACCAATAAATTGGAAATCGAAATCAAATGGCTTTAAATAAGCCATTAAAAACGCTTTTTTCAATTCCTGAACATTTTTAATTTTGTCGCTTACAACTCTATTCGCGTGAACGTTTCAATTTATATAGTGGACATGCCTACGGTGACCATATTTTTAAATCGAAATACGGAACACAAAAATAATAGGGGATAACTCCCCTCTCCCCTATTGTGTGGATAATTTTTATATAATTATAAAATTATATAATATATAATTTTTGTAAAAAAGTCATTTTAAGCTGTTACTTCATATCTTCACATCTTACCTTCATAATTACATTAATCATACCAATTATTTATTTTCATTAATGCATTATGAACATTTTTTAAAAAGAGCTTACGCTGCGTCTACACCAGACAATTGTCATAAATGTTTCATAATCTGTATAAGTTGTCAAATTATTGTCAGCTGCAAGGAAATTGTTTGATTATGACGTAGGTGGGCAGACAATTGCAAGACAATAAATGACATTTGTTTCGTTATTGGTCGTTTCCTTTGAAGGCGGGAAAAGTATAGAAACGAATAAAAAAGCTCGGTTTTTGGTTTCGAAAGTTAAAAATAATAGAAAAGATTAAAAAAGCGCGGTTTTAGGGCTATGAAATTAAAAACTATAATTTTTCGCACAAAATTTAATTTCTTTTGCTGGCCAACATTCTCCGAGTGCCAGTATCAGCAGCTCAAACAAGCAAAACGCACACTTTTCGATTATTTCGCTGGCCAACATTCTCCGAGTGCCAGTCCCAGCAGCTCAAACAAGCAAAATCCATAGATTTTGATTATTTCGCTGGCCAACATTCTCCGAAATGCCAGTACCAGCAGCTCAAACAAGCAAAACGCACATTTCAATTGGCTGGCCAACTCTCCAACATTTCAGCAAAACTATTTCAGCATGTCTCAAGCGCAGCGGCAAATTGCTGCCATTATACTCCTCCGGGAGTTAAATCAATTTAAAAAGGAGAGTGAAAACAAAACCAGGGAGAGGAAATGCTGGGTTAAACCTTTGCTAGCAAAGAGGACTGAGCATGACCCTGGAGGCGCACCTTCTTAAGGATTTGCTTTGGGATGAGGACGACTTTAGAACTTCACTCGTTTCACCATCTCGGATTTTGAAAACATATTGTCTTTGGTAGTTTTTCACCTTTATATAATTTTGTATGCTCTATATTTCTAATGAAATGAAAAATATTCATATTTTTAAGGTACACTTGCGAATACGAAAAAATGACACAGTAATGCGGCTGGCAATTCCTGCAAGGACGAAGCTAGCAATAGCATTGCGATATCTCGCTACAGGAGACTCCTGTAGATCCTTGGAGTATCTGGCGAGAGTCTCCCGGAAAACGATTGCCGCCTTTATGCCCTGTGTATTGAGGTCAATTTATGAAAGCTTGCAGTCAGAATTTCTATCCCGAAATTACCTATCACAAAGTTGATTGAAATTGAAAAATAAAAATATTGAAATCAATTGTTTTTAAATCTCTGTGATTTATTTTCAAATGATTGTATTCAGAATTAAATCGTTGTTTAATGCGAACTATTATAATTAAGTTATAATTAAGTTAAATTCTTTCATGACTATTCAGTCACTTGAAACAAAGGTTTCGGATGGCTGTCCAGTCAATAATCTAAATAACTTCGAGGCACGTCATACCAAATATGCAAACTTGCATTTTTTTTGTTATTTATAACATTCAACAGTGCTCTTAGCAGCACACAATTTATTTGTTTATACAACTACAATGTATATAAAACTGTTCATCGCGTTATTTTTGTTGTTGTGTTTGTACTGTATGTACAAGACATTTTGGGCTGAAGCAGTTGACGCTGCTCCGCTTTTTAGTTTGTCGCTTTTCAACCGTTTACTGTAACAGACGTGGATCTTGCCTTCAAGTTAATAAAGTGTAACTCCTTTTAATATCTTTTTGTTTAATAAATATTTTTAAGTAGAATTTAAAACAAAGTGGTTTTCTGTTATTTATTTGATTTGATTGTTGAGCGAACATTTTTTGGTGCCGAAACCCGGGAACTTAACAGAAATTTAAATGCATTCAAAAGCTTTTGTTTGCATCTTCATAACAACTCTGCTATATTTAATTGGAATATCATCTTGCACTTCCGGGCTGCCCTGCTGTGCGCTACAATTAGCTTGCTGTGCCGCTGCTCTACTGTATTTCCTTGGAACTCTAGTGATTATCAGCACTGTATTTTGTATCTGAAAGATCAACAACGATGGAAAAATTAATTGAAGAACAACGCGATGCGTTTGACGATTTGTCACGCATGATAAAGATGGTACGTGAACGAAGAAGTAAATCTAGAGGATACTCTACCACCGTGTTAAATGAACTGAACAACAACTTTGATAAGGTAAAGAAAAATCATTTCGATATATTAAAAATAGCTCAAGAAACATCATTGGAATCAAAGGATATTCCATACATTACCGAAGAGATATATTATCATTATAGGGAGTTAACCTTCGAATTAAAGGGAGAACTCTTAGACATTATTCAAACTGAAGGCGTTATAGATCCATGCACACCACCCCATTCTAGCACAGTCTATGTGCAACGAGAGGACACAATTTTGGGAGCAGAAACAAGGCTGCCCAAAATTGCTGTTCCAACATTTTCAGGTGATTACCTAGAATGGTTTTCATTTCGAGACCTGTACACATCTCTGGTTCATAACAATAAGTCATTGAACAAAATTGAGAAAATGTTCTATCTTAAGGGCTCCGTCAAGGGAGAGGCAGAACATTTAATAAGACATATATTTGCAACTGAAGCAAATTATGATCTAGCTTGGAAGACATTGGAGGACAGGTTTCACAATAAACGCATTATTGTAGACACGCTTCTTCAAAAGCTCTTCGCTATTCCTAAGTGTAGTAAGCCTTCGCACTCAGCGATCAAAACTTTATTAGATACTACCAAGGAATGTCTATCTTCACTTGCTAATCTAAATATCCCTACTGATAATTGGGACCCAATGATTGTACACCTTACGGTACAAAAGTTTGATACAGAAACTAGAAAAGATTGGGAGCACACTCTCAGAGCTTCAAATGAACTTCCAGAACTTGAAAATCTGTTTCAATTCTTGGAAAGTACCTTCCGAACGTTAGAAACCTTAGGCACAGCTGAAGCTGCCTTTAAACCAAAATCTATGAATGGGCCATCGCGCTCTCAGCTTAAGACATTCAGTCTTAACAAATCATCACTTTGCCTCTGCTGCAAAAAATCTCATTCCCTCTATTCGTGTTGGGCATTCAAATCTTACTCATTGGAAGATAAGATTAAGTTCGTGAAAAGCCAATCAATTTGCATGAATTGCTTAAGTAGCGGACATAAGGCTTGTGATTGCAAATCAAGCTATACTTGCCAAGTGTGTAATCAGAAGCATCACACTCTCCTACATAATACTTCTCCAAGTGAGACAGCTAAAAATATCACAGTCAAGCAAAGCTCAAGCAGTTTACAAAACCATCACGTTTCCACTCTCGATGCGCATCAGCCGCAATACTTAACTAATATTTTACTTGCAACACTTTTGCTGAAAATTGAAACCCCGAATGGTAGAGTTTGGGCAAGAGCACTTCTAGACCAAGGATCTCAAGGATCATTTATCACTGAACAGTTTGTGCAAACATACAAACTTCGCTGTCATTCTACTCACCTCAAAATTCATGGGGTAAATCCTAATCAAGTCAATTATGCACGGAAGTCCACTTATATGCGACTATATTCAAATCATGACACATTCTCTGTTGCTGTTGAAGCTTTTATTTTGCCAAATTTATCAACATACTTACCAAATCGAAGCATTTCGCCTTTAAAAATAACATCAAGCTTACCTTTCAACCTTGCTGACCCTCAATATTTCGAATCACGTCCAATTGATATTATATTAGGCGCTGATGTATATGGTTTAATCTTAAAAGAGGGCCAACATAAAAATGAAAATGGACTACTTTTCCAAGAAACTTATTTCGGTTGGATACTCTCTGGACCAATAAGTTCTTTGAATCAAGAGTTCACCATTAGCACTCATTTTTGCAAAATAGATGATCAATTAAGGCGCTTTTGGGAACAAGAAGAATTGACCCAAAAACGGGTACCTACATTAGAAGAAGTTGCATGTGAGAATCATTTTATTTCGAACTATAAAAGAGACGACAAAGGTCGGTATATAGTATCATTGCCATTCAAAGCTGAAATTGAAGGAAAATCAATTCAAGACTTTGAAGATTCTCATATTGGTGCTAGCATTAGGCTACGTAATATGGAGAAAACTTTTGAGAGAAAACCTGAGTTGTATAAAGAATACAGCAAATTCATGGATGAATATCTTCATCTTGGACACATGCAACTAGTAGGCGAGTACCCACATGACGTAAAGAAAAATGCGTATTATCTTCCTCATCACGGAGTTGAAAAACAAAGTAGTACGACAACAAAACTTCGTGTAGTTTTTGACGGGTCTAGCAAATATCGTAATCAACGGTCGTTGAATGAAGAGTTAGCACCAGGCCCTGCTCTTCAGTGCGATTTGTCTCAAATAATTCTACGATGGCGCAGACACAAAATTGCGTTGAGCTCTGACATTGAGAAAATGTTCAGACAAATACTTATAGAACCAGAACACCAATGGTATCAGCAAATATTGTGGAGGAAATCTAAAAATGAACCAGTTCAAATATATAAATTAAACACTGTAACGTACGGAACTACTTCCGCACCGTTCTTATCAATTCGAACTCTTCAACAACTAGCTAGAGATGAATATAATCGATATCCCGATGCAGCGGATAAGCTCTTGACTGATATTTATGTGGATGACATCATGACTGGAACTGATGATGTTCCAGAAGCCCTCGCTCTACAACAAGAACTGTGCAAATTACTGAATGCTGGTGGATTTAATTTGCGGAAATGGGCCTCAAATTCAATGGATTTACTTCAATTAATACCACATGAGCTAAGGGAATCATCAGATTCTGTTGAACTTAATCAAGATAATTTTATAAAAGCATTAGGTTTATATTGGAAACCATATACTGATTGTTTTTCATTTATAGTTAACTTTGATACATCATCGGCTCCTACTAAGAGAAGCCTGTTGTCTGATGCTTCGAAACTCTTTGATCCACTAGGATGGCTGGCACCGACAACAATTATTGCTAAACTGTTATTCCAAAAATTATGGCTCGCTGGCATCAAATGGGACGATTTGCTCCCCGACAATATACGAATAGAGTGGATGGAGTATCGAAACTCACTTAAGTACTTAGAAGAGGTACAAATTCATAGATATATTGGTATTTCTAAACAAAGAAAATGTTCATTACACGGATTTGGTGATGCTTCACAAGTTGGATTTGCCGCAACCGTTTATTCAAGGACTATAATGGAAAATGGAGACATTATAATACAGTTATTACAAGCAAAAACAAAGGTTGCACCCCTTAAAACATTATCAATACCAAAGCTTGAATTATGTGCAGCACAGTTATTGGCAAAACTAATAAACAAAGTATCAGAATCACTCGAAGGATCCATAGATGAAGTAATTCTATGGAGTGACAGCACAACTGTGTTAGCCTGGATAAGAGCACAACCAATTCGCTGGACTGTTTATGTAGCAAATCGTGTAGCTGAAATTCAACGATTGACTTCAATAAGTCAGTGGCGTTACGTACCTACGAAGGATAACCCAGCTGACTGCGCAACAAAAGGTGTTATGCCGCGAGACCTAGTTAACCATGATCTATGGTGGCATGGTCCACTTTGGCTGAGAGATGTTCCTGCCTCTTGGCCGTCCGATATTGATCCAGCAGTAAACACAAACTTAGAGGAACGTAAATCCGTTCAAGTATCGAATCTTGTTTCGAAGTCATATCCAGATATATTGGTAAAATATTCTACATTGAGAAAAACACTCATCATTACCAGTTACCTGCTTCGATTTCATCATAACTGTCTCAAAAAGGAAGATCGCCGTATAGGGTTTATATCATTTCAAGAAATACAAATGGCAACTAATCATCTTATTCGAATAGCTCAACAGATAGATTTTTCTAGAGAAATCGAAGAGATATCCAATGGTTGCCTACAAAAGGGGCACGCTATTGCAAACCTGTGTCCTTTCTTGGACAAAACTGGAATTTTACGAGTTGGTGGCAGACTTAAACTTGCAGACATTCCGGCATCTATGAAACATCCAATTCTTTTATCAAATAAAAATCCACTTACCTTTCTAATCTTTTCAGATGCTCATGTTAGAACATTACATGGTGGCATTCAATTGATGTTGAACTTCGTTCGTTGTAAATACTGGGTACCAAATGCTCGACATATCGCACAAAACATCTTGAAACGCTGTTTAGTATGTTTTAAGTATACCGCCAAAACTGCTGAGCAACTTATGGGAAATTTGCCATCAATTCGACTTAAGCCAGCTCGACCATTTCTACATAGCGGTGTGGACTATGCAGGACCCATCGATGTTCGACAGTCTTCACTTCGAAATTCGAAAATTTCAAAGGGATATATATGTATATTCTTGTGTATGGTAACTAAAGCCATCCACTTAGAAGCCGTATCGAGCCTCTCCACTGAGGCTTTCATTGCTGCATTCCGAAGATTTGTCTCAAGAAGGGGTAAATGTAGTCAAATATATTCAGATTGCGGCACAAACTTTGTAGGTGCTGATACTGCTTTACAAAAAATGCATTCAAAAAATACTTCTGCGTTAACGAAGGATCTGAGAGAACTTTTGGTTGAAGAAGGTACTACCTGGAATTTTATTCCTCCTGCATCTCCCCATTTTGGTGGTTTATGGGAGGCAGGCGTGAAATCTACCAAGCATCATTTGAAAAGAATCATGCAGGACCATGTTTTAAACTATGAAGAACTAGCTACGCTTCTAGCTGAAATTGAAGCCTGTCTAAACTCACGACCACTAAGTCCACTTAACGAAGATGTTGAAAATTGCGATGCGCTCACACCCGCTCATTTTCTAATTGGTGAGCCTACAATCAACATACCAAATGAGGACCTCCTCGATCTTAAAACAACCGGCAACAATCGCTGGCGATTGATAGAACAGATGAAACAACATTTTTGGTCAAGATGGCGCTCAGAATACCTAAGTCGAATGCAATCGAGACCAAAATGGGCAACTATACGCACGAATGCAAGAATCGGAGATCTGGTTTTACTATACGATGAGAGATGTCCACCTGGAAAATGGCCTTTAGCACGCATTACAGAAGTTCATCCAGGCAAAGATAACTTGGTCCGCGTAGTTACCTTAAAATGCAATGGTAAATTTTTTAAACGACCAATCAGAAAAATTTGTTTTCTTCCGAATATAGATTCCCACGATTCCACTCGAGAAAGCGATGAAAGTAATGGCACATCGGCTGCGAGTCGAGGCGCAGCCAGTCAACCAGGCGACTCACCAATAACCTCCATCGGCCTTACTCCTCATCCTTGAGGTCTACTTACCTAAGCATATCTCTCTGGCTTCGCACATACTTGAAGAACTATCGTCCTTGGGGGGCGGAATGTTTAATGCGAACTATTATAATTAAGTTATAATTAAGTTAAATTCTTTCATGACTATTCAGTCACTTGAAACAAAGGTTTCGGATGGCTGTCCAGTCAATAATCTAAATAACTTCGAGGCACGTCATACCAAATATGCAAACTTGCATTTTTTTTGTTATTTATAACATTCAACAGTGCTCTTAGCAGCACACAATTTATTTGTTTATACAACTACAATGTATATAAAACTGTTCATCGCGTTATTTTTGTTGTTGTGTTTGTACTGTATGTACAAGACATTTTGGGCTGAAGCAGTTGACGCTGCTCCGCTTTTTAGTTTGTCGCTTTTCAACCGTTTACTGTAACAGACGTGGATCTTGCCTTCAAGTTAATAAAGTGTAACTCCTTTTAATATCTTTTTGTTTAATAAATATTTTTAAGTAGAATTTAAAACAAAGTGGTTTTCTGTTATTTATTTGATTTGATTGTTGAGCGAACAATCGTAAAGATTTAAAGCTAAAATGAATTCAATCATTTCTGATTGCGTGAAAGTGATATTGAAATTGAATTTAATTTAAATTTTATTTAATTTAGTTAATTTTTTTGTAGTTTTCTATATTTAAGGTACAGGAAAGTAAAAAAAAAATTATTTTAGAAATTTTAGTCAAGTAGGCGTGGCAGCTTAAACATATTTTCTTATTTTAGAAATAAGAAAAAGTACGATAAAAAAATTATCAATATCAGTGAAATGGCATGGAAATATTTTTTCAAACTATACCTAATACAGATACAAAAAATTGTGTGATAACGTTTAATAATTTGGTAGCTACGAAATTTTTTCTTGCCTTTCATGCCTGGCATGCATGTCATGCCTTTTTGGAAATAAGGAGTTTGAATATTTTTATGAACAAATTCCCAAAAACTCAAAAATACAAATTTAAAAAAATTAAAAAAGATGTGTATTAAGAAAAGCTTTGAGCCATTTTGTGCAAAAAAATTAAAAGACAACAAAAATTGGGGCAAAAAGTTATAATTGAACTGTTAAAACTTGAATTTTTGGTCAATAATCAATAAAGTGGTATTTTGCAGGGCTGTAAGAGAATGCAATCATTTGTGATTTTAAATCATGTGATTTATATTAAAAATGAATGCATTAATTTTTTCAATTCATTGAATTTGATTTGAAATTTCAAGTCCCAGTTAAGGATTTGCAAAAATCTGAAATCTTTTCTGATTTATATCAAATAAATCAAATTAAAATCGATATTACTCCGAAATGATTAAATTTTTTTATTTTAATATTGCATTTAACACAAAAAAAATATCCATTCATAGGGTAAAATATGAGATCAAAAAATGAGATCAAAGATTGAGATCAAGAGCAAACTTAAAAATATTTGTAAAACAGTTCTGTGGTCAAAAACAAACTTAAACTTAAAAGTATTTGTGAAACAGTTATGTGGTCACAAAGAATAAAGACTAAACTTAAAATATCGTAAGAAACGGTATTGTAATTGCACTAACTGTGACCTTTTTTCTGAGAGATATGAAACGTTACAAACGAAATATATACAGATGTATGTAATAATCGATTATGTGCAAAAAATGGGTTTCTGTATCCATCCGAGCATTGGCAATAAAGAAAATGCCATACCGCTATTTTACAATCTTTTGAGTTCAGAGATTATTTCTTGTGACCACAGAGTTACCAAGTTAACAACAATCGGAAAACGCGCCCATGGGGTAAAAATGCAATTAAAAGCAAACAAGAAAGCATTTATGGAAACACTGAGAGGCAGTTTTTCAGTACGAGCTTAAAGTGCAGTCAAATTAAACTGAGCCTAACTCACCAAAATTGAGCATTTAAACTCGGCTCAATTTAAGCATTTTAACTCGGCTCGGTTAAATTTAAGTTAATTTAACACTAACACATACGAACACATGCATATGGACAGGAAGCTACATGTAATGTTTCCTGTTACTTGCCCACCCCGCCTTGATTGTCTAGATTCTAATATTTCTTCTCTAGGCAATCCTTACTTGAATCCATTTCAAATTTTCAATATAAACAAGAATGGACGACGAAAAGAAGTCGATTTATCTATTTCTTTTCGAGCTAACGAAGATACTATAATAAGTTTTCAGAAAACATTTTAACCAAATTCGTGCAGTATTTCACATTTTATAGCTGCCTGTATGTAAAAAGTAAAATATTTGTTTACATAAAAGCGTAATTTTCTCAAAATTAACTTCAAAAAACTATAAATTTTGAAAAACAAATTATTGAAGCCTAAAAAATTATCTTTCATTTGGTAAATAATATATATTGGACCGATTGTTATCATTGTTGTTATATATTTTCACTCTGTAACTTATTTAATATAAAATATTTCAAAACTAATGAAACAAAATGTTCATTCCGATAAAACGTTCAAAAGAAGAACATTCTATTATCGCAAAATATTTTAACTTTTAAAATCAATTTAATTATAATAATAAAACTTAATTATAATATCTCGAGTCTTACCTTGTCCTTCGTTGCAATATGCCTTTAAGGTGTTTTGTTTAAGATGAAATGATTTGCCTTGCAAGGAATATGTTGCTATTTCATGCATATTTACCTTAGTTTTACTGCTTTCTTACTCTTTATTTTTTTATGTCACCATTACAGTAAGCAAATGTACTCAACTTAACATTGTAGCTGTAATATTTATGTGAATTAATAGGATTTCCAGCCAGTGAATGGATCTGTATTTAATTTTGATTTTTGAGTTTTTCCATTTTATTAAATCAAATAGTTATTATACGCTTATGCCATTAACAAATGGAAATGTAGTCACGTTCAATCCAAATTTATTATGAATGGAGAAACATTACAAAAACTTGCTATATCACTTTTATTTAATAAAATCTCTTTTCGCGTATTTTGTTACACTCCTCACTTTTCGGCACTTACTTACTTACTTAGGTGGCCATAACAACCGGTGTCAGGGTTTCGGCCGACCTCATTAACTCTCGCCAGGCGCCTCTGCTTTGCGCGCCTTCTCCAATCGGATACACCATGTGAGGTTAGAGCTTTCTCAGCCTGGTCCATCCATCGGAGGCATGGTCTCCCTCGTCGTCGTTGACCAGCGACCCTCGCCTCGAGCACCTTTTTCGCTGGAGCTTCGTCGTCCATACGATGGACATGACCCAGCCAGCGTAGTCGCTGCACAGTTATACGCCGAGCTCAGCTCGTGGTTCATTCGGATGCGATAGTCATCGCCGACTCGAACAGGACCGAAGATTTTGCGAAGAACTTTTCTACCGAACACCCCAGAGCGACGGCATCAGTTTGCGAAACTACCCATGCCTCAGCGCCATAAAGCAGCACAGGCAGAACGAGCATTTTGTAGAGTGTTAGTTTTGTCGATCGAGAGAGGGCTCTGGAACTTAGTTGCTTACTGAGCCCGTAGTAGCACCTGTTAGCATTTATTGTTCTTCGCTTTATCTCCAGGCTGATTTCGTTGTTGGTATTAATGGCGGTGCCAAGGTATACAAACTCCTTGTCTACTTCAAAGTTATAGCTGCCGGATGAAACGTGGGAGTCTAAACGCCGAGCTCCCTTGTTTGTAGACAGCATATACTTTGTTTTACCCTCATTTATCGTCAAACATCAAACAGCGGTAACATCTCTCTTGGTTCTGCCGACAATATCAATATCATCAGCGTACGCAAGGAGCTGGACGACTTTGTAGAAAATGGTGCCATTACGATGCACACCGGCCTTTCGTACGATCCCCTCCATGATGATGTTGAAGAGATCGCAAGACAGTGGATCGACTTGCCTAAACCTCTTTCGGTATTGAAGGTTTCGGAGAGGTCATTTCGGTCGGAGCTACGTGTGTTGCTCAACGTCATTCTGCACAGTCTAATCAACTTTGCAGGTATACCGAACCGAACATTGTTGCGTATAGGCAATCCCTTCTCGGGCTATCGAACGCAGATTTAAAATCGACAAAGAGATGGTGTGCGTCAATTTGATTTTCGTGGGTTTTCTCCAGGATTTGTCGTAGCGTGAAAATCTGGTCTATGGTGGACTTTCCAGGTCGAAAACCACACTGATAAGGTATCGGCACTTAATTTTGACTAAATGTTGTTACATCGTTAATTCAAGTGCTACTTAAAAAAAAAATATGTCTTACAAAAAAATGTTTGCAAGTTTTTCGTAAAAGTAAATTTTTACGTTTTCTATACTTACAAACAAATGTGAAAACACTTAGCTGCGTTGCTTGTATTGGGCTGATTTTAATAAATATCACTGATAATCTAGGGATATCCTACTGGGTATTTTGTAATCTGAGGGTACCCTACTGGGTGTTTGAAAGTGTTTGTTTAAAATAATAGCATTACTCGACGCTTTGAATGAATTTAATACAGGGTGCGGAATAATAAGTTCGCGTATTTTTATATAAAAATATAATTCTCCTAATATTTAAAAACATTTCGATTGAATTTTAATTTAAAAATACTTCTCATGAGAAAATAAAAGCAACAATTTTTCAAAAACAACAACAACAATGACTACAAACGCTCGGCAGTAATCGTTTGAAAAAAAAATCAAAAGAAAACAATTATATTTTAATCGATCTCGATCGTTCGCTCAAAGTTTGGCTGGCATGGGGGTCACTGTTTTAAGATCGAACGTGAGAATTAAAAAAAGATTTTGTGTGACGTTGCATACGTTGCCAAATTGGTAAAGTAATCTTGGTGCACTAGTGAAAAATACTATTTCAGTAGATCCAGTATATCCTTTTTATTTGCTGCTGCCACAGTTCTTTTGTTTTTATAAAATGCTTCCTGCTTGACTTCTGAAAGTGCTAAAGGTCTGCCTTTTTTAAAGTATTTTATGAAAATCATCCATTAAATTTAAACTTTCTTTAAATTTTAATAAATATGAGGCTACTCGGGTATACCGCATCCATCTAAGCTTAAGCCAACTTAAAAATTGATGACCATCCGTAGCCGTTTTCTCCCGTAGGTTCTTATAAATATGACATGTCAAACTTAAAAAAAATTATTTGTTAAAAACTTAAAATTCCATATTAATAATCAGTTTCATTCTATTCCAGTAAAGCTAAAATTTATACAAAAAACTAAATTGTATCGAGTCGATAAAACGGTGCCTCCTAAATAATTTAGCTAGATTATGTGCAACCTAAAAGCTTCCTGAAGTAATGAAATTTTCTAAAAGAAAATAATATGTAATTATATTTCTCAACCTGAAAATTCAAATTTCTTTGATTTCTTTACATTTGATAACGGAAATTTAGGAAGCACTGTATTATCGACACAATTTAGTTTAGGTCGTATTTAGATCAACTCGCACAGAGCCTAAATAACAAAAAATTATCACTATTTGTAACAATTTGTTTGACTTAAAGTAATATGGTACAGAAAAAAAAAATCACTTTGAATTTTAGTAAAATTATAAAAACAAAGTTGAAACAATGCATGAAAATCCGTATTATCTTTAGACCGACGGCAAAAATTTAAGATTTTTTGACGCAGATTGAAAGAACTTTTTACTACTATCATATCCGATCGTTTATTTTTTTTTAACTACCAAATCAAGCAATATTTATATAAAAAACTCGATTTTCAAAATTTGTTTCAAACCATTTTAGCTCAAGGAAGGCTATCACTACAGACGAAACATTTGTGGAATCATCATAACATAAACCGAGGATTATTTTGAGGAACCTACCCGAAATACATTTTTCTATGCAGCGTGAGACGCCTTGAATGTTTATGGGGAATTGAAAACGGTACAAAATGTGCTACATAATTTTATGCACTAAACGTGCAACAAGAGCTAAATGTGCTTCATAAAAAAATAACGACATTTAGTTGCTCAGAGCACACATAACGTAAGTCAAAGTCAATAGATACCCAAGACCATGCATCCGCGACTGAGCTGTAAATTTGCAGAGCTCAGTAGCATGAACAACGGAAACTACAACAGCAATCTGCAAGAAAAAGTCACAAACAAAACAGTGACTACAAGCTTACGTCTGGCTTATATTGCTAGATTTGTTGAGAGAGTGCTACAATTTGCTACGAGTTTCATTTCTTTAGAATTCTAACCAGACAGACGGGTTGTTTTTTATTGGCAGGATTTGGTTTTCTTATTTTGTGTACATTTCATTGCTGGTCAAAAATTATAATTTTACGATTTTGTCTTTTTCAAGTATCTGACTATAGAAAAACCGATATATGTAACTTTTTTCCTGATTGGATTGAAATGCATATTTTTGTCATTTTTTTTTTATTGAAACTAATTGATTGTAATTTTTTGCTACGTCATACAGTTGCAAACATTTTTGTTTGTGTATTTGTTTTATTTTTAAGGGCATTTTTAATTTTATGGGCATTTTTAGGGTCTCAAATAATTTTTCGACACTTACGAGCATCAAAAGCTCAGCCCTGCTTATTTCATATTTTATATTAGAAGCTAAGCTATAAAATTAAACGTAAGATCGAGTTGCAGTTGCAAACATTTTTATGGGCTTTTTTAGGGTATCAAGTCATTTTTACCTCATTTGTGGACTATTTAAAGTGCATCTAAATCAGAGCCCTGCCTGCTTATTGCATATTTATCTATTAATAAAAGTAATAAATTACATATTTAGTTGCTACGAATTTAATCTAATAAATTACATACTTACTTACTTAGGTGGTCGTAACAACCCGTGTCCGGGTTTCGACCGACCTCATCAGCTCTCGCCAGGCGCCTCTGCTTTGCGCGCGCCTTTTCCAATCGGATACACCAAGTGCGGTTAGGGCTTCCTCAGCCTGGTCCATCCATCGGAGGAATGGTCTCCCTCGTCGTCGTTGACCAGCGACCCTCGCCTCGAGCACCTTTTTCGCTGGAGCTTCGTCGTCCATACGATGGACATGACCCAGCCATCGTATTCGCTGCACAGTTATACGCCGAACTACGTCAATGTCATCGTAGAGCTCATACAGCTCGTGTTTCATTCGGATGCGATAGTCATCGCCGACTCGAACAGGACCGAAGATTTTGCGAAGAACTTTTCCCTCGAACACCCCCAGAGCGGCTGTGTCAGTTTGCGAAACTACCCATGCCTCAGCGCCATAAAGAAGCACAGGTTGAACGAGCGTCTTGTAGAGTGTAATAGCCCGAACACAACACGCGCGACGAGCGGCAAGCGCCAATTGTCACTTTTCATTTACATGCATTTCTTATGGGACGAATTTTGAAGACTTGTCGCGCATCATTGCCGTCTGCCGTTGCCGTCAGCTTCAATTTAATTTTAATTTGACAGGCAGCAAAAGCCAGTTTCTGCCATTGTTTACATTTGTTATTACTGGTAGCATTTAGCAAACTGTAATGTTGTAAAATTTATGGTGAGTGAGAGAAGTTTTGCTTGAACTTCAGAATTTTAAGTACAACTGAATAACGACATAAGAATCCATAATGAATGCAAAATTGATTTATAAATAAAATTTTTAATTCACATTTAATTTTAAAAAATTGATTAATTATTAATTTCAAATATTCATTTTCGTTATTCATAATGAATGAATTTTTTATTCATATGAATGCTATTCACAGAGAATGCAATTCACAAATAATTTCAGAATTTTCAATTATTCTTTTTTTATTCGTTATTAATTTTTATTCACTATTCATTCGTTATTCATTATTAATTTTGAATTCATTTGCACCGAAGCCATGAATAGAAAAATTAATCATTTGTCATGAATAAAAAGTTAATCATTTGCACCGAAGCCATGAATACAAAATTAATAATTTTTTTAAAAAATTAATAATGAATAAAAATGGGACAATGATTAAAAAATGAATAATGATTAAGAAATTAATAGTAAATAACAAGTGAATAATGAATAACAAGTGAATAATGAATTAAAAATAAATAATGAATAAATATTGTATTCATTTTAATACTATACACAAAGAATGCATTTCACACAGAATTTTAAAATTTTCAATTATTCATTTTTTATCCATTATTCATATATTATTAGCTATTCATTTCATAGTAATAATTCATTTTTTATATATTATTCATTTTTATTCATTATTCGTTTGTTATTCATTATTAGTTTGTTATTTATTATGAATTTATTATTCTTTACTAATTTCTTATTCTTTTCTTAATTTCTTATTTACTAATATTATAGAATTGTATAGTGCACGGTTTGCCTTCCGTTTTGATTATATTTCAGTTTTTTTATTTTATGGTTACGTTTTAATTATTTTAATTTATTACGGCGTTATTTAGTGACCAAAATTAATTGTTTTTTGAAAAAAGATTTTAAAAACATATAAATATAACAAATTTAAATTTTTAATTTTAAAAATTTGTGAAAGTTTCTCAGATTGTTTGTCTGCTTCATCAGGGCGCCTTTTATTAACTATAAAACTATAAAAGACGCCCTGATGAAGTAGACAAACAATTTGCGAAACGTCGACAAATTTTTAAAATTAAAAATTTAAGTTTGTTATATTTATTTATTTTTTAAATCTCTTTTGAAAAAACAATAAATGTTGGTTACTAAATAGCTCCTTAATAAATTAAAATGAAATTGTACAGTGAGTGCCAGCTTATTTGATGCAAGCAAAAAATAAAATTTTAAAGTGCAGTACCTACTTAACCAAAAGAGATATTAAAAAAAGAAAAATGTCATTTTAAAGAGTGTAACTTTTTATTCAGAATTAGTTTTTAAAATGTTTCACATTCATTCTGTTGTTTTAAGAAAATGCAAATTAAAGAAAAAAACAATAGTTTCAAATTGAGCAGCTTATTTGATGCAGTTTAATATGACCTTATTAACTAATATAATATTTGATTTTTTATAAACTTTTTAATATTTAGTATGATAACCTTTTTGAGATATAACAGCCTTAAGACGATTTTGCATTGAATCAACCAGCTTTTGTGTTGTTTCTGAATTGATTTTATTCCATTCCTCTAAAATGGCTTTCTTTAAGCTTTCCTTGCTCGAAATGTTATGTTTCCGGATGTTAGTTTCTAACAATGCCCATAAATTCTCGATAACGTTTAAGTCTGGAGACTGCGCCGGTGGTTCCATGAGATGGGGGCAGTTCCATATAAGCCAGGTCTGCACCACTCCCGACTTATGTTTGGGGTCGTTGTCTTGGTAGAAACGAAAGTTCCGACGCAATCCCAGTTTTTCAGCACTTTGTAGCAAGTTGTCTTTTAGAATATGAAGGTACATGGTTTTATCCATATTTCCCTCAATGAAAACTAAATTTCCAATGCCCCATGCTGCCATGCAAGCCCAAACCATGACACTGCCTCCACCGTGTTTCACAGTCGCACGCAAATTTTTCAGCTCAAGTTCTTTATTTGGCTTTCGCCACACAAGAGACCTTCCATCCGAGCCAAATATGTTGAATTTTGACTCGTCGGAAAAAATAACAGTGTTCCAAAATTCAGAGTCCTTAGAAATATGGTTTTGTGCGAAGGTTAGCCGTGAGATTTTATTTTTTGTATTTATAAATGGCTTCTTCAATGGAACTCGACCATGAAAGTCATGTGATCGCAAGAGACGCCGAATGGTTGATGCACTACACGATTTGCCAAGAGAATTGTCCACTTCATTAGCCAATTTTTGCGCCGATAATTTAGGGTTTTCCTTAATTTTCCTTATAATCCATCTTTCGTCGCTCGTAGTTAAAATTTTATTTGGCGCATTTCTACCCTTGTCCGTCACTCTATTCTCTTTCAAAAACCGCTCTATTATGTGCTGGACTGTGGATGCCGATAAATTAACTATTTCAGCTATTGCGCGTTGACTTTTTGAGTTTTTAAAGTGGTGAATCACTAATTCTCGTTGTTCGATAGTTGTGCGTCGACCCATACTTTAAATTATGTACTTTGTATTTTATCTTTAACTTGCACGATCTCACTAAATTTTCAAACAGATTACGAGAAAAGTTAAAAAAAATAAATAAAAAACCCAATTGATTTTTTTTTCGAGACCAACTAGTATCAAAACCGTTAGAAACTGAGTGCATCGAATAAGCTGCTCAATTTGAAACGATTGTTTTTTCGTTAATTTACATTTTATCAAAACAACAGAATGAATGTGAAATACTTGAAAAACTAATTTTGAATAAAAAGTTCCATTCTTTAAAATGACATTTTTCTTTTTCTAAAATCTCTTTTCGTTTAGAAGTTACTGCACTTTAAAATTTTATTTTTTGCTTGCATCAAATAAGCTGACACTCACTGTATGTATTTCTTTTTTAGCTCAGTGTTGTTATTCTAAACGGCAACTCTTGAGTCGGCTGAATGCAACCATGGTTTTTTGTTTACTATTGTTTGGCTGTTGAAGTGCTCGTATCTTTTTTTTTACTTTGTAGTTAAGTTTTTTGAGTTAAAGTTTTGAAGGTAAGTTTATAAATTATAACATAAAGCATTTAATATGTAGTATAATTTTTCTATTGCAGTATGGACTTAGATAAACAAATAGTTGAAGAGCAGCTGGAGTTTGCTGCTGTCGCGTTTATTATAATCAAGGCGCTCAACATTTCTCTACAACGACAGAGTGGAGACATGCTGCTTGCCGCTCGTCGCGCACATTGTGTTCGGCCTATAAGTTTTGTCGATCGAGAGAGGGCTATGGAACTTAGTTGCTTACTGAGCCCGTAGTAGCACCTATTAGCAATTATTGTTCTTCGCTTTATCCCCAGGCTGATTTCGTTGTTGGAATTAATGGCGGTGCCAAGGTATACAATGAATTACTTATTACTACATTTTATATACTTACCAACAAATTTAATAAATCTAATTTAATTTTTATGTTGAAAATATTTTCTACTTATATTTACATATTGTACATATTTATCTACATGTCTACATCTATTTACAAATCTACATCTACATACTAATAATATATTTTCAACATCATTAACTCAACAGCATTCAGCATCATAATTAGTAAAAACTATTTTAATCATAAGCCCAAATTTCATTTAACCTGGCCATTAAAATAAACATGCCAACACTGCTCCAGCCCTTACCTTTTTACCAAGACATTTCTTCCATTCAAAAGCATTATTTCAAAAACATAAGAAAAAGATAGAAATTTTGTTTGTAAAATTTTATTTTTTCTAAAGAAAAAAATTGAATATTTTTTTACAGTTTATTTTTTTGATATCGACAGTTTGTGACGATAGTTATTTTTTTATATAACGAGTTTTTAAATTGCTATTTCATATGGAAAAACTCAATTTATTTTGACTATTTTTTTTTCTAACTGTAAGTTTATATATTTGGCAATCCATTTTTATATCAACAATTTTTAAATTGTTATTTGAAATGAAAAAATTCCAAATTTATTTATTATATAAAATATTTAAAATATAAATTATATTTTTTGACAATTCATTTTTTCTTTTTCGACAGTTCTTTGTATATGTATTTATGACAAAATTATGACATACATTTTAAAAATCCTTTTTTGAGAGTTAGTTTGTGGTTATGGCACTAAATTTTTTATATTAAAAATTTTGTGGCTTTATCATTTTGACATATATACATTTCTGACAATTACTTTCAGATGTTTAACAGTTTAACAGCCGTCAATCGGACGCCAAGTATCGGACACAAATCATACTCAGGATTGGGTGATATAATCAATTGTTCTCACACTGCCAATATTAATAATTATCTCACGTAAATTTTGTATTTAACTAACCAACCTAAGATTTGTATATCTGTCACTCCAGTATATCTGAAATTCCTTTTAACTATATATATCTAATTTTGACTCTTCTAAATCTAATACATATAACCATAGTTAAACGCGCTAATTTAATAAAATTAATTGTAACTTTACCAGAAATTGATTGTCTTTGATTTAGTGGTCAATATAAATAATTGTAAGGACCTTGAACAGCCGCTTTGCTGTCCCAGCTATAGAACCTGGAAAACACGTCATTACAGCGGTGTTACAATAATTATATGATAAAAAATTTATTATGTAATAATAAATTAATTATATAATAATACATTAATTATATAATAATTATTTCATCAAAATTAATTTCTTTGGTAACATAAAGAAAAAAAAAAAATATTGTAAAACAATTAACTTTGCACTGCAGGTTTTATGTGCAGGTGTTCTTTATGTTTGGTTTAGCATGAAAAAAAAGCTTGAACACATTGCTTCTTAAAATATTCGGTGCATTCAGTGTCAAATTGTGCAGTGCTGAGAGGTCGACCAATGGATTAAATTATTGCAATAGCAACAATTTTCTTCAAAATAACAATAAAAAATATACTATATGGACAGACTTCAGACAGATGAACTAAGCAACAACACAGATTTCCGGCAAAGAATTTATTCGGACTAACATTTTAACAAACTGACACACAGAGAAAAGGACAAACGAAAAGAGCTGACAGAGAAAAAGACAAACGGACGAAGTGACAGAAGGATTTTTTAAGAAATTATAACGACGAATAGACAGAACTTCAAACAGACTTTCAGACGGACTTTGCATGTTTGCATTGACTTTCCCTTGTTTTTCGGTAGATCGGATTTTTTTTTCTTTCCTCTTCCAATCAGCACTAGTCAATTTTTTTGAACCGTGGCGTTTTTAAACACCGGTGAAAAATTAAGTAGGCAGAGCTACCAACAAATTGAACACGGTAGAGCGAAAGTGTACCGCGCACACGGTCCAAACATTACATGGCGATCCTGCCCAAACAGGAAGAAATTACATGCCGTCGGAAGAATAATATAAAATATTATTGGCACATGGCACCGGCAAAATATAAAATAGGTGCCAGCGAGTGCTAATTTGGGTGCACCCACATATATACCAACGACCATAACGGCTGGTCCATGAAAAATCACCATCGAGGAGTACCATCGGCGCCAAGCAAGAGCTTGAGAGGAACGACTGACGGAAATTCCGGTGACGCAAAGACCGAGGCACAGACGCGGAGGTGTGCTGGCAAAATTGCGTAGAAAATTGGCTGCGCTCCGGAACATTGTAAATGCTGAGAAGCCGCCGGACTTTCAGACAGCTGGTCTCATCTGGCGCGAAATTGCTGAGCTGGAGCAACAGCTAGAAGTCCGGATGAAAAAAAGCGTAACATGGATAATTAAGTACTTATCAACTTGTTATTATTATTTATTTTTTTGTTATTTTATAAAGAAAAGAAAACAAAAAGTTCTAAATATTATAAACGGAATTATTAAATAAAACACTTTTGGAATCAATATTATTCAAAGTTAAATTTATTATTATTTGCTTATATAAATTTGCTCCATTTTTCTAACTTACAGATTTACTTTAATTATTTTAATATACGTGCAGAGAAGTAAAATAGAAAGAAAATATTCAAACGCGATCTTTGTTTACTCTAATTTATTTAATATCAGTTTTTAACGTTTACTTTCTTTCATTCTTTTTATTAACTGAAATGTTAGTTCTGTTCTAGGTTCTGCAAATATTTCGCTACTCAGACAGGGATATAAAGAAAAGTGTTATTCAGCTTACGAAATGTAATAGGGTCATTCATGATCATATGGGCCTGATCGAAGAACACATTCGATATATTGAAAAATTAAAGAACAATTTAAAGAAAAGCAAGAATAGGGAGTACAGCAAAGAATATAAAAAACATAAATTACAAAAACATGAGGAATTAGAAAATGGAGTAGATAATCTTAAATTCCATGAAAATTTAAACACTTTAAAAATACAATACAATTTTTTTCGATATTTCGAAGATTTATTAAAAACTATTAATATTTTATGTATAAAAGAAAAAATAAAAATTTTTTAAATTCAGGATAGCGATTTAAATGGTTCAAATATTTACACAGTCCAACATTTTTGAACACATAATATTAGGACTCAATTCTGACAATTGCACGTGAAAGTATGCCCAAAATGAAGAACTTGTGCATCATTCGTTTTGTCTTCTTGCCTGCACCCTTAAAATATGCGCCCATTTATAAGTACCTGCAAAATACCTGTAAAATATTGAAAAATACGTAGTATTTATATGTGCATTGATCGATTTTTGTGTCATTCAGCTAGTGCCGACGAACGCGAACAGTAAAAGTGATTTTTCTCCAGTTTTTTAAAAGTGAATAACAACAAAACATTAAATATATAAATATGGAAAATAACAAGTGCCCAAAATTGGATAATTTTTGTTACGTTTGTGGTCATATCGTCCTAAAAAAAACAAACACTATCGAAAAATTTTGTTTACTGATGAACTCAAAAAAGCGTATTGTGATTTTTTTGATGAAGCAGATTTAAGTGGTTCAAATTTTACGCCGAACACTGTACAAAATGTGTTATAATACCCTTGTAAATTGGAAACATGGAAGAGGTGCAACGTTGTCTTTTATGAAGCCAGTAATTTGGGTGAAAGACACAACTGGATATGATGAATCCAGATGCTACGCATGCATAAATTTTCGTCCTGGATTTAACAGACAACAATTGAACACAAAAGTATACACTGCTGCATTTACTGCCACACTTCCAGTTAACCGCCCTGCTGATATCGATGCACCTAAACCTCCGAGTATGGATACTGTGTCCCTGCAAGCCGAAACCATTTTCACCAATCCTACTAATGTGAATGATGCAGATTGGACACCCAATATTGAAAATAATGCACCACAACCGATAACAGAAATCGAAATGGATTACGTTGTGGCCAAGCTGGGACTATCACAACAAAACTCCGAATGGTTGACATCATTTTTGAAGAGCAGAAAACTCACACAGCAAAATGTCAGCGCAACATCATACAGACAACGCCAAGCTGATTTTCAGAAATTCTATTCCGTCGACGAAGCAAATACGTTCACGTACTGCCATGATATCCCAGGTTTAGTGAAAAAATTGGGAATGGATTATATCGCTGGCGACTGGCGTTTATTCATCGATGGTTTAGTTTCCAGTCTGAAGGCTGTGCTGTTACACAAAACAAACAAAAACCCGTCCATTCCATTGGGATTCAGCACAAACAAGGAGGAATCGTATAAATCATTGGCCAACATTTTGAAGGAAATCAAATACGATGAACACAAATGGAAGATTTGTTGCGATCTAAAGGTGGTCAACATACTACAAACCATTATAGAAAAGGGCGGCTATCCAAAACACTTCTGCTTCCTTTGTAATTGGAATTCACGATACACAGGGAATCAATATCAACGTAAAGATTGGGAAGCAAGAACTCCCGAGCTCAACAAACAATTACAATTACGCAATGAACCTATGATGAAGGACCTGGATGATATTTTGTTGCCACCGCTCCACATAAAATTAGGAATAGCTGGGAAATTCGTTGCAGTGGTAGTCAGGGATATTGTGGACGCCTATAACTGTTTAAAATCCATCTTTCCAAAACTCAGTGACGCTAAAATAAAAAAAGGTAAGTATCTTTGTCTGTATTTAAATATTGTCATATATAAATATTTTCATTTCGATATATTCGCATTACCAATAATTTTTTTGTCTTTTTTTTTTTATTTAAAACAGGTATTCTCAATGGACCAGATATAAGGAAATTAATGAAAAGCGGATCTTTCACAAATGTGCTTTCGAACCATTGTAACCACCTACATGCATGGAACGCACTGAAAGATATTATCGAAGGCGTTTTGTGGAGTGGACAAGTTGCTGTATTATTTTGAAAAAAATCAATGCATCCATGACATTAAAATTATATTTCCTGCATTTCCACCTTGATACCTTGTTAGCACAATTACCTCAGGAATCAGACGAACAAGGAGAGAGGTTCCACCAGGTGACCATGCCAATGGAAGAGCGATTCAAAGGCAAAAAATTAGATGCGATGCTGGCGGAGGTTTGTTGGTGGAGTTCGAAAATTATGCAGTATGAAGATGAAAGCACCGAAGAAGAAGATGACACTGAAATTGGTGGACCCATGGGAAAAGACGAGCCCTTGAATATTATGGATTCCTCGGATGACGACGCAAACTCAGACCACGAATATCAACAACCTACGAAGAAAAGAAGATCATCAGAACCCCAAGGTCAACTTCAACGAGAATGGATATTGACAATAATTATAATTATAATTGAAAATGTTCTAAATTTTGTTTTTATGCATAGATTCCATAAATTCCATATTTTCTGTGTAAGAATAGCTGCAATACAAATCGGAATTTTTATTTTAAGTTTTGTGTATATTCATTCATAACATAATTGAAATAAATTTATTCATCTATTTTCTCAAAAACTGTCACACTTTACTCACAGGTACATTTACTTACTTGTGAATAAATGAGAAACGCGTGCATCGTCTTTCATGATCTATGCCTTATTTTGCTCATAGGTTATGTGACTTTACGTGAAAGTAATTAGATTTGACACTTTTTTCCATTTTGGATTTTTTATGAATTTTTTAAAAAAAAAATTTAAATCTTTAGGCAAAAATACTTTTTCCCTTCATACATTCATTTTTAACTTCGAAAGTGTTGCACACATAGGAAAACGGTATAAGAACAGATTAGAGTTTTGTAATTCTTAATTTTTCTAAATTTGTTTCAGCTAAATGGGACTAGTGGTTCTCGAGCTATGTCAAACAAAAGAGCCTAAAACGTGAAAAATCCCCCTTTACAATTGTTACTAACTTCAAATCGATATTAAAAATATTTTGGCAGGCAAGAAGACAAAACGAATGATGAACAAGTTCTTAATTTTTGGCCTACTTTCACGTACAATTGTCAGAATTGAGTCCTAAAATTATGTGTTGTACTGTGTTTGGAAAGAAGACAACAATTTGCCAAAAGTGTTGAACTTCGATATAAATGTGGTAGGTAAAACCTACAAATCTTTAAAGGGGATTTTAATCAATTAGAGGATTTCATAATTCAATCAGAACTACTTCACGATCTACTTAAAGATCAGGATAAAAAATTTTTATTAAATATGTCTATAATTTTAAGCTTACATCACAACTCCGCAGCATAATTGGACGTTCGAATAGGCCTTAGACTTTTAGAGAATTAAAAACTTTGTTGGAAAATTCATACCCCAATCCGAGAACTCTACAACAAATACTAAACGAATTTAGTTCGCTACGGCTAAATAACAAATCGATAGCAAAATTCAGAGAAAAAATTGCCGAACTGGCAGAATATTTAAGTTCGTTTGAAATAAAATCATTAGAAAATCCGTCCCAGGAAGCAAAAAATACAATATGAAAATTAACGAAATGTTTTCACCAAGGGTGTTAGTATTGAATACAAAAATCTTTTACTTGCAAATACACCGAAGACATTTAATGAAGCCACACAAAGATGTATGACTGCAGAAAAAAGTTTAGTTACGGACACAACGAACGTTTTCCAAATACAGAATAGAAACAATTTTAGAAATCAGAGGGAACACAACACAAGGTATAGCAACAATCTTAGGAATTATAACTTTCTCAGCGATAATTATAGAAATTATCAAAACAATAGTTCATACAGCAATTACAGAAGTAATAATAATTATAGAAATAACAACTTTTCAAACAACAATATTAAAAATAGAGACTTTACAAACGGGAATCAAAGAAATAATAACAATCATAGATACAATAATTTCCAAAATAATAACAACGCAAATTATAACTTAAACAGAAATTCGATTGTAAATTCGAATATTAGAAGAAATCATAATGAGCAGGGAAACGAAAATGGCCGGGTAGCAGGAATGGTTACCCGCAGAGGGAAAAATTAATACTGAAACTCACAAAAAACTTAACAAATTTTTTCACATTGAAATGTAAACATTCAAAAGAAGATTTGAAATTCCTTATAGACACGGCAGCGGATATATCTATCTGCAAAATCAAAAATATAAATAATAAGATACAAGAAATGTTTCAACCATTACGGGTATAACAAATGAAACTATCGAATGTATAGGCACATCAAACTTAAGATTTGTAATCGAAACAGAAGAAATTTTACATAAATTTCAGATAGTTGAAAATGAATTTCCCATTTCAACTGACGGTATAATAGGACGAGATATGTTAAGGAAATATATGTCTAGGATAGATTATGAAACATGCACTATTACATTCATATTAAACGAGCAAGAATTTACCCTGCCAATAATTTTCGAAGATTTTCATCATAAAAGTATTAGGATACCAGCACGATCAGAAGCGGTAGTCACGCTCAGTGGTAGATTAATGAACAAGTAAACAAATTGCTAGAAGACAATATTATAGAGCACTCAATGAGTCTGTACAATGCTCCACTGTTAGTTGTTCCAAAAAAAATCAGCGGACGATGAGAAAAAGTTTCCACTTACTAGGATTGAGGACGTACTAGACAGACTAGGAAGAGCTAAATATTTCTCGACATTGGACATGACCAGCTTCTTCCACCAGATACGATTACATCAAGACTCCAGACCATTAACTGCCTTTTCAACAAAGAAGGACACTTTCAATTCAAACGTCTACCATTTGGACTGAAAATATCATCTAACAGTTTCCAGCGTATGCTGACAATAGCGTTAAGTGGATTAGATGCTGAAGCATTTTTATACGTTGACGATATCATTGTGTTTGGATACAGTTTAAGGCATCACAATGAATATTTAGCCAAAGTATTTGCAAGAATTAGAAAGTTTAAGTTGAAGTTAAATGCCCATAAGTGCTCTTTCTTAAAACCAGAAGTTGTCTACCTTGGACACCTCATAACATCTAATGGAATTAGAACTGACCCAGCGAAAAACAAGACAATTAAAAATTATTTTATTATTTATATTATTTTTAATGTTAATATTTAAGTTACAAGAAAATATTAATGTTAGTTATGTTTTAAGTTGTTTTAAAAAAAATACCGCTGTTCGACTATAAAAGTCGAACATTTTTGAAAATAAAATCAATCTATTTCTGCTTCTAAACAGCATTACTTTTATTTAAAAACCTAAGTGCTTCCAATCAGCACTAGTCAATTTTTTGAACCTGTGGCGTTTTTAAGCGCCGGTGAAAAATTAAGTAGGCAGAGCTACCAACAAATTGAACACGATAGAGCGAAAGTTTACCGCGCACACGGTCCAAGCATTACAGAACCAAGCTGGAGTTGCACGATTTGAGTGTGCAATACAGGACTTAATGTTATGATTTTAATGTTATGATCACTATAATTTTTAATGCCAATAAAAGATTGAGTCGAAAGAAAATTTTTTGAGTTTCAGAAGGTTTTCTTGGCATCCTTCGCACCTCTTTTTTCAAATTTTGCCCTTAAATCATACCCAACAAAATATCGACCCACTGCTATTTCCAACGGGCTTAAGGAAGTGGGCTCAGAAGTTTTCTCTAATTCTTCTGTTGTTATATCTTCTAACTCTACGGACGGACCTATTGGTAAAATGGAAGGTAAACCTTTATTGGATGGAGCGAAGTTCCATTCCAGCACAAGATCATTGTCGTCCTCGCAGTTTGAATTGCGAGCATGAAACTTATGTGTCATGAGCTTCTTCGACAGAATTCTGGCAGAGGGGTATTGTACTTCTCTCATGGATGCCTCCTTGTTGTTGCCTGGTTGTGATCTAAGCACGGCAAAAAAAAAGTTCGATGCAGTCTTGATTCAACTTTCACAGCATCACAAATTTTATATTTGGATCTTGGAAGAGATTATTGACCAGTGAAATCATTGCTTGCAATATATGCATCAGACGTATGATACATTTGTTATTACTCTTGGTTGTGCTTGGAAGCTGCAGAGTTTTAAGATAGGAAAGGAATTCTTTAATTTTTTCTATCTTTGTGCAGTTTCTGGTAACCAGACTCCTATTTATATTTTTGTCATGAACATTTTTGCTATCACAGTAATCGAATCCATTATTGCAATTCAGAACAAAATGCATAGTTGCTTCAGCATTCACCCTAGTTACATCATTTTAAAAAAGTTTTCTGTACGAATAACTGCAGCAAGTGAATTGCTTAGTACCTGCGTTCAAGCCCAACCCTCATATTGTAGAACAATTTAGGATAAATATGCTTATCCGAAATTTTCGGCAACATTCGGAGGGTACTGGACTGGTCGATTTTGTAAAGCTCTCTCACCACCTCCCAGCTAGTCTTTACCCTTTTTCAGTCTTTATATTGTTTTCTAGCAAAGTATTCCTCATGCTATCAAACAAATGACAATAGTCAAAAAGAACATACATTTTATGTCCAAGAAAGTGAAAAGAAATGTCTTTTAAATTATGGCTTTTAAATTAAAGTCACATTGCAATATGGACACTATAACACCCAGCAAAATACTATGCAAGGTGCCATTGAGACATTGAGAAAAAGAAACAAAACAAACAAAGAAAATAATTATTTGCAACATGATAATAAGGATTTGGATAAGGTTTTTAGATTAGACATTTAAATATGTTATCAAGTCAATATAATAAACAACAACGAACCATCCATTCCATGGGCTGTGCAATAAAAACTATGGACGAACTTCTAGTTGTCCATTAGACCCCTGACCATGAATGGCTGCAGTGTGCTGGCAAGAACCTTACTACGGTCACCATTTTCCATGTCGACGAAGCCATCGATGTGATCTGTAGTCCCGTTGTACTCCAGCTCTTTTCTGAGGAGAACTTCATCGAACACTAACACCCAGTTACGTGATTGCTCGCAGCTAGTTTAGTGAAATGTTTCTCCATTTCTGTGGTTATTCCTGTGTGGTGATTTGTTTAAAATAAAAACAGGGGCCTAATTACAGCATCCGTGATCGAATGATTGCTTTCGAATTTTTACCTTTTGGTATGACAGTTGTCGTGAACGAGTGAAAGTTATCATTTTTTGATTTATCGGTGTTTAAACAAGAAAAGTAATCTAAATTTCGTATTATGTCTATCGTGAACGAGCATATGTTCGATTCGGTTCTTTCGAAATTTCATTCGATTGCATTCTGACTGATGAGTTGGTTTAATTTTAGTGCGCGCGCAAAAATGTAAGTGAATTGTATAATTTATAAAACATATATTATTACTAAAGACATGCTTTATTTACAGGACAAATGTAAGCAAAATTAACGTCATCCAAAAGATTGAGATGCGCGAGTTCATGGCGAGCCAGCCAGACTTGGAAAAAAATATTATTGTAAGCAGTGTAAGGCAAAGCAATGGCCATTCAAGTGTGGGTGCAGTTGAGCCAGAAGCTTAATGCCAGGTGTATGCAAATCAAAAATATGTGGTTAAAAAGAAGCTTTATTTTAATAAAGCATCAAAAAACGCACAGGTGGAGGACCTAATGAGGAAAAGGTGCTGACTGCCACTGATGTACTCCTAATGGAAGCAAGTGTGGGCTCGAAGCTGCAGTCGAAGGTCTCTATGTTGCGTCTTTTGGGAAGTTCATTCCGAATGATGTTGAAGAGGTTAACATTTCCTTAATTTTTGTGGCTCTTTCAGAGATTTTACATTAATAAAAAGACCACTTTGCATGGGAGGTAGTCGTGGTTTCATCCGATTTTTTCAAATTTTATAGTCAGGATTGACACTGAAGATCAAAGCTTATGTACAAAATTTAAAGGCATTTCCTTAATTTTTGTGGATTTTTAAGAGATTTTACTGTAAAAATAAAGACTCTCTGTATTGGGGTAGGCGTGGTTTTGATTCGATTTGGCTCATTTTCGAACTTGATCTTAATTTGTTTAAAAAAAGCTTATATTTTGAATTTAGTTTATTTAGTTTAGTTTAGTTTATTTTAGTTTATTTGGAAGTCTTTGAATACAAAAATTCTTACAGACTATATTAGTTAAGAGAAAAATTAAAGTTAAAATTTATAGTAAAAATATAATCTTAAAACTAGGTTAAGTAAATACTATTTACAAAATTCTTAAATTTTTGTTTTGGAGCAAAGAGATCAAAGTCATTAGATTCACTCAGCTCATTGAATAGTAACAAAGCTCTTGTAATTGGCTCATTTAAGGCATAGTTAGTTCTACAATATTTTACATAGAATAATTTGGAATTTCTTAGATTTCTTGATGGAATATGAAAAGGTATAAGCTCCAAGAGAGATTGACAGTCAATTAATCCAGAGATAATATCATGTATAAACATCAGTGATGCAATTTTCCGCCTGGAATCAAGCGATTTAAGACCCAAGAGCATTAAACGAGAGTTATAAGGTGGCAAAGGGTCACAAAAGTTAATTGACCGCAGGGCAAACCTCGTGAAGTTTTTTTGTATTTTCTCCAGTCTAAAAGAGGTAGACATATAGAAAGGGCTCCAAACAATGGACGCGTACTCCAATCTAGACCTCACAAACGCATTAAATAGCATTATTAGAGTGTGTGGATCAGAAAAGTCTTTGCAATTTCTTCGGATAAACGCTAGTAGTGAGTAGGCCTTAGGAATTAAGTAGTTGACATGGTCAAGAAACGAAAACTTAGAATCAAAAATAACACCGAGGTCTCGAAAAGAAGACACAGTTTGAATCTTTGAGTCAGAAAGAAAATAAGAGTTACACAAGGTATTAAGTGATAGTTTGGATAGAGTAAGATGAAAGCATTTAGAAAAGTTTAAAGGAAGGCCATTAGAAACACTCCAAGCAAAAAGCCTGTTAACGTCATCTTGCAAATTAACAATGTCTAAAGAAGATGATATTTTTTTAAATAACTTAAGATCATCTGCATAAAGAAGAAAGTGAGAGTTTAAAATATGTTTAGATATATCATTCATGAAAAGAATGAAGAGCAAAGGTCCAAGGATACTACCTTGAGGGACACCCGAGGAAGCAACAAATTCGTAGGACTTATTATTATTTAGGCAAACAAAAGAGGTTCTATCCGAAAGATAAGACTTAATCCAGCTCAAAAAAGTCGAATGAAATCCCATAAGCGATAATTTACAAAGTAGTAAACTATTCATCGCGATATCTTTAAAATAACGGTTGTGATCGTGTCGACAGACAGACGGACACACGGAAATCGACTCAGGAGGTGAAGCTAATCAAAAATATGTATATATTTCTATACCTGCCACGCCTCCTCATTGGCGTTACAAACGGAATGACAAAGTTAATATACCCCTTACGCAGATCGCGTTGGGGTATAAAAGGCATGTCTAACCCTATTTACCAATCCTTTGCAAATAATTCAAGCGTTATGTAATCACTTTCTTATGGAATTATTATATAGAATAAGGATATAAGCGCCGCACTTACTTAATATGTTCGCCTCGGACTAGGTTCTTATAGATTATTTAAGTCGGGGTGCTTGGCAAAAAGGACCAATTGAAAATGGGTGAAAATGGATTTGTTTTTAAATGTGTATTTGGAGCTAAAAAAGCTAATGGTGAAAAAAAATTTCGATCCGCTCTCAAGTGGTTTAGAAGTTACAGGGCTCGAAAGTTGGGAAAATGAACATTAAAAACTTGTGAATTTTCCTACAAAACCTTGCGTTATTAGTATTAAAAGAATGGTTATGCTATTACCTATTCAACGAAATCATGTATGTAAATGTATGTAAAAAGCTATATCTTTAAAAGTTGAGAAATGGATTTTAGCTTGATAGCTCGTTAAATAGGTAATAACCAGCATAACCTTTCTTTTGATACCAATAAAGCTAGGTTTTGTAGGAAAATTCACAAGTTTTTGATGTCCATTTTTCCAACATTCGATTTGAGCTTAGAAGGTTTTAATAGATATATTCCAGAAAAAAATTGTAAATCTTGAGTTTTCGTTCGTCTTTAATTATGCCGGCAAAAATATTATTCCAAGCAGCTTGCAAGGCAAAGTAAAGGCTATCCAACTTTGGGAAGAGTTAAGTCGAAAGCTTAATGCCGGTGGTACACCAATTAAAAATCGTAAAGCCTGGCGGTAATGACTGTTGAAAAATTAATTTACGTAATTTGCTTACATATCTAGTTGTTTGCCTATCCAAAATATGCAGTAGAAAAAGTATAATTTAATAAATCCCCAAAAAAGTTCCGTGCGATATCAAAACAATTTCTTTATATTTAAAAATTACTATTTGACAGCTAGAGATGATGAAATAATCGATTGTTCTCATACAAAAATTTCGACTCATGTTCGATTGAATGCTGTCATACAAAAAAAAATATCGGAGTGGAATTTTATTCGATTCGAAAGTTCGTTCGTTCACTGATGCTGTAATTCGGCCCTAGATCCTATTAAATTACTTGCCTTCGAAATATTTTATTTGTGTATAAACGTAAAAGTTTATTTACGTTTATAAAAAATATAAAATTTAGATTAATATAAATTATAGAGGGGATTTATATCGATTTTTTTCTGGAAATATTTATGAGGATTACGAAATAATGGTTTCAAAAATTTTAAAATATACCATGCCAATCTTAAGTCTTAAGTGTGTTAAGTGGCCTCTTTTTGTGCTTCAAGGATTTTATTATTATGAAGAAATGACGTCTTAAGCCAAAAAAGTGTTATTTTTTTAAAATAAAATACCCGGTGAAAAATATAAGAAAACTTTTATATTAATGTCCTAAACCGTTATTTCTTAATACCCTCGTAAAACACACCTAGATTTTTCACAAAAATTAACATTGGTTTCCTTAAATGAAATTGTTAAATTTTAATAAAATAAATCTTGTATTAAACCATACCTGGCATAACGATTGGCCGTCATCTGTAAAGGGTACTGACATTTGGGAAGTTTAAATCCAAACTCCATTTGAGAAAACGATATGCTCTCGATGAGTTGTATTCAAGGATTGGCACATTTCCCATTCCTCACGTGAATACTCTCTTTTTGTCAGTTTTTGATATCATGTCTGCAAATATTTATGCGCGGGTTGAGCCGGAAAAAACAGCAATTTGGTTTTCGCGTTTCGCAGACTCTTCCAAATCTTAAATTTTTTTCGCTCAAGTGCCTTCACCTTTTTCAGATCTTCTTGAGCTTCAAAATGCTTTGACTCCTTTAGCTTCATCTCTTTCTGCAGCACCACGTAGTTCTTCTCTTACGATGATAATCGGCAATTTTGCAGAACTTGTAGCAATTAGCGCACACATTTCACGCTCACGCTCTTGCAGCACTTCCTCGAAAATATTTTAACCTTCAATGTTCAGCGGCTCAACATTTTCGGAAATTCCGTATATTGGAAAATTAGTTTCCATGAGCCTGCTTTGATTTAAATCTGCAGACTTTAAATGTGCTCCACAGATATAAAATTTGTTTTTTGTTCGTCCTTCAAAACCTCATGCCTCGACCCATGCTTGGTTTTGAATTGGGCACTTGGGGAATGCATATATTTTGCCGGCTCGTGAGCCGTTGCCACATCCAGAAACATCGCAAGCCCTTTTATGCTCCTGAAACTCACATTTGAATTGCGGCAAATGCAAATTTTCATCGTTGTGACCTTAAAATTATCAAACTATAATAAAAACTGTCCACAACATCATAGCAGAGAAAGTTACATAAAATAGTTGCATAAAAAAGTTAAGGTTCTTTGAGTACATAACCAAAAAATTTTAAATTTCTAGAAATTACACACAAATTCATTGTTCTTCTACTTTATTTTTCTTATTAAAAAATTAACAAAATCCTCAAAAAATAATTTTTTTGTGATTGAAAATATATCGATCAAAAAATAACTTTTTTTGGATCGAAAAAATATCGATCGAAAAAGAACTTTTTTGTGATTGAAAAATATCTATCAAAAAATAACTTCTTTTGTGATCGAACAAATATCGATTGAACTTTGTGGCTAAAAAAATATCGATAAAAAATTAATTTTTTGTGATCGAAAAAATATCGATAAAACAATTTTTTGTGATTGAAAAAATATCTATCAAAATATAATTTTTGTGATCGAAAAAATATCGATCGAAAAATAACTGTGACTAAAAAAATATCGATCAAAAAATTACTTTTTTGTGACGGATATATATAAATATCGATCCAAAAAGAGCTTTTTGTGATTGAAAAGATATCTCTCAAAAAATAATTTTGTTGTGCTTAAAAAAAATACCGATAAAAAAATTTTTAAATCGGTCAACGCACTGCTGAGATCTGATCGCAATAACACTTCTCAAACAAGTTGTTCCATCGGAGCTTCGCTCGTTCCAACAAAGCAATTTGTTGCAAAGCACTCGTGCAGTGACATTACAATATTTTTTTTTATCATATTTAAAAAGAGTTTAGGTTTGTTTTGAAAAGAACAGATGGGTACAATTTAAAATTGGAAAAAGCAGAAAATAATTGAAAAAAGGCACGTTCAAAACGGCAATATAATTTTTTAAAAATTTCATAAAACTAAGAACACTAAAAACGCGGAGGTCACAAAAAGACGCTTTTTCGATTACACTCGGATGTAAAAAAATAGAAATATCGCTTTGCAGGTGCATATAAACAAAGAAATTTCTATGCAAAATCTAGTTTGCAGATACTACATACTCAGAAATGCATAAAATCCTAACGATAACGACATAGATCAGCAACGATCTCAGTTACATATCATGGTACAGCAATGCTATAAAAACTAGTTGGTTTAGCTGCCGATGTCCTGGGTGGCAACTAAACCAATATAATTTATTAAATATAGATGTAGATATGCAGATAGATGTAGATATGTAGATAAATATGCACAATATGTAAATATAAGTAGAAAATATTTTCAACATAAAAAATAAATTAAATTAATTAGATTTGTTTGTAAGTATATAATATGTAGTAATATGTAATTTATTAGATTCATTTCTTAGCAACTAAATATGTAATTTATTAGATTTATTAATAGATAAATATGCAATAACCAGGCACGGCTCGATGCACTTTAAATAGTCCAAAAATGAGGCACAAAATGACGTGATGCCCTAAAAAAGCCATAGAAAAAAGCTCTAGAAAAGCCCATAAAAATGCCATAGAAAAGCCCATAAAATGCCCTAAAAATAAAAATGAATAGATATATTTGTAATTGTTTTTTTTTTCATAAAAATGTTTGAAACTGCAACTGCATCAGGGCAAAATCAATTAACGTTCAATTTTATAGCTTAGCTTCTCATATAATATATAAAATAAGCAGGGCTGACATATTGATGCTCTTAAGTGCCAAAAAATGCCTTGGAAAAGCCAATAAAATGCCCTTAAAATTAAAATAAATAAATAAATACATTTCTAATTGCTTTTAATAAAAATGTTTGCAACTGCATGACGTTGCAAAAAATTACAATTAATTAGTTTCAATAAAAAAAGAATTAGATAAAAATATTAAAATTAAGTCATTTTAAAGATATGATAATTTCCTAACATTTCGCCATAGAGTGCATTTTAATCCAATCAGAAATAAAGAAGTTAGAGCGACGCATCCTAGCAAAAGGTTGTTCGGGTAGGATCCTCAAAATAATCCTTGGTTTATGTTATGATGATTCCACAAATATTTCGTCTATAGCGATAACCATCCTTGAGCTAGAATGGTTTGAAACAAACTCTAAAACTCGAGATTTTTGGTTTGGCAGTTTAAAAAAACACAAACGGTCGGATATGATAGTAGTAAAAAGTTCTTCCAATCTGCGCCAAAAAAACTTATATTTGTGCCTTCGGATTTATACAAAAATGTATAATTTTTTTTTTCTTAACTTTCGGATTTTAAAGAAGACACATAAGGCTTTGAGAAAAAAAAATACCGTCATGATGTTTTGCCAAAAACGTCTATTATTTGAGACTCTGAAAATTAAAAAATATGGCAGCTGAAAAATCCATGAAATATTGCTTTTCAAGAATATATTTCGGTTTTTGTTATGCTCGCAATGAAGAAATATTTACTACGACTACGACTACAGTAAATGTAGTTGTAATTTTTTATAATAGTGATTACTTTAATTGCTTTAGAAAATATATCGATTACAGATGAAGTAATCGTTATCCTTACTTTTTAAGATGACTACAATATATAATCGTATTTATAATTTGCATGCAATCAGTTACGAAAGTAATCGATTACATCCCAACTCTGGGTTCAAGGAGAATATTACCTCTCGAATAGTCTAATGCCAGGTTTTGATACCAATTTCTTGGCTTTTTTACTCCCTTCCCCTCCATTACTTTTCAGCGACACTTCAAGCCCCCCGTACCGTACGAAATAAAAAATTTTTGATTGATAAGAATTTTTTGGACTTTTTTTAAAATTTTTGGTTACGTTACAATATCTGAAACCCCATTACCCTCCCCCCCCCTAATTAGGTAACGTAGTTAATTAACGACCCCTAATGCATACTATTTATAATATTAAAATTTTTTACTGACCAAACGAATCTTTATGTTTTTTTTTCTCATTTCAAATTCACAATCTGCAGAATGAATTAACGAATTAAAAAAAATTTAGACGCTCTACAGCGAAACGGTGTATGAGAACGTGTTCTGGGAATGCTTCTCTACTAGAAACAAGAATAGGTTTCTCCGATACGCACTGTAAAATTAGTAAAAAAAAGTTACAACAAAACATTCTGATAGCAGGCTGAACAAAACCGAAACAAAAGCAATGAACTTTTAAATTATTTACTAATTTTATATAGTTCTATATTATAAAAATTGGTTAAATACAGAACAATCATAAAAATTTGTAAAGATTTTGCCATATTAAAATAAAATTAACTTCAGATGGTTCTTCATTCTTTGAGTGTGCCATATTTAGTTTGAGTGCTTTTCTATTTAATGTGTTTTGTTTCGTGTATTAAAAAAATTGTTCACCTTTGAATGAATGAAACTTTACAGTTTTATTTTAATAATTATATACCTCTTCAAAACTTAGTGCCAACAAGCACACTGTTTAACTTTAAACGAAAATGTGCTGCATTAGATTCGCAGCATATTTAGTTGCACTAAAATTAAGAACTTACTTTATTTATGCAATTCAAATAAAACCACACCCATACTTGTACAACACGTTGCTATAATTAAAACTAACACACGGAAGCCTTTAAAACTATTGAAACCTTTTATATTTTGGTGCACAATTTCAAACAATTCTACAAACATTTACCGCATCCCTTTCAGCACATTTACATGAGTTGCTACTATTTCTACCAGCTTTTAGTGCGTTGCACTCACGGCAAACAATGATGAACGTGCAGCATTAAAGTGGTGCAAAATAAATAGAAACAGTACAATTGCTGACAAAGTTACAACAAGAAATGCAACAGAGATATGAAATAAAGAGTAATGAAATAAAACTACATTAGAAAATAAAAGATGGCGGATTGTAAAGAAACGCTAAAGCAAAGAAATGTTAAAAACATTTAAGTATGTTGTACTTTATTAGAGCGCATAAACGAATGTCTATACATCCGATTTTGTAAGGTACAAAGTCGCTAGATTTGGCTACAGTGTGTTCATCAATAAAAATTCTCAAATTTGTAAGCAGTAAAGACGCGTTTAGGAGGTGTTGTCCCTTCATCCTCGCTATCGTCACTATCAGTGATTGATAACAGCCCTGATAGCTCACCGAATGACGAGACTAACTTAACTAAACTTATTTCTTAAAAAAAACTTATTTAAATATCGCTCCCATCGCTGCCTTCGGAATCCTGCTGTTCATCGTTCATATAAGCAAACACTGGATCGTATAGCTTATCAGCAATTTTAAAAACCTCGACTAATAAGCTCGAGTTATTCGCCCGAAATTCTTTCAGGAACATACATTTCGACATGTATTCTTTTAAGCTTTTTGCGATAATATGGGCTTAACGACGCTTTTGTCTACCACCACATCGATTCCACACTATTTGAGTGAGCGCCGAAATTAGAAAGCCACTCCTTTCTGTTAAATGTACAAACCCCTCGCCTTGCAGACAATCGTTCGCCTACAAAGGGTTTAAGTATATATTATACCAAGAAGCACTTGTTGCTCTGTCGCATAGAGGTGCACGGGCAAAATTCGGCGGCCAAAAATCGTTTTTCACATTTCATTGTTTCAAAAATCTAATGATGATGTTAAGCCAGGCCCGTAGCCAGGATTTACCCAAGGGGGGGGGGTTTCATAAAAAAAATAGATCGATATTTTCTGATATCGATGAATAAAAGGAATTTAGTATAAAACTTACTTTTATTTATTTTTATATGTTTGTATTAAGTCTTCTCTTTTTTTTTTGCCAATTCTGACAATACATCATCCTCTGTGACTTTGCTATCCCTATGTATTCTTAAGGATGCACAACTATTTAAGCAGTACTCGCCCATAGAACTTCTAGAAATACATTTCAAATATCAATTGCACTCCTTCGCGTATCACCACACTTTGCTAATATTTGGTTTAATTTATTCCTATGGTAGTGTTACCAGAGCAAGGTAAAATTCTTGCATATTGTTTAATTAAAAATTTTGACCGTTCCTCTTTTTCGGATGTAATCAAAATCAAGTTGAACGATGGCAAAAGCCAGTTGTGCTTTGTAAAAAGTACTTCCATGTTCTAAATTGTTGCACAAAGGAAAGGTATATGAACAGTAATTTTGTAAAAATTTACCACAACATTAGAAATATGACCTACAATTCAAATTCCTTTGAAACGATATTTCCGTAAGCGTCTTATTATAGTATTCTAACAATTTACCTACAAGCTGCTATCGGGTTAAAATTCTGTATAAAGCAATGTTTTCCTATAAGCCACTTGTGAACTTCTAGAAAAACTATCACGATAAGAAGACTAACATTTTCTTATACGTAAAACCGTAACCAACTCCTACACTTTAACAGATCACTTAGTAAAATTATTAATTTAATTGACTTTTTCGACAACATTCAAAAGGTTTGGAAATTTTATTTTTAAACATTTTTGTTATCCCAATTTTATTTTGTCAGTTTTGTTGATATCCCGGGTCAGTGCTAAAAAAAACGCCAAACTTACAATATGCTCCGTTTTTCAATTTGGAGTTAGCTAACTTATGCCAACGGTTCAACCAAGACTGCTTAAATCGTAGATTACGCGAACCACTGACAGGAAAATTAAAAGTTATGGGGTGGGGGGGATGGGGAGGAAGGGGGATTTTAAATGTTTTGAAAACTTGAAATGAAATAAAATCGGAAATATCGTTGCTTGCACCTTTATGTACTGCCGAAGTCGAAAGCAGTTCCGATGTATCAAACGAAATTTCTGTTTCTGGAACAACTTCTACAATTATACACACAAAACGCACACACTTAGAATTATTTACATTAAAAGTGAAATATTCTAAATAACACTACTTATACGACTGCTTTTAACATTACTGTCAATACTACCACCCCCGGCAACTGCCGGTTCCAAAGGCAGTTCTGGACACTTTTGAGGCTCTAAAGATTCTGAAACGCTTTCTACAATGCAAACGAAATACAATTTTACATTATTATGATTTAGCTAAAATCGTAACCATTAAATAATTATAATATAGAATGGACACCGCTCACATTGACCACTTCACCATTTTGGCAGGGCTGCACTCATTTGGTACATCAGCAAAGTAGTTCTAATGGCGCTTCGACTTCGGCGGTGGCATCTTCTTTTTATAATTACTCGTATTTAATTTTGTAACATTGGATCAAAGTATTAAAGAATATCAAGAAGTCGCCATAATAAGGACGGAAATTGATAAAAGAAAAAATTCCTTAAAAACAAAGATTTACTTTCCTCCTTTCTAGCCTTTTTTAATAGCTAATTAAGTGGAATTGTTTTAGTATTTTGGCACAATAAAATAATCAATAGAATAACACTAACACAAGTGGATTAAATTTTAGGAAACCACAATTAAGACAATTGTAAAAGTTAAATATTTTCCTCACTTTCATTTAATACTTTCCAACGCAATAGATTCTTAAATCGCAGGTGATGGACAAGGCTCAATCGAATGTATCGAACTTTATTCGATATTTTAAGCGTGTTTCTGTTGCTGTTTATACTATTACTTAAAAGAAACGTAGGCGCATTATGTATGCGCATATAAAAAATGTCATATTAATAATTATATATTATTTTTTTATACTTTCTGGACCCTAAGGGGGGGTTTGAACACCCAGAACCCCCCCTTGTCTACGGACCTGTGTTAAGCATACTTTAGTTAAGAAACATGCAAATTTTCAGGTTCTTAGGTCAACGGGAACGTATTAAACGGCATAAAAACAAAAAGGTCCATTACATTTTTGAACAATTTTGAACATTTTTGAACAATTTTTTCTCTTTAATTAAGGTCAGTAAAATGCCATATAAAAATTTATGTTTTATGGTATTTCTTTCAGATATTTTTTTAAAAGTCTATTTTTTAAACAAATTTTGAGAAAACTCATGCACCGTCGGGAGACGGCAGAGCTTGGTAATATTTTAAAGAAAGTTTTAAGTATTTCAAACTTTTTCCCGAATATACTATAACCGCCATTCGCCGCCGGAGATCACTTTTTTACAAAATAAGGTAGGCATCTTACATGAACTCAACTATACGACACAGGCATAACGGCATAAACGACTGTGCATGTCGTTTGCTGAAGTGTTCATATTTGCACGAAAACGTTTTAATCATGCGTTTTTATTACCATAATAAGCTAAGTTAATGAATTCAACCGCAGGTAACGCCGTAGGTAGAAATCTTACTTGGTTAACAGGTAAAATCCTTTTTGCGCACATTTTTTATATGGCAAGTACATACTTTATCGTTAAGTTGCAAAAAAAAGTTGCCACTATTGCTAAAGTGGCGTAATCTATATGGTAAAAGCTTCATAAATGGCATAGTTTTTTAGATATTGCCTTGAAAGAAGGCACACATAAAATAAATAACATCTTAAAAATGATTCAAATCGGATATGAACCACGCCTAGAATGCGTTGCACGTCATAACATATATAAACATTTTCAAAAAACCAACTTTCCACAAAAAAAAAAAAAAATGTACCAAACGATATTGTGAGGAACAATTTTGATACCTCATATTAAGGGGCTAAGTTTTTTCTTTCATATGGCAAAAACTGCTTAAAAAAATTTTCATTCGCATAGAAGTTATAGATTTTTGACCGCCAAATGGCAAAAACTCACTTTTTGCACCTCTGTGTGCACCTTTTCAACTGATGCCATTAAAAATGTATTTTATTATTTCACATAATATATACATAAAAATCTATGCTCACACTATGTCACAAGAAAATTTAACAGATTAAAGATTAAAAGTAAATCTTTCTTAAATTAAATAAAACTAAACGGATTTGATCCTTTAAATTTTTTTGTAAATTTAAAATAACTTTATATCAAATAAGATATTACGCTTACTTTCCTGGCACTCTTCTTTAGAATTTCTTAACTATTTTAAGTTCTAAGGATAAAGTACGCAGTCATATAATATAAAAAACAACCATTTTCGTTGCCAAATTTATTGTTCATTTGAATCTCTGAAAACCTTTTCCCGTATGCCTGGCATGCCACTTGCATCTAATTTAAAAAGTTCACACAGTAGAAACTGCTTACATGTTGCCAACCTATACCACCATCCCTTAACGTTCTTTACCGAGATGTTCAATCCACCTGTTCTACTCTACGCCACGGTTCAGCTACCATAGAAGCTAGAAAAATAAATAATGCAGAAAACTTTTAAGTGCATTACCAAAATTCATGCGAGTATCTGTAAGTTTGCATCACATACATATCTGCATGTGGCGCATAATTCCGACTACTTTTAAGTTTCATGTTAACCTTAGCAAAGGATTAAGCCATGCTAGTATTTTTAATACAAAGTGCTATCAAAAAATTCTGAAACAACATCCTTGGGTGGTCCTGCTGTTTATACCTAAAAGCAATGATTATATAATTTCCTTGCTTCTGTTAAAAAGTATTTCGTAAGGTCAAATAGAAAATATGGCTTAACAGTGTTTAGGAAAGTACTTTACGACTATAACACTTACCTCCAACCATTTTGTTAAAGTTTAAAGCACGAAGACTAAAAATTCTTCCGCTGGAAAATATAACAATTAAACAACATTAAACTGGAATTAAAAGTATTAACTAAACTAGAATTATTTATTTCTATTGGGTCTGAATTTTATGTAAATAAGTTTGAAAAGTTTTAAATTGGCATGTATTCTAAATGCTAAAAGATATTTTAACTGTATGGTAAATGTATAATGATGGTACAACCAATAACGCACAGCAAACAATGGGTTCAATCTCAATTATATATTTTTTGGTTATTATTTCTGGTAATGAAACCACTGTTTAAAATTTTCCGAAGTGTAAAATTCATATAACCGAAATCGGTAACCTGCAATAGTTCCCGTAAAAATTTTTCCAGATTAATAAAATTTGGTAGACATTAAACCTCTGCACGGATTAACTCGTTTCTACTACAAAAATAGTGCATTCAGCGTAGAGTTCAGTAGTTTACATAACTATAACAGCGAGTGAAATTTAACACCATAGCACGAATAGTCTTAAGCCGACTTTCAGCACATTCGTTTGGAAACGAGTGATTGTTATGTTTGAGTCGTTTGGAACGAATCGACTAGCAGGGTATCATTCGTCGGACAAACAAATCTAAACCAAACATAACAGAATGAAGGATTTGTAAAAGATGAATACTGCATAAATATATGAGTCGAATGTTAAGTGCACAACAACATTTTTTTTGACACTAGGATGGACAACAAAAATGTTTTGTTTTTTACACATTTAGTACATGGCTGGCAGAATTACAGAATCGCTGATTTAGAATTTGGAAAACTGTTTGAGACTAGGAAGAACCCTGGAAATGTTTTTGTTTACTACATTTTGCACATGCCAGTATTAGACAGTAGCTGATTTTGAATTTGATGTTCGATTTTTATTAATCTTATGGTACACTAGGGTGAACACAGAAATATTTTGTTTTTTAAACATTTTGTACATGCGCTGGCAGAATTTGAGAGTCGCTGAATTTGATGTAAAATTTCAAAATTTTTTTACACTATGGTGGACCCTGAAAATGATTTTTTTGTTTTAACACATTTTTTACACGCACTGGCAGAATTACGGAATTGCTGATTTTGAATTTGATGTTAAAATTTCATAAACTTTTTTGATACTAGGGTGGACCATGAAAACGATTTTGTTTGATACATTAAGTTCATTAAAATTTAAAAAAATTAATGTGACACTAGGGTGGACCGCAAAAATGTTTTCTTTTTAACACATTTTGTGCATGTGCTGGTAGTATTAGAGGGTCGCTGATTTAGAATCTGATGGTAGAATTAAAAAAATTTTATATGACACTAGGGTGGACCGTGGAAATGTTTTCTGTTTTACACATTTTGTACATGCGATGGCAGAATTACAGAGCCGCTGATTTTGAATTTGATGTTTAAATTTCGAAAAATTTTTCACACTAAGGTGGTCCATGAAAATGATTTTGTTTAATAAATTTTGTACATGGTAGAATTAGAGTTGCTGATTTCGAATTTGATGTTAAAATTAAAAAAAAATTTATTTGACACGAGGGAAATTTTTTTCTTTTTTACACATTTTGTGCATGTGCTGGTAGAATTAGAGGGTTGCTGATTTAAAATCTGATGTTAGAATTCCAAAAATTTTATGTGACACTAGGGTGTAACCTGAAAATGTTTTTCGTTTTACACATTTTGTACATGCGATGCAGAATTAGAGAGTCGTTGATTTCGAACTTTTTCATTGTCTAATCATTTTCAAAAATTAAAAAGAAAATAACCAAAAACGCAGTGTTCAACACGGAGCATTTCAACACATTTCAATGTTACTTTATAGGCTTGCTTTGATAAAGTGCTCGTTTTTCTTGTTTTTGTTACGCTCTATTCTGATTTGTTCTTGCTTTCTTTGTTGTTTATGTTTAAATACTGTTAAAGATGAGATTTGAATAGAGTGAGCATGCGAATCACAAACAAATGTCTTGCAAACATACCCATGCAGCTCTTTAATATATAAGATAGAAGGCAAATGAAAATTATGGATTATTTTTATATAAATATAAATTAAAAATAAACAAAATGAATATCTCGTACATTAATGACCTTTTTCTCGGAAAAAATGTAGAAAAAGGATTGTTGCACCAAAGCTATGATATGAACCAAATGGAACCAAAAATACGTTCGGACCAAATACGATTTTTAATAATAATTCGACTCTGGCACCACCTAGCAACAGTTTTTGTAGATGTCATTTCCTTTTCCTTGCCAATATAAATTGCGAATATGAGCCTAATCGGACAATAAATACGATTTTAAGGCGGTCTTCTCATTCAAACCCCGTTTTTTGGACCCTTTTTAAAAAAATTCTTATTGGAAAACGCAAAGAATAATTGAAAACTTTTTTTATTTATTGTATTGCAAAAGGTTCAAAGTAAATAAAAAAAATTTTTTGCCTCGATACGTGGGCTGTTCAAAAAGTAATGAGACTTCAAAGTTGGTGGTGAAAAAAAAAGGTGTCGTCACGGCGGCCACGATTCCGGGTCTCCGGAGCGTCTGAAATGAAAAAAAAAACGGGGTTATAATCAGTATAGATGTAATTCTCGGGTGAACCTCAAGCTTAATTTTGTAATTTTTTTTGACAAAATGGCAGCCATTCAAAAAAAAATTTTAATTTCGGGTTTTTTTTTGTAGTTTAGTGTAAAAAAAAATAGTAAAAAATTTTTTAAAATTATGGTCGAGGTTCACCCGAGAATGGTGACAATTCTGCGTCGATTCCACTTTGTTTCATGAAAATCGGTTCAGTTGAACTGGAGATATCATGGCCGCCAGTTCGAAAAACGTGGGTTCGAGATAAACGCGTTTAAAGTTTGAAGTAATTTTTTTATAGCTCATTTTGACGAAGACCTTGCTTCACAAAAAAGGCTGTATCTTCTAAAGTATTTCGAATTTCTAAAAATCCTTTTAGGGGCATATTCACAACTACCCAAGCTATAAGCAAATGCAAAAAAAAAGTTGCTCAATGAGAAGACCGCCTTAAGAAATAACTTGACTGAATAACATTTTTTTTAACTTTCAACACTTTTGTGCGAATTTTTTTAATATGACTTTAATTGTCATATTGTAAAAGTCAAATTGACGATAAATCATCAATAATACCAACCCTGCTTTATGCTACATACCATTCAGCTCAAAAGTAACGCAACAGCTACTTAGCAAATTTTCCGCTGAATGCAGCCAATGGGTGTATGTTCATTTGCTTCACTGTTAGCTGTGTTGCATGAACAGCTGTTTTTGACAACTTATGGTATGCCTTTAGAAGAGAAAATCAACACTTATCAATGCTACCTGGGTTATTATATCATGCTTTGTAGTAAATGTAGCAAAATCTGCTAGCCGTCAATATAAAAATTTCGCTTTAGTACTTCTGCTTCGCTCCGCATTCTCTCATTTATATATAATAATCAAAGTAATAATCAACAAATAAATGTTTTAAATTTGTTTTTGTGTTTCTTTTATGTCTATAACATTGCCTTCCACCCTGGGCTCTTAAGAGCTCTCTCGTTAAACACGTATTCTTACTCTCTCGCGCTAAGTCGCTATTGAGACAACAGCGACACAACATCGAAAGCGCTTTTTATGATACTCCACAGCGAGAAATTTAATATTTGAAGATGACAATTGAAAATATGTATAATTTTATTGATTTCAAACGCTTCTGAAGGATTTCAATGCGTCTTATGTTATATTTTGTTCCAAAGACATAAGAAAACTAATATGAAGAGGCATTATGAAATGTTTCGTAATGATATTGATGAATCAGATAATGTTTAAAAGCAAAGATTTTATAAAAAGATAAAGGCAATTTCTTTCGCTTAAAATAAAGAATTCGATTTCTGAAATGAAAGAAAACTAGAATGAGAGCAATGTTAAACACAAACAAATTAAATTGTAAATGACATTATATAAATTAATAACCTACAATATTGTAAAAAATGTAGTCCTTTCTCAGATGGAGCATTTATTAAAGATAGCAGACATAATAGCACCGTTACCTTTATCTCACAATATTATTGTCAGTCGCACTATACAAATTAGCAAATATATTGATTCTGAAATTAAAAACGAATTAAACGATTTGCAAGGATGAGAGCACGGACATAAATGATCTTTATCAGTTGATGGTTTACATTCGGTGTATAGACAAATTTTTTCCGATCTGAAGTTAATCTGCTCTAAGTAGCGCAATTCATTAAAGACAGACAATTTAAAAAATTTTTGACTTATGAGAAATTGCGATCAAAGCATTATTATTAATATTAAAGTACGCATAGAACACAACTTAAATCCCATCACATATGTCTTGTTTCTTTACAAGCTGTAACTTCTTAACCAAGTGAACACACGATTTTGAAAACTTTTTACACAAAAAAAACTTAGTTAAACAAAAAAAAAAAGAACATTGCATAAAATTAAAATTTTTTAATTAATTGAATTTTGAATTTGATTAGATTTTTTTTAGTGCACAATTTTGTCTGCTCATTACTATTTTTGACAGGCACTGGTCTATAATCAATTTTGTTTATGTGTATCTTTAAAATTGAAAGTGGAATATTATTGTGGAATATAAAAATTGTAAGTGGAATATGTAGCATATAATTTTTAAACAAAATGCATATTTCTACACAAATCTTCTGGTCCCACTCATGGCAGAATTATAAGGTAAGGTCATCACGGAGAGGAATGGAGTAGAAAGCAGAATAAAGCTACATTGATGTCAAAATCAGCTGTTCATCGCGAATTTCTTTATGCTCACGTTTCGCAGTTGTTTTTAGGTTAAAACTGTTACAGGTTTTTTTTGCAATTTTAAGACTTCTTTCACATTTTATAGTTTTTATTACACTTTTTATATAATATTTTCACGCAAATTAGCACAAATTTAACACCCGCGACCGCACTGTTTGCAACTTGGAAACAAAATATTTTCATCATTTGCAATTTCTACGAAATTCGTCGTTTTGACATTAATGTTGCTTCTCATTATCCACTCTTCCTTGACGCGTGAGAGCACTCAGCGCAGCGGGCCTACCTTATCATTGTATCATGGTCCCACTGAATGTAACTATAATAGCGAGTGCGATCGTATCCGACACATTTAACGAAAACTGCCGAGTGGTCGTCAGCAGCAAAACAAATCATGTCTGCTTTTGCATAGCATGTTTTGATTTGCTTTTTTAATGAATCGAATAAAATCAATTACAAATAATCATTGTTGTGTTCCGTATTGCGTAAAGAAGTTGTGTTTTTGACGATACGTAGGGTGCCTTTTATATTTCGGGATTTGGCAACCCTGGTGTTGCAATCTGTCAACTGAAAGCTCTATCGCAAAGTTTGACATTTGTTGGCTTATACGTACTCAGAACGTTTTGACATACGAGCGCTATTTGTGTTGTTTATAGTAACTTAAAAGATTCATCTCGGTCTAAAAATGGAATTAAATCGTGAACATTTTCGTGCGATTATTTTTTACAACTTTCGACGTGAATTAACACAGCAACAGTGCATGGATGAACTTAATTCAATTTTTGGCGATGAAGCTCCATCAAGGACCAGTGTTTATCGATGGTATGGTGAATTCAATCGTGGTCGTAGTTCACTCCAAGACGAATTTCGTGAAGGTCGTCCGAAATCAGCTGTTGTTCCAAAAACCATTGATGCTGTGCGCGAACTGATATTGCAAGATCGTCATGTTACCTATCGTGAGATTGAGGCAACCTTAGGCATAAGTGGGACCAGCATACATTCAATATTGCATAAACATTTGACTGTCAAAAAAATTTGTTCGCGTTGGATCCCACACAATTTGTCAATCGCTCAAAAAAAGGCTCGTGTCGATTGGTCGAAGGAAATGCTCAAAAAATACGATCGCGGTGCTTCGAAACACGTCTATGACATCGTGACAGGTGATGAATCGTGGATTTACGCGTATGAGCCCGAAAGTAAACAGCAGTCGACTGTATGGGTGTTTCAAGATGAGCCAAATCCAACAAAAGTTGTTCGCGCACGAAGCACTTCCAAGCAAATGGTCGCCTGTTTTTTCGGAAAATATGGACATGTCGCAACCGTACCACTAGAACAACGCAGAACAGTCAACTCTGAGTGGTACACAACCATTTGTTTGCCAGTTGTCTTCCAAGAAATCAGGAAAACCAACCGCCGAAGACTGATCACTCTTCACCACGACAATGCGAGCTCACACATCGGCTCAAACAACTGCATTTTTGAGCACCAAAACATCGATTTGATGGGTCATCCGCCGTATAGTCCTGACTTGGCACCGAATGACTTCTTTTTATTCCCATCCGTGAAGAATAAACTGCGTGGACAACGATTTTCGACGCCCGAAGAAGCGGTTGCGGCATTCAGAATGCATGTTTTGGAGATACCTCAATCAGAGTGGCAAAAGTGCTTCGACAATTGGTTCAAACGCATGCAAAAGTGTATAGATCTTAATGGAGAATATTTTGAAAAACAATAAAGTGATTTTCGATGATTAATATTTGTTTTTGTTCTCATCCCGAAATATAAAAGGCACCCCTCGTAAAAGAAAATTAAAAGAAAAAAATAACTGAAAAAATAGAGGCAGGAATTGATGTAAGATATTTTTAGTATAATAATTTAAATATTATTTACATAATTAAAAATTGCATTGCATATATGTACAGTTGCGGTCAAAATAATAGCATCGCTAACATATGCTCAGTGAATGATATTTCCACTCATTGTTGGCATTGTTTTTAAACATAACGTAATGTATGGTGGGAGAGGATCGCATTTGTATTTTAGAAGGCCTCCAAGGACGGAGTACAATCCAAATTTCACTTGGAAAACGATTATTCATGGTGGATCTAGCATTAATGTGTAGGCTTGTTTTTCGTTATATGGCATGGGACCTATATATTGGACCACAACTATAATGGATCAACATATTCATGTGGATATTTTAAATGAGGACATGTTACCGTATGTTGAGGATGAAATGTCGCTAAATTAGACTTGCCAACAGGACAGCGATCCAAAGCATACGAGCAAGAAAGCGAACAATTGTTTTACAAATAACCATATTAATGTTATGGAATGTCACAGTGCCCTCCACAGTCCCCAAACCAAAGCCCTATATAAATCATTCGGGAGGAAGTTAAAAATTGTAGTTTCAGAAAATATTACAAAAAACAACAATGACATTTGCATTGCTACTGTGCGGTCGTAGAAAGCAGTTTCTGTAAGAAAATGCCAACAAGTAGTCGACTCAATGCCTGATCGCTGCGCAGCAGTCATTACCAACGGCGAGAAAAACATGCAAAAATATATTATACTTCCTGCAAATTATGTTTGGGAAGGCCTATTATGTTTTTAATATATTTTTGCATGTTTTTTGGAAACAAGTAACCATAATTGGTTTCACATATAATATGATTAATTAATGAAATTTTGCTTTATATATATATTTGTATCTTAACATTATTTAATAGTACCTTAGCACTTGTTGTTTTAATTTAAAAACAATATAATTTCTGTTAAAGAAAATATGTTTTCATATAAATATATTGTAATTATAAATAGACTGAGAACACTTAGTCTATTACTATTTGTTTGCTTGGAAATATAATTTAGTCAAGAATAACATTAAATATTCACGGTCAAATATATATTAATTGGAGAATACATAATTTAATTGCAGTCAAGCAATTATTTTCAAAACGATAATTAAGACCAATATAATATATTTACCGATGATTACACTATATTTACTTGGAAATATATTTTAGCAAAAGAAATGCCAAAAGTTTTTCACTGTGATTACACTGAATTTGCACTGAACTTTCAAACTTCGACGATTTGTATCTTCTAAACTATTTGAGAAGGACAAAATATTATTGCACCAATAATTAAGGAGGCCCATACTGCCGTCATAAGGAAGAGAGCGGCATATACACTTTTCAAATTTCTCAGGAAAATGCCTAAAAATAAAAAGTTAATATATCATGGACAAGGGATGGAATAATTATAAAAATTTAGTTTGTCAGAATAGTTAAATATTACACAGTATTAATTATAAAGGATTTTTAATGAACTTACCAATAATGCAAAACTGTGGCATAAAATACTGTAGTTGCCGCTTTTTCCTTGCTTCTTCTTGAAATTCAGGCAATTGAAAAATTTTAAAAAGCCGTATCTACATTACTTTTTACATCTATAAAGAAAAAAGTTTGCTTATTTTTGTTTAAAATGTCATCAAAACCATCTTACCGATATAAGGGATCCATATTATTAGGGTTAAACCGAATGTACAATATTTATTTACAATCAATTAATTACAAAAATTTCTTTGACGCAAACTTTATTTTGTATGACTCAAAAAAAATTTGTTTATAAAACTCAATAAAAAACAGAGTCAAAGTGTGGCATCTGCATGTAGATACGGCATTTTTGACTCTGTTTCTGTAGATACTGCGTTTTATCATGGAAAGATACCTACATTTTGTGTAGATACGACAACTATGATCAAAATATTTAGACTTGAGGCCAAAAATTCGTGATTATTATATTATAATCCTAAAGAGGTTGGATAACAAATAAGGAAAATACAATAAAATCAATTTTGATTTTCATGCTAGATGCCGCACTCTTCCTTATGACGGCAGAATATACATATAATAAAAATAAAAAAAATAATATTTAAGCATGACCCATAAAGTAAAATGATGCCAGCAGCTTTGCTAGCGTAGCACCCACCTTGCCAGCGAAGCACCGCTTTATCAGCAGAGTTGCTTCAAAACTCACCTACTTTCACCTATTTGAACCGCCTTATTTTTCTTTTATTTTGTTTTTTATTTTATTAATTTAAAAACACAAACAGTTTTAATTTAAACAAACATTTTCAGAAACACTTTTCGCAAAAGCTAAACTTTTCAACAGGTTTGGCGCGGCTACTTGAAACTTAAAATGACGCCAAGACTTGGCAACTGTTAAAAGCAAGCGCATAGAGCAACAAGGTTTCCGCTATTTTTCGTGCAAGTGCAAAAGAAATAGATATATGTATGTCTAGGCGAAACACATAAAAGAAAGGAGTTCTGTTTGTTTTAAATTTGCAGAGTTCTGTTCTTTTTGAGTTTAAGAGTGATGCAAATATATTTTTATTGGGTAGAAACACACAATTCTATTTTGTCACAAGCATATTAATGTAGACGTTAGTTTTTAGCTAAGGCAATTATATTATGTTGGACACAACTAATATCTTCTTCGAAAAATAATGCTATTGAAGGAAAGTTCTTAATCATTAGGTGGTTCCCTCTGAATATTTGGTTTTTGAAACCAGACATATATAAACCTAGTTTTTCTCTGCGTGTGGGAAGTCTATCTCAGTTGCTCCAAAAATACATTAATTGGGTTTAATGCTTAAACCGTAGTCGTTGAGTCTCTGAAAAATTTGTGTTAAATGTTCAATGTGTTCCGTCTCTGTCTCGCTAGCTACTAAAATGTTGTGTAATTAAACAAAAATGAAGACTAGTACATGTAATACTTCGTGTATGAATCTTTGAAATGTTTGTGCCCAATTTCTTAAACCGAAAGGCATTCGGAGAAACTCAAACATTCCAAAATGTGTTGTTATGGCTGTCTTGTGTATGTCTCTGACTGTCTTATGGCTGTCTTGTGATGGTAGGTTCTTACTAAATCAAGTTTTGAGTAAATGTTTGTGTTGTGTAAGTTAATCCAAAAATTGTGTATATGTGGTAACTGGTAACGTGCGGGTACTGTGATAGCGCTCAGTCGTCTGTAATTACCGCAAGGTCTGCAGTCATTTGGTTCTCGTTTCGCTGCTAGGTGTAATGGAGAGGAAGTTTTTGAATCTGACGGCCTACGAATTCCTGACTTTACTAAGAAATCGAATTCTCGCGATTTTTAATTTAGGTAAGTCTAAACGTCTTGGCCTAGTGAATGGTAGTTGTCCTTCAGTCTTGATTTAGTGTTTTGTTTTGTGTTTGACAGGTGTAGTGTAATCTGGTTCTGTTATAAGTGAAGGAAATTGTTTTAGTAGCTGAATGTATTTTTTGTGTAGTGTAAATAATTTTGGTAATGGTGTTTCGGAGTAAGCTGAGAACGCATTGACAGATAATTTTGTCAAGGGGTCTATCAGTTTCTTGTGTTTTAAGTCAATGAGTAGTCAATACTTTGTCAGGAAGTCTGCTCCTATAATAGGTATTGTTATGTCTGCTACAATGAAAGTGAATGGAAATTCTCGTCTGAGTTTTAAATTTACGTTAAGTAATTTTTTCCGAAGGTCGAAATTGTAATTCCATTAGCTGCTGTCAATACTAAGTCTGAATCTCTTTTGTAATTTTTGAATTTGTGGGCAGGTAAAACCGAAACTCTGCACCACTGTCGATTAAAAAATTAGTGTTGTTGTCTTAGTCGTATATGAATAAACGGCGTGTAAATAATTTTGAACTTCCATCATTCGCCGTTGCAATGTTGGAGTTTTTTAGTTTGTCGACTTGTGTGTTGTGTTGTTAAGTGTTAGTCTGTTTGGAACAAATGCACATGATTGTTCACATTTTCTGGCCGCTCTACCGAATTGATAATGGTATCTACTGATACCATGGTATCAATTAGCTGGCCTTTGTCGTGACATATTTCGATGTCGTTTATGGGACCTTGAAAAATTTCGCGGATTGGAGTTCCTTGAACAGGAGTTTCTTAGTTCTTGTACTTCAAGCCACAACTTATTAAAACTCTCTAAAATCTTGGTTGTCGTTTCCGCAAAAAGTGTTGCGTGATTGCAACTTAATCTTCAGCATTTGGACATTTCTTATTTATAGAGGAGGTTTCACCTCCAGGTTTAAATTCCCACATGTTATCTGCTAGTTTAAGAAGAACGTCTAGTTCTTCATGGCCTGATCCGGTCAAGGCAACATTCAGATATTTTGGTAATTTTCTTAACCAAAGTTTGTATATGAGTTCGCTACTTATTGAGGAACCAGCTAGCAATAGTAGTGAACAGAAAACTGGGATGGTTTTGATCACCCATCTCAGAATCCGACAGGATTTTGTCGAGACCTTTGGTTTCGCTCAACGAAAGTCTGTCAATTAGTTTTTTCTTGAGTCCATTGTATAGATTTGTGAACGGTGGGTTTTGGGTGAAATCCAATACTGTGACGATTACTTCCAGTGGTAGAGCTGTTACCAAGTATTCGTATTTGGTTCCATCCACTGTAATACTTTTGGATTGGAATTGTATCTCAGTGTGTGCGAACCATGCCTCAGGACGGTTAGTCCAAAAAGGTGGCAATCTAATCGCGGTAGCATGTATTTCTACGGGAGTCGTAAGGGGATTTGTTACCAAATCAGTGAATGTTGGTTCGTCACCACTACCGGTGTGAGGTGTATGTGTAATACACATAGACATTAATGTGTAAATGTCTTAAAATAAAAATCTTCCTGATAGTGCACCTCTTAATTCCCTAGTGCAGTGTATTGTCTGCGAATATGATACGATTGGGTCTTTCCACCCAGTCGTATAATATTCGTGTAAAAGTTAAGTATGTGCCTCGTGAATAAGCTAAAATGACAACGCAACCTAAAAAAATTTTATAAAATATGACAACAGAAAAAAGATAAAAAAATGTTTACAAAAATTTGTCAAATTATATAAATAAAAATGTTTTCTTGCTGCTAATGTTGTTGTTGTTGTTGTTGTCATTGCTGCTGATGTTGTTGTTATTGTTGTCGCTGCTACTGATGTTGTTATTGTTATTGTTGTCGCTGCTACTTATACTGTTGTTTATGATGTTGTTAATGTTACGTTTATGTTACTAAGGTATTATTTGTTGTTGCTTTATAAGCGATGGCACATGCAATTGCTAACTGTTTCACTGTTGTTGACCAATCGGCTATTAGTGTTGTTAGTGGTGGCAGCGGTGAAGGTGGTGACGCAGAAGTTTCTGATATTGTTGGTGATGGTTTGATGTTCCGTGGGGGGTTCGTTGCGTATTTAGTGCAATTACATTGTTTAGAATAATTTTACTTTTTATATAAATTTTATATCTGAACATATATTTTATTTTTTTTTGGGATATTTTTGTTTGAATATATTTTTTCAACTGAATATAAAAATTGTATTTTTCTTGACATAAAAAGGAGCTTCTAAAATCTGTACACAATATTGATACAGTATATTTAAATAGTAAATCTATTGAGGGACACCACATATGTGTGAATAGCACATTAATTCGTGGAAAATTTGTTTGGCTCGTTTTGCGACAAAACTCATGGTTTTTTTATACCTCTTCTGTCCAATATCCAAATAATGTCTAGCAATACTCATATCAATTTCTTTTGTACTAATCTTTTCAGATTCAATTTTCGAAAAATTTTGAATCACTTTTGTGACTTTATTATTGCGGTTTGAATAAAACGTATAAAAACTTCATGAGTCCACTTTTTACTTTGCATAAATGTCTGTACATTGTTGCAGTGCCTGTCGTAGAGATCTACTCCACCCATAAATTAATTATAAACATGAAAAGCTTTAGGGAATGAAATGGATTTTTGTTGAATGACCTTTTGCACTATATCTTTTTAAAGACAACATCGGAGCCATTCCTGTAGCTGATAAAGCTTCTATAGCTTGCCTGCTTATAAGCAGCTTATTCTATAGAATCCATCACACTAATATAATTGATTCCACTCTTTTGATCATGTTTTGCAGCAAATATGCCTAGGGGAGTTTTTTTACCAATTTTGTTTTTAGCCGATACTGTCGTCTCAAATTGTTTCTGTAGATTTCAATCCTAATTTTTGCAGGTGTTACATGAGATCAAAGCTAGTAAAATAATTGTCTTGATACAAATGATATTTCAATATATCAGAGGAGGAAAAATTTATCCAAAAGATGCATAACAACTTTTGTACCGATTGCGCATTTGTTTAGTTTATCTACTTGTTGTCCCTTCAAATCAAATAAACATCCAATATGATATGATTGACGCCAATAACTCATACAATAGGTCTTTCGCGTACTTTTTCAGTAAAAACGTGCCTGTAAAAATTTTTTGAGAGTAAGAAAAAATTCTCTCGCAAAACAATGAAAAATCTGAAAAAGTACTCCAACAGAAAATTTTTCAAAATTTGTAACACACGTCAAGCTGTCAGAATAGTTGAAAATAAACCAACATAAATCTCGACTCTCGGCGAAAAAAAGTTGCGCATGAAAAACTAAAATGGAAAATTCCACATATGTTCATTGCTCCCCTAAGACCTTTAAAAAAATTCAATTTGGTAAGAATTAATTTATTTATTTACAGATATTAAATACAGAAATAAAATTGTAGACGGGTTAGCGTTGTCACAGGACGAAGTAGTTTTTGACGAAGTAGTTTTCTCAGTAAACATACAAGGCAGTCCAGAGCTTCTGGATAACAGCATTGAGCAAACTTGTGATGGGAACTAGCTTGGTTAGATGCGCCAACAAAATTATTAATTTCTTTAATAAAAGAGTTGCGTCCACAAGTCGGGAAATATGATGCCAGCTTTTTATGTTTTGGCGAATTTTTTAGAACCCAGCTGTCGTGGCAAGACTCCGGATATCCAACGAACATGCTGATAAATTTTTTATTTTCATTACATATAGCTTGCAGGCACAGAGTGGTGTTACCCTTTCGATCGATATAGTCGTCTTTTGATTTTCTTGGAGGATCGATTACGACATGGGTGCCGTCAATACAGCCTAGTGAAAAGAAAAACAATATATATTAGGGGTATTCTCTATGTCTAGTACATTCCGTTGTACGGTGCAAGAATAGGAAATGCGCAATCCGTACTAATGCCACAACACTGGCCCGATTGCATATTTCCTATTCTTGCACCGTGCAATAGCCATATACTAGACATGGAGAATACCCCCATTGTATTGAATGAGTGTAAATATTACCCTTATCCCTTAAGGGGTTACATGACATTGTCAGTTTTTGAAATCGATTTTCGACTTTTATTTAATAATTTTGTATTTTAGTAAATATTCTTAAAATTCTAAGAAAAAAAATTTCATGGAAAAATTATTACGGGTTCAAAAGTTACAGCCGGATTAGTGAGAGCGCATTTTTAATTTTTGCGCTGCATACGTATGACAGCTGGTATATACTTGTTTTACTTGCTACCTGACTTTTGGTGGTTGTTATTTCGTACCTACTTGCAGGGTCAAGGGTGAAGCCCGAATTGCTAAACGATTGCAAAAAACTATAAGAAACAGCACAACACAAGATAACGAAGGCATACAGTACGAAGCAGGCATGGCAGATTGAAGGTAACCTTTTTTTCTTTGTTCACAAACTTTGAACACGTTTATCTCGAAACCATGTTTTTCGTACTGGTTGCGGCACTAGCGGGTTAATTTCTTGACGAAATTTTTTTTTTTTTGTATTTTTTTAAACTTGATTCGCTATCGTATGACACGAGCTATTTTTAAATTTTTTTTTCGATTTTTTATGAATTTTTAAAGTCAATATTTTTTTCGAAAAAACACTTTCAAATTTGGAACATCACCAAAAATTTTAAAAAAATTAAAAAAAAGCTCGTGTCATACGATAACCAATTTTGTTAAGATTTAAAAAAGTCATTTTTTTTCCAGATCGGACAATTTTTGCAACTCCCAGCGCTGCAACCACGAGGCCCCGTTTCTTTCTCTGCCGCCAGTTTGGAGCTCTATAAAACCATGTTGGAGTGAAAAATATATTTTTTTGAATTTTTTTTTCTTGTAATTTGTTCAATTCAAAAAAAAAAAAAAATGTTGGGAAAATGTATGTTTTTGACTGAGTTATGAATTTTTAAAAACGTCTGTTTTCTCTGCCGCGAATGTCATGTCCCTCTTTAATCTTATTTCTTACCTATTGCTTTTGAGAATCCACATTTGTTCTTAAAAAACTGGCTGGACTTCTCCTTTTGGAGTTCCGTTGGCCACTTAATAACGTGTGGACTGGAAACCTTGTTTATTATGTTACATATGGTAGAAAGCGATAGATCGAATCGATTAGCCAAGTCTCTGAAGCTGCAAGCTTCATGACCAGTAAACCACAAAAAACTCTTTGTGATGCGGAAGTGACTCCTAAATTCTTTTTCGGTGTAGGCTGAAACAGTTTTTTCTAGGTAAAATTTTACGCATTTGCATACGTTTTTTCCAGCAAACGCAATCATTTCTTCAAGAATTTCTTCTGACTTATCGGATTCATGTAATATTAGATCGCTAATATCCTCATCCGTGTCACTTTCAGAATCACTTGATGAATCAAGCACCAAAGAAATTGCATTCCACATAGCATTCATTGCGGAACATGCCAACTCTGCATGCTCGTTTTCTTGTGAAAAATGTGGCGGCGATGTCGAAAAAGTTAACGAACAAGAAGCTGAAATATAATATTTATGCAGTCCTTTGTATTTTATAGTGCTTGGATTTATATAAACTTGTAAATAGAATTTCATTCAATAATTTTAGTTTATACTCTTGTTCTGTGGTAAAAAAAACGCAGTCCAATTTCGCAGGCTGCGAACGTTGGAGTTGTCAAAAAAACTTGTATAAATGAGGCAATCTCTTGTCTTGCATGTTTAAGGGTAACATGCATCCCACGTTAGTCTTAGTAACATCCCTTCGAATACTGTCAGTGCAAAAACCACAGCGTCTTGGACAAAGACCACTTCTGCTTTAGAAAAGCTATGTGACTTAAAGTCGCATACCTTCAGTGGTCCCTGGACATATTTAAAAAATGGATCCTGATGAAGCTGTTTCCAAACAGATGTTTTTGCTGGCGCTCTGCTTGAATTTAAAAATAATTAGCTTAAATAATAAAAATTTTATTAACTTACCAATTTTCGCTTATTTTATTAATTTTTGATTTATTTTGTACAATAAAAACATCTGTTTTAGACATTTGTTTTTTTTTTTAACAATTTCTTGCAAGTAGAAAATCAGCCAGCAAAAACTTTTCAAAACTGTAACGAAGAGAAAAATCTTACTCACTCATTTTCTCTCTCACTTGCAAGTTTTTTGAGTACTCGAACGGATTTCTTGTATCAATTTTTAAAATTTATACAAATTGTTAAAATCTTTTGAGTACGCGAACAGACCAAATGAGTTGAAACGAAAATGACAGATGAGATGTGGAAATTTTAAACAGAAACGGTACACTTCGTAAATGGGAGTTATCCAAAACCAATTTTTAAAATTTTGTCAAATCTTTCTTATTTTCCTTCTTCCAATAACTCCACACATGCTTCAAAAATCTCACAGTCTATGGTGGAAACTAATCAAAATTAGAATTATTGAGCCTAAGCCTTGAGATATGGTTGAAAATAGAAAGGAATTTCATTACGTTTGGTTTACATTACAAAATACACATAGTTTGAAATAAATAGTGCAGTAAATAATCCTTTTTTTTTTTTGCTCACTCTTACAATACTCATGTATATGGTGGATATGTTAAAATATGTTTTACATAAAATACATGTCGACAGGATTGAGTGAATGCTACTTTCTGTGCCGCTACCATCAACAACAGGAACATGTAATTGCCACGCCGATGTAATTCATTCCATTCTTTCAACAGCTACAACTCTTCCGGCTTGAATAGAGTGTTTGTAACAAAGGATGTTGGCGGCGTTTCGGTATTGTGTGCAAAATTAATGTTACAACAGGACAAAGCAATACCAACAACATCAGCAGCAACGTACAAGAGTCAGACTCAAACAGAAAACATTCGCTGGAACAATGCAAAAATCATGCCCTGCAGGACGTCCCAGAAAATTACCAAGAGTGAGACAGCAGCGTGCTTCAGGTAATTCACTAGCTTTGCTTGCGCTGATCCTGTCACGATCCTCGCGAGCAGTAGGAGCACATATTACACGCATGCAGCATGCGACCTCTAACTGGTTTTGTTTGCTTCAGTTACAGCTTCTGCGATTGGTGTTGCTTTTGTGCTAAAGGACATGTTTACATTCTGACTGGCGTGTTCATTTCACTTCCGTTCCGAGTGCAAATTTGCGAAGGTATAAATTTGCGCTTCACTCATAAGAGCAGCGGCAGTAGCAGCAGCAGCAGAAGATGTGACAAGGCCATGCATAGTGTATGGTACAGGATGATGCATGCATGAAAGGAAACAGGATATGAGGCTTGAGTTTTGTGTTTTGTACAGAGTATTTTGTGTGTGAATGTGTGTGTGTGAATCTGTCTGCTCTGCCTTGTATTGGTTTGCATGAACAGCAGCAGCAAAGTCCTTTTGTGGCTCTTCTCCATAAGCATAATCCTTGAATACAATGCAACATGAAACGACCGAAATGTCATCAGGATGTGTTCCGGCATAATTCATGTGATGCTCTCACAGTTCCTGAATTTGGTTTTTTTTTTCTTTAACTGTTACGTGTCGTTGTTAACAAATCTCGAATTTCTTACAGTGTCAGAATATATATTAATTGTACTAGAATAGAGTATGGGGTATGATAGATGGGAGAAGCATTTGAACGCTTTGTTGTTGCTGTCACAGGTTAAGTAATGACTCCACTTCTTGTTACGATTTTTATTTTCACACATGCAGAGACTGACTTTTTGGATTAAGAATGCCTTCAAGCATTTCTCACAGATGAGCCTTAACTTTGATATAGAAGATCGATGACTTAAAGCAAAGGTTCTCAAAGTGGGCATTATCGTCCCTGTGGGCTGAAGGCGCCCTAACGAACAAAAAATATTTTTATTAAAATTCGAAAGGACTTTGGACTACAAATAAGACTGTATGAAATAACTGTATAATAATTTATTAAATAATAAATCAATACAAATGACAGACCCAAAGCAAAAATGTAGACAATATAATATCGAATATTTAAAGTATGATATTATTGAGTCACCAACAAACAAGACATTACCAAAAATTGTTTTCCAACAAAGCAATGAAGCCATCTAGATTAGATGATCTTTTAAAAAAAGCTCATGCTGGGGCCGAATCGGTGCTTCCATGGACGTAGGGGAAGACGGGGTACATTTGACACTTTCATTTAAAAGTCCTGTATTTTATACAAAATATAATTTCAAAAGAGTTATATCCTTAGAAGCGCCAGAGTTTTAATATACAGAAATTGAAATAAAAAGTTTGGGAACAATTCAATACTCACTGTTATTTATTTAAAAAACAAAATTATATAATTTGTCAAATGTTCCCCACGGTGGGGCACATTTGATTTATCCAGGGGCACATTTGACAACCATATTTTCCGTGAAATTTTTTCGGCTTAAGTGTTATTTAGCTTTACTTTAAATTAAACTTATATTTTAGAATTTGTTTTTGAATAATTTCTTAAAACAACAGTCAGTATATTTATACTTATTCCAGCGTATGATAGAAAAACATATCAACGCTACATAGCTTTGGAAATCAAAACAAAGTTCAATAGTTTTTCAAAAGTTGGTCTTTTTTTATATTTGCGAACCAATGCTAAAGAAATTCTTATTGTATTTAACATTAATAATGTCAATTGGGGTACACTTTACATTTGTCAAATTTGCCGCTTCTACAAAAGTCAAAGGTGCTCCATTCTACTCACTATCTCGTTTTTTATTTTTTTGCAAATTGTATTACACTTCAGATAAACTCACTTTTAATTTTCATAACACACATAAACAGAGTAACACATTTTATAAAGTGCTTAAGAAAATGTCTTTTATTATTTAGGGGAGAGCTTACGTCCGAGCTACCGAAAATTACAGCTACGGTCGCGAAAATTGGAAAACACGTGCAACTTTACTAAGCATTGGAATATAATCGCGAAATTTTTTGACGTTTCGTTACGTGAAATTAGGGTACTTATCACATGTACCCCGTCTTACCCTACAACTCGTCAAGTAAAATTGTGTTAATTGAATGCAATTCAATGACGAGTTAAGAACGATTCCGTGACGAGTTGTACGGGAGCGATGATTCGGCCCCTGGATTAAGCGATAAGCATATATCCTATTTTCAAGGATTAAAGAACACATTTTTAAGGTCAGTCATCACTGTTCGATATGCTTTCAAACGCATATAAAGAAAATAGTCCAGTCAAGTTAGTCCTTTAAATAGGCGTAAGGTTCCAAAAATTCCCATAGAGCTAAAAATTGGTATGAATGTTCTCAATACTATTGGGTTGGCAACTAAGTAATTGCAGATTTCACTCATAGATGGCTTAAGTTGAATTTTTAGGTTTGCTGACGTAATCAAAATGTCAATCACATTTTGTTATTTGATAGTTGGTACTTCGACTGTCAATCAGTAAAAAGATTTTTTGATCGGTTGTGTAGTTTTTGTTTGGCGTCTGTTGAAAAATGGAAAATCAAAACGAACATTTTCGCCGTATTTTGCTTTTTTATTTCCGGAAAGGAAAAAATGCATCATAAGCTCACAAAAAGCTATGTGCTGTTTATGGTGACGAAGCTTTAAAAGAACGGCAGTGTCAAAATTAGTTTGCCAAATTTCGTTCTCTTGAATTTTCACTAAAAGATGAAAAACGCTCTGGTCGTCCCACAGTGTGAGATTTTATCAATCTAGGAGGACAAAAGTAAAAAAAAAACATCCATAAAATTCATTTTTTTTTTCTTGAAAATAAAGCTAGTACACACATAAAGCCATGCCAAAAGTTTGAAAATTATTGCTTTATCAGATATATCTAAAACAGCAGTCGTAAAATGGTGCTTTTTGTGTTTTTCAAAATTGTTCTTAAGCCTCAAGATAGTATTTTTTGTATTCAGTGCGCTGATTAAAGTTGTTAACTTTCAAACTTTTTTTGCAATAGAAAACTTTTGTGAAAATATGTAGATTAATTCAAAATAAAATAAGTCGCTTAATAAATCTGAGTTTAATTTAAATTAGCGATGGAAAATGCATCATAAATAAGGAAAGATAAAATCAGCTAACACTTTGATGGACTGCCAAAAAGTTTGTATGCATACGTATGCAAATAAATTCAATTTTTTATTAAGTTTCACTCTCATAGATAGTTCATACAAAAATTTAGCTGCTAGTTTTTGCAGATAACCAACATATTTGTATTTTAGGAAGAGGCCTTAATATCTCAAGAATGCAACTAAATGATATCAAATAAAAAATGACAAAAGCCCAAGACCATCATTATAAGCTGATAGTGCATACTAAGATACTATCTAAATGCAATGTTTAGTATACAGTCAAAAATCTTGGACTAATTTTAAATCCAATCATTGAAATCACATTGGCTTTGCTTAATTTTTTTTTATTCAATTTCAAACTCTTCCAAAGATTAAAATGTTTCTTAATAAAGGAATAAACGAGGAATAAAATTTAGGCTGGACCACTCCAGGACAAAATCAAGAACCAAGACATACATGGAAATATTGCATAAAGGTTTGATAACTTCGGACCCTGTGGTTAACTTATATATGTATAACAAAAGCAAACTATAATCAAACACCACTTGATAATGCATAACTACAGTGAGTTATGGAACTTGTAAAATTACCAAGCACTGAATCAGAGTCAGAGTTAAACAAAAGAATAGAAGGAAGTGAGAGAAATTCTACCAGCAAAAAATCAAATTCTGAATAACTATTTCTTTGTTTATTCTTATATATTAACAGCTTTTTGATAAAAAATCAATAGGTTTTTCTTTGGAAAACTAAATTTCTGCAAGTACCTGTAAATGAAATAAGTGTGCACATAATTTAAAAAACTCATTCTCACTTTTTATTCAAGTGATTCAGTAAGCTCCAGTAAGCTATACTGATGTGCTAAATGTAAAAAATTTCCTAACTGAATACAATTTGACAGGTGCTGTGAGAAAAATTAAAAAAATGAAGCAGCATAAATTATAACAAAATAATGCAAAACAATACATAATATACAATCAAATATTGTAGGGAAGTATGCATATATTGTTGGTTATTTTACTTAGATATGGAATAGCGATCCAGAAAAGATCTCTGCACGATTCCCAAGACCCTTTTGTGGTAAGCGAAGTGAGATTTAGGAGAACCTCACTTCTGACTTGTAGCGTGTGCACTCGGAATTGATTCTTAAGTACCCGTTAAAATAACAACTACATAACTCAGTGATAAAAACACAAAAAAAAACTTACCGATTTATAATATAGGGGCGTTGTGGTTTCTTTGACTGATGGCAGTTCTGGGATGGTAGACTCGACCGAGGGTAGGCTGTGCGGTTCGGGGTGGCGATGCGGTTAGTTGGGTATCTCTCAGTGGCCAAAACCTAAAATGAATTTACAAATAAAAAAATTTTACAGCAAGAACTTCCAACACCCACCTTATACTTATAATATGTTGACTTTGACACACGCGTTGTGGGTGTCAGTTGGGGTCACTGGGATCGCTGGTCATGGCTGGTTGAACAACGGTAGTTTTTAGATCTGAAAAATGAAAGAAAGATAATAATTATTAAAGTTTTTAAATAAAAAAAAACTGCTCTGCACAGAATTGCCGTTTATGTGGGGAAAAAAGGCTTTCGTGGCAATTTTTGGTTGCCGTGGGAATTGGGGAGTTTTTTTTCAAACGAGTTTTTTTTTTATTTATTAAGCAAAAAATTTCCTATGAAATCATGGCTTTTCTTTCAATACCCAGTCTTGCTTTTATTCGCATATATACAAATTTTGCCATTATTCAACTTCAGCAGGGTTAAAGCGGTCGTATGTTTCACGATAATCTTGAAATTTTTCCTTTCCTTGTAAATTTTTTTTTTTTGTAAAGCTTTTCCTCGTAAATTTGATAATGTCGAAATTTAGTGAAAAAACCCGCAAGCACTTACAATTTTGCACTGGGTTTTGACCCTCTTTGGTCCGTTACTCGAACGCTTTGCAATGTCGCAATGAAATTTTCAGATTTTTTCATTAGTGATCATGTTAAGAAAATTCGAACGCTTAAGATTTTTTCAAAAAATAGCCCAATCTGTATACAAAATTAAAAAAAAAAAATTAAATAAAATATGTTATTTTTCATCAATGAAATATATGCAAACGTGACATGTGAAAATATTATAATAAGAATAAACAGATAGTGCCATTATTCGATAAATTGACCATCTGTGTTTTATCACACAGGTAACACATAGTTAAATTTACCTGTGTTGTCTTAAACCAACTGATTCTCACATTGTAGTCTTTTGGGCTGCCTGCTTATGTAAATAGTTTTATTACATTATAATTGTATATTTTGTCGTTTCTTTTAAATTGTCAAAAGAAAAAGGTATTTTTTAACCACTAACCTGAACAGGTAAAAACAGGAAGTTTGAAAAATTTATAATTTTGCCTGAATTTTCATTCAACCGAACCGTGTATATTTTTACAGAAATCGGAAATTGTAAAAGTAGTGATCGGAAAATCAACCAACGGGCTTAAATAGGTTAAGCTGTCACGATTTTTGTCTCCTTGAGCATTCGAGACCGACAAAGTTTTATTGCCTATTATAAAAATAAGAAAAAGAATAGTTAAACGTGGACCCTGAAGTAAAGTTATGCGAATTTTTTTTATATATGCGTACCTGAAACATGATAATGTTGACGACATTGGATTTTTGGAACCGTGGAAAAGGGTGAATTCCATTGAAAGCATCCAAAATGTCACCGGCCCCTTGACTGCGCAGCTCTGCTCGGAACAGCCACGGAATACGTGGAAGGCCCTGCAAGAAAAAAAATCTGTTAATAAATGCAGAGTAAAATCAAACCATCGTTTCCGGAAAAAAAAACAACAATAGCTAGGAAAATAATTAGGAAAACCACTTCAAACTCTAATCAGAAAATAACGTATTACTTACCTTCTTCCTTGCCCTCCCGTTGCGCGTCAAGAATAAATCTGCAAACTTTCGGCGAATAGACCAGGGATGCCGGCAGGCTAGTCCACCAGGATATATTAAGGTGTCCGTCACACTAGGGCGAATGGTCAGACCGGATTTACACGTAACGGCAGCAATTGTAGCCTAGTTAGAACGCTACTTTAAGCTTGTTCGTTATGTGATGAATAGAGGTGCGCTGAGACATAAGTTAAAACATCGGGTTTCTGTAAGAAAAAATAAATAAAAGAAAATGTTCAAATTAGTAAAGTAATACAAATAATAATAGGCAAAGTAAAGGAAACATTTTATTGGAAACTAGCTTAAACCCGCCGCTTCGCCGGGTTTTCAAAAAGTTTTCATTCAAAAATTGATAGTGGGTAGGCTTGATTTTTCGCTACCAAAACGATTTTTTATTGTTTAAGTAATACTACAAATTATTAACCTTAAGATTGTTATATCATCTGATAGGAAATCGAAAACCTAAATTTTGGATTTAATTTTTTTTACAACAAAAACAACTTTTATCCAATTTTTTGGCTTAAACTAAAAATTTTTGAACATTTTTTAAAAAAATTTTTAAAAATATTAATACTTTGGTTTCGTAAAAATTTCAACTTATGTTTGAAGGATATTTTAACAAACAACATTTTTCAAAAAAATTATTGAAATCCATTGCAAACTGACTGAAATATTTGCCTTCAAAGCTAAAAGTGTGAATTTCAAGTCGTTTTTCTCTCATTCTCAGCTTATAATTAATACTAAAAAGATCTGGTACTAAAATTTTTCACAGTTTTCAAACTACATACATGATTTTGGTATCAAATTGAAGGAAATTTAAAAGCGTTTATTGATTTTGTTCTCGTTTAACCGAAGTGCAATTTAATCCATTAGGACCGAAAGAAAACCATAAAAAACAGACATTTTTAGACTTGAAGCAACATTTTGGTGAAAACTATGTATGCCATTGAGCAGAAATAAGTTATTATTGCATGCTAATTTTACTTTTTTTAAAAAACTGGCACTAAAACTTTTGAAATATTATGCAGTATTTAATGAAAATTCGAGACGCATATGTTTCCATATAGTAACATTGGTTGTTAATGGGTTAAAATAAAGTATCCTATTGCACTCTCTGCTGACCTATAAATATGTGTACAAAATTTTATAAAAATCTGAGTTGTCGTTTAAACGTGATGAGTGAACATAAAAAGTGGCTACAGATTTATTAATAGTATAGATAAAGTTCGAATATAACGTTTAGACTCAAACTGGAACTCGCCACCGAGGACAGTTTTAGTTTCGCCTTGCACCTTATTAGAGCGAAACGGAAGACAATCTTGCTCTTCTAAAAGTCTCCATCACACTTAACTGGTATGAGTGTTAGCCACACACACACAATATGATGCTTATATCATGAGAGAATAGCCGTAAAGTCTGTGCTGATTGGCGCTCTTAGTGGTGCGATTTTACCGGTCCTCACCATGAAAAGAAGCAAATAGTTTTCAACAAATACATGCGATTTGGCCAACGGAAAAAAATAAATTTTTTTTAGGGATTGAAAACTTAGAGGCGACTAGGCAAAGTTAAAAACCAGAATATGATTCGATATAAAACATAGCGAGAAGTCGGGTGCCAAAAATTTAGAGTGTCAAAAAAATCGGAGAAAATTTTATATCTGAACAAGTATTAGTGACAGAAATTTGAATAAATCAAGGAATTATTAAGCATCCAGTCCAGAAGCAGTATAATCCTGCTGTGCCAAGTAGTCGCAGTCGTCACCGTTCGAAAAGGCAAAACAAAAATTCTTCGTGTCGGCTGCGCCTTCTCTTATCTGCAAGAACAACGTTTGTTTTTCCCTTTTTACCGGTGAGCAAAAGATCGGCAAATTTTGTGTTGTATGACCCAAGAACTGTGCCGGCTTCTAAGCAACCTGCCCAAGGTGTCCAGACGTGGTCGAGGAGTTCTGTATAACAGAAAATTCAAGCGGATGTTAACGTATGTATGTATGTTAACGTGAAGCAAAATGTCAGTTTTTTCTATATTTAAAATATTTCATATACACCCATATTTATAAACACAATTTATAAACACAAAAAAAAAAGGGGAATTTTTACTTTTCTTTATAAGAAAATAATATTTGCGACAGGTCGCGAAAACTATACCTACATATATAAATACAAATGGGGAGAGAAAACAAAATTTTAGTACCTAAGCCGTTAGTACCTAGCCACTCTATACTTACCTTAAGTCTGAAATCATACTTACCTTAAATGTTAACTGTTATATTGAGAAAATAACACGATTGGAATTGATAATCACCTTAAATGTTAAATGTTGCCTATTGTTAACACTGTTTATACTTACCATAGTTGTTAAAGGAATAGTTAATATTAATGCTTCTTGAAAAAAAAAACAAACAAAAGAACAAGATCTATAATATCTGTGAAGGAAAATTTTAATGAAAAGTGGGAAAGAGAAGAATCAGGACACTAACCACAATCCACAAATATCCGTGTTGATAGTTTGAAAAAAAATAATATATATATATATATAATATATAAGTTCGATAATGTCCAGTTTGTTTACGTTAAACAAACCATCGCGTGGATTTAACCCAGTGTGTCATTCATGCCGCGATGTGTTTTGTCGTTTTTGCCAGCGAGTAATTAAAAATACTCCCTTTGTCACACCCCCCTTTAAAGAGCTCTATCACGATATAAAATGGTATATATATATTCATTCGTGCATTTATTGGTTGCCAATAAAGACCCTTGTTGTGTGTTTCTCTTTTTTACTGTTTCGCTATGTTATATATCTAGCAGGACAATTAAAAATACATAAATTTTTATAGTATATTTAGGTTATTTAACCTTGAAAATTTATAGACTAGTCTTATGAAAAAAAAACCGAATGTATTTCATCAACTAAACATAAAAAAATTAAGTTTTTCTGTCGTTTTCTTTAATAAATTCATAATATGGTCATATTGTTTTTTTTTAAATCGACAAAGAGATGGTGTGTGTCAATTTGATTTTCGTGGGTTTTCTCCAGGATTTGTCGTAGCGTGAAAATCTGGTCTATGGTGGACTTACCAGGTCGAAAGCCACACTGATAAGGTCCAATCAGTGTTTTTGTAATCGGCTTTAATCTTTCACACAGTACGCTTGAGAGAACCTTATATGCGATGGAAATAAGACTGATACCTCTATAACTTGCGCAGATTGTTGGGTCTCCTTTCTTAAGTATAGGGCACAGTACGCTGAGGTTCCAATCGTCGGGCATGCTTTCTTCTAGCCATATTTTGCTGATGAGCTGATGCATGCGCCTTATCAATTCATCGCCGCCGGTTTTAAACAATTCAGCTGACAGGCCGTCAGCACCCGCTGCTTTGTTGTTTTTGAGTCGTTGGATAGCAACTCGAACCTCATCATGGCTAGGTGGTGGTACTTCCACTCCGTCATTGTTGATTGGTAGCTCTGAACTGCGCTCTCCATGGGCGGCATTGGTGGAATCGTCGCCAGTAAGTAAATTGGAAAAGTGCCGTCTCCACAATCTCAGCACACACTGTGTATCCGTATTCAGATCTCCATTTTCGTCTCTACAAGTGGATGCTCCGGGCTTGAAACCTTGGGTTAGACGCTTAACCTGTTGATAGAATTTTCGTGCATCCTTCTTGCCCTGGTATACCTCTAGTTCCTCACGCTCACGCTTTTCCTGCTCTCTTTTCTTGCGTCTGAAAAGGCGCCTCTCTTCCTTCCTCTTTTCGCGGTAGTTTTCTCGCACGGCTCGCGTTGCAGCTGACTGCAGCGTTTTTCTATAAGCGGCGTTTTTTACTGCAGTCGCAATGCGACACTCCTGATCATACCATTGGTTCCGAGGTTGCGGGCGCCGGAAACCAATGACTTCTTCAGCGGCAGCGCGCATGGAGTGGGATATATGCGCCCAAAGTCCGCCGGCGTCGTCGGGTCCAGAGGTTGGTTGGTTGAGCTTAACCGAGAGTTGAGCGGAGTAGGCTTCGGCAGTCCGTTGTAATTGCAGCTTAGCGACATCTAGCTTTCGTTGCATTCCTGTGCGTATGTTCTTTGCATTGCATAATCGCATGCGGATCTTGGCTGCAACAAGATAATGGTCGGAGTCAATGTTGACCCCCCGAAATGTACGCACATCTAGAACACTAGAGGCATGCCTTCCGTCGATTACAACATGATCAATTTGGTTTCGCGTTTTTTGATCCGGGGACAGCCAGGTGGATGTCGAGGTGCTTAAATCTGGTGCTACTAACTACCATGTTTCGCGCCGCGGCGAAGTCAATCAGTCTTAGACCGTTGTTCGTGGAGGTCTCATGAAGACTGAACTGACCGACAGTGGGGCCAAAGATGCCTTCCCTTCCGACTTTCGCATTAAAATCGCCGAGGACTATTTTCACGTCATGGACCGGAAGGCGGTCGTATACGTCCTCAAGACTAGCGTAGAAAACGTCTTTGACGGCTTCGTCCTTTTCCTCCGTCGGGGCGTGCGCGCAAATAAGGCTGATGGAGAAAAATTTTGCCTTGATGCGGATCGTGGCCAATCTTTCGTTGACAGGTGTGAACCGGGAAACAAGGTGGCGTAGTTTCCGGCTAACAACGAATCCACATCCAAATTCGCGCCTCTCCGCATGGCAGCTGTAGTAGATATCACAGTGTGCTTGTTTAGAGCAGCCTTGCCCTTTCCATCGCATTTCCTGGATGGCGGTGATGTCAGCCTTTATCGTTTTGAGGGCTTCCGCCAGTTGGATAATGGCACCTTCCCTATAAAGGGTTCGGACATTCCAGGTGCATATCCGTAAATCATTGTCCGTTTTTCGTTTGCGGTGGTCGTCAACGTAATTGGGGTTCTTATCCGAGGCTGGTTTAGTTTTCATTGGGCAGTAGTAATGTGGCGGGACCCAAACCCTGCGCACATACCATGTTTAAGGTCTATGGAGTGACCCGCCGCTCAAATTAGCCGTCAAACTGACGGATGCCAGTTTGCCGTTGCCCAGGGAACACCACGTGGAGGTTTGAGTCGACTTGAGACGATTTCGACATGGATAATGCTGGCCTCGCCAGGTTGAGGCGGTCAGACACGTTGCCATGTGAAGGTTCGCCCCCTGTTCTCTTTGTCGATTTTAAAGCTGCGTTCGATAGCCCGAGAAGGGATTGCCTATACGCAACAATGTCTGAGTTCGGTATACCTGCAAAGTTGATCAGACTTTGCAGAATGACGTTGAGCAACACACGCAGCTCCGTCAAGGTAGGAAATGACCTCTCCGAAACCTTCAATACCGAAAGAGGTTTCAGGCAAGGCGATCCACTGTCTTGCGATCTCTTTAACATCATCATGGAGGGGATCGTACGAAAGGCCAGTGTGCATCGTAATGGCACCATTTTCTACAAAGGCGTCCAGCTCCTTGCGTACGCTGATGATATTGATATTGTCGGCAGAACCAAGAGAGATGTTACCGCTGCTTTCGCCGCTATCGAAAAGGAATCAGCCAAAGTGGGTTTGACGATAAATGAGGGCAAAACAAAATATATGCTGTCGACAAACAAGGGAGCTCGGCGTTTAGACTCCCACGTTTCATCCGGCAGCTATAACTTTGAAGTAGTCAAGGAGTTCGTTTACCTTGGCACCGCCATTAATACCAAAAACGAAATCAGCCTGGAGATAAAACGAAGAACAATAATTGCTAATAGGTGCTACTACGGGCTCAGTAAGCAACTAAGTTCCAGAGCCCTCTCTCGATCGACAAAACTAACACTCTACAAGACGCTCGTTCTACCTGTGCTGCTTTATGGCGCTGAGGCATGGGTAGTTTCGCAAACTGACGCAGCCGCTCTGGGGGTGTTCGAGAGAAAAGTTCTTCGCATAATCTTCGGTCCTGTTCGAGTCGGCGATGACTATCGCATCCAAATGAACCACGAGCTGTATGAGCTCTACGATGACATTGACGTAGTTCGGCGTATAACTGTGCAGCGACTACGCTGGCTGGGTCATGTCTATCGTATGAACGACGAAGCTCCAGCGAAAAAGGTGCTCGAGGCGAGGGTCGCTGGTCAACGACGACGAGGGAGAGCATGCCTCCGATGGATGGACCAGGCTGAGGAAGCCCTAACCGCACTTGGTGTATCCGATTGGAGAAGGCGCGCGCAAAGCAGAGGCGCCTGGCGAGAGCTGATGAGGTCGGTTGAAACCCGGACACGGGTTGTTACGACCAACTAAGTAAGTAAGTAAGTAATATGGTCATATTTTCTTGTAGTCTTATTTGAGTGAGTTGGTAAACACTAGGTTGACTAGAGTTGAGTTTTCCGGCCAGTCGGATCAGAATTAGCTGATGACCAGCTGATGTCAGGAGGCACGTGTAAAGACGGTCAGAACATTGTTGATCTTAGCGAACCGTAGTGTTTCGCTTCGGCTAAGAGGCGAAAAAAAGGGGTTAGCTGAGTGTTAACAAGATAGCGCGATAATGGGTCTGTTCAAATGACAGCCTGATTTTGCTGTTTAATGTACGGGGGTTGCCTGCAAATATTAAAAGGAGCAACTAAGGTTGGGAGGGCAAAACACGAAGACGTAAAATCTGGTCTCCGTGACCGTATGCGTGAGTGTTTGAATTTTGTTTTTTTTTTTTGTTTTTTCTGTGTGGGATTTATAGTAGTTTTTTTTGTTACCTTGGGGGGAAACTTCAGCTACTCTGCTAGTAGCCGTGAGCCTAGAATGGTAGTCATTTTTATGAATAATAAGATAAAGTAAAGCATCTTTTCGATCATCGATAAAATCGATGAAGGTTTTTTCTTTGATTTTTGCTCCCTCGACCGGAAGTGGTGGGTCGAACGTAACCTGAACCATCCTGGGCTAGCTGGAGGACCACTTCCAGTACGATACCTAGGGAACCTAACAACTACTAGGTGATAGTGGATTTCCCCTTCAGCCATGGTTGATGACACCGTTTGTGGTAATATCTAATCATACGCAACAACGTTACAATATATCCCACAAAAACACTGAATGCATATTTGCACGTCGTATTGGTATTTTCAAAAGTTGGATTCCGTTGTTTATCTCATCAAATAATTTTATGCTCCACCTCACCAAAATCGTCAAAAACTATAAATGCTACTGTATACCATAACACTGTATGATAGTTTGAGGGTCATTTGAAATAACAGCAAAAGCTGGGATGGCTTCTGATAGCCATAGAACATATTGTCCAAGGGATTTTTTTTTTGGGTTTGCTCAAATAACCGGTTTTTTCAAGGTCACATTTTATGTTATGGAGCCATAGTTTCTTTTTTTTAACTCCTAAAGTAAGTATAATTTTGATTTAAAATCTTCAGTAACATTCTTTCAAATTTGATGTCCTTTCCATTTAAGTAATATTATCTCCCCTTATATTTACACAGGAGGTCAAAACCTTCCTTAAATTAAAAGATGTAGTATATCTCAGAAGCTCTGGGTGATATCATATTAATTTCTTCTATAAGCAAAATTATCTTATTATCTATAACACTATAACTTATCTATAACATTCTTCCATCAAAAATCGTCATTGAAACTTTTCACCTTAAATATTTCCCAAAAAAATCAAAAATCGGCAAAAAATTTTTAGTTTTAAAAGTATAGCTTTTTCTTGTAAATCTAATACTAAGTTAAACACATACATACAAAATACATAGTATTCGAACGTTTTTATTTAATAACTAATGCATTTTAAGTTAAAATTCAAAGTATAAAAAAATGAAAATATTAAAGTTTTAAGTATTAAACTTTAGGTATAAGTTTGAAAACATAAAAAAATTGTATTATTAGGTTTCCATAGCATCGATCATTTGAGGATTCTCATCATCAGCTCTGAATACTTTTTGGGACTACCAGCAAATGTCTGCAACCAACGCATCTAGTCTTTTCCCCTTGTAGGGCTTCTCCATTGGCATGGCAGTTTGGTGAAACCTTTCCCCGTGTTCATCGGAACCTGAAGGCAATTGATTTTTTAAATAGTCCTAATTTTTGAAAAGCTGTTATCAAGCTGTAAAAGAATGCAATCATTTGTGATTTAAAATCATTCAAATCCAATCAATGATTTGAAAAAATTAATGCAATTGATTGTGATTTTAAATTTCAAGTCTCAATCAATGATTAGAAAAAAATGTATGCAATCAATCTTTTTGAAATTTCAATCACAATCAATGATTTGAAAAAACGAATGCAATAATTTTTTCAAATCATTGATTATGATTTGTATTTCAAGTCCCAATCAGTGAATTGGAAAAACGAATGCAATATTTTTTCCAAATCATTGATTGGGATTTGAAATTTCACGAATGCAATTTGAACGAATGCAATAATTTTTTGAAATCATTGATAGTGATTTGAAATTTCAAGTCCCAATCAATGATTTGATAAAATGAATGTATTGATTTTGAATATAAATCACATGATTTAAAATCACAAACGATTGCATTCTTTCACAGCTCTGCTGTCCACCAGCTCTGTACAATTTTCCGAGCAATACTTTCTGAAAAAGTTTGTACTTAGCGTTACAAGCAGTCAGATCATCGTCTTCATTTAAAATTACATCAAAATTTGAGCTTTTCATTAGTTTGCGTATATCAGTACCGTTAAATATACCTACAAATAAAACAGTAAAATTTAATAACAAAATTTCAATTAATCCATTAAGCCACAAACTTTAAATGCGATAAAACTCTCCATTGATATGCTCTATAATTTTGTTAAGTACAGTTTCCATATTGTTGTAAGTTTCCTTCATTTATGTACTGTAGGCAATGGGAATTGACGGTTTGTTATTGAGCTTATGAATAAGAAACACTTTTGAGCTGGTTTTAGAAGAAACTATAAATAAGCGCCAATCCTATGGATCGCTAATGATTCACATTGCTTCAATTAAATGTGCTACACTATAACAAAAAACAAAAGTATTTTCTGTATTTACTGTGAAAAACTTTTGAAAATGATTTTGACAATTACAATATCCAGTAACCTTGACCCCTGGTGCTAAATTATCCACCATTTTTAAATATGAGGCCGATATTCGTTGTGATAAATTAAGTTTAACTACCATAGTATGTATTAGTTATTGGGATATTGGAACTTGTTGATGCGAGGTAACTGGTTCTTGATCATATAAAGAATTCATGTCCGTGCTATCTGCCTCTGATTCACACGCAGTCATGCAATCGTAGCTTGGAGGTTTCGCAACATGAACATTAATAAAATGAGGCAATGGTCTTTGTGTGCTCCGTACGCTAATATAATTTAGGTTACTTTTTTCTATTCTGTCCATAATACGGATTGACACATACGTAGCAGTTTTTGGCATTACGATTGCCGTAGTTCAGTCAAATCATTGGGACTCCAAGCGGCAATGCGATGTTTTCCTTTTAGCCACTCCAAAAGATTTATGTAGCAAGATCGGCAAATTTTTTTACGTGCTCATTCTTCATTACGAACGATGATTTCTCCAAAATATTTTTCATACGCCATTGCTACTTCGTGGCTTGTTGCGGTATTGGTTTTGGCTAGTGGTATTATATAGATTCGCTTGTTCCTATTGAATTGATGCACTTTTGTATGCTGGCGGAAAATAAGCTGCAATACGTGACCAAAATTTACTCACAAATAGTTCGAAATTAAGAAGAAAATACACCGGTTAGTCCTATTCAACAGAATATAAAATGTATAAATATATTCTTACGTTCATTTCGGATCATGACGATTACATGGTGACGACAGGAAATTCAAAATGGATGTTTTTTAAGAACAATTTTCAGCTGCGTTAAAGTTTTTTACTCTCTGAGGTTTACCATTGTCTGCAGAGAGCTGACGGCCGAACAGAAAAATTAATTCAATTGAAAAACTTTCTGTGTCAGGTGGGAATTGAACCAGGGTTCTCTGGCATATGGGACACACACTCTACCCACTATGCTGGTACATTCAAGTACCATTTTTTTGGTTTTTAAAAGTAAACGTTTTCTCAGGACTTCCTAATACTGGTTCTGATGTATTGTTCCTTGCACGGTATAAGTTCTTCCAGCTCCTTTGCTGCGGATTACTGGCCATATCATCACTGAATCCGGATGCTTAACACATTCTAGAACACAGTCCTTGTGAAATTTCTTGCCTTTTCTTCGCCGAATGGACTCTGTTTTGTCATGTAGAATTTGAATGGACGACTCCTCTGAGAAGTAAACGTGCAACAAAAAATTATAACAAAAATATGATAATAATTAAACTTATTATTGGATTTCAATCTTACAAACCTTGTCCAGTCTTCCAGCCTTCTTGTGTTCACTGTTAGCCTTCATTGTAGGATTTTGGTTGTTTTAGCAATCAACAACATTTGAGCCGCATCTCGACAAAACTTCGCCTGAGAGCCCTTCCGATACTTGGACTCCAGAATCAAAAATTATATTTTTGATTACTTGCTGGGACTTCCGACGGTTTTAAAGTGTTATGCTGAAATTTTCCGTTCTATTCGAGGAGTCGTAATGCACCTCGGCTGCACTTACCCACTCCATTCCCTTCTACCGTTTTTCCGACGTCCAACTTTTTCTTTATATTTTGCTCACTGGACTGCGATACACCAAATAAATCAGCCTTTTTACGCTGTGTATATTGACAATGCTGTTGCACCGTCGTAATTTTTTCTTTTAACGTTGCTGAAAGGTCTGAACGCTTTGCCATTTCAATTTATCGGAAATTTGCTAGCATGGGTGGTTTCCAGAATTAAGGAAGGCTAAAGTAGAACAAATCACTACCAAAATGTAAAAAATAAGTACGAGAGCAATCTAACAAATTAAAATTCTACACTTACGAAGATTTTTATTGGTAAAAATGAAACCACAACTATTTAATTCACAAGAATATAACCGCAAATAAAGGGTTAAACAAGTGACTGTCACTGAAATTCCCGTTATTATTACCAAAATCACAACATGACAGGCTACTTATAGTATTGCCACATATTGAAACTTTGCAATAAATTCGAAAAGTCTAAAATTATTGCAATATTAGGTTAGGTACAACCAAAATAACCAGAGAACATGCAGAATTTTTCTTGAGTATAATAATATGGCCACCCATTGTAAATTCGATATTAAACAATATGAGGTCAAATACTTTTTAAATTTTCTAACAAGCACGAAAGGGTTAATCTGTAATTCATAACGTCATAAGTCCACAAAATAAAACTAAGCATACACAAGACAACAACTAGAACTTTATAAATATTATATAATTTTTCCTATATGAATTTTGAGTGTAGAAAAAAAAAATCATATCTGTTGTAGCTGTTTAGTAGTGTGTAATAGTATTAAAATAAAACAAATTTAACATTAAAAATGTTTTCGTTTTAAAATTTTATCCCGTGAAGTGTCGGGTATTCGGCTAGTTTTAAATATTTTTCCGTTCGCACATTTTCAACAAATAACCTTGTGTAATTACAATTTTAATAAGATTTTAAACAATGTCCGCCAGCAAACATAAATGCAAATAAAATAAAGCAGTCACTTTTTGATGCACGAGAATTTTTAAGCAGACATTACAATGCATGAAACTTAAGTGGCAAAATATAAAAAAAAAAAAAAAAAAAAATAAAAACAACACTGAATAAATATTTTTAACAATTGCTCTGTTGTTTCATCTCTGTTTGTTTTCCTTATGAAGCACATTTTTACACCCCATCCGAACGCCTCAATTTATGCAGTGAAAAGAATGCTATGCTGTTCATGACTTTTTATTCTTGCAACAATTCAACGAGCTGTCCGAAAAACACTGTAGCCGACAAATAACAGCGTCAACAAGTTCACTTGGAACAGAACCAAAAAGAAAAACGCTGATAACACACACGCACGCTCACATACACCGAGATTCTTTGGTAGACCTTATATAAATTTGCAGGACATTAAGAGCGTTTATTACACATTAAATTAATAAAAAAATGTTCAACCAATTCAGTGCGATTAAAAGATGATTGTTGTAAAAAATTGTTTAAATTCATTTATAACAGAAGATTACACAGGTCCACAAGAAAATAAAACTATCTGCCTTTGCAATCTGACCCATCATATTATAAGTAGTTTTGTGTACTGAAACCGAATTTTCAATTTAAAAACTTTATCATTGTTTTTGAGTATTTGGCGGTCTTTATTGTCAAAGAGTAAAACACACACACGGTGTGCAGGAAGCAACTTTTATACAACCTAAAATGTCGACGCAATCTGAGTATACAGATTTTTAAAGAACCACCTATAGCTGCAGGATCTATCGTTTTTGAAATCCTATGAGATTTAAATATGTAAATCAGTTCAAATACCTAATAAATTGGTAGTCAAACAATTCAAAATATGTTCTCAACGTTTCAATGAAAAAGTCAGTTTATAATACAAGGAACAACGTAGTAGTGACAGTTATTTTGGCAATCATAGGTTGTCAAAAATGGGACAAAGTAGAAGACGAAAAAATTAAAAAAAACGTTTAATACACAGGCCAGCTATATATAGCCAGATGTCACTACCAGCTAATAATTGTATCATTGGTCAGTTCGTTCTGAAGTTATGAGCGGTTTAGAGATCATCGTCTCTGTTTGAGTGACAGACCAAGCACGTGTTTTCAATAGCGTTTTTTCTCGAAGCAACTTTTTTTTAATTGACAGAAAAAAAGTATGTGTAAAAATAAAATTTAGTTCTTTACTACTACGTACTCGGTGAACTGCGGAGATCGCAATATTTTATTGTGAAAGAATAAATAAGTGATGCAAACAAATTTAATGATCCCGACATATATCACAACGTGGGAAATTTACGATTAGCTCCATTCATTAGTACTTTCAAAAATATGCACAAGATAGTTTACTGCTGCTTTTCTACTGAAAAGGATCATAATATTAAAGAGTTCATTGATGAACTCAAAAAAAAAAAAATCTTTACATCTACAGAACTTTCAAAAACATTGACAACACTAGAAGATTTTACTCATTGCCTGCATTATCTGAATGGAAATTGACTCGGCATATGGTACGGACAAGCAGGAGAATTCATTCGCAAGGACTTTTTAAGACATTGGAATCGAAGAAATCTAAATTCAATGGATAATGCAGCATATTTAGCAAAGTTGCAAGATATAGGTGTTGCATTTTTTTATCAACTATTTAAGTCATTAACAAAATAAAACTGTATGAATTTTAACATGTTATAAAAAATATTATTTAAATTAATTTGAAGTATTTCCATCGAAAATATTGAAGATATGAGCGCCACCAATTGGAAATCACCAATGAAACGTGGCTGTTTTTGTGTACTCTCTTGAGTCTACAGTTCTATTTGAAATCAAACGTTTTTAGTTTAGTTAAATTGGCATTGTTTTTTCCATATGAACCTTACTTCTCTCTAAAGATTGGAAAATTTCATGGTTTGCTGGTGGGTTTTTTCAGATGGTGGGTTTCTTATATTTTTTTTTTTTTGAAGCGAAGCTTTTTACGCCCCGTTCTGTGATTTGCTTGGAGTGAAATCAGAAAAATTTTCGACAGATTTTTTCTTAGAATTTTATATTGTTTCTTTGTTTCTGTGTTTTTTACAAGACAATAAAACATTTCTTTGCCTGCCGTGGGGAATCGAACCCGTATACCTTTGGTTGGAAGTTCTATACTCCATCCATCGAGCCAAACACCTTATTTATACCGTGTCATAGATTCAGTATTAACTGCAACTGAAGCTATGTTGCAGTACATACAATAATCTATTATGTATTTGTGTGGTTTGGGTAGCTGCTTAGCCACTTGCTACAAGTGTTGATTAATAGATTTTTATGGTTTGGGTAGCTGCTAAACCACTTGCTACAAGAATCATCAGTATTGCCACTTTTCTACAATTGTGGTAAATCTAGCACTTTTTTAGTTCACCACTTTTATCACCCACTATTTGCATTTTTCCAAAATCTATATATTTATATACAAATTATTGCATTATAATTAAAATTTTAGAAATTTTAGAAATTTTATTGCATATATTTTATTTTTATAGAAATAATATTGCATATATTTTATTTATTATTACATTTAATATATTATTTTAGAACTGTTTTAAGAACATTATGTGAGAATTATTTGCAATAATACTTATTCAGCGTGAAAAAACTTACTTTATGGTATACTTCTTATGATTTGTTTTGCTGTAGGACTTCAGTCGAATTTTTCCTTAAGAAGAAAAATATATTCCAAAGTTTTTAAAATTCACCACTCATTTTAGACTCAACCTACCACTATTTAAAATTTGCAAGTGACAACACTGGTCATCATCCTCAGTTTGCTAGTGCAATCTGTTAACGCCATCAACTGTTAACATAGCTGCAGTTATATATTTAATATTTAAGCAACATAAAAATTTAACAGAGCTGTTTGAATCGGTGGAAACAGTGCCGACTTATTAATCAGTGTGTCGTGGGATCGATCCTCACGATGGGCAAAGTAATACTTTTTTTTTTTATGTGAATGCGTTTATGCTGTTGTTGGTACATGCTTTTGTTTTGTTTTTGCATAGTGCGAAAAAAATTAACAATTGCCCACAAGTGCGTTGAAATAACAATGACAGTAACATAAAAAGCTTCACTTCTCTCGTGTGTCCAACGACGCACCTGTGTTTTTTTTTTAACTACGTATTTATGCAATTTATATGTTAAATAGTTCAAATTCTAATAATACTACGACCCAGTTCATATTAAGCGTAAATGCATAAAGAAACTAGTTTTCAATTTTCAAAATGAACTGTCGTCTATAATCCTCCAATCGATATTAATTTGGATATATATTTTAAAATAAGTTATTTAACTGTTGTTCAACACGCCGTATGAGTAATCGTTCCGAAAAAATCGGAATCATTCCGAAATTCAAAGGCAAGTTCTGGTGTTCCAAAGTGAAGCTTATGAATCCCGACATTTTCTGCTCTATTTCGAAATATACCGAAATTTCACTCATTTCAACAAAAAATAGCAATTAAGTCAAATATAGAAAATACCGCCCAACTGGCGATAAATCACCTAATCTGGCGAGAGTGGCAATCGCATGGTTTTGTATGAATCAATTGATTTTTGAACGCAAACTGTAATTTTTGTTTTCTCTACCACATATTTACCAAAAAAAAAAAAAGATACAGGAAAGTTCGGGAGAAAAGGGATACCTTCTGCTCTGCTTATGTCGAATTCGAGTCACTTTTATTAAAAAATAAACCGGAAAACTTCCCCGGTTGCATGTGATACAACAACACTTCACATTTAAGGCGAACTCACGCCCACAATCAGTGCTGGCACTTTACTACAAGTGTGGTAAATCTACTATTTTATTAACACTTTAAAGTAACAGTACTGTTCACAAAACGTGAGTTTCAACAAACTGCATACAAAATGAGCTGAAAATAAGCCATTTGTCTAAAGGCTGTTATAGAGATGGGCAAAACCGGTCGGTGTTTAAGAGTGATTGGTTGTTTTTTTAACCGGAGTTTTTTCGGTGTTTTTTTAGAAGACAAAAACCGTGACACCGGTGGAAAATGTGAAAAACCGACAACTACATTATATCTTGCAATACAACACTGACAAAAAGTCGGCAAATGTGGTAAAACATGGAAAATTTTCAAAATAAAATCTGTATATATATATAAACTTGTAAAAAAAAAAATCTGTACATTAAATATTTTTTTGAAATTCTTTTTGCGATGGACGTTTTGGATGACGCTGAGTCCAAAAACCGCATTTTTAAATTTTTTGTCTGTCTGTCTGTCTGTTAAAGCATCACGCGAAAACCACTGGTTTTTTCGACTTATCTACTCTGTTCTATCTCGAACATCAGAGGGCGCTGTACTACAAATATTTTGAAAAACCTCGAAAAACTCCTAAACCGTGCACCCGATTTATATGAAAATGGGTATATAGAGGTTTCCGGATACGGTGAATTTTCATGACTTATCTACTCTGTTCTATCTTGAACACCAGAGGGCGCTGTAGTACAAACATTTAAAGAAATCGTGAAAAAGTAGAAAGCCGCTCATCCGATTTGGATGAAAAATTTTATTAAAGGATATTCATGTGGGACAACTGTTTTGGCGTTATTTCTTTTGCTCTGTTTCGAAAATTAGAGGGCGCTGTTGTACAATTTGTACAAGTGCATGTTATTAAACTGTTCCTACACGGCTGCATCGATTTTGATGAAATTTTTTGTTTGTGTTTAAGTGGATCTCTGGATGTTTCAGATTCGCAATTGGACCCGGTTAGGTGGCTCTGTGATCGGGTTCTATGAATTTTGTTATTATAATTTATCTCCGAAACTATTCATCCGATTTACATGAAAATTTGTATTTAGGGGTTTTCGGGTACGGTAATTTTTATGACTTATCTATTAGGTCCTGTATTGAACACCAGAGGGTACTGCAGTACAATTGTTTTAAAAATGTCGAAGAACTCCGAGCTTTACATTTTTACAAAGGAATTTTCGGATACGGTGGGTATCATGGACTTTTTTTTCTGCGCTATCTTAAACACCAGATGGTGCTGTAGTACAAATAACTAAAGAAATCGTGAAACACTCAAAAACCGCTCACCCGATTTATATAAAAATTCGTATATCGGATATACAGGATTTGATATCGAGTATGAAAAGGGCTTTGGCGTTATTTGTTTTATTCTATCTCGAAAACCAGAGGGCGCTGTTGTACAAATACCGCAAAAAACTCGAAACAACTCATATAAGTATGATATTTATAAGTGGTTTTCGGGTGCGGTGAGTCTTTTGGCGCTATGTAGTTTGCTATATCTTGAACCCCAGAAGGCGCTGTACTACAAAGTACAGTAAAGCGTAGCAAAGCGCGAAGGGTAATAAATATCTTCTTTATGTGTATTTATATTACTTTCTTTTTTCGCCGAATTCTGTGGTATTTGAGTACGCGTCATAAGTTGGCGTTGTTTTGACATTGCAATTTCTATTTTCAATGCTTATTTAATTTTTGTCCAGTTTTCTCGCAAATTGGCAAAAATTCGTTTTTCCTCTGATTTTTTTCAAAAATGTGCAATCTATCGAATACAATATAAAACTTGAAAATATATTTTTGCAAGCGATTGGCGGCACACACACACAAATCACGATTTCCCTAACTTTTCTCATAATTTTCAGATGTTGAAGCTACATTTTGCTCATTTCGTCGAAGTTACCGGTTTGTCTCATCAACTCCCGAATGTTACGAATTTTAAGCCGGGTATTCAGCTAGTCATTTAATAAAATTTTTCATCCAAATCGGATGAGCGGCTTTCTACTTTTTCACGATTTCTTAAGAGATTTGTACTACAACGCCCTCTGGTGCTCGATATAGTACAAAAAAGATAAGTACAAAACAGTCACCATATTAGAAAACTCCTATATACCAATTTTTCATGAAAATCGTTTAACAGCTTAGAAGTTTTTTAAAATATTTGTACACAGCGCCCTCTGGTGTTCAAGATAGGACAGAGTAGATAAGTCATAAAAACTCACCATATCCGGAAACCTCTATACACAAATTTTCACGCGAATCGGATGAACGGTTTCGGAGATAAACTATAAAGACAAAATGCCTTAAACACGTTCGCAGCGGGTTCAATTGTGAATCTGAACCATGCAGGGATCCACTCAAACACACACACAAAATTTCATCAAAATCAATGCAGCCGTTAAGGAACAGTTTAATAACGTACAGACGTACAAATTGGACAACATCGCCCTCTAGTTTCGAGAAAGAGCAAAAAAGATAGCACCTTGCCGTACACTCAGAAAAAAAAGGACATTAAACAACCGTAAAACTAACATTTTTAGTTCACAAAAGTCGTCCGACATTAGAAAATGTTAAAATTGATATTATGCAAATGTACTTTTTACATTACGAAACTTACGTTGAAAAATGTATAACTGATAAGATAATAATGTTATTTTAACATTGAAAATTCACAAAATGTCATAACATTAATGTAGTAAATACATTTAAAATGTGTAATTGATATGAAAAAATGTAAAGTTAACATTTTATAAATGCAATTCTGATATTATGATCATGTTGATTTCACCTGTTTTAATGTTCAATTTAGTGAGAAAAAAGTTAAATAAAACACTGAAAATTTTTTTTTTTGATTTATTTTTGTTCATTCAAATTTTTCCTTAGATTGTACATAGTTTATTTAAAATAACTTAAAAGAAATTATTTCTAATTAAAGAACTTCCATCAGGAATATAATATATATGAACTGGAGGACCCGTAATAACTTTAATGTCCATTATTTCAAAAAATTCAAATTTAGAACGTATGGTATACGACTGATAGTGTTCATCAAAATTAACAATTCTATTTTGCGGCTGTAATCGTGATCACAGATGGACGGACAGACGGACACACGGAAATAAACAGGTGGTTATGCTGACCAAAAATATATAAGCTTTTCTATACCTGCCATGCCTCCATATTGACGTTGCAAACGGAATGACAAAGTTAATATACCCCTTACGCAGAACGCGTTGGGCAAAATAAATAAACACTTAATTGTAAAACTCGCTGTAATCGAGATCACAGACGGTTACACGAAAATTAACTCAGGTGGTGATGCTGATCAAAAATATATATACTTTTCTTTTCGTACGCAGAACGCGTTGGGGTATAAAAAATAAACACTTAACTCCAAAACTCGCTGATGATGAAGTGCGGCTCCTTTTGTAGATATCCTGCTCATCAATCAATCTTCGTACGTTCGGTGAACAATTTTCATTTTGGACATTCTCTGTGAACTAAATATATGTTTTAATTAACAATATTTTCTTGCTTTTAATTGCCGTATTAAACGTATTTAAATTGTATTCTATTCTTGAACAATGTAAAAGGGATCATATATTGATATCAACATTTATAATGTTAATTTCATAAATATATATGAAATACTATCAATTTTACAGTAAAACACTGGTAAACTAGAAAACATATTAAATGTAATTTTAACATTAACAATTGATATTGCAACGTAAAACATTAAATTAGCAATTTGATATTTTTCTTATCACTTTAACATAATACATGTCAACTTAACATTTTTTAACGTAAAATCAACCTTTTCTGATTTACATTGGAAATAGCATTACAAAACGTAAATTTTACATTGCTGCTTTTTTCTGAGTGTACTCGAAAATCGCTAATTTCAAATTTTCATCCAAATCGAATGAGCAGTTTGTGAGTTTTTAACGATTTCCTAATATTTGCACTAAAGCGCCCTCTGGTTTTCAAGATAGCACAAAAAAGATAAGTCCAAAAACTCAACGTATCAGACAACCCCTATTTTCCAATTTTCATGCAATTCGGATGGACGGCTGAGGAGCTGTTCGAGGTTTTTTAAAATATTTGTACTACAGTGCTCTCTGGTGTTCGAGAGAGAAAATAATAGATAAGTCAAAAAACTCATCGTGTCCGAGAACCTCTACATACAAAATTTTATGCAATTCGGATGAACGGTTTTGTACTTTTTCGACTTTTTTAAATATTTGTACCACAGCGCCCTCTGGCGTTCAAGATAGAACCTAGTTTTTAAGTCATAAAAACTCACCATTTCCGAAAACCTCTATATACCAAATTTCATGCAAATCGTATAAGCGACTTAGGAGTTTTTTGACGTTTCTTAAAATATTTGTACTACAGCGCCCTCTGGTGTTCAAGATAGAACAAAGTAGATAAGTCATGAAAATGCACCGTATCCGGAAACCTCTATATACCAATTTTCCGAGTCCGAGAACCTCTTCGTACAAATTTTCATGCAGAAGCTCCATTCCTTACCAGTTTTACTTTGTATATGTGTGTTACGTATATTATTTCAATAATACCCAAAAAATTTGAAAAAAAAATTAAAAATTTAAAAAATTTTAGGCCGTTAGAGTGGGGGAGGGGATGGGGGTTTCTAAAAAAGGATGCCTCCATCTTGTCACGATTTCAACCCTTCTAGTCATCTGATAAAAAGGATTCTCAATTAGTAAGAATGTCGCTATATCTCGGACTAGGAAAAAAAAAGAATTGTTATATCAAAGCATAGCACTTTGATTTTAAAGTAGTTATTTAAGAAACAACTTTATTTGATTAATACGAGGGGTGCCTTTTATATTTCGGGATTAGAGAACAAAAACAAATATTAATCATCGAAAATCACTTTATTGTTTTTCAAAATATTCTCCATTAAGATCTATACACTTTTGCATGCGTTTGAACCAATTGTCGAAGCACTTTTGCCACTCTGATTGAGGTATCTCCAAAACATGCATTCTGAATGCCGCAACCGCTTCTTCGGGCGTCGAAAATCGTTGTCCACGCAGTTTATTCTTCACGGTTGGGAATAAAAAGAAGTCATTCGGTGCCAAGTCAGGACTATACGGCGGATGACCCATCAAATCGATGTTTTGGGTGCTCAAAAATGCAGTTGTTTGAGCCGATGTGTGAGAGCTTGCATTGTCGTGGTGAAGAGTGATCCGTCTTCGGCGGTTGGTTTTCCTGATTTCTTGGAAGACAACTGGCAAACAAATGGTTGTGTACCACTCAGAGTTGACTGTTCTGTGTTGTTCTAGTGGTACGGTTGCGACATGTCCATATTTTCCGAAAAAACAGGCGACCATTTGCTTGGAAGTGCTTCGTGCGCGAACAACTTTTGTTGGATTTGGCTCATCTTGAAACACCCATACAGTCGACTGCTGTTTACTTTCGGGCTCATACGCGTAAATCCACGATTCATCACCTGTCACGATGTCATAGACGTGTTTCGAAGCACCGCGATCGTATTTTTTGAGCATTTCCTTCGACCAATCGACACGAGCCTTTTTTTGAGCGATTGACAAATTGTGTGAGATCCAACGCGAACAAATTTTTTTGACAGTCAAATGTTTATGCAATATTGAATGTATGCTGGTCCCACTTATGCCTAAGGTTGCCTCAATCTCACGATAGGTAACATGACGATCTTGCAATATCAGTTCGCGCACAGCATCAATGGTTTTCGGAACAACAGCTGATTTCGGACGACCTTCACAAAATTCGTCTTGGAGTGAACTACGACCACGATTGAATTCACCATACCATCGATAAACACTGGTCCTTGATGGAGCTTCATCGCCAAAAATTGAATTAAGTTCATCCATGCACTGTTGCTGTGTTAATTCACGTCGAAAGTTGTAAAAAATAATCGCACGAAAATGTTCACGATTTAATTCCATTTTTAGACCGAGATGAATCTTTTAAGTTACTATAAACAACACAAATAGCGCTCGTATGTCAAAACGTTCTGAGTACGTATAAGCCAACAAATGTCAAACTTTGCGATAGAGCTTTCAGTTGACAGATTGCAACACCAGGGTTGCCAAATCCCGAAATATAAAAGGCACCCTACGTAGAAACAGTGTTTGAAATCTCTAAAGTGAATTCTTTGTTTAAACTAAACAAAATTCTTTGAATAAACGAAATAGCCACTTAAAAATTTTAAGAAAAAATTGGGTATTTCTCTAAAAACTTTATATTACACTTCTAATCGTATTTAGCATAAACAGTTAATATTTTTGCCAAAAGACAAAGAAAGAAATTGAAGAAAGATTTGTTTGATGATGCCGTTTTGAATTTGTAATGTTTCGTAATTTAAAGAATTTTTTAGTGATTCCCAATTAATTCTCTGATAAATCTTCTTTTGCATATGTCTGTATCTAAAGTTTCTGCGTTTTTACTAAACATTTTTAATAAAAATACGGTTTTACCAATTTTTTTACGCAATTCAAAGAATTAATTAGTGGACTCCCGTTATTTCGTAGCGTCGTGTTTGTTTCGTTGTTTTGTACATTCATTTAGTTTTCGCCATCAGAAGAATTTTAAGCTCTAAAATTTTGAAGTATAAATGTAAATTCTGCAACAATATAAAGTGAAAAACGAGCGAAAGTGAAGTGAAAAAAGTAAGTGAAAACAAAACGTTATCCGAAGTGAAAGCGAAAATTAAAAAATGGAACAACAAGTGATTTTGTTCGAAAATTTGGCCGAAGAACAACAGTTACTTGTCCAGTGGGGCTGTGAAGATTTACTCACAGATTTCATGGCTAAAAAAATTGATATGGAAGCAATGGCATTAATGACACTCGATGATATAAATAACCTTATTCCAATCGATCGACTGGGTCTTAGAATAAAGTTCAGGCAAAAATTATTACAATGGCGTGCAGAAAAAGTAAGTTACTCGATGTATTAATATGGGTACGATTACGATTTTCGGCTGCCTTGATCGAACGAACGAAGATGAACCGAAGACAACCGAAAAAAAACGAAGACTAACGGAAGGCAAATAAAGCTTAACCGAAGACTTACGGGCAAAACTTAAGATGAACGAAAGATCAACCGAAGACAAGCAAAGCCAAACGAAGATTAAACGCATATGAGCTGAAGACAAATGAAGCCAACCAAATATGAACTGAAGACGAAAGTGGTAAAAACTATGATCTACAAAAATGATCTTTGGTAAATTTCATTAACTTTCGGCAAGGGGGACCAAGGCTTTTCAGATTTTTTAAAAATCGACAGCTCGAAAACATAGTTGTATCGATTTTTCTTTTGGCTATTGTTATTTTGACAAAAAGTGCTTTTAAGTGCATACCCAAATCTCGGCGCACCGGAAATCGTAATCTCTCATACATATGCATAGCCAGCAAAAACCCAAGATCATCTATTTAGGAGTCTCTTCGAAAAAAAATGCTGCTATGTGTGTTAATTTTAAAATTTGTTTCTGAAAGGGATTGGCAACTCCATTAGCAGAAACGCTTTCGATGAACACTAGTATTCAAAATTGGATAGCCGAGCAACGATCTTTATCATATTTTTCGTCGCCATTGTCATCATCAACACCTGAAATACATCCATCGTGTTCACCATCTTCAAGCAAGACCATAACAAAAGATTTTAAGATCGTCAGTTTGATTTCCAAATACTTGTTTTAAAACCATTCACACAAGCTTTTTTTGTCAACAGAATCTATTGGATATATTGAACAATTCACTCGTTGGAAAAAGTATTTACGACTTACATATAAATAACCAACCTCTGACACATAACAGCCGAAATGATTTGTGTACAATTATTTGCGCAGCGTGGATAGAGAATAAAGTTGAGCAGGTCGTTAATAAACACTACCGACACGCTGTAACGGAAATCATAAAACTATTCCCAAACGAAACTGAGGTAGCAACATTTGAAATTGCTTTTTTATTGCTTTACACGTAGACTTTTCAACATTGTTACAGGATAGTTATTTAAGCTCTGATCCGAAAATAAAAGGAAGATTACCACAAAGATACTACAGTCTGACCCGTAAATATAGGGAAAAGGGTATAATTGAAAGTCGATACCGAATAAAAAAACAGAAAACAGAACAAATTGATATCAATTCTGTATTAAATACCGATCAACCTGATGATATCATTTTGTCAAATCAGATTTGGCTGAAAAATAATAAAGAGCCAGAAACGTTGGTGTTTGAAAAATGGAGAGCAACGCATAAGCTCCGTATGAAGGATGTTATTGAAGATAAAAACGTAGTTGAAGAGTGGCCAATATTGAAACAGCAAATCGGAGCGCCATTGGTGGGTATGGCGTAGAACCATTAGTTTTGTTTAATAGTAAATAATTTGTAATTCTGTTATATTAATTATTGCTAACTCTTTTAGATCGAACTGGACTTTGATATTCTATATCCTGGAAAAAGTGAGCTTCTATTCTCGAAGTGGACAAATTTAAAATTAAAGCTTGCTGATGTTTTTAAAAGAAACATAAAAGATATTTCTTCAAAAAGTCTTTATGAAAAGCTTATATCTGGAGTGTTGAGTGAAGGTAAGCGATACAACAAAAACTTTATTAAAAAATTGATATTTAATAACTTGAATTTTTATAACCTATATAAATAGATTCAAAGAACTATTTATATTGCATACTTCTTGGGGCTGTTTTAATTCCTTCTGGAATTCACGTGCGCAACGAAACTGGCAAACTTTTTGGAAACCATCGATCCTAGAAGGTCAAAACTATATGGTCCTGCTCATTGAGGTAAGACGTGAAAACAGTTTTCTGAAGCTAAAGGTTCTAAATTTTTCTTATTTTTCAGATCGAAAATGATATTTATACTTGTGTGGAAAATCACAGAAAGAAATTATTCGAACGTGGTTTAACAAATCAACCACTGTTAGTTGTTGTTGGTGAGATAAACGCAATCAAGAAGTTTTATGTAAATTATAACGACTTTTTTTATGAATTTAATTCTTACATGAAGGCATTACTGTAATTTTTCAAATTTTTCAAGTGTTCAACCTTAAATACCCAGAGCCATGTAAGCAAATTTGGCAATTTTTTCAAAATTTTATTTATGAAATACCTTTAAAAGGGAAAATATCAAGCCAACTTCACAGTTTGTTTTCTGAAATGAAATAATCTTTATAAGTATCATAATGTTGTATATTTGTTTTGTATGTCGTAAGTCATTCTCTTTTGTTAAATCTTACATGAGCCATTTGAAAATTGGCCATAAGCTTTCTATTCATTCTACATATTTTCAATGCACTAATTGTCCACAATCTTTTCAAAATATGTACGCATTTCGTCGTCATATTGTTAGACTACACCCGGAATCAAATTTTAGTAATAGGGTCACCGCTGAGGTTCAACATTCATGCTCAACAAGTAGAGAACTATCTCCAGAATTGAAAGCATCAGAAAAAAGGCTAAATACAAATACTGACAAAACATTTGACTGCTCAAATCAATGTTTTAATTTTGCTTTAAAGCTGTATGGACATATGTCCCTTAACAGAAAATAAGCAACTGAAATAATCAAAGACTTTGAAGAGTTTATTAAAACAATTGTAGATGAAGTTGAAAAAATGTCTGATTTAACAACAATTAAAAATAGTCTTAAAAGTGTTAAAGATGCTTTTACTTCTCTAAATTCAGAATATAAATTTAAAAAAGAATTGAAATCGCAAAATATGTACACTGAACCCACCGAATTTTTAATTGATAGTTCTAAAACTTTAACAAATTTAACATCGAAATGTTCTAAAGGAGTGTTATTGCCAATCAAAGATAATATCGTCAGATATCTTAAAGAAAACAATAATTTATTGTTAATGATACAAAAAATGCAAGATTTGAAATCTAAAATAGAAGTATGTAACATAATACAAGGGTTTTCTTGGAAGAAAAAAACTGAAATCTATAAAAATAAACTTTGCTTGCCTTATGTACTTTACCAAGATGATTTTGAAGTAGACAATCCCCTTGGATCAAAAGCGGGTATTGACAAGATATCTGGCGTTTATTTAAGCTTTCCTCTGTCAGCAGATTTTCAAATTTCAAAATTAGATAATATTTTGACATGCTGTTTTACTAAAGCTGCTGATATAACATATGGTAATAACTCTAACTTTATGCCGCTTGTAAATGTGCTGCAAGACTTAGAAGAAAATGGTGTTGTAATACCTACAAAAAACGGTTTAACTAGTGTTCATCTAATATTATCAGCAATAACTGGAGATAATTTAGGCTTAAATTCAATTTTAGGTTTCACAAAATCATTTTCTTCTCATTTTTACTGCAGAATATGTACATCTGAAAAGACCACTATGCAAAAACAAACAGTTGAGAATGTGTCTATGCTTAGAAATGTTGAAAATTATAGAATCGGGGTAGACACAAAAGATGTTTCAAAAACTGGAATAAGAGAAACTGTGTATTTAATTCAATAAAATCTTTTAACGTAGTTGATAATGTAACATGCGATATAATGCATGACATTTATGAAGGAATTTGTCACTGCGAGTTATCTGAAATTTTAAGTTACTTCATATCTAAAAAACAATATTTTAGTTTATCTGCCTTAAATTCGAGGAAAAATTCATTTAATTATGACCCATTAGACAATAAAAACAAATCAGCAGATATTGAAATGAAACATATAAATCGAAAAAAAATTAAAAATGTCAGCATCAGAAATGCAATGCTTTATATTTTATTTTCCCTTAATGATAGTAGACTTTGTTCCGAGCGATGATATAGTTTGGATATTTTTACAACTCCTTTTAAAAATTATTAAAATTGTTAGCTTACCATATTTTACTGAACCAATTATAGATGATTTGAAAGAAAGTATAAGGCTTCATCATCAATCATATATAGACATTTTTGATAGACAATTGATACCCAAACATCACTTCATTTTACATTACCCGAATGTAATACGCAAGTTAGGACCAATAAAAAGATTGTGGACGATGAGGTTTGAAGCAAAACATAAGGAATCAAAGGCATATGCACACATAATTACTTCTCGAAAAAATATCTTATTAAGTTTGGCTACCAAATCAAATTATCACTTTGCAAGTAACAATAATTCTTTTAGCAAGTCTAAAACTGTTCAAATATCATGTGGTGATGGTAAATATATAAATTTTACTTGTTCCGATGTCTGGGAATATCTTAAACCAAATATGGATGATACATTATTTACAAACGTTTTTTCAACTAATGAAACTATTCTTAGTAATATTGTTTATAAACTGAATACTATTTTGGCTATATCCGAAGAATTCGATACAATTCTTTTTTATATAATTATATACATTTTATGTGAATCTGATGAAAAAATGTATTTTATTTGCGAAGAATTGAAAACAAAAAAACTTATTAATCAATTGGATTGCTTTTGTCTAATTGAAAAAGATAGTAAAAAATGTTATAAAGTCGTCGAATTAAAAGATGTGAGATTTCCACCACTACATTTAATTAATTTGCCTGATAAAACAACTGTTTTAAAATTAAAGCCGCCATTTTTTTGAACATTCAAATTAATGTAAAAAAAATTAAATACATTGACAAGTATTTCCAACCAATATTTATAATAAATAAATTTAATTTCATATAAAAACAAAATTTCTTTTACTTATAAAATTTTACAGGTAATTTAATATACAATATTTTTCTCAGTGTGGAATATGATGAAATAAAATGAATTTACTGGTGAAAATGCAAATATTTTCATTAATTTAACTAATAAACTTTAACTAAATCATAGAAAAAAGTATACCCTTTTTAGAAGAAAATTTGTCTTGTTACAGAAAATTTTGTCTTATTCGGCAAATGTATTCATTGAAACATCAGCCCACCCAGTCTGAAATTTTTCCAACAATACTAATTATTTCTCTAATTTTCTTAATTAATGGTATGATTTTCACACAGCTGGATTAGTAATATCAAAGAATTCAGTATGTCATAGTTACAAAAGAAATAGCGCACTAAAAAATTAGAAGGAAAACCATTCTTTGTTTTTAGCATTTAAAATAGTGAAAGCATAAATTAATTTTCAGTGTAAACACTACAATTTTCTTTTAAAAAGAGAAATAATTTGCTGATAAGAAGATATTTAATTATTCTAAATCAAAGAATCTAAATTTGTGAAATTATATAATTATATTCTATGACTGCATATCGAAGACAACATTAGTAAAAATTGAACAATGTTTTATATGATTTCAACATATCTATTTTTTGAGTGTTCGCTTCTCTCGTGTGTCCAACGACGCACCTGTGTTTTTTTATGTTTGGTCTTATCATAAGTTCATGCAGATTACTCACGTTGATATGTATTTTAAAAATTTGTATCGATTGATTTTTTTTAAGAATTAGAGATTGTCCTTTTATAACGCCGCTTTTAACATTAAACAATACAAAGGAAAACTCACCTCGCTCTACCTTTTTCAATGAAAAAGTAGTGGTAGAAATTTTTTAAAATGAAAATCGGTTTCGGAATACACTTCCTCTTCTTGTAGACCGGTGTTATTTTAACCCTATTAGTACTGCCTTGAGACTTTGAGACTCATTTTGACTATGCGGTGTTTTACTGGTGTAAACATTTTTTTTTTTTAACAATTGGGGTTTCTTGCATTTTGAACTGCAGAAGTTCTAAAAAGAATAACTTTAAAAAAATGTATACATGTTTTTTTTCTATTTTTTAACAAAATTAACTTATAAAGCTAACACAAAGTACTGAAATGAGTCTCATATAGTTCGAGTGCAGCAGAAAAGAACCTGAACACATTCAAAGCATGGTTGTGTTTGCTTTGACTTTTGCGTGATTGTTTACGCATTTGCTTTAGTAATAATAAGTAGAACAATCGACGAAAAATTGGTGCCATTTCGAGGAAGATTATCTTTTCGGTAGTATATTCCCTCTAAGCCTGACAAATATGACATTAAGATTTGGCGGATATGTTATAGTACAACCAGTTATCCACTTAAGGGGGTACCTTATCTTAAAAAAAAGGACTTAATTTACCGCAAAAAGTGGTAGAGGAGCTTACAGAACTGTTTCATCGATCAAACCGTAATAATACGTTTGATAACTATGTTACGAGCTTCGATTTAGCTAAAAAGCTGCTATCAACTGCTATCAATGTGTGTAGGACCGCTGTAGAAAAAATAAAAGATCCATTCTGCAAAATTTTTAACCACATCCACAAAAAGCAGTTGAAACAAACCTTTTTTGGTCTTAGAATATTTTATTATTAACGATGCATCACATCAATACGAGTAACATAGACGAGGAAAACTGAAACAAATCAGCCATACATTTCTTTTTTGGACAAAAAACCCCACGCTTTTTCGGGCAAACGCAAATCATGCAGGTGACCAGTGGCAATATTTTAAACTTTGTTTGATAAATCCGGTGTGGCAGCTAAAGTCGTAAATATCCGGAATATAAAGCAGAAAAGCATCGCAATCGAAAATTAGCGCAAAATATTTTGACTTCGTTGGTAGATGAACTGGTAATATCAAACATACGATGGCGAAATAAGCATCGGTTATCTAAGGCAACTGCATCAAACATCGATGATATCGTCGTTAATTGCTACAACCAAAGTAATCTGCATACAGCGGATTCTATAAAAACTCACGAAACCGTTGCCAAGAAACGACGATGCTGTATGTGCCCACCTACACGAGGAAGGCTGAACAATCAGCCTAGCAGCATTCTAGTGGCCCACGCCTAGTAAGGCATTCTTAAAACGTTGTAATTTTTACCAAATGTCATAATAAACATTTCAAATCCCTTATATAAACTATACCTTTAAACTTAAAATGTTATTGTCGCTTTTCTTTTTACAAAATGTATGTGAGTCCGAAAGACTCACTTCAGTACTTTGTGTTCGTAATTTTACCCAGTACTAATAGGGTTAATCAAAGGAGTTTAAATTATAAATGTGTGTGGATACACCGATTATGATATTTATGCGGGAAGCTTGAATTAGGTGTGGGAGTGAGTTTGAAATCTTCCCAACTCTTGCTCATTGTATCTCACCAACAATGAACACATTTATGGTATAAAGCACACGGATATTTGTTGCCAGAAGCCAAACTGTAACCGCTCACTCATTTTTTCCATTAATTAACCAAAATAATAGTGTTCTATAGGTATTCACTTAATTGAATTTGTATGAATTTAAGCAAATTTTGAAGCATTGCATATAAAACGCTAATGAGTACAAATATGGCGGTTATTTTGTGGGTTGCGGTTTTAAATTATCGTGATGATCTAAAATTTAATTTTGTGGTTTTTTCGTAGCTGATGTATGATTGTACAGCATTGACGAAGTGATTTTTTTAATAACTAATTTGTCACACCTCAATAGCAGAATAACAATAACTATTCCTTAATAAAAAAAAGTGTACAAATTAAACTTTGTTACAATAAAATAAACAATCTCCCCTCACTTCCACCTAAAATAATAAAAACAAAAATGTTTAAACTAGCAGTTATCAAGTACTAATGAGAAATTCCAAATAAACAGACTGTAAGTCACACAATTAAAAAATAAAAGAAAAAAGAAAGCACAATAAACAGTACATAGCACGTAAAAATCAACCAACCAAAGAATAATTATACCAGCTAGGATAACTATTAAGCTTCTTTCCACTTTTGTTGAAGCTTGTTGTCTGTCCCTCTAATAATGACAAGAGTTAAAAAAGTGGTTACAATTCCGAGTTTTTATTTCTCATCCTGAGTAGCTACCTAATATTCTGGCGCAAAATGTTGCTCTGTAATTATTTCTTACTCTTTCTTTACTCCCGCCATTAGGGCTTAAACACGCATCTAAATGCTAATTGTTGCTCATTTTTAGTGAAAAATATTTTAAAAAACAATTTTCTTACCAAAAATGCAACTCTACGTCGGATATTTTTGATGGTAATGGCTAGTCATTGTTATTTCACAAATAAAAAAATAAAGATAAAACTGTACTTTGTAATAATATATTACAAATTCAAATAATATATTATATTAGGATGTTCCAGCAACCATATTTTTTTATTTGTTGGCGGTAAAAGGGGGTTTTTGCTTCCAGGTGGAAGCGTTTTTTTCACCACTCTTGAAATCGCCCCCGGTCTGTCAAAAAATTCTGACAGGGAGAGAGCAATTGTTGATAAGTGTCAAATCATTATTTTCTTTGCTTAATACACGAAATATTATAAATATTTTCTTAACTAAATTGTGAAGTGGTAACAAGTTCAATGTGTGATAATGTGATAATTAAGTGTTATTTGACTCAACCACAGCGACGTGTTATGGTGTTATGGAGCACTTATTACAGAAATGTACCAAGGGAACTATCTGGCCAATCACCTAGATGGTAATTTAATGTGGCGCCGCACAGTGTAAGATTCTGCCAAACTGAGGGGACTTAATACAAAAAAAAAATTTGTTTCAAATTCAATAATCTTTTAGTACATGTTCGAGAATATACCAATGTTTCGAAAATGAACACAAAAGTGAATGAAGAAATTCTTTTCAGCAAGATAACGGGTTTATGACACAGGTGTTATTGATATACATACAAAAATAAATTTGTCAGCATGCATCAGTCACAAAATTGATGTGCTTAAAGTAAAGTCGTGCGTGCTTTGTTTAGAAAAAAAGTATTTTTGTTTAAAACCTAATTAGTTAATTTGTATAACTTCCCACACGGCGTTTTGATATCTGCATTGTAAAATTTTATTATTTTTATTTAATCATCAACTAAAAAGTAAGCAAATTTTGGAAAAAATTCAATTTTCATAGATTCTAACTTACAAATTCTATCAGATTCCACGTTGACACCATATATAATATAAGCGGATAGATCTCCAGAAGTAATACAAAAAATAAAAAATTGCTTAATTTTGCCCAAAGGCCTAATTTTTTATAATGAGTGAAATATCACGCGAGGCTGTGTTTGAAGTTTGGGTAACTAAAATCAAACCTGAAAAGTTTGAATCGGTATTAACTTACATGTTAACCATTTTTGGAAGAGATGTGGATTATGAAAAGTTAAAAACACGTTTAAGAAAGCTATGCTACGATTGATACGAATAGTATGTAACAGGTGAGGCCAATAAAGCTAAAGTAGCTGAAAGGAAGAAGGAAATTCAATCCCGATTTAGAAACGAAACGGGTCTTTTAGTGGATATGCCAAAGCAAAAAACCGGTAATACCAATGATGGCAATACAGCCAGAAGATTCTTCAAAGATGCCGTAATAACATAGGACATAACGGGTATAAATTTGAATCTCATAAACAAGTTTTGCACAATACTAACTTGTATAGGAAGTGGTTACTCAATTAATATACCTGCTTTTCAACGTTACACGGAAGAAACTACAGAACTTTATTTGTCGGAATATTCGTGGTTCTACATGCCAGTAACTGTACATAAAATTTTATACCACGAAAAGGAGATAATATCTTCTTGCATCCTATCCATTGGCAATTTTTCAGAAGAAGCGCAGGAATCGAGAAATAAAGATGAAAGAAATTATCGCGAATTATTCACTAGAAAAACATCACGAGTGGACACAAATACGGATTTATTGCACAGACTGCTTATTTCATCCGATCCGATTTATAGGCAGTTTACGTACAACACCAAAAACCAAGCGAGGAGATTTATCTGCGCAAGTGGTAGAATTATTATTGGACTATCAATATAACGAAGACAATTCTGATAACGAAGAATATTATGATTAAATTAACAAACTCTTATTTCATTATTTTTTTTATATTATTATGTTTAAATTTATTGTTTATGTTGGAAACCCTGAAAGTAAGAAACATTTTCCCCCTTTTATTTAATTTAATATCTTCTCTATAAATATAGCTGCTTAAATATAAAAAAAGAGCTACATATAAAATAAATCAAGTACTTGTTTGACTTTAAAACTAGAAAAAGGATGTTTAAGTAGGGTTTGGGTGCTGTAGTTTCTGTCCAATGTTGCTCATCTTAGAGCTTAAGGGGGTCTTCTCATTGAGCAACTTTTTTTTTAAACTTTTTTTTTTTGCATTTATTTATAGCTTGGGTAGTTGTGAATATGCCCCTAAAAAGATTTTTAGAAATTCGAAATACTTTAGAAGATACACAATTTTTTGTGAAGCAAGGTCTGATGGACAAGAAGGTGATGGAGGTAATAAAACCAGCTTACGAAGCGCTGTCGGCAGATAATTTGCTTGAAAGATGCCTTGGATCTGAAACTCAGAATTCCAATGAGTCCTACAATTCTGTTCTTTGGTCACTTTCGCCCAAACACATCAACTCAGGCGCACGCACCATCGAAGTGGCCAATTTCATTGCAACGTGCCTTTTCAACGACGGTTTTATACCCATACTTAAAATTATGGGTTTGATGGGTATTGCGATTGGCAAAAACGCATACGAATACGCACTATCTCGCAATGAAGACAGATTGAACCGATCAGAGACTCGAGCTGCGGCATCATCAAAAGCTGGCAGAACGGCTCGCAGAGCAGAGAGGGCAGCAGAAAGCAGTTTCTACGAAAAAGAGCAAGGTGGCCTGTATGGAGCTGGCATCGCCGACTAATATTTGTAAGTAAAAATTGTCAGCTCTTTAAAACTGCATTTAAACATTTTTGATTTTTTTTTTTTCCCCAAAAAAATTACTTCAAACTTTAAACGCGTTTATCTCGAACCCACGTTTTTCGAACTGGCGGCCATGATATCTCCAGTTCAACTGAACCGATTTTCATGAAACAAAATGGAATCGACGCAGAATTGTCACCATTCTCGGGTGAACCTCGACCATAAGTTTAAAAAATTTTTTACTATTTTTTTTTTTTACACTAAACTACAAAAAAAAAACCCGAAATTGAAATTTTTTTTTTGAATGGCCGCCATTTTGTCAAAAAAAATCACAAAATTAAGCTTGAGGTTCACCCGAGAATTACATCTATAGTGATTATAACCCCGTTTTTTTTTTTCATTTCAGACGCTCCGGAGACCCGGAATCGTGGCCGCCGTGACGACACCTTTTTTTTTCACCACCAACTTTGAAGTCTCATTACTTTGCCCACGTATCGAGGCAAAAAAAATTTTTTTATTTACTTTGAACCTTTTGTAACACAATAAATAAAAAAAGTTTTCAATTATTCTTCGCGTTTTCAAATAAGAATTTTTTAAAAAGGGTCCAAAAAACGGGTTTTGAATGAGAAGACCGCCTTAACCAAACCATACAACATTAAAGTCTACACACCAAATTTTAAGTCGAAATCTCACAAAAAATTACAATGTGCGCCGTTGCAGTGTATATTACATACAATTGTCGAACACCTGCGCTGGAAAGTGTTCCAATCATCGACAGCATCAAGAGGAAGCTATCTTTTTTAAGAACATACCAAATATCATCGAGTAGTGGATTTACAGTGTTCAAAGACGCTATTATAAATAGCGTCAAGGTGTCAATGCCATTCCATATAATAAACTGTTCCTCAACTAACAGAATAACTATAATGGAATGTGCCGAAGAAATTCCTCTTAGCCAGGACAAAAAACTGGAAGACGTTGACTGTGGATTACACCATAATAAAACTTAAAAACTAATGAAATATGCAAATATATTAAGGCATCTTATATACATTATCAACCATTCCATTCACTTGTATTAAATTCTTTTTAGATTCATTATAGCCAGAAAAGACCTAAGAAGCTCAAACAAAAGCAGGCGAGCCAATTGATGATATTTTCCAATTGGAAGAAATGATGCAATTACATGCTTTTCCAACTTAACAAAGTTAGTAACTGCATAAGTGGCAACATGACACTTCAATGAAATTCTGATGAAGCAATAAGATAAGTACACTTGATATATTTAGAGTGATACTTTTACATCATTTAAGTACGCATGTATTTATTTAATTTATATTTAGATCTCGTCGGATTGACCGTGCCTAGGACTGAAAAACTGCCGCATAAATGGGAACTGCAATTTTTTACTATTCCCATTTACTAATGGCAACCAAGCAGGACAATAACGCCACAGTTACCATCGACAATCATCAGATGCATTCGCCGAAATCAAGTGATGTGAATAGTTCAGCTGAAAAGAAATACCAGATGCGGTAAAAAACTCAGGACGAAATAAAAAAAAAACACAATTTTGGCATAAAACTATGTCGCTAATATATTTCAACTTCATATGCTGCCAGTAGCAATGGCTTCGAGAGGTGAGGAAATTTAAGAATAGTTGCAAATACAAATAGAAACACATTTCAACTTAAAGCAGTTTTCATATGCTGTATATAAAAAGAATAATTTTTACAAAAATTTATTGCATAGCGTTCGGTTGCACGTAATTATGTTTAAAGAATTGTATAAGTTTATAAAATATTTAACTTAAATTGAAAGAAGTTCATGTCATAATTTGAAAATCTTAATCTTCATAAAATACCGTTTAATATCTTAACAGATAATTTTATTTATATTGTTATGATAAGGTTTAAAAAATTTAAAACAATAAAAGTTAATTTTAAGAAAATTCACAAAAATTTAGCTGCTTTTTAAACAGAACAGAGCTAAAACATTTATTTTAAGATACCATTTCAAAGTTATTATAAGTAATTAAAATAAAAATTAAAATTAATGAAATTTATAATTAAGCTGATTGACAAGAAAGTCAATTAAATCTTCTTTACAATAAAAATTTCTTGCGTCTGCATATGGGCATTTCCAAACTGGTGTTTCTACATACGATTTGTACGAAAAAATATTAAAAAAAAGAGTGAAAAAGTCAAATTTTTAATAAGATTTTTTTATATTTGCGTAGTAATTAAGTAGCACCATATAAAGTAAAAGGATTATTGCAACCAACTCCAAGGATTTAAAGATACAGTCGTGTCTGGATGTAGTGATCACCCGATATAGTGAACACCTCGATATAGTGAACACCAAAACTTTTGCATGGAGTGCTCTAAATAGTGAACAACTGACAATCTCTAAATAGTGAACAAAATTTTGAAAACAACTTCAAGCAGCAACTTCAAGAGAGCAGCAAAAACGACACAAAAGAACCACAAATAAAAGAGGGGATTCCCCTAAATTGTACTTTTGTTTTTTACTTTCTTGGTTCTTGCTTGATGTTAGCGTCCGAGTATGTTTTGTTTTTTGTCGAAAGCGTGCTATTTTCTGTGCTCTTGCGTCTTTAGTCGTTACTGAAACAGCGATAAATAAACACGTGTACCGATTGTTGTAAATTGATAGTGCGATCATGTCTTCCAGGAAATTCCTCTCGTTAAAGAAAAAGTCTCAAATTGTGGAAAAAATCGGAAAGGGCGTTAGTGTTTCATCTTTGGCTAAAATATATGGAGTTGCAAAATCAACAATATCGGGAACTAACAAAAAGAGGCGCAATATTATATCACACCAGACAATTGGAGCATCTAAGGGGAAGACTCTTAGAAAAGGCGAGTATCCGCGCATGGAGAAGCCATTATACAACTGGTTTATAGAGCAAAGAAAAAAAAACTGTCCAGTCGGTGGCGAAAAGCTGAAGAAAAAGGCAACAAAGTTGCACGCTGACATTAAGGAAACGGAAGGTAAATTTCATGCCAGCTCCGGTTGGTTGTCTGGAGTTAAATCGCGTTTCGGAATTCGACTGCTAAAAGTGTCCGGCGAAAAACTGTCATCAGATACCAAAGCAGTTGAACCATTTAAACATAAGCTCAGCAACATTATTTATGAGTTCAAGCTTTGCAAGGACCAAATTTATAACGCAGACGAAACCGGTTTGTTTTGGAAGATGCTTCCCGAAAAAACATATGTGAGCCAAACTGAAAAAACAGATCCGGGGAGAAAAGCAGAAAAAGCCATAATAACCTTTCTTGCATGCACTAATATAGGACAGCATAAAGTCAAACCGTTAATAATAGGGCGTGCAAAGAAGCCACGCTCTTTTAAATCGTATGATATTCCGGTAGACTACCGAAACTCTAAGAGTGCATGGATGACTGCAGACATCTTCAGAGATTGGTTTCACCATTGTTTCGTCCCTCAGGTACACTAAATACATAACACATTTAAACACTTTTATTGAGAATTTTTTAATTTTAAATCTCTTTAGGTCCAAAAGTTTTTGCAACAAAAGGGTTTACAAAGCAAAGCTATCCTATTGCTTGACAGTGCGCCAAGTCATCCGCCAGATAATGAGCTTAAAACTGCTGATGGCTCTATATTTGTGATTTATATGCCGCCAAATGTTACGCCCCTGATTCAGTCCATGGATCAAAATGTGATTCGCATAACTAAACTGTGCTACAAAAAACATCTGTTGTCATTAGCTGTAGGGAAGAACGACATCACTCAGTTTTTAAAAACTTTGACTTTAAAAGATGCTGTATCATTTTTAATGCTTGCTTGGAATCAGCTGCAGACAAATGTCATAGCGAAATGTTGGAAGCCTTTATTAGATTGCATCAATGCAACAGAGCCAAATCAAAGCGATGATGAAGTTGATGATGTTCCTTTGTGCTTGCTTCGACAAAAAATATTACAGGAAAAATACTCGTATAAAGAAATCCATGACATACAGAGTTTACTTCAAGTTGTTATCCCGGAGGTAATTTTATTGCCCTTTGTTTTCGTCTACCTGATCATTTAGTCGTTAATTTATTTATTATAGGAAACCTATACTGTTGCCAACATTGAAAAATGGAATGCGATCGAAGCCGGCGAACCGATTCATTTTGAGAGAGATGCCGAGAATATTGTAGAATCTAATGATGACGATCAATGCGAAATACCGATCACAAATCCGGTAAAAGCTACTGAAGCTATAGAAAGTTTCGACAAAGCTATCGCTTGGGCGGAGTTTAATACTTCTGATTATGCTGGCATACTAGCATTGCGAAGTCTACGCGAAAAAGCGGTGCGAAAGTCAATTTCTGAATTTACATATGTACATATATTTCCTTTTTCCTACAAATTTATTCTATTCAACTCTTGCATTTACATGTACTAATATGCATTTTGAGCAAATAAATCGAGTTTTTGAACAAAAAATGTCAACCTTGATATAGATAACAACCTGGATACTGTGAACAGGCCTTGCAAAAATTAATTCACTATATCCAGACACGACTGTATAAGCAAAACTATGCTCTGGCGTGACGTTACTTAAATTTCCATTGTGATTAAATTGGGTAATTAAGTAATTAGTTAATTGAGTAGTCAAGAAACAAATTTGATATATTGTTCTCTCCTTGCCTCAATGATATGGGATAAGATAATGCCGCGTTTCCATGTGATCTTTCAGTATCTTATCTTATCCCATATCACAAAGCACATGCTATAAAGAGCGAGATGCATATATCTACTTTTTCCTATAAAAATTTGACATTTGCAAAATATGTAAACAAATCATAAATTTATCAATTTCTGCAAGTTTACTGATTGCAAGACGTTCTTATTGAAATAACTTCTTGTTTGCGTACCCTAAATTGTTTTATATAATTATTATTGTGCAGACAGCATCAGGTGTTACAGGTAATCTAATTCGAGTGCCACAACTGCAGCAGCATCAGTAAAATACACACGAAAAAAAAAAATATAATAAAAAGTTTTGGTGAATCTACCAAGCGCCAAATTAAAGAAAAAAATCACTGATGCTTTCCATAAATGCGCTTAGGAACTCTCTGGCCAACTCTACATTGCATACTCCCGAGTCCGGAAATCATCTGCATTAATTGCTTAGCCACGCGATGGTTAAAAAAACCAAGAATGTTTATTTATTTTAAATCATACCCCTTGACCTGATTTGATTTTCTTTATTTTCCAATTTGTATTCGTAATTCTGTACTATTTCAAAACAATTAATATTGGCGCAAATAAAATTGACAGCTTGACAGCACAAAAACCACAACTATAAAAATGAATGTCATATTTATAGCATGTGATCAACTTTTATAGCAAAAGTTCAAGAAGTTGAACTTTTTCGATCTCCTAGCATCACAGGGGATATCACATGCTATAAAAATGAAAAAGGTATACCTGTTTCACACTCACATTCATCAATGCCATAAAGTAGGGCTCACATGCTATTTCTTTCTTACAAAAAATGTGATACTAGAAGATAATAGAAGATCACATGGAAGCGCGGCATTAAGGTTGCTCATTTCTGAGATTTTGTCACCATTAATACGATAAAACACATGTTCTAATTGCTTGATGTATTCGAGGAATTGACGCGAAGGTTTTTTTTTAAATTGCCCTTAGAGACTTCGTCAACCCAAGTCCATGAGGTATTGGTGTTATCTTGAAACTCTTCTAGGTTCAGTTTTCGAATAATATAGCCTGCTACATACTCGAGTCCATCACCATGAAGCTCATCAAAGTCTTGCGAAACTATTACAGGTGGAAATTGGTCACAGTCGCTGCTTCGTTGATCAATCTCTTCAGGCATAATTGAATCAATTGATTCAATTAAATCGTGCGAAAGAGATTGATCAAAGGTATTACAATATTGTGATGAGTTTGAAAGGTTAATGTTTGCAGCGTTACAAGTGCTAGTGGCGTTAGAAGTGCTAGGAGCATTAAATGAGCCTAGCCAATTTGTGGTGTCTACTTCGACGCTGCCTCTATTGTTTACAACTTCGGTGTTTCGTGCTGTTAATAATATTACAAATTGATGATAAATATTAAATAATTCAGTATTTTTTTAGCTTAATATTTTCTAAACTGGGCCCTACTCTCTATGGCGATGCGACAAAAACATTCGCAAAATTGATTTGATTGTATGGATTTGTGTATGCATCGCATTTCATTTTCTCATCGCATTGACTGGCGCATCGCAGTACAGAGTAAGGCCCCTGAATCCAAGCAATTGTTAGATTTAAATAACGTCTTTTAAAAACTTCTAAATACTTTATTTTTTATAATAAATTAGATCTGAATGAGTTTGTGGTTTATTTACTCAGAGTAAAAAACTTTGTTTTTCTTTTTATTTGAATTTGTGTTTCACAAGTAATTATTCTTGAAAATAGTAGAAAAAATTATACTTAAAAAAGTTTTTCAACATAAGAAATTTATATCTATATATATATATATAGTTTTTGTAAGTAAAAAATATATATATGATAAAAAATAAAAATATAATTCCATTCAGCCACCAAAAGATCATTAATTTTAATTTTTTTATAAAATATTCTTAGAGGCAATTATTGTTACAAATAATTTTTATTGTAAAATTTTTTTACATATCATTCGAAAAATAATTTAATTTTTTATTAACTTACATATCGATTCTGTCGCGGTAACGTTAATCTTATTACCAAAAAAACTCACCTTTTGGTAGCATTTACACCCTTTTGGTATTCTAGAAGCAAGCCAGTGAATATTGTCACCATCTCCTTAGGTGGTAACAAGTAAAACAGCCAGATGCAAGAAAAGAGTTTTATTTGTTCTTAAACGAGCTTACGACGTTTGAAAGCGTTACCGAGAGTACAGAATACCGATTACTACAAGAGACAAGATGTCTATTACCGGTAACACTCAGAATAGATCTGTTATAGGTAGTTTTTAATAAATAGTTTCTTAACTTTTATTACTTAGCTAAATTTTGTAAACATTACTGAAAGTTTTGCCTTAGGGCTATTTTTATTACTATTTAATTTCGTTCTTTTAAAATTTCTTAAAAATAGTTATTACTAAGAAAGGTGTTGTAGTTAAACAATACTAAATTAAATTATTAGTTCTGAGTAGTTATTACTTTTAAATGCTACAGATATAAATAGGTAAATTTCGCTTAAATTTCATTTTTTAAACTTTAATGAAAGTTTAATCTTAGTGATAGTTATTTTATTTTTCAGATTCCAATGAAAGAAAATCTAAAAAATAGTAATTACTAAAAAGGTTATTTTTTGAGGTAGTTAAACAATATCATATTTTTTATTAATTACAAGTCCATAGCTATTACTTGTTAATACTAGAAAAAAGTTTATAAACTTATATGAAAGTTGCATCTTACTGCATCATGCTGTACAAAGAAATGAACACTTTCGATCGTGAGAGATACGGTAAGCACAATATTTTTTCATACCGAATTATATTGTCGCTCGTTTGTTCGTTCGTTATACGTATTCGTTTTGACATATAGCAAGATGTGGTTAGAGATAGTTATTTTTTTTAAAATAGTGATTACTAAGAAGGTTCTTTTTACTTATTACAAAAAACCAAATAGGATTTGAACCTAGGTTCTATCCCATACAAGCCGCCTGAACCAGTATACCACGGCCACCATTTCTACTTATTACTTAGTAAATTACTAGTAAATAACTTAGTAATAGTAAATTAATTAATATAGATAATAATTATAAGATAATCCAGTACATATAGCGAAGTTTGACAAATAATAAGAAAAAAAAGGTAATAAACTGAAGAAAAAAAATTATTAATAATTGAATTACATTGGAAACCCAAAAACATGCCTAAAATGTATTTTCTCAGCCTGTATTTAAAGTTCATAGGTGTTGGATGGTCATAAAAGCCACCTTTGATTCGCATTGTGCTGAAAAAATGCTCCAGTATGTCTTGGTTAAGGCGGTTAACCAGCACATATTCCAAACGATACTTTTCCTTGAGGTATTGGTACAACATGCGAAGAGCATTATTTGATACCAAAATACCTCTCTGAATGGAGCAAGGCTTTTTTTTAGGACGTATCTGCTGCGTCATGACTATCCATTCGATCTAAAACATCATTTTGATATGAAAGCTCTCTGCCATAAGGTTTTTTCCACGGGTAATTAAATGTTGCCATCTTTGAATTGTGAACATCAAACCAATCGTTGACTAACTGTATGAAAGCAGCCGTTTCTAATGGGAGATACATTTCTTTGCCAAGAATATAGCACCGACGTATACCAGCAGCAATGCTATGGCTAAAAAGCTGAGCAGCGAGCTTAACTTTTTGGCGACCTGTGAGTTTAAAACAATGAATATATTTAATAGAATGTATATTACTTATTTGAAAATTTTTGATAAAAGACTTTAGATACCTGTATCACCACTGTTAAGTGATCATTGCTAAGCTTGTACACAATGGACACATCGGACTTCGAAGCATGATTTGCCAGTTGTTCAATTGTTTTTGGAGCTAATATTTTGTTGTCTACAAGCAGACCGGTATCAAGAAAATGGTGGTGCATCTGCGAACACGAAAACTTTTGCATAATTATCGATGGGATGTTCGAACCATGGCTTTTCTATAAAACATTCAATGTAAAAATTCAAAAATTTTGTGTATTTATATATTAACTGAACAATCTTGACTCACGATTAGAGACTTGAAGCTCTTTCCATAATAATTGGTTTGATGGCCCCATATCGGATACCATAGTAATTTATGTGAAGCCAGCTTCGTGAAGTGATATGATGATGTTATTCACGATGTTCACCGTCATTTTACAATCAAAATCGTAGAAGACGGGCAACTTCCACGAAGCTTTAAAACCACGCACAATCGCAACTTGGACATCTTTTTTTTGGCTTTCTAATGCTATCTGCGATTGAGTCATACTCATATGCCTCTTACACCTTCATTTCATCGAATGACAAAACAAAGTTTTTCGTCGTCCGGAAGGTTATTTCGAGACTTAAGGCAATCTATGGCAAAACTGAGTACCCCTTCTTCGATATTTATTTTCCTTGTCCATACAGTCAAAGTCGCAAAATGAGGCAAGGGAAGCCTTTACCATATAGGTGCCGGTAAGCCCTAGCAGAAGCTGCATGCAAACATATTGCATCGGAAATATCTTCCCAATCCCAGTGAACTTTTTTTGCTGGCTGTTCCAATTTTTTATTTGGCCTTGAGTAAAAACTTGGCTAATGGAAGAGTAAAGCGTAGCATGTGTTTCTAATTGCTTACAAAGGCTGGCGTTTTCTTCTTCAAGCCTGACTACTTTATCTTTCAGAAGCATTATTTCTACTCGAAAGCTGTGTTCTAAAAAATTGTTACTTAACACATACATTAAGGTGGGTCACCAAAAAAAGTTTGGCTTGTTACCGACTTTTTTGAAAGATCCTATTGAGAGGATTTCAGACCAGAAAAATTTTTTTTTTTAAGTTGTCTACATTAACAACCAAAATGGTCTTTTTGTTATAACTCGGTTATTTGATGTCCGATTTTGAAAAAGAGTATATTTTTAGAAAGATCTTAAAAATGCTAACAATCCGTAGTCAGAGGTCTTTGACCCTTGAGGTCATCTTCAATAAAATAATTCAGTTTTTTACTTTTTTTGCACTACGACCCCCAAAACTTTGCCCATTTTATATTTTGTAATTAAAGTTCATAAAAAATCAATAGGTCCGTGTGAAGAAATTTTTAAAATCCACTCATTGGAAAAAAAGTTACACGCGCTTAAAACTTCATTTTTGAGCTCAAAAATTAAATTTTAAGCGCGTGTAACTTTTTTTCTTATGAGTGGAATTAAAAAATTTCTTCACACGGACCTATTGATTTTTTATGAACTTTAATTACAAAATATAAAATGGGCAAAGTTTTGGGGGTCGTAGTGCAAAAAAAGTTAAAAACTGAATTATTTTATTGAAGATGACCTCAAAGGTCAATAATTTTTGACTACGAATTGTTAGCATTTTTAAGATCTTTCTAAAAATATACTTTTTTTCAAAATCGGACATCAAATAACCGAGTTATAACAAAAAGACCATTTTGGTTGTTAATGTAGACCACTTAAAAAAAAATTTTTTGTGTTCTGAAATCCTCTCAATAGGATCTTTCAAAAAAGTCGGTAACAAATCAAATTTTTTTTTCTTCCATAGGGGTCGACCCGCCCTAACATACATAGATCTATAAATGAAACTGAAATATTTACATGTTTAATGGCACATTAACTTACATTGTTTGGGTGCTGCGGTTTATGTGGGTGGGCTCTATTTCCATATCAGTTGGTGGTTCTATATGAACTTGCGGTTCTATATGAACTGCTCCCATATTGACTGCCTCTGGTGTAGGTGCATGGAGCCTTGGAACTGCACCAGGTTGCAGTCGGATAATTCCTGATGATCCTGGGCTATTTACAAAGTCTTACTTTGTAAAGTGTCCTTGTCATATTAGATCACTTTTTTTAATATTAACTCCAAGCATCAACCCAACGTTGCTGCTTTAAATTACACAACGGAGTCTTAAAAAATTTATAAGTTTTTTATCATAATTGTTTTTGCATAACGCACAGCGTCTTATAACTTTATTATTTTCCATAGCTTATGCACTTTTATGCTAAATATATTAAAAATTCACAAGAAACACAAATTTCACAAACTTTGTTTTGCTCGTTGGTTTTGCTAGAATTTACCATCAGCTGTTTTTGACAGATGTGGGTACAATTTTTGTGAGAGAGGTGAAAAAAACGCTTTCACCTGGTTTTCTTACAACATGCTCGCAAACGATCTAATTTTCTCGCAAAGCTTTGCCGTCGTCGTTTTCTTCAAAAGTTCAATGATGGGTGTTTGCGTAGCAAGACTAGAAGCAGAAATAGGAGACAAATTAATTTTATGTTTAAATTTTACCAATTAAAGCTTTCTCATCGTTTTCAGATTTTACATGAGCTGTCAACTTCGATTTGACAATTATGAGTGCTCGCTCTCACCCTAGCGGCAACCATATAATTAAACCATGATCCATACTACCCCGTACTACACAAAAACCTGAAATTGTTCTACTTTAAAAAGTTCAGAACGACAGCCTTGCCGCTAACACGTTTTTTGTACTCTTTGAATGAGTGTGGAAAGAGATAGAGCACAAAAGAGTAGGAATAAGGATCCCTACACCCTTAACGGAAGAGATAATTATATTTAGATTTATAAAGTCGTTTAGATCTATAAAGTCGTATAGAAAAATAAAAATTATATTATAGAGCAGTGGTGATGGTGGTTCTGTGGTGGGCATTCTAATTAAACCGCAAACGTGGCGTTTATGTGTATGTGCTTAATGGCCGTATTTTGTAAAACGCAAGCGGTCATGTCACTTGGGGTTTTTTTGTCTGGCAATAAATTTCAGTAGAAAATTTCACTGAGAAAGAGTTTCTTTTAGTTCATATAAAACTGGAATTGCCAGACAAAAAACCCCAAGTGGGGTGATTGCTTGCGTTTTACAAAATACGGCTATAAGCTTTATGTAAGCTTTGCACTGTAAAAAAAGTGTGTTGCGCAGCGAAAAGTTTTTGTATAAACAGCGTACGTGTTTTTCAAAAATGCAAATGGACATTCTACCACCATGAATTTCGAAACCACACTGATTTCTCCTGTTTCTGCTTCTAGTCTTGCTACGCAGACGCCCATCACTGAACTTTTGACCAAAACGACGACGGCAAAGCTTTGCGAGCAAATAAAGTATAGCGGCAAATTCCAATTATGCGGAAAAATAATGTTACTGTGGTAAAGGTACCCCTTTCTTTTTTGAAAAGAAGGGTTCAACATTTAATATATAAATTTTTTTATTTAAATCTAAACATGATTCGCTCTTCCGTTAAGGGTGTAGGGATCCATTTACCATGATTTGGCATTTGTTTTTATAAAGTTTTTGTACTCTATCTCTTTCCACACTCATTCAAAGAGTACAAAAAAGTATTAGCGCCAAGGCTGTCGTTCTGAACTTTTCTGTTCGTTCGTTCTACTTTTTGTTCTGAAAGAAGAACAATTGCAGGTTTTTAAGTAGTACGGGGTAGTATGGATGATGGTTTAATTACAAGGTTGCCGCTAGAGTGATAGCGAGTACTCATAATTATCAAATCGAAGTTGACAGCTCATAGAAAATCAGAAAACGTTGAGAAAGCTTTAATTGGCAAAAATTGGCAAAGAAAGCAAAATGTAAGCAAAAATGTAATTGGTTTTGATTTTGCCATTTATGGTTACTGAGAACAACCTTATAATTCAACCGTGGTTATGATAAAATGATTACAAACTTTTTTATTCAAATAAATGTATGTGCATTCATATATCATAGATAGCCGATGAATTTTTAAACAATATTCGCAATATACATTTTAAACGCAAATATCTTATAGTTTCTTTGCATACAAATTTTAGTGTGCACTCTTCAAATTTTTTATTAATGCGAAGCATTGAATAAACAAAAGGATTAAACAAGAACAGCGGCGAACGCTGGTGGGGCTTTTGGGGTTAAACCCTCTCCAACAATCCCTCTTGTTCTATTTTAATAAAAATCATTTTCTCTTTGTTTGTTTGTTTGACTTTTTTACAATTCTAAACGGCTGAACGGATTTCGCTCAAACTTAAAACGTGTATTACTTGCGTTCTCGATTAGGTAAGTGCATACTTAGTTTTAACTACGCCCCCTCTTACCGGCCACAAATTAATAAAAATGCAATATTTCCGACTGTTTTGGTCGTATAAGACTGAATTTTGGTAAATAAGTTTGTATGCTGTACCGTACCGTCGGCAACTGTACTAAAAAATGGGCGTGGGGGCACTATAATTACGCCCATTTTTAAGAAATCATTAATACTCCAAAGCTTCTGGGCTGATTGCGCTAAAATTTTGGCAGTAGATTGTTTTCGATCACGAGATGGTTTACGGAAAAAAATGTTTGGCAAACCCCCTTTCACCGCCCACAAATAAAAAAGTATGGTTGCTGGAACGTCCTGATATGGGTCCTGCTAGTATTCTTATAAAACGTGAAAAACTTTTTACCAAAAGAGGTGAGTGGCCGGCCCACTGAAACAACCACTTCCTGAACACGCTGTAAAATTGCTTTCATTCAAGATATAGAAAAAAATTTGTTTTTGGTAAAGAACATTAAAACTATAACAAGTGAAAAAAAAACCATGAAATTGAGTAGGTTATTTAAAAACTCATTCGGAAAATGGGGTGTCTAAAGGGTTAAAATTGGGTTAGAAAGGGGTAAAAGCAGGTAATGGAATAGTTGAAAAAATGTTTTAAATATAAAAATTTTTGCAGTTGTTTTTGAATACCTTTAAAAATGCCTGAAATTAATTTTCAGGATAACTTCAGGAAGCGAAAATTTAAAACATCACCGGGTGCAATTTTATAACTGTATTTATTAGCTTTTAACTGTGAATTACTTCCTAAGCTAATGCCCAAAATATAAATTCTGGAATTTTCTTATTTGGCCGTTAAAGGGTTAAAAAAATGTTCTGTAGCCCGTTTCTATAACTTTCGTTACGCATTATAACGAACGATATAACGAATTTAGTGGTGTAACGAACGGCGGTGTTTCTATAAGTGTGGTGGTATTCATTTTCGTTATAATTTTCGTTAAAGTTTTCGTTATTATATCTTCAACAGAAAGTGTAGTGATATTGGCGCAAAAACAAACATGAGTGAGGTAAGGTTGAAAAATTATACTACTGTGTGCAAATTATAATTATTAAAACATATTATAGTTGCGAGCTTTTATATGGACCTTGTTATAATTTGCTTGCCCAACAGATTCCGGATTTCGAAATGGTGTCATGAGCCATGGCTGAAGTGGATAACCAGAGTCTCCTATGAGCCAATTGGAGTTTGCACTAGCATGATATTGTGATTCCAAATACTCCTTGCATTTGGAATTTTCCCATATGTAGGCGTCATGGGTACTTCCACCGAACCGTGCATTGGCAGACAATATATTAAGGTCGTAATCGCTTATCAACTGTACATTTTTAGAAAAATACCCTTTTCTATTAATGTAACAGCACTCAACATCCATTGAGGGTTTTTTTATTTTCACGTGCGTACAATCGATGGCCCCAATGGATCCGGGAAACCCAGTGCAAGAAAAAAATCTACAATTATGCATACAATATAGTATAGAAAGTGAAATTATATTATCATATATTACCTCTGTTTAATTCTATTCGACTCTGCCAACGTTTTGGGAAAGCGTATATATTTGCACATAAGCTTATTTTGTATGATGTAGGAAACTTCATGGATGGAGCGATGCACCATTGTCTTACTCATCGAACAAACGAAATCCTGCCCAATATCCCTTAAGTAGGATCCTGTCGCATAATAATGCAATGCTACTGCCATCCTCAATGGTTTTGGAATAAAAGTTATTCTTACTCCGTCTTTCATGTAAGGGCGAATTTCATGCAACAACGCAATTGCTGCATCTTTTTTAAATCTAAAAAGCTCTTCAAATCGCGCTTCCGGAAGGTGAAAAGGGTCGGTTGAATCCCTTAGGTAGCGTCTATGTACACGGAGCATATTTCGCTGGTCAACTAATATTGCTAGTGCGGCAGCTGCAAGCATAGTCACAAGCTTTAAAAAAATGAAATAAGTAAACAATTCACATTTACACACTTACTTTATTTATCTATACTTACTTTTTTAAATGAATAATTAAGCAAATCAATACAATACAATATGTTCAAGTAAAATGTACAAGTAGAATTGAAGTAAACAAAACAACTCAGCTGTTACACATAACGAACAGTGTTTTGTTTCCACTGTTTCATACACTTTATAATAACTCACCACGCTCGTAACGAAAGGTAAGTTTTCTGAGTTGTAGAAACACTTCGAAGCAAAATTCCGTTATGACCCATTCGTTATGAAAAAAATAAAAATCATTCGTTATCATAACGAAAAGTTATAGAAACGGGCTACTGGGTGTAAGAACAATTTTTAAACATTTGAGCTTGAGTCGAAAACGAACAGAAAAAACCGCATTGCTCTTTCAATTCGTCTTTTCTTTCTGTTTGCAAAAGGAGAAAATTGTATAAAAATAAACAACACTTTAGAGGGTTAATGAGGAATTTTTTCAATTTGTAAATAATTCCTCAAAATATGTTTCAAATATATTTTAAGGCTTCAAAATTAGATGCTCAGACAAAAATTATTTCTATGCATGCTATAAAGTATAAACTTCTGGGTGTAGGGTACTCAAATTAAAAACCGAAACAAAGTATAAAGGTAGGTACTACCAATTATTCTTTGATGCTTTTTTAATAAAATATCAAAAATTGGTGCTTCTACGCCTAACTGTATAGACGCTAAAGGGTTTTTTAAGCGATGCGAACGTTTTTCACATATATTTCCAAACGTGCGGCGAGTATATAAAAGCTTTAAGCAGGCTTTAATGTTGAAGTCAAGGATAACTTTTATCCCTAAGATTATCCCTGAGTTAAAACGGAATTTTAATGAACCACTGCATGCCGATGTTGATATGTGCGGCGAGGATCGTTACTCACAACCTAGTCTTCAGTGGGATAATGGGTGGATCTTTCGCGATTTACTTTTGGCTGGACGACAAGAAAATACATCGGCCAGTCTATGTGAAACAATATTCCAGCGATGGCGAAAGCTTACGCATTTATATGCTCGTAAAAAAAATAGTGAAGTAGGATAACAATAAAGATTGTATGGCAATGCTCTTTAAATTTTAATTAATTATTAAAATAATGATTAGCAAATTTATATAACCTATGTTCTAACTGGGTACCATAGCTATCCAATAGAAAAATAATTATTGATATATTGCCTGCCGTTCTCAAGCTTTGCGGTCCCAAACATACTTAATTACCCTTTTATATAATACGAGGGACGTTTGATAATTCAGTGAATTTTTTAATTTCCCGCGTAGTAACTTTCAATGCAACACTGATCCTGCCAACTATCATTTGTTAATAGACTACTGTCAAAATTTCAGCTCGCTGCGACGCTTAGTTTGTGTTTGGCATCCATTGACAGCAGACGATCTTGTGAATTTTGGTGAAAATGGAAAAAAGTCGTTTTTTTCTTCAAATGTGTAATTTTCAAAAATTTATAATTTTCTTCAAATTTCGAATCAATTATTATGTAATAGTTTTATGTAGATTATGGCGTAAAAATTTTTTTTTCTAAATTTTTTCGGCTAAAATTCCAACCGAAAGTTCTTTTAAAAATTCTTAGGAAATCGAGAATTATGTAGTACTTGGCAGAAAGTGCTCACGACACCAGAGTTTTTGGAATTCCACATTATTTTAAAACTTTTAAAACGTATATCGACAATTTTCCAGTCAACTTTGAAGATAGCGCATTATCATTAAAAGATTGTCTTATAATGACTTTGGGAAATTGCCTTGATAATCTTAAAGCTTAAAGTTTTCATTGGTTTGGCAAAAAATAAATTGAAAGCAAAATTACATATATAGATATTGCTTGTCGTCAAGCTTAAAGAAATAATATTTTTTATCTTATTAATAATTGCTTTTTATTAAGCACACAACATTTAGTTAAAACAAACAATTTTTTTACATATATATCAGTTGATTTCTTAATTAGAATTACGCCTAAATTTCTTAACACTTAATTAATTTATCACAGAGAATACAAATGTTCTTAAAATTTGATATTTGTTTTTTTTTTTTTTTTGTTTTTCTTTAATATTTCATTTTGAACTGACTAATTAATTGTTCAGGTACATTGGCGTCCATACAGAGTTGCGGCCAGTGAATCCACTTAGTTTTTTCTTTTCCAGTAATGAACCTATACAAAGGTAGGATAGATAAAACATTTATTTACAAATGTGTGTATGTATTAAGGATGGTTTTTTGAAGTAGCTCAGTATGTGGCTTTAAGTGTCTTATGATCACTTCAAGGTGTATATCAATCAATCAGCTTGAATCTATGAATGCTTTGAAACAGGTGCTTTTTTGTGCTTGGATTGTGTGTCTATGGAATGATGCAGTGCTAATCGATGTGTGATTGAAGGAATTAGTGTTGTTATTTTGTGGTTATAGAAAACAAAGTTTTATTTACCATTTTCTGAGACCATCCAAGCATTAAGTTTTTCATCCTCGGTTTTGTTTGTTTCATCCCAGGGAAAAAGTGAATCATTCTTCTGTTGAACTTGAGCTCTGAAAATATTTTGTTTGTTTTCTAACCCTCAAATATTGACTTTTAATGTAGTATAAAGGGGGCTAGTTTTAAATTTTAGTTATAACAAAACGTGCGTGATCAAAAACTAACAATTGGACAGAATGTTCAACAAGCAACGATTGGTAATACAAGAAATGAGTGACAACAAAGGTAAAATGATTTAGTTTTCTGGACTACAGAGAAAAGTAATGGCATTTATACGATATTGAGAAAAAGTAATTTCTTGTCTAACAGAAAATAGATGTCAAACGTAAAAGCTTAAAAATATAAAATGTTCAATAAGTAATCTAATGAAATCATGCAAATAATACAAATTTTTAATATCAAATTCAGCAGCATTTCTACAAAAGAAAAACTTCAATTTTGGATTTAAAACCCAAAAGTTCAATTTAATCAAGTATAGCAACTTAAGCTTTGTTTTTCTCAACACCAAAGTTATACAACTAATCTAGTAATCTTTACTTTGTTCTATATACTTCAAAAGGAGTTCTAACCCTTTACCTTATTGGCCAAAATTGAAATTCATCATCGGTTGTTTGTTCTTTGGACAACATTTCACTGCCGCATTTAACGTCAATGAGTTTTTATAGCAAAGCATTTAAATATGAAATGGAACAACATGAAAATGAATGATTTTAAATAAATTAATTATAATACAATAATAGAAACTTATTTAAAAATAAAAAAAAAAATGCGTTATAAAAAGCAGTTAATGAGTTGGCCCAGTTAATGATAGAAAGACAATGAAAATTACAAACAGTAGAGGCAGCTTTAAATGTGCAACAAACATTTCTCACATAAAACAATTAACAAGATTTCCATAAGTTTTACAAAACTTACGCATTAGTGGACAACGAATTCGTTCGACTGCCATTATTAGCCTCGTTACTGCCAAAAGATTTTGCATTGATTTTTCCTCGCGTTGTATTTTCATTGGAATAACCATTTGGCAAGCTGGAGGTACGTCCAGACAGCGGTTGCTGTGTAAAAGGCACTGTGCTTGGATATTTGGCATCACTATCAGAGTCCATTGACAAATGACCAAATAAATCTTCTAACAATTGATTGGCCTTGGAACTTCGCTGTCGCTTGGCTGATGATTTTATTTTTGAACTGGAAAAATAGATGATTAAAAACAAATTAGTCTTTAAAAACAAAAGGAAAAAGTCTGAAAAATCGCCCAAAAAAAAAAAACGCCAAAAAAAAAAAAATATAAAAATCACCCAATGATTTTTCATACAACTTTAATAGAACTTCAAAATGCTTTTTTTTTTTAAAAGCGCACCCTTTTACGAAAGAACCAAAACATGAAAAATTGCATGAAAAAAGTGCACAGTGTGCGACAAAATTCAAAATTTTTGTGATATTATTCCCTGCTTCATTTCTAAAAAAAAATTGTTCTGGAGTTAGATTCTATCTCAAACACCCTCTTAATTACAGTGTGTTTCATTGAATTGCCTATAGTGGAAAATTCACACTATATTTGACTTTGAAACACTAAAGAGTCAGTCCAAATCAACTGATCCAACACTGGCTGCTCGACCATTTTTAAAAAAGTTGATATTTTTACTTAAAGTTTTCCTATGAATTTGAATCTCAGAACAGCTTTCAAAACATTTTTTTTTTTCAACTTTCGAAATGGTGGCCATATTTTCTTTGCTACCTATAGCGGTATAGGCGTCTGTGGTAACTTTATTACACCGAGAAAAAAATCAAAAGGTAAATCACCTAAGTCGGCTTGGGTAAAGAGAATTGTATGGGAATTATAAACTTATGCTTATTCACCTAAGCAATTCATTGTTTAATACATTGCTTTGAAAGCACCTACGTCGGTACCTTGCCAAAAAAAAAAATATAAAACTTATTCTAACTTATTTTTCTAACAGGTTGTTGTTTTATTTTTTTTTATTTTTTGTTTTTCCCTCCTCTTTCCTTGTTTTAGGTGTAGAAGATATGCAATTCTCAGTGGGCGTACTCCGCTCGCATGAGTCGACACATTTTCAAAAACACGTCAAAAAGAAAAGACAAGAAGAAAAACGAAGGGGTAACTTATATACTAAGCTTACATACTAACAGATTGGATATGGGAAAATAGAGTTGATATTACAATGCCGTGTTTTACTTATTTAACATTAAAATTTTTTATTTACAATTTTTCTACAAATGCTAGATCAAGGAAATAGAAGAGGGATCAGAATGGTGAAAGGAATTGGAGAAGATTCGCTTATATGTATGATTGGGCATAGGACATGAATTGGTGTTTAATAAGGGGATAGTTATGTAAAGAAAAGTGATTTGGAAAGGAAACGCTTGAATTGGCTTTCGATATTGGCTTCGATATAAATATTTTACAACATCTTTTCAAGGGCTCGTTCGATGAGTAAATAGTTTAATTTTTTTAACAATTTTGTATACCTTGTTCGCCTTATTGGTTCATTAAATAGTACCTTGCTCGAGATATATTCGCCACCGATGTTACCAGTAAATGTAAAGCATGAGCAAAGTAATATTCTCCTTGATGGCAGCGACATTAAATTGAAGTTTTTCAGTCTACTCTCATATGGTGGTAAATTTGTATAGTCACGAGGATCGTATAGTTCTCTCAATGCAAAAAGCAAGAATTGTCTTTGAATAGATTCTAGCCTTTCACTATGCACTTCAAGATTGGTCGCACTAATGTGTAGTATAAGGTTTTAATTACCCTAAGGTTTTTGAATTCTTTTGCACGTCTTTTTATGAATCCGAGCATTTTGTTTGCCCTGGATATAATATGATCGTAGTGAAGGTTAAAGCGCATCTTACTATCAAGAAATATTCCAAGATCCGCTATGTGGTTGACCCTTTTAAGTTCCATCTTATTTAGCATGTATCTGCTATATGCTATTACGTTTTTACTGGCAAAACTTATAACGTAGCACTTATTTAGATTTAAAGAAAGTTTATTTTGACTACATCACTGTTCCAGAGACAAAACCTTATTCTGTAAGAATACTGAATCCACTTCTGATCTAATGGTATAGAATAATTTAAAATCATCTGCATATAAGAGATGGGGGACATCATGCAAAACTTCAGATATGTCTGCAATAAATATATTGAAGAGAAGTGGGCCAAGATGTCTACCTTGAGGTACACCCGACGAGACAACAATCTTTTTAGACAGAGTACCCTGAAATTTTATATATAGGGATCACAGACATAAGACTTGAGCCATTTCAGCACAGTACCTGATATACCAAATTTATCTAGTTTTTTAGCTAGGATTTCGTGATCAACACGATCATAAGCTTTACTTAAATCTGTATAGACTGCATATATTTGGTGGCCCTTTTCCATTTCAGAATATCTGATGCCATGATTGTAAGATTTGTGGTTGTTGATCGTCCTTTACAAAAACCATATTGCTGCTCGTTTAAACACGGGTTAGTTAGGCTCGTGAGTTTAGAACATATAATTTTTTCAAATAGCTTTGGAATAGCTGACAATATTGTAATACCCCTATAATTTTCAATTGATATCTTGTCGTCATTTTTATTAATTGGCGTAAGATGACAAAATTTCCAAAAAGTTGGTAATATACCTGTATGCAAGGATTTGTTAAAAATCATATGTAACGCCGTAATTAATTGGTCTAAACATTGAACAAGTGAATTTGGTGGTATAAGGTCTGAACCTGGAGATTTATTTGAATCTAATTCTTTAATGGACTTGGTTATGTCACTCCGTGTTATATTAATTTCACAAACTAATGGCGGTCTACTAGTTATACTGGCAAATGTAGGTTGATTTTGGGATGTAGTTGAACAAAAGACTTCTTTAAAATTACAAAGAGATTACAAATTTCCTGTAAGTTAGATGAAGTTACATTACCTTTAAACATGAAATTTGGGTATTAGCTCGATTTACGCTTTACATTTACAAAATCGAAGAATTTTTTCGGGTCTTCAATAATCCTTTCTTCAATTAATTTGGTGTTAAGCCTATAAGCCTCTTCGTATCTAATCTTTACCTCGTCACTTACAACCGTCACTTACACCGTTTTTAATGACTCTGTAAAGTTTATTTCCTTGTTCTCAAATTTCTAAGATTTTAATCAATTTTAATTATTTTTGGAACATGAGTATCAAATACAGAAATGACTTTTTGATAGAAAATCGATACAGCATCGTCCAATTCTAGTACAGACAAGTGGTTCTAGTCCAAACAATTTAAGTCAATTTTAATGTTATTGTAATCGGCATTGAGAAAATCGTATACAGTAGAATTATTGAATGACTGTATAAAAATTATGTTGTTAGTACATCATTCAGTAGTAAAGGCAGAATGGTGGAGGGCATTGGAAAATTTCTGCTCGGCCTTACAGGTTGGACTAACCTTTACTTCGTCATATGAGTTAGAATTCGATTCACCTAAGCCCAAAACCCAAAAATACAAAATTAAAAAACAACTAGCATGGATGGCTTAAGCATAGAACCTGGGACTTTTGGTGCTAGTCCATTGCTCAACCGACTGATCAAAGCAGCCTTGCTACTACTTGCTGACATAACTGCAGCTATGTTAACAGATGCTGTATTAACAGATGCAGTATGTCGCAGTATTCTGTTGATAGCCATACAACAAAAATCTTTTAATAGATTATTGTGTTATGTTGCAGCGTAGCTTCAGTTGTAATTAATATTGAATAAATCACTCCGCGTAACGAAGGAGTTTGGCTCAATGCGTAGAGTAGTGAATTCATACACAGTGATATCGGTTGATGTGGGTTCGAATCTCAACGGCATTGCGAAGGTAAAATTTTTGTATTTGATATGGTACTTAATGTTCTTGTTATAATACACGTCAAGCAGCAAGAAAAGCCGAGAAGTCATTAATATCTAAGAAAAAAAAAACGGTGTTGATAAAAGAAAAATTTGTGTTGTTGCTGATTTCATTCAAGCAAATCACAGATAAATCACAATAAAAAAACAAAACCCGAAAAAAGTTATATTTTTGAAATTCAATTTTTTTTTAAAAGTAGTGTATAAAAAACTACCAAATACTTGGTTAATTATCACCCAAATAAAAATTGGCAAGTCAATATGTAAAACTTAGGCGTTTTGATGAAGTACTTGATAGGCTGAAAACTACCAAAGCCATCTTATAAATTATCCTAGGTTTTTTTCAATTTAACATAAGCTTTTTTCTCGGTGTACTCATCTCATATTATGCATAGAATGATGAATTAAAAAAACGATTTATAAGAAATGCTCATGAAATAATTTCTTCATATTGAGAAATTATTACATTTTTTTGTTCGAAACGAGATATTTTGCAACTTCAAGAATTTTTTTTATAGAAAGCAGTAAGTTACACACATACATTTTTTTCTAGAGTACATTTCAACTTGTTGTTTAAACATAAATTTTTTTAACATTCTGACTCATCAAGTTTTGTATTTACCCAATATGAACCACTTTTGCTAGCCAAAATTCTAAAAGGCTCATAAGGCGGTTTTCGGGGTCGCTAATTTCGATTTTGATGTCAAAAATGAAAAATTCAAAATGGCGGATCGATTTTGGCGGCCGAAATTTTAAAATTTCAATTTCAATTTATTTAACAAAAAGTTGTTGGCATATAAGAATAATTCTTTTGCATGCCGAATTTACAATGGATATAACAACATACAAAATGCAAGTAAAAATTATAGGCAGATATCAAAAATGGTACTTAAAATTACTTAACCCATTCCAGCCTGAGGGGGTGAAATGTAATTTGTTAAGCAATCTATATTCTGTGAATTTTTGGTATCAGTCGGAGTATTCATCTGTGTATTATAACAATTTACTTGTAGGGGGTGAAATTTCACCCGTCCGGCACTAGGTGCAGCAAAATTAGAGGCAATTGTTATGTTTTTTTTATTCTGGTGCAATTAAAAATAGTTTTTTATTAATAAACTTTTTTATTTAAACATTTTATGATAACTTTTACATTAGTGTGCTGTTTTTTATTGTTGGAGCTTCGCTATTATGGATTTTGTGAGGTGATTTTTGGATTTAATTGCTTGGGTAGTGATTGACTGCTTGACGGACTCTATAAAAGATCGAGTCTGTATTAAGGAGTATTTTTGATAAGTCATCATTCAAGTTATGTAATGGTGCCTTTGATATTTAGTAAAGATTCTTTAATGCAGGTATGTGTAAAGTAATTGTTTTTTCCCTCTTTGAAATTGATTTTCTGGACTCTGATAACGCACTACACAGTTTGAAAGGGTTAACTATGTTTGTGGGATAATTTCTTCATAGTTCGGTTTTGGTAACATCGTCAAGGAAAGCAACTAAATACCTTTTCAGACTCTTAGTACGATAACCTAAGCTGATGTAGATTATGCATAAAGTGGTTTAATTGTATTGAAGAGCATAAGCCAGAACTAGTAATTATTTTCATAGGGATGGTTGTCCTTGGTCCTATTTTTTGTGATGTTAACAGTGTTGTGGAGTACTCGATTGTAGTTCCGTTTTGGATACATCGCCAAAGAAAGCAACTAAATAACGTTTCAGAGCCTATGTCTCCAAACTCTTAATACGGATGAAAAGCCTTGCAATTTGTATTTTTATACGAAAACTTGGTTATTATGCGTATTTGAGATCATAAGCCAGGGGGTCAATTCTTGTTCTGCGTTATCGTCATGTTAAATATGTTTTCACCTTTACACGGAAAATGCGATTCCTGTTGTGTGCTAAAAGGGCAACAGCTGTTCATTTTTCGCTGAAATGGAAAGAAAGTTAACGCCGGTAGCAAACGCACGTTATGGACAGAAAATGACTTTAAATTAAAAATAAATAATGTAAAAAGAAAAGCAGCTTAGGGAAAAAGGACAAGCGGTACGCAGAAACAGTATCTTATCAACTATTTAGAGGAAAATGTTGATATTGCCAATAACAAGTAAATACTATTTGCTTTACTAATTTTGGCTGTTTTATGCTGTCGCAAAACTTATCTTGTTCATATTTATTTATTTCCAATATCTTCTGCGCAAATAAAATGATATTAATGATGAAGTAATTTTTGCAAAAGTTTCCTTCTTTCTTATACATTGTTGAAATTTTTTTCATAAAAGCTTTGTTTAATAGGCATTCAGCAACTATTCAGCAACTACTTTCCATTAGACGAACAAGAATAGCGTTTTTGTGCGTAGTGAAGTGAAAAAGTGAAGACGTCAAATGAAAACGATTGTGAAAAGTTTTTTTTCACTTCACTTTAACGCAAAACGGGTATTGACCCCCAGAATTAGTTAATGTCTTCACAGGATATAAATTCATTAAAAATTGCGGAAAATAAAATATATCTTTAAGCCAGACTTGAGTGATAGATTATTTCTCTGCCAAATTTTAAATAAATCGGTGAAGAACTTCCAAAGATGTGTGACATTTTCCATTAAAAAAAAAATTTTTATACAAAGACGCCTATTTTGGTTTTCGCGATTTCCAAATTTTCTACCAGTTACCAATAAAATAAAAAAATTTCAGCCAAATCGGTCAAGCCATGTTTGAGTTTTATCGGGACTAGCACAGCAACTGATTTTTATGTGTATAGAAGATTTGCTAAAGCATTCTAAATAGTGATGTCAGTGGCAAAAATACATCGATGTATTTCTTTGATTCGATGCATCGAAATGTGCATCGATTTTTTCGATACATCGGAGGGCATACATTGATGCATCGATTTGCATATTAATTTTCAGATATTATTTCACAACAAAATATGTTATAAGCAAAATTGTACAAAATTTCAAACTCATTACTATTTAACTGAGCTAATTATGTTCGAACGGACTTTGAATCAGGTCAAACCTTTTTTCGTAAAACTATAGAAAAAATGTTTGGAGACATTGCTATTTTTTTAACAAACTCGCTTCTTTATTGTTGCACAATTGAAAAACTGGAATGGCTGTTCAGTGTACTAGAGAAGCCAGTTTTTAAAAAACATTGATGTATACATGTATCGATACATCGACTATTTGTACACTCTAAAAAGTAAATCTTATTTTAAACCCTACCTGAAAGTCAACTTTAACCTTAATGTAAGCCACAGCTTGTTTTCAATATTCTGCTGACTTAAGTGAAGTCAGCAGGAAATCTTAATTTTTTATTGAAGAGCTAGATTTTAAAATTTTAGGCAACATCAATCTTAATTTCAGTTGATCTTGCTTACTTTATACAAAATGGAACTCGAACCTTAGCTGCTTCGCACACAAATCAAACACGTTAACCAGTATCTCACGGCCATCACAAAAATTTGGTGTACACAATTAAATGCGACGCAGCAGCATTAGCAGGACTACACAAATATTAGCCGACTGTAAAGTCAACTGACGGTGGGGCAATAATACCGACCTGTAGGATTCGAACCCGCCATCTCACAGTTGGGAGTTCAGAGCGCCATCATCGCGCCAAAGTAAATAAATTTTTTTGCGCTGTTAAAATGTAGTATAGTAGCGCAGTGCTATTTTTATTATTGTTATATATTTATATCACACTGCAACGTGCTTGAAATTCAGTGATGGAAGCTCTGCTTTAATCATTTAGCTGCCTTAAGTTAAGACAACTAAGATGTTGACTTTTAGGATAAAAACGCATATGTAATTTCACCTATAGCTGTCTTAATGCTGTTGCAGCTTACATTAAGACAGTTTTTTAGCTGATTGTAAGATTTACTTTTTACAGTGTACTATTTATACATCAAGTGGAAAATTTTCGATGCATCGAAGCAAAACATCGATATTTTCGAAGCATTAATGTTTTTCCGACATGACAATTCTAATGACATCTTTAGAGCAAGTGATGCCGTGTTTCGACTACATTATTTCGTTAAAATTCTGTTATTATGTTACTCAATGTTTAAGATCACGCAGTGATGGATTGTTTTCTATAAAATGCGGATTTCAACAACGTAGTTTGAATTGATTAAGTAGTTATTTACAACTTAAAAGCATTAATCTCACCCTAGTATAGCATCCAAATCATCCGAACTTCCACCACCCATTGCATCAAGATTACTGTGAGCGGGTCTTGTGACTCCAACATAGCCATTGCCCTGGGCAGATGCATGACCATTTTGTATATTAGTTTTTCTGCCATAGCGCGATCCTGCCGACAATAACTCCTCATTTGGAAATCCATCATTACTGATGAGATTTTGCATAAACGTATTGCGATTTGTAGGATTTATGCCGATAACAGGCTGTTTGGTACCAACTTTCGAAAATAAATTGTAGACCTTGGCATCGTTCGCATACGATTCGGAATTGTGTATCGTGGGACGCGTTTGCAAGTAGTAACCACCGGCTTTTGCGGAGTTTTTGGCATTCTTCGAGTTGGTTTCGTATACAGAGAAGTTTGACCGCAGACCCATTTGACCGGTTTGACCGTTTGCCACCATATTGCTGTTCACATAGATGGCATTGCTTTTGGGTACACCTGAGTTGAAGGATACATTGGAGGGTAATTTTGGTTGTTGTTGTTGCAGCTGTTTTTGCTGTATGCCTAAACCGAAGAGTTGAGCAATGTTACGATTAAGGTAGATATCGTTGATGGATTCATTAGGCGCCAGATTCTCTTCGCTTGCATGAGATCTATGCGACAGGTTAGCGCTGCTGAGGTAAATATTACCCGCTGGTGCTAGAATTGTATTGTAGCGTATGGAACCACTTCTAATTGACTGAGCATCGTAAGAGTCCTGGCGTTGCAGCGGTGTTTGTTGCACCGACTGCGTATTGTTGGTAATTTCGCTGGGTTGCATGCTGGAAAGAAAACTGATGTTTGGTACTTGACTGACGTTTTGTTTTTGTTGTTGCTGAATATTTAAATTTTTCATGTTATTGTTATTGGCCATTGTAATATTATTATTGTTATTGCTATTGTTGTTGTTGTTATTCCGGCTGATCATTTCCGTTACTGCTTGCATTTTCTCCCTCATCGGAAGCATGTTGTGCGTTTGACTCGTCGGAGGCTCTGAATACTTTGATAATTTAACGTTAGCATTCGTTGCCGCTGCGGGTGATATTCTTTTCAGAGCATTAAAGTACGGAAACTTTAAACTCTGCTGCGCACTTGGGCGCTTGTCAGGATCATAGCGCAACATGTCTTCCAGCAGATCCAAACCAGACTGGCTGCATCTACTGACAATGGTATTCAGAGGGATTTTGACACAATCGGGATAACGGAAATGAATAGAAGCTGCTAGGCGAAAGCCATCGGGCCAATCATTCTGTGGAGTAGTAGTCGTGGAACATGTTAAAATGCTGTATTCAAAAGAAATGACACAACCTTACTTTGTCTGGTGTTCCTAGAACAGAACAGATCTTAAAGAGTTGATCGACCTCGCTACTGCCCGGAAATAGGGGTCGAAATGTATAGAGTTCAGCCATGATGCAACCCATGGCCCAAAGATCAATGGAGCTGGAGTAGTTTGTCGAGTGCAGAAGGACCTCAGGAGCGCGATACCTGAAATAAGAAACAGATAGATTGTGAGTGAATTTAAGCCAAAAGTACTGGATGTCACCCCTTTCAAGTTCTAGGCTAGTTCAAGATATATTCAACATGGTACATTCGTCACGGAGCGGTGGGTACCGCAGGTGTCAAACACATGGTATATTGGAATTTGTTAGATTTGTTATTTGTTTTGTTTTTATTCGTAAAAAACTGATTTTGAATGGTGCTGAACTCACCACAAGTGAGAATTTTAACTACCACTTCTTCCTCGTTGAATATATAGTGGGCTAGTTCAAAAACTTCTTTCAACCAGAATTTATAACTTTAAAAGAGAGGTCATAAAAGAGGTACCGAAATTCTTACTTATAATTATCTAAACTTACCATCTGGTTGAGACATAATCTGTAAATGGCGGTCGCGAGCGTGTTTCACGCGCCAAGCCGAAATCCGCAATTTTTATCAACTCTGGTCCAGAGCACAATAAATTTTCCGGCTTCAGATCACGATGGAAAAAGCCGTGCCGATGCATAAATGCCAGTCCCGTTAAAACCTTATAAAATCAATAATTTTAAAAAATTATGCGCAAGTCTTAAAAATATTCAATATGAAACCTGAAATAAAATGCTTTTCAGTGTTGGTTCTGGTAGATGTGTTTCACGGTCTTTGATCATTTGATAGAGATTTTCCTTCATGTACTCGAAAACAAAATACAGTGTATCATTCTCACGTATGACTTCTTTCAGCTTTACAATATTAGGATGCGAAAGCTTCTTCAAGGACTTTGTTAGGAGAAACAAAAAATGTAATTATTTTTATATATTTAAAAAACATTTCCATCAATATAGCAACCTTAACTTCCCGCAAGTTCATCGCTTCTTCCCAGGAGTAATATTTTCGTTTCATACGCTTTATGGCTACCTTTTCACCAGTGTCCTTACGCTGTCCCAGTACAACAGTGCCATAGGTTCCATCACCCAACTGACTGAGCGTTATGTACCGGTTCATTGTCAGTTTGACGCCACACAGCAACTAATTGTGTTGTGCCCAACACAAGCTTGTGATGTCCCGGTAATTTTTTTTTAAATTATTAAGCAGTTAACAGGTGCTTAAGACATTTTTTTTAATATTATTACATGAAGTTCTGTTCTGTGTATACCCTGTAATATATAATAAAAATATAGACATATTTTAAAGTTATTACAAGTTAATTTTAACTATTAACAAAAAAAGAAAAAACAAACAAAGTTAATTAAATGTCTGAAATAACTAAGTAGGTTCACGTTCTGCCGACGTGGCACTGAATTAATTGGTCAGTTTAGCCGAGTGGCAAGATATCCAGTCAATGAAAAGCTAAAAAATTACATTCATACCAATATACAGTGAGAGTCAAAAATTAGTATACAAAGCATAACTTCAAGTTCAGTTTGATGTTGTCCATATATTTAAAGTATTACAAAAAATTTTAAGTGCCTAAATCCAGGCCATAACATAGTGTTTTATTATTTATACAGTAAAAATAAAAATTAAAATCTCTTTAAGATATGCCGCAACAATGAAAAAATTACTTGAAAAATTCAATCAAATATTAGAATACATTTATTTAAAACTTTTTTTTTAGAAAGCAATGTGTTGGTTCGGAAGACAGGTGATAGTTAAGTGGAGGGTGGAAAGTTTGAATAGTGTCGGTGAAGATTTGTTTTAAATTCACACAGATTGCAACTGCCGGGAAATACGCTCGCAGAGAGATGTTCCACTATTTTACTGAATGACTGCAAACTAATTATCTTGGTAATGCGATGTTCTATTGGGCAAAGAGGCAATAGTAAAGGGATAGGCTTGGAGAGCTGCCTGAGTGAACCTAGGAAACACGCGAGCTGATGGCGTCAGGACATGTATCTCCCTTGAATACTTCCCATGGTAGTACCTGCACAGAAGGCCTGTACAGAAGGCCCAAAAGAGTTGAGAGAAGATGAAATATTTTTATCCCCTATGCACGTCGTTGAATTCAGTCCAGAAGCTCCAAATATGATCTTTAAGCTCCTGCCCAAATGTGCGAATTGTACTCCATTTTCGGCTTAATATATGAGGTAGAGATCAAACGAAGATCAGATGGAGTAAAGTATTTCTTACCAGAGTTCGTAAATACTTATCATTGAGGGGTAAAATGTCCCTCATTCACCTCAATACAACTCAACTCAGTGCATTTCGTTTTGTTTCTTTCATTGGAAGTGAAAAATAAAAGAACAATTATTCGTTAATCTCCGAATGAGCGAGTGAATCGTTTATTTGCATTTCTCTTTCGTTGCTGTTCACAGCATGCGCTTTTGCAGAGCATACGCCGATATATGAGCTCGCTCTTTTTTTCTCCTCACTACGATTATTTGAAACTTATGCACTCTTTTCAATGATAGTTACATACAGTGAGAACTGAGTTAGTTTGATTTTGATGTCATTTTTTTTTATCATTCGTTTCTATTGGAGTTTGCTTGTTTTCTGTTTTTTTACGAATTCGGTGTTGGGGCCAACACTTGGTAAAAATGGGTCGCTGCATCTGAATCTGAACACAAATAGAGGGGTATATCTGATCCCCATTTGAAATATTTTTAAAAGGGGACCAAGGCATGTGTTTGACTTACAATTTGACTAACAGTGGACAGTTAAACACGCATTTCGATGTTTCCCCCTAAAAATGTGCAAAATGGGGGACTGCTAGACCCCTAAATTTGTGCGTCTCAGAAATGCTTTCTCCTTTAGAAAACCCCAAAAAATGGTTACTTTTTACCTATTTTGCTTCTCCTTCGAGATATGGCACTTTTCTGTTTTTTCGAAGATTTTTCGAGGGTTTTTCGATTTTATGTTGTTTCATATCTCGAAGGGGAAGCAAATAAGGTAAAATCTAACCATTTTTTGGGGGTTACCATAGGAGGAAGCATTTTTGAGACACACAAATAGGGGGGCATATCTGCCCCCATTCACCATATTTTTAGGGAAGAGCCGAAACACGTGTTTGACTTACAGTGGACAGTTAAACACGTGTTTCGACGTCCCCCTAAAAATGTGGGAATGGGCGGGTAATAGACCCCTCTATTTGTGTGTCTCAAAAATGTCTCCCCCTCAGAAACCCACAAAAAATGTTTAATTTTTACCTACATTGCTTCTTAATAAACAAATATCAAAATGATAAGTATCAAAATACTTATCATTGACGAATTCAAATGATTTTCAGCTCATATAAAGAGCACATCATTTGCAGAACTCGAGGGATAAAAACAGTGACGATGTTCTCACAATGATGAGCGTTCTTTGCTCACGGACGAATAACCAATACAAGTGTTTGAGAAGCTTATGCGAGAGCTTAGCTTTCAACGAATTGCTCTGAAAAAATTATTCATTGCTTCTGTTTTTATAAATGATAATTCGAAAGAGTGAGAGCGAATTTTGATTGCTCTACGCACTCTGATTTCTTACACCGTTTTAAAAAACCAAGGCACTTGGCTGCTTCTTTTGACACATCAGAAATGTGATCATTTCACCGAAGATCTGATTGTATAAAACGTCAAAAGCATCTGACTCCAAAAGATATACACCACTCATATTGAGGAGAGCTAAGGGGCAATTGATTAAATTCTAAATATTAGCAAGATTTTTTCAAGTCAATATTAAGGAGGGACATGATGCTCACGGCAGAGAAAACAGACCTTTTTTTTAAAAATTCATAACTCAGTCAAAAACAAACATTTTTCCAAAATTTTTTTTTATTATTGTAGAGAATTGAACAAATTACAAGAAAAACAATTCAAAAAAATATATTTTTCACTCCAACATGGTTTTATAGAGCTCCAAACTGGAGGCAGAGAAAAAATGGGGCCTCGTGGTTGCAGCGCTGGGAGTTGCAAAAATTGTCCGATCTGGAAAAAAAATTACTTTTTTAAATCTTAACAAAATTGGTTATTGGTTAAAATTGGTTACACGAGATTTTTTTGAAAATTTTTTTTTCAATTTTTGGTGATGTTCCAAATTTGAAAGTGTGTTTTTTCAAAAAAAAAAATTGACTTTAAAAATTCATAAAAAATCGAAAAAAAATGTAAAAAAAGCTCGTGTCATACGATAGCGAATCAAGTTTAAAAAAATACAAAAAAAAAAAAAATTTCGTCAAAAAATGAACCCGCTAGTGCCGCAACCAGTACGAAAAACATGGTTTCGATATAAACGCGTTCAAAATTTGTGAACAAAGAAAAAAAAGGTTACCTTCAATCTACCATGCCTGCTTCGTACTGTATGCCTTCGATATCTTGTGTTGTGCTGTTTCTTATAGTTTTTTGCAATCGTTTAGCAATTCAGGCTTCACCCTTCACCCTTCAAGTAGGTACGAAATAACAACCACCAAAAGTCAGGTAGCAAGTAAAACAAGTATATACCAGTTGCCGTACAGGTAGCGCAAAAATTAAAAATGCGCTCTCACTAATCCGGCTATAACTTTTAAATCCGTAGGAATATTTCCATGAAATTTTTTCTTAGAATCTTAAGAATATTTACTAAAATAAAAAATTATTAAAAAAAATCGATTTTAAAAAACGGCCAATGTCATGTAACCCCTTAAGTGTGACCATCATATGCAGGGCAACGAACATCACACTTAACGTGCCAGATTTGGCTCTATTTTGCTTGAAATGGCACTTTATTTTTTAATTTGGCTCAAGGTGCCAAAATGGCACTTTTTGAACAATTGTTTAGTTTTCTTACACACGCTTTAAAAATATGAATCAACATTTGAATACATTTTTGTGCAAACTTTAGCTTTTACTACTTTTTGAGCATTCGAAATTTTTTTAGCTTTGACAGTTAAAGCAGCTACTTCATTTTATTTTCTTATTGCAGTTCTGTTTGAGCAACGTGGTTCTTATGTTTTCAAGCTGTGCTCACTGGGAAAGATCAGGTTTAAGGTTCTTATCAAAACTGAACGTCACCAAACAAATTGTATTAAACATTCTCGGCAAATCTATGTTGATTACGGTTAGAAGAAAGCTCAAACACAGAATGAGAGCACAAACTTTATTACTTTAAACAAAGTATCTTTATCAGCTCTAATCACTGATTTGAAAGAGTACCGTTAGCGTTGAAAAGCAATTATTTCTGTTTAACTGCAATCGCATCAAAACTATACGACAGTCATATAAAAGCTCATCAATAGAGAGGTCGTGTCAATGTCAGTCTGAATTTAAACATCAATTGTGATTCCCAGAACTTGTTGATTAAAATATCGTGCGTGACTTTGGTATCCAAAGATGAAAGCGGCAAAATTTTAGCCTATAATGGTCAGGGGCTAAATTTTTACAAATTTAAGACAAAATTGGTCGTAGAAGTTGTGTTATTGTATCCTTTTTAAAAACCTGAAAATTTACGACAAAAAATTACGGCAAAAGCTGAAGCAGATAAAGATAAAATTGCAAGGAACACGCGAAGAAATCAAATTTGCGAAGAAATGGACCGAAGCAAAATCATAGAATATGTAAAAAAAAACCTATATTATTGATCAGAGTTTGTAATCTTATATCACAGTGCAATAATTTCAAAATTTATTGTTGTATCGCAGAAGCCAGTTTGTTTCTAGTAGAGGAGCCTAAAACACGACCTCATACTCCGTTTTGCCGTAGAGGGTCTCGATTTTTTTAATTGGTCAATTCATTCTGCAGATTATGGGCCATTTCGAATTTTTATTATAATTACAAATGAGAGAGTACATAAATAAGCATGTATAGGCATGTACATTTATTTGCTCAATTCAAATGTAAGGAGAATAAGGTAAGGCTATTCCCAGTCTCATATTTATTTATTTACATACTCTCCTCATATTTAGTTTTTATGTTGTTTTTTTTTCAGGGACCGCAAATAACGATCATCGCTATCAATCAATAGTTTTATAGCAATTTTTTGTGATCAGAAATAAAATTTTTTTCGTTATTTTTTCGATCTGAAATAAAAATTATTTGTGATATTTATTTTTCAATCAGAAATAAAAGTTATTTTTTAATCGTTAGTATGTTATTTCGATCAGAAATAAAAATCATTTTGTGATCGTTGTTTTTTCGATCAGAAATAAAAGTTACAATTTGGTCGATACTTTTTAGATCAGAAATAAAAAGCAAACTTGACGATATTATTTCCGTTAAGATTAAAAAAATTATTTTTTTATCGTAATTATTCCGATTAAAACAAAGGAACATGTACATGACGGTGGCCGTTACTTAGAAGACTTTCTTAAAGTGAAATTTCTTTTAACTGCTACTTTTTCTACTTTTATATCTAGTGGTAAAACTACTATTTTCTACTGCTCTTTCTACATTTCTTGCTACTATTTTGTCACCTAATTCAACTAATATTTCCTACTACTTTTCAATACTACTGTGTTCTATTTAAGTTCTTTTATTTTGATCTACTATTTTCTATCACTATTGTACTACTATTATTTTCTGTTACTATTTCTACTTCCATATCTACTACTATTTAATTCGACTATTTTCGACTACTTCTACTATTTTCCACCTTTTCCTTATTGAAATGCTTTTCCAAGTCCTTATCCAAATCTTTGTCGAAGTCCTTATCCAAATCCTCGACCAAGTCCTTATCCAAATCCTTGTCCAAATATTTGTCCTAATCCTTGACAAAATCCTTGCTCAAATACTTTTTCAAATTCATGTCTAAAATCTTGTCCTTATCCTTGTCAAAATCGTTGTTCAAATCCTTGCCCAAGACAACTTGCTTGTATAATAGTAATCGTGGGTTCGTGAAGAACACGCATCACCAAATTCATAATTGTTATATGCTTAAATAAGTAATGGGAATTGATTTCTTCAGGTTCATTATCACGATTTTATCGTAGAAATATGCAAGGCCATTAGGCATGAACAGCTTGAAACACATTAAAGGCTTCAAACTGTGAAAATATTGATTGTACATTTGTCACAACAAAACGTAACAAAAAGAAAAGCTAATTAAAATGGTGGAGGTGTAAAAAAAGCACATACAAAATCATTGCATATTTTTACACCAATTATATATTTAATTGTTTTATCATTATTGATTTCATCGTAAACTTCCACCTTCGATAAATTAAATCTATTTTAAAATTTCTACTCTTGCTATGAAAATAATAGATAGTTGTAATGGACTCTTCTTTCCCCCGAAGCCTTTAGCAGTCATGTGCCGGCACAGGTCTTAATTGTGTATCGTTACAAGTTATGAGTTGAAAGTAATAAAGATAAAAAAAAGATTTAAAGTAGATTTAAAAGTATTGGATACTAAGGGCCAATATAACAGTGCAGGCTTAAGGTCTCCTTAGCGCTTAAGGAAACCTTAAGCTTTATAATCATTTTAACAGGCGCACTTAAGGGTTCCTTAGGCTGCCAATATTGGACGCTTAAGGTCTCCTTAAGCTTGGCACCTTAAGCTCGAACTGTTAAATTGGCCCTCAGGGTTGTTTTTTCTGTTTAAGCTTCTCCAATGCCAATATATGAATGCAATAAAATGCAACCATGTGCGGGGCCTGTCGTTGCTGTTGGTTTGTTGATGCATAACCTAACAAACGCGCTGGCTAAGCTAACAAATTTACATTTTTGTTGATTCAAATTTTGAAAAATATAAAAGAATTAGATATGAATAGAAAAAAGAGTAGTATATCGTCGTTGGGCGTGCAATACCGCATATACGCCACTTGCACATACACACACACACACGGTGATAGCAAAATTCTACAGGAAGAGAGAAAAACTGCTTTATTTATAGCGATATCAACGAGTATCTAATTAATATATCGAATAGTATCCAATACTTTATACTATTTTGAACTTCACGGCATTGTAAAGCTAAATTTTAGTGAGTTGATCTTCTATGAGCAAGTTGATCAAAAATTGTTTGACAATTGACAAACGCTTGATAAAGTTGTATTTTTCTTCATTTAAAAATCATCCCGGGTACAATCTCATAAGATACGGTTTGAGCAGAAAAGCTCCATCACCAACAAAGTTATAATTAAGCTCAATGTTTGAGTTTGGAAGAAGCGATGCTGAAGGCAGGTTTAGTTCGCCTTTTATCAGTTTTTTCCCAATCGACGCAGGTTGGGGAAAATAGAGGCAAAACGCGCGCATAGCGGTAAAAAAATAATATTTCATAATTGCTTTTTCGTTGATTTTAGAATTTTACATTACTTTTCTGACCAGAACCCATATCAAATATTGTTATCAGTCTTACCACTTATTTTTTTGGTGTGGTTCAAAGGTAACCATAAGTTTCGATATTATATTATTACATTACTAGATAGACTATACTATTATAGACATTACTAGATTACTAAATTGCTTAATTACTATTAATTAATTAACAATAAATCCCTTTTCGCCCCATATCCTCAAGCATATCCTTGTAGGTCAGTTGACCAATCTCGGCTTCGCCAATAAATGGACGTCCCAGAATGGTCAATCTTATGCTTGCCAACGCCGAGCACTGGCACAGAATGTGTGCTGCCGTTTCCGGCTTCTCTAGACATAACCTACACGTATCGTCCTCGGTCGGAGTCATCTTCCTGAGATGGTACATGTAGGAACCATGTCCTGTGATCAGTGCAGTAAGCCAGCTTAAAGCCCTTCGATTGCAACGAATAACTTTTGCAGCCTCACTACGATACCACTTCACGGCCGCCTTCGACTGCCTACAATTAACAGCTTCTTCCCACCTTGTACGGTCTTCCGAGTCCGTGCATTGCTTAATAAGGCCTGCAACCATGTTGTCGCCTATGGCGATGCGTGGCTCTGGTCCACAGAACTCTTCTGCTGATCCTTCTCTCGCTAAAGAATCAGCATTTTCAATCTGTTCTATGCCAGAATGTCCTCTCACCCAAATAACTGTGAGCTCATTTGTCTGAGCGCACCTATTGAATTTGGTAAGACACTCTATGGCCAGCCTGGAAGTGACGACTGTACGCTCCATGCACCTAATCACCGACTGATTGTCAAGGGCAATGACAATTTTCTTGCCATTGACCCGGTCATCTATCAGGTGGTCCAGTGCATGCACCACACCAAGCATTTCCGCCTGGTACACAGACACAAACCTCCCTAACCTCAGTACACAGGATAGGATCAACTCTTCTGAGTAAACGCCAGCCCCGGCTCTGCCATTCATCAGAGAGCCGTCTGTGAATATACTGATATCTTTACCAGCGATTTCTTCACAGACGTCTCCATCTGTTATAAGATTTTTATAACATTTTTCTGTTATTCTTATTCTCTGCCTTTCGTCCATAGGCATACTCGCCTCCCTGACATCTCTATGTACAATATCAAGGATGCGCATATCAACATGTAGGGCCGTTGATCCATGCCACGTAGAATTTTGCAACATCCTGAGGGTTGGTAGCGCCACCGTTTTCTTTATTTCTAAATTCAAAGGCAGATACCTTACAGAATCTCCATTGCGCTTGTTGAAGTGGTGCGTATTGCACCTGTTATTCCAACGCACGCCAGCCGTTGGATTCTGTCCAGTCTCTTTTTAATAGTTTTCTGGCTGACTTTTGTCCACCAAATTACCGAATCATACGTGATGACAGGTCTAACCATCATAGTGTAGACCCATTTCATAAACTCTGCGTTTAGCCCCCATTTGAGACCACAAACGCGTCTACACTGAAACAGGACCCTCTTGGCTCTTTGAATCCTATCTTCTACATGCTAGTTCCAGTTCAGTTTGCTATCCAGGGTTACCCCTAAATACTTAACTTTCGTGGACATGTTGATTTCAGCTCCAAAAAGTCTGAGTGATTCTCTCCTCAGACCTGTCCTCTTTCTAGTAAAGTGAACATTGTCTGATTTTCCTGCGTTTACGGTAAGGCCTTGTTCTCGACTCCACTCCTCCACCATTCGGAGTGCCCCCTTCATGATGTCTGAAATGGTGTCAATGAACTTACCACAGATAATTACTAATTACTATACTATTATTGAAATTACTAAATTGCCTAAAATTGATTACTACTCAATAAAAATAAAAATTCGCCCACATAATTAAGAAATATAGGTCTTCAATTTGGCATATCTTGAATTAATTTTGTATATCCTTATCAAAGCATATACTCCATCAAAATAACATGATTTAAAAAAAAAACTGTTTGAAAAACATTTGAATAGAGCTACAGGTAATAGCGGGTAATCATCAAATCAACATAGCGGTAACTTGTATTTGTTACGAAGACAACGGTACCAATACTGTATGCCGATATTTGCCAATGTTAGTTTTTTTTAATAATGAAAAAGTGTCTAAAAATCAATTTTTTTTTTTATACATTATTAACCTAAATAGGCTTCAATTACCGGAGAACGCAAGGAAGAAAGGCACGCGAAAGCCCTCAGAAGAAGAGGAGTTAATGCTATATGAATTTCGTTTAAGAATAGTAATAATTGTTGATGTTCCAAAAGCGTGTAAATACATTATTACAACAAATTGGAATAATTAATGTATTAATATTTTGTTCATAATATCATATGTAAGGTTTTGGATCCTCAAATAATGAAAATACGGCCGAACATTTTTTGAAAGTGCTGAAATTTCTACAGGTATTACAGGCATTTAGGAATCCTTGATCCATGGTTTTTATATAATATTAACCGCTGTTAATACATCGCATAATATTGATCCAGAAAAGTTTAGAACTTATGCGAGAGAAACAGCCGAAATTCTAATTCAAAAATATGGGTGGTGGTATATGTCACCCACTGTCCATAAAATATTGATTCATGGTGGTGGCATGAATCAATATGCAATTTGACCTCTACGTTTGTATTTTAATGTACCAGAAGTAGAGTGGACCTATTAAAGTCTTTGGTCATATAAAAATTGTAAATCAAAACTCTTCATTAATACAATGTATTTACAGGTATGCTTTCAGAAGAAGCTCAAGAGCATTGCAACAAAACTTTCAAAATATATAGAAGTAACTATTTCAGAAGAATGAGTCGGATTTCTAATATGACTGACATCTTACAAAGATTTATGGTATCCTCTGATCCTTACATAACGCACATGCGATCTGAAAACAAATTGAAAAAGCATGCTAAAGATTTGCCAAAAGAGGTCGAAGAGATGGTAAAAATTAACTAAAGTAATATATTTGAATATTAAAAAAAATACAAAATAGTTTCTTTTTAACGTATATATAGTATATATACTATATATATACATAAAAATATATATAGTATATACATAATAGTATGTATATATATACTAAAAAATTTATATACTTTACTTTTATAAGCAAATATAAAAGTAAAATAATGTTTTTTGTTTGTTTTTGGTTTTTTAGACATTAAATAATGATCAAATAAGTATCATTGCATAAGTCCGCATTGTCTTTTACCTATAAAAAATATTAGTTCAGGAACATTATTTTTCTTCTCAAAAAAATTGTAATTAACCCTGCTTTAAAATTTCTAACATTTAAGCACATGTCACAAAATCCTTTTTCTGTAGTTAAAATATCATCATCATAAACTGAGTTTTGAATTGGAAAAACAAGTTCCTTTATTCAAAAATATATATTTTTTTTTTCTATTCCCTTAACCTATATAAAATTTTCAGTTAGCCTTTGGCCGCATTATATAATATTTATTAACGTTCATTTGACTTTGCTTGCAACCCTAACCGTATAAATTAATTGAAATTTCTTGCAAGTTTAACTGTTTGGTACACGTGTTATGTAGAGAAATAAAAAAAAAAATATGACTCACAATTTCTGAAATAATTATCCTTATGGTGTCCAAATTTCTATCACTCATAATAAAGAAATGGCACCAAAAAATAAGCCATGCGCGCGTTTTAGCTCATTTTTCCCAACGTGCGACGACTCTGCAAAAATTCCACTATCGCTTTGACTTCAATAGGCATCAATATCAACTGCAACAAAAATATAGTTTGCATCATACGCAGCAAGGAGAACTAAGGAGTGATGGGCTTGTAATTATAATGATCTGATCCTGGTCTTCGAGGAAACCGTATATTTATGTGTTTTCCAACTAGCGGAAACAGATTCTACACCCTTTTAAAATTAACTGCTTTTTGTTTCCATTTCGCATCAAAAAAGGGGCAGCAAATAGAGCGGCATGAGTGTATTCCAAATTACATAGTACGTTTCGTAAATAAAATGTTTCAGAAACTCCTTACGAGAGATACTTTCAATATAAAAAACGTAGAATTTTAGTTTCATGAATTAGATTAAAGATGCTTCAGTGCACATACAACAAAACCAGGAACAGTGTGCAAGATGGTGAGATCGGCTCCCTCTTAGAAAATTTCTTCAATGATGATTCAATAAAAACGCACAGAAGTTCGAAAGTTCTGGTTCGAAAGTTCTGGTTTCCTTGATATTTTAAACAAATTGTTCCGACTCGTTTTTTTTATTTTTTCAAAATTAAGCGTGTAAAATCCTTCGACTTGCCTGACCAAATTATATTCACGAGCCCATTACCGTTGCTCTGACCAAATTTCATACCTTGATACGCTTCATACGCAACGTATCCACAAAGACCAATTATCGCCAGGTCCACCAAATCGTCCAAATCTTTAACATCCATCTTTTTGATAACAAAACAGAATGTTTGGCTTGACAAAATAATAAAAACTAGTATCACCTGTGGCCGAAATTCGGCCATATCAAAAAATATAAAAAAATAGCCACATAGCAAAACTTTTCGGTAAATATTTGTTAGAGTATTTCCTCGAACCTTCCTTTGAATAATTCATTAAATTTTCAAATAAAAAAAAACTTTCTTCTGCATTGACCAATTGAAGTGATCCTTCAACATTTCTTCTAAACACACCTAACCTCTATCTGAATGCCAATTATATGAGTTGGTCCTATTTTGCCCCCTTCCCCCCTTCAACAATTTTGCTGAACACACTTACCCCCTATCTGCCAACCTTTGGGAGTCCCTATACAAGAAACACAAAATTTGTCGATTATAGTTTATATCTCTCCCGATTCAAGCCTTAGAGTTGTCAAATATGTTAGCTGGTCCCATTCTTTTTTTGCCTATCAAAATTTCTTATTAACATTAATGCATTCCCCTATCAGCCACACTTCTGGGGGTCACCATACAAAAAAAAAACAAAAACTGCCGATCGTAAGACATATCTCTTTCAAATTGACCCCAAAACAGGTCAAATATATGAGCTGGTCCTATTGTTTTTGGCCTTCAACATTTCTTCTGAACAAACCTACCGCCTTCTGCCACCCAAGTGGGGGTCCAAATACAAAAAACACAAAAGCGTTGCTATTGTTTTTTCCTGCCTGGTAGGTAAATCAGAATCCAGACATTAACAGTCCAAGCCTTAATAATGCTAATGTTAGCAGTGATGATATTAACAGTGGTGACGACATAGCATTGCTGACGTTAACAGTGCTGACGCGAATTCATAAATTTTACACCTACCAAAAAGTACTCACGCGCCTAAGGAAGATTTCACTTTAAAAAGCAACAATAACAACAATGCCACACAGCTCTGCTGAAGTGTCTGAGTCACTCTTTTATTCTACTCTTGAACGCAATAGAATATCTATTATGAAAAAAAGAAGCAAAAACGAAAAATAATTTCGAAGAAAGTGAGAGAAAAACGGCAATATGCAGTCAAGCACAACCGTTGGCACCTGTTTTTAGAACAAAAATATAGTGTCCTAATAAGAGTGCACGGCTTAAATTTTGTGACATTTTTGAAAAATGTTCTGAATCGGAACATATCTACTTGACAATGCAAAAAAAAATATGCACGTTTATTGAGAAACCCTTTATTTTGTTTAGTATCAACAACGCTGATCCATGGCAGAATTATAAGGTAGGGCCGACTCGGAGCGGAATGAAGTAGAAAGCAGAGTAAAGCGGGCTAGATGTCAAAATCAGCTGTTCATCTCGAGTTTCTTTATGTTCATGTTTCGCAGTTGATTTTAGGTTAACATTTTTAAAGTTTTTTTTTTGCCAATTTAAGGCTTTTACACATTTTAAAGTTGTTATTACACTGTTTTAATAATATTTTCATTCAAACTATCACAAATTTAACACACGCGACCGCACTGTTTGCAACTTGGAAACATTAAAATATTTTCTTCATTTGCAATTTCTACGAATTTCGTCATTTTGACAACTAACCAGCCTTTTCATTATCCACTCTTCGTTGACGCGTGAGGACACTAAGCGAATCGGCCCTAACTTATAATTCTGCCATGGAAGAGGTCTATCCAAGGTTGATTTATAAGGTTGTCGCAAGGGAGAGAGCGAGTACCCATAATGGTCAAATCGAACTTGACAGATCATAGAAAATCTGCAAGTGCTCTCTTTTATCATCCGTTTTTCTTTCGTAGTCATTCGCAAAATTGGCTGGTTTTGACAATTATGGGCACTGAGAAGAGAGTGCGATCAGCCCTGCGACAACTTTATAAATCAACCTTGGGTCTATCTATCTTGCTGACTGAATAAGTGTGTCCGAATAGAGGAAAGAATAAGCAAGAACAACCACACAGCTGTACTAAAGCTATTTCTTTCTATCTCGCCTTCTGCTCAACCACAGCAACGTTGTGCAGCAACAGCAAAATTGTGTGGTATTGTTTGTTGTTTTATAGGCGGAAAAAAGTGTTTTTTATTTTTACCTATCTTAATCAAGGTTCCTTAATACAGGTTAAGTCACTTGAGAGAAGCTCGGTCGAACTGTCAGAATGGATAAAAGGAAATCAAGAAAAAAAAAACCTGAATCTGTACAATTTTAAGCTAACAGCTACTTTGACAGTTCGAGCAAAGGCAGAAAAAGAGTGCTTTTCTCTCAAGTGACTTAACCTATATTAATGAACATTGATCTTAATGACAAAGGTTAATTTATAAGGTTGTCGCAAGGGAGAGATCGAGTGCCCATAATTGTCAAATCGAAGTTGACAGCTCATAGAAAATCTGCAAGTGCTCTCTTTTATCATCCGTTTTTCTTTCGTAGTCATTCGCAAAATTTGCTGGTTTTGACAATTATGGGTACTGAGAAGAGACTGCGATCAGCCCTGCGACAACCCTATAAATCAACCTTGTTAATGACAAAACAAAACAAATTTGAATAAAAACAATGTTGTGCACTTGGTATGAACGAGAGCTTTCAAATGATATAAGTTTCATCCGAATCTTTTGTCATTAAAGTGGGTGAAAAGGGAGTTAAAGATTTCTGTTTGCGTATTAATATGTAGGATGTTTATTTTCAAATTGTATGTTGCCATACTTACAAAAAGCCAGATTTGAGGATTGTATTTTAATTCCGTGGGGAAACACAAATTTTCGTGGGACTTCTTCTTTTGTATTGTATGTTGAGTCTTAAGCGACATTTTTAAATTCAAAAATTGTTTTTATATTGATCATAAGAACCTCGGTCAAAGTACTTTCAAGGGCTGAAACGGCCATTTCCTTTTTTTTTAATGTTTTCATATTTTTTTACTCAATTTTTGATTGAATGAAATGACATTTAATTGTTTCTGCGTTAAAATACGTTTATTTTTTATATAAATCAAAAACTGATTTTTTTTTTGACAATCTCAGACGCACGACTGTGTGAGGCGGTATTATGATTTACAAAATGTAAGGTCGGGCGTTCTGACAACCAATATCGTAAATTTTTGTAAGTTTCCAAAACGGCATTCAAAGTTGGCCAAAGTCCGACTGACCGAACGCCGCATTGCGATTTCAGCATTAAAGTGCCAAAAGATACTAGAACTCTTTTCAAAATGCCCAGTTCCGTTATTGAGAGAAAGGTTGGAAAGGTAAATATGTTCACTATAGGTTTGAAAACGCCTTTAACAGATTTTTTTGGTTTTTATGGTTGCAAGTTTTCCAACATAACATTAGACTTTAACATTGATGGACCCCGCTGTTTAAGAGAAACTTTTAACAAGTTTGGTCAATGCTTGGCAGTGCTGTAAAAACAAGCAATACTTTGCTTATTGGCAAGGCAACCAAAAATATTTATATAAATATAAAATGTTTTTTTTAATATTTTGGAAGGATTTCCGAAAAATAAAGATTTCCTTGTTTTCAATATTTTCACATTTTTGTCATGAAAATCAATATTTCGCAATGTTTATTTATGAATAGCTTGTCAACAGAATTTTCAATGTAGTATCCTTTCAAAAAGCCGAGCAAAACGTGAAAAAGATGATCTTGATTGAAATGAAGTGAAGTCCATCAAGACGGCCAATTTGGTTAATCTTTCGTGATCTCTGAAGAAAATATTTCGCATGTTTGGTTCAAGGAAAGGGTATGGCGAAAACGTCGAACCAGTTCGCAGTAAGCTTCAATCGATGCGTGGAAGATCGGAATTTGTGACCAAATCTCTATGTTTTAAAAACATTATACAGCAAACCTGACTCATAAAATAGGGTTGTAATCAAATCATGTCGTAAGCCATGATAATGCAGTAAAACTGTAGGTGATACTTACATAGGTACAAGTACCATCATGCAACAATGGGTTAACACGTAAAAAGAAAATGCGACAAATTTGTTATCATGAGTTCGATATTGTTTCACCTCGAGTTATTTCTATAGTATACATAAAGGCCAGTTTTTATGATTGTTTCGTTGTTATTTATCCACCAATCATCAGCTGCGTACATTAAAAAAAAAGAACAAAAACCTACTTAAAATGAATAGTATTTGATATTTAAGCCATGAACTTATTAATGGCATTAACTAGAGTAAATATTTTGACCTAAAACCTGAAGACATCACGCACTTTGTGGCTGGCAAAATATTCAATATTAATTTTTCGATTCCCTCGTGGCGCTTAAAGTATTTAAAGTAAGTGTACGTACGCAACTTTTCCAATTACTATAATTATTCTTAAGGACAGGCTCACATAATATATTTTATCGACGAAAGGGAAGAGTCATCTGTCGCATTTCACAATGATTAGAAATTTAGTTTGAAAAATATATTCATCATTTACAGCTAGAATCAATTAATATGTTTTAAAATACATACATATGTATACAAATCAAGGCTTGTCAGAAAAAAAAAATAATTTTAATCCTTGAAGTCAACTTATTTATCTGGCTTATGTTTCCAAATAAAATCATCCAAAAATTCCACTTTAGTCATCATATAATCTCATTATCCAAAGCCCCAATTCTCTCCATGTGACAAATGAAATGTTTTTTACTGCCCAACATTAGTGGTACTCTCTGGTGTGTAAAAGTATCACAAAAAAATGTTGATATGTCGGAATGTTTTTTGGCACTCTTATTAGTATACAAAAACCAAAAAATTTCCATTTCTTTTAAAAAAATACCCTTAAAGACAAACAAAACAAAAAATTAAAAAAAATTTTGATTTCAACACCAATTTCTTTGCACGCACTCATCTTGAACACTTGATCACAAATATAACAATAAAATGACAACTAATCATTCAACTAACACGTGCCCTACTTAAAATGCAAAAACTAGCGGTATTTAAACAGTTACAAAACGAATTCTATGTGTCAAATAAAAAAATTTTGCACTGTATAATGCAATAGTATAGTTTGCCTATTACATTATTTTTTAAGATAAATCGCTTTTCATTTAGCAGTTTCTTGATACTTTGGGGGTGTACGAATACTTTTGTCTCAGACTGTTGTTTTGAATTTTCATGGGATTTGATCTTTAATATTTTAACATCTTTGTTCACGTATTGTAAATACGTTTATATAAATATCAAAATAATAACATAAAATAAGCAATATGTCATCGTTGGGCGTGCAAAACCGCGTATCCGCCACTTGCAATAATACGAATATTGTAAAAAGGCCAAAATTGAGATATGGCTCTTGATTTAATTTAATTTGATTAATAAATGGGGGATTTGTTCGTTAAATGCTTGAGAACAAAGCAAATATCTAATTTCAATAAATGTTTAGTTCAGTTGAAAATTCACTCAATAGTTTAAAAGGAAATAATTTTTTTTACATTCCTGTAAATTTTACTAAAGTGTGGTTAAATTTAAAGGGCCGATATTGAATGTGAACCACACCTAAAAGTCAAGATTTTTTTGCATTTTATTTGACATTTCTCAATTTCAGACTAACTCAATTTGAACCATGGAAAGATACACAATCGAGCAACGCGTTAAAGTTATTCAGGCTTATTATGAAAAGGGGCGTTCAAATCAAAATGCATATCGCGCACTTCGTGATTTTTTCGGTCAATTTAATCGTCCAAATGTGCGTACAATCGGAAAAATCGTACAAAAATTTGAGCGGGTCTCTAGAAGATGTGAAAACACCACTGCATGCTGGTTTGGTGCGGTTTATGGGCTGGCGGCATCATCGGGCCGTATTTTTTGCCAAAATGAGGCCGGTCAGGCAGTTACTATGAATAGTATTCGCTATCGTGAGATGATAGCGAACTTTTTATGGACCGAATTGGAAGATATGAATGTGGACGATATGTGGTTTCAACAGGACGGTGCCACTTGCCACACAGCTAACGAAACAAGGGCTCTTTTGCGCGACAAACTCAATGGCCGTGTTATCTCACGTGGTGGCGATGTCAATTGGCCGCCAAGATCATGTGATTTGACACCGTTGGACTTCTTTCTTTGGGGTTATTTGAAAGAAAAGGTGTACGTCGATAAGCCAGCAACAATTCAAGAGCTAAAGGATGAGATAATTCGGCACATTAACGGCATAGAGCCTCACTTATGCCTCAGCGTCATCTCAGGTCGCGGCGGCCATTTGGCCAATATTTTGTTCCATATATAATTGAACCATACCAATATTATCATAATAAAAGGAACTGACAATAATTTCCTAAATAATTTGTGTTTTATTCAAAATCAACATCGGCCCTTAAAATTTAACCACCCTTTATAACCGTGTGTGTGTGTATGTGCAAGTGGCAGATACGCGATATTGCACGCGCAACGACGATGTTTAAGGTGTGAGCGAAAATATAGAATTCAGTTCGATTGTATCGGTTTGGATTTTAATGGGTTTGATTGGATTGAATTGGACTGAATGAGATGAGATGAGATGAGATGAGATGAGATGAGATGAGATGAGATGAGATGAGATGAGATGAGATGAGATGAGATGAGATGAGATGAGATGAGATGAGATGAGATGAGATGAGATGAGATGAGATGAGATGAGATGAGATGAGATGAGATGAGATGAGATGAGATGAGATGAGATGAGATGAGATGAGATGAGATGAGATGAGATGAGATGAGATGAGATGAGATGAGATGAGATGAGATGAGATGAGATGAGATGAGATGAGATGAGATGAGATGAGATGAGATGAGATGAGATGAGATGAGATGAGATGAGATGAGATGAGATGAGATGAGATGAGATGAGATGAGATGAGATGAGATGAGATGAGATGAGATGAGATGAGATGAGATGAGATGAGATGAGATGAGATGAGATGAGATGAGATGAGATGAGATGAGATGAGATGAGATGAGATGAGATGAGATGAGATGAGATGAGATGAGATGAGATGAGATGAGATGAGATGAGATGAGATGAGATGAGATGAGATGAGATGAGATGAGATGAGATGAGATGAGATGAGATGAGATGAGATGAGATGAGATGAGATGAGATGAGATGAGATGAGATGAGATGAGATGAGATGAGATGAGATGAGATGAGATGAGATGAGATGAGATGAGATGAGATGAGATGAGATGAGATGAGATGAGATGAGATGAGATGAGATGAGATGAGATGAGATGAGATGAGATGAGATGAGATGAGATGAGATGAGATGAGATGAGATGAGATGAGATGAGATGAGATGAGATGAGATGAGATGAGATGAGATGAGATGAGATGAGATGAGATGAGATGAGATGAGATGAGATGAGATGAGATGAGATGAGATGAGATGAGATGAGATGAGATGAGATGAGATGAGATGAGATGAGATGAGATGAGATGAGATGAGATGAGATGAGATGAGATGAGATGAGATGAGATGAGATGAGATGAGATGAGATGAGATGAGATGAGATGAGATGAGATGAGATGAGATGAGATGAGATGAGATGAGATGAGATGAGATGAGATGAGATGAGATGAGATGAGATGAGATGAGATGAGATGAGATGAGATGAGATGAGATGAGATGAGATGAGATGAGATGAGATGAGATGAGATGAGATGAGATGAGATGAGATGAGATGAGATGAGATGAGATGAGATGAGATGAGATGAGATGAGATGAGATGAGATGAGATGAGATGAGATGAGATGAGATGAGATGAGATGAGATGAGATGAGATGAGATGAGATGAGATGAGATGAGATGAGATGAGATGAGATGAGATGAGATGAGATGAGATGAGATGAGATGAGATGAGATGAGATGAGATGAGATGAGATGAGATGAGATGAGATGAGATGAGATGAGATGAGATGAGATGAGATGAGATGAGATGAGATGAGATGAGATGAGATGAGATGAGATGAGATGAGATGAGATGAGATGAGATGAGATGAGATGAGATGAGATGAGATGAGATGAGATGAGATGAGATGAGATGAGATGAGATGAGATGAGATGAGATGAGATGAGATGAGATGAGATGAGATGAGATGAGATGAGATGAGATGAGATGAGATGAGATGAGATGAGATGAGATGAGATGAGATGAGATGAGATGAGATGAGATGAGATGAGATGAGATGAGATGAGATGAGATGAGATGAGATGAGATGAGATGAGATAAGATAAGATAAGATAAGATAAGATAAGATAAGATGAGATGAGATGGATTGAATTGCATTGGGTTGGGTTGGGTTGGATTGGATTGGATTGGATTGGATTGGATTGGATTGGATTGGATTGGATTGAATTGGATTGAATTGGATTAAATTGGATTGTACTAGATTGGATTTGATTGAATTGGAATGAATTGGATTGGATTGGGTTGAATTGCATTGGATTGCATAGGATTGTATTGGATTGTATTGGATTGCATTGGATTCGATTGGATTGAATTGCGTTGGATTGGATTGGATTGGATAGGATTGGATTGGATTGGATTGGATTGGATTGGATTGGATTGGATTGGATTGGATTGGATTGGATTGTATTGGATAGGATTATATTGGATTAGATTATATTAGATTAGATTAGATTAGATAAGATTAGAATAGATTAGATTAGATTAGATTAGATTAGATTAGATTAGATTAGATAAGATTAGATTAGATTAGATTAGATTAGATTAGATTAGACTGGATTAGATTAGATTAGATTGGATTAGATTAGATTAGATTAAATTAGATAAGATAAGATTAGATTAGATAAGATTAAATTAGTTTTGATTAGATTTGATTAGTTTAGATTAGATTAGATTAGATTAGATTAGATTAGATTAGATTGGATTAGATTAAATTAGATTAGATTAGATTAGATTAGATTAAATTAGATTAGATTAGATTAGATTAGATTAGATTAGATTAGATTAGATTAGATTAGATTAGATTAGATTAGATTAGAATAGATTAGATTAGATTAGATCAGATTAGTTTAGTTTAGATTAAAAACTAGAATAGATTGGATCGCATTGAATTGCATTGCATTGCATTGAACTGGATTTGATTTGTTTCCCATTAATTCACAAGATTTGTTGAGCTTAGTTTTACAATTGTTTGGATTTCTTGACCTTATATTATATATTAATACTCAAACATCCAATGTTGTCGTACACTTTTTTAATATTTTAGAATAAGGGCAATGAAACGTACATCATTCGAAAGGTACTGCACCATAGATGTGCTAAATCATATTAGATTTTATATTGATGACCTTTGACCCGAAATATTAACGTTGATATTTATTAATTTTAGTAAATGATCTCAGGACTAAAAAGAGATAGAATGGAGAATGAGGTATCAGATGAAAGATCTGGCTGTACGATATGATTGGGATTTAGATTGGTGACCTTCGATCTAAAATATGAGCGTTAAAAAAACATTAATTAAATAAAAGCTAAACTGTAAGAGATGGAAGAGCATGATGTATGTTCTGTATGTATGTAAGATGTGAAAAAAATACTTGTGACATTTTTCACCATCTCTTACGGTTACCCTACAATAAACATTTTTATACCCCAACGCGTACTGCGTAAGTATTAATGCGTAATATTGACTTTCTCATTCCGTTTGTAACGCCAAGAAAGAGGCGTGTCAGGTATAGAAAAATATATATATTTTTGATCAGCATCATCTCCTGAGTCGATTTCCGTGTGTCCGTCTGTCGACACGATTACAGCCGCAATATTTAAGCTATTGCGATGAAATTCAAAACATAAGTTCATTTTTAAAAAAGGAAGGTTAAATTCGAAAATGGGCAGAATCGGATGAAAACCACGCCTACCTCCCATACAAAATGACTTTATATTAACCGTAAAATGTTTTTAAAATCCACAAAAATTGGAGAAATGACTTAGAGAAATGAATTTGGCATGTGAGCTTTGCTCTTCAGTGTTAATCCTGGCTAAGAAATTTGGAAAAATCGGATGAAAACCACGCCTACCTCCCATACAAAGTGGCTTTATTTTAAAAGTAAAATCTCTTAAAAATCTGCTCAAATTAAAGAAATGTCTTGAAATTTTGCCCTTTAGCTTTGATATGTAATATGAACCATCTCTATGATATATAGCAAAATCGGATCGAAACCACGCCTACCTCCCATACAAAGTGACGTCATCAAAATAGGAAAACTTTCTTTAATATATAAAACTGAATGTCATCGTGTATGTCGTGGCTAAAGACTTCGAATATACTTCAATATGGCCGGGGTATTTTAGCTTTGGTAACCTGCCGAAGCTCCACCCTTACTATGATAGTTTTAAGTAACAAGTGCGAATATATATTGTGATGGTAAAATTACTTACAAGCATTAAGTTTTGAAAAATCACGTTATTTTGACATCAAAATTATTGTGATATCTGGAAAACTATAGATGTTCTCAGTACAACGATTTTTATATGAAAAAATTTTTCGTTGGTTGAGAAAAATAACGGTATGCGAAAATGTTTTTGGTAATATTTTTCACGGATAGTATTTTATAAAAAGTCCCGTTATTATGACATCAAAATTATTGCGATATCTCGAAAATTGTAGATTTTTTCTGTGCGTTATTTTCTTAACCCATTAACAGCGGCTCCTAAGCTCTTCATACGATTTGTTTTAAATTTCATGTGCTTTTTGTGAGACTTGCGGCAAGTGAGACATGCGGCCAACAATTACTGTTGCTGCTCTAACTCCGCCAGGGTTGCGCCTGCCTATCCCAAGCCAGGATAAAGGAGGAGGGTTGTTTGTAGGATACGACCTGCAAACGGAAAAACTGATAGGGCCAACCAAGAGCTCGGGGTGGCGCCCATCTTGGTAGCAGGTCATATTCGGTATATCGATATGAAACAAGCCTGCGAAGGTATAGCAATTGACCTTAAAACTTGTTAGTACGGGGACAGTCTTTCCCCTTCAGATGGGGTAGACCCTATCTATCCACCGCATGGAGACCTTAATTCGGATGGAATAACTGGTTGTGAAGTGTTGGCATGCGTGCGTAAAAATGGCAACTCTTCGGCTTTCCGAAGTGTTGCTTGTCAAGAGTTTGACTCTCACCCTCAAACTGGCACGGCAGTCACTGAGGGAAGTGTTGGCATTGGTTGTTTAACTAAGGGTTCTCATACTGAGCACGGCAGTCCCTGAGAACAATGGCCAATACTCTATGTCTGGATGGTGAAATCCGAACGGCCAGAGTAAGAGTGGCAATTGCAAAGGTCCTCCAAAGTAGGTACCGGTCATGCGCAATAATCTTCCAGTTGAGTCGGCAACTGCAAATTTTTAGACTAGCCTTTAAGTGCTCATTGAGCACAGTCATGTATAAGAATGCACTTTTTAGTAATTGCATTTGTGTATTCTTGGTCTTTTTGCGGGGATGTTGTGGATCCTCATTTGACGGGATCGAGTTGCCCAGATGACTGTCGTGGGCTGGCCCTTCGGGGAGTCTCGTACTGGTTGTGGTTGTGTGAATGCTACACAAGTCTAGATTGACCGGAGGGGTCGCGCAATGGTATGACGGGGCTATATTTGGGAGAAATGTTTCTTTATATTATATTAATAGTTGAACACAAAAATTAGACACGTTTTTTACCCACTTTAAAGACAACATTTTCGAATGAAACTTATATTATTTGAAAGCTCTAGTTCATACCACGTGCACAACATAATTTTAATTCAATTGTCGTAAGGATAGGTAAAATTAGAAATTTAAAACATTTTTTCCCCGATATAAGAGAAACAACAACAAAATACAAAGCCACACAGCTCTGTTGAAGCTTTTCACTTTTTTCACTCTCTGTTCAAGTGAAAAAAAGTCAAAAGTTTCAACAGAGTTTTGTGGTTGTTGTTTTTTCTTTCCTAGCTTTTTGCACACACTCGATCAGCGTTGCTGATACAAAATAAAAAAATGGTGTCTCAATGGCAGTGCATATTTTTATTGCATTGGAAAGTAGACATCTTTTAGTAGACACATGTTTAGACATTAAGTATTAATCGAATTTCAAAGTTAGCAGATTTCAAAAATTTTTCAAAAATGCCACAAAATATTAAATCGTGCACTCTCATTGGGACACCGTTCATTAAGAAAGATAAAACTTTTATCCCCAATGGGACAATGAGAAACAAGAAAAAAATACATATCTACACAGCTCTGTTGAACATTGTTGTTGTTACATATTCGTGGAAGAGTAGAATGCGAGAGTGACTCAGACACTTCTCAAAGAACTTCGCTGGCCACTGGTCACTGACACCGTTCTTTCTGTTCAGGATATGATTTGATGCGTTCACCAAAAAAAAAAAAAAAAATCGATTTTGGTATGGTCGAGTTTCGGCCACAGGCGAACTAGTTTAAATTGTTACTCAAATTCTGCCCGAAACAGCTGTCGATGTTGCTACTTTAACAAAGCTGCTACATGTGAACACAAATTGTTTTGTCAAACCGAAACCTTAACAAGCACTTCTTAACTATTTTCCGGTAACTCCAACTTGTACACGTCATTCGAACAAAGAAATAAATTTGCACAGCCTTATAAAGTAAAATTAATAGTCAAAAATTTATTCAAGGTTGATAAAATAATAACTTATAATAGAAGTAAATTAAATTTGTAAAAAAGAAAAAGAGTTCTCTTTTTATAAAATAAATAACAAAATAGAGAACAAGACATTAAAAGAAAGATATTGTTTCCGACTATAAAATATATATATTTAAAAAAATCGTTTTTTCAAAGTTTATATATTGAGTGGTGGCCGTGACGCAGTGGGCAGAGTGTGTGGCCCATACGCCAGAGAACGCTGGTACGAGTCCCACCTGGCACAGAAAGTTTTTTCAATAGAATTAATTTTTCTGTTCGGCCTTCACTTCTCTGCAGACGATGGCAAACCTCAGAGAGTAAAAACTGCCATGAAAAGCTTCTTGAGAACAGAAGCCGTTTGGAGTGGGTATACAACATATAGGTTCAGTTCTCGATCATTTGTGTTCAAACATTTCACAACACACACAACACAATTTATCATAAGAAGCTCGTTCGAAGTCCTTTCAAGGGCTGAAATGTCCATTTGGTTCTTTTTTTCTTTTTTGTTATATATTGAGTAAAATACTATTGATTTTTTTTTTCTTACTCTCCTCCTTTTGAGATAATTTAACTATAAATTAAAAAATAATATTTTGCGTCCACAAATTATGGGTATCGAACTATAATCAACAAAGGTTAAGTCAAAGTTAATAAGTAAAATTGAGGTTCGAAAATAGTGGATGCGATATAACGGCAAAATCTAGTTAGGTTATCATAAAAACTTGCTTATATCTAACACTTTAATGCAAGCCTTGGCTGACGATATACATCTTATTTTGTTTCTACTATGAGTAAATTGGTAAATTATATTAAATTCACTTATCATCCAAAAAAAAAAAACAGTCGTGAAATAAAAATAAATGTAATTATTATTTTTATTAATTTTGTTTATCATCTTAATATCGAATGTATTTATAAGATGTGATCATTCAGGTTTCCAACTTTCTTTAGAAACTCTAAGTAACCACTTTTTAACTTTGGTATATCAATTGACTATGTATCACAGTGTTTATTTACACCTATAAAAAGCATATAAATAGCATTTACCATTTGTTGATGTACCGAATAAATTGTTGGTCAAGTTGGTTTCTAGGTTGTAAACCAAATTATACACTTCACACTCATTTTAACGTGCCAATTCTTAGGAAAATTTCTTGACTACTCTTGGCTAAGTTACACTATGCTTCCGTTATATCCAGCTTATCCTGCCGCTCGTTTCAATGCATGCGATTCGTTGATTTTATCGATTAAATGCAATTAATTCTAACGACTATTTTCATCAAAGGATATAATTACATATATAGGTCTGTCGTCGTGCGTTAGTTATTCTTTTTAGCGTTTTAACTGATTAAATAGCAAAAATAACATGCTTTTAAAAATTTTCAAAACACGATTCATAGATAAACATAAAATTCAACATTGAAATTTTGAAAAATTTCGTTTTCGAACTTTGACAAATTTTTTTTTTACACAAATATTTCTTATATATATATTTTTTTAAACGTATCGAGGAAAAAACACGTTTATAAGCTAAAGGAAACGTCGATGCCACAACAACCATAAACCGTTACTAGCGATAAGGTTAACAACAGAAATAATATCCTTTGAGCGGATCAATCGAAAAACAGTCGACGACGACGACAAACGAAGACGCAAGCGAGCTACCGAAGGAACTAGACGAGCCCATAACTAGCCAAGCTAAGCTGAGCAATAAAACAGCCAAGTTAGCCGCGAAGAAGTGCCAAGCATTTGCACCTGGTCAATAAAAAAATATTCGGCTAAACAACGTTAGAACATTAAAGGTAGGTAGTGTGTGACACTCAGCTGCTAGGATTGTTGTTATTGTTAGTGACATGGAAATTGGGTGGTAGCCGACAGCACAGTGGATGGTGAAACTGTTTGCCACTTGCAGCACCGAATGTGGAAACCTATATCATTGGTAACGCACGTTGTCCTAGAAACAATTGGAAATAAAAGTAACCAAAACAGATTGATTTGGCCGCCAGAATTAGAGAAAACGTATTCGTTATAGTTCAGAGTTTGAAACTATTAATCGTTACAAGTTTCAACTCAAAAGAGTCAAAATAAACAGAAAGTACAGAAGTACACTGTTTTAAAACATCCCGGCAAACCATAGTTGATTTTTCATATATATAGCAATCTTTCCGATTTCGGAATCTGATTTCGTTACGAAATCGTAAAGAATATCGTATGAAGGGGTTGACACGACTTCGTAACGAAATACCGTAACGATTTCGCAACGAGTCTTAACGAAAATGTTACAAAAAAGTTACGATTTCGTTCAGACAGATCGAAAGAAAGGAAATTTCACTCTGTTCGATTTTCAATATGTCGTACAAACAGTCGCATAACGAAATTCTATATAAATTCGTATAAATAGTGAAACTGTTCCGATATTTGCGTTACGAAATTGTAACGATTTCGACGACGACGACAGCTCGAAATAGTTACGAATTAGTCGAAATTTTGGAAAGCCGTCAACTATGGTTTGCTGGGATACCACTCGTATATACTTTGTTGATCAAATTGGCCGAAAAATGGGAAAGCTTTAGTTTTTTACGAGAAGTCATTTATCACCTTATTTGTGCTTATGCCCTATTTTTTTCTTATTTGTTTGGCATTAGGACCTTATTTTGTGGTTAAATAAATGCCTACTTTTGGTCGCTTATTTTTCATATCTTTTGGGATCTAGTATCTTGAGGCCTAATTTTATAGAGCCAGTCAATTTTTGGGAATATTTTTAATTTAAATTTCGAGTTATATTGTGGAATAGAAATTAGTCCACTATTATTCCACATTGGATATAGTCAAATATGAGCCGAATACTTTTAATCCTACCCTTGTAGTAGCAATAATATAAAAATTACCGTAGTATCTGGAAATAATACAGAATAAAGTGATGTTTTATAGCCGAAAGTCCAGACTTGATTTCGTGAAATCATTAAGCTGAATTACCACTCAAACGTTCTCAAAGGTTTATCAGTTATCTTCGACATTATTTCGTTTTCAGTATTTCTTCATAAAATGGAACAAATATTTCTTATGTAAGATTATAAATCCTTAACAAAATTATCATGCATACTTTTGTTCTTGTAATCCTACCATCTAAAAGTAAAGGGAAACATTTTTAAAAGATTTGTTTAGGACCAGCCAAAAAAGTGTTGTATCAAGAACTAGCGTTAATTTAAAATTTAATAAATTAAATAAAATCCATTTAATTTTCAATGACTTCAGAAAAATTATTATTATAGGAATTATAAATTCTGGCATTAAGTTATGGTTTAAAATACCCATTGTAAATAAACAAGTGAGATTGAAACTTTAAATGATTTTTCCTCAAAATCACTATTTAATATTTTAAAAATTTGTTTTAATATTAAAAAAGTCGCAGTTTTTTATAATTACTCTTGGAAGTAGTTGAACGATTTTTCTTGATTATGATCAAATTTTGTTTTGTGACTCAAAACCACAAAGTTATTAAATAAATATTACTTTTTTTTCTAGAAAAAGTTCCGCATATTACTCAAAACTTTTAAAAAACTTAGTGCAAACTCTATCCTTTATTATAATCTTTTTAAAGTCTTTTGAATGTTATTTAAATAACTGGAGTATCATAAAAGGGAAATGTTTTTAGGATTTACCAGTCAAATCGTTATTTTTAATTTTCTGTTTTTTATTTTGTATTTAACAAACATACTTCATCGAAAAACACTGTTCATTTAGAAAAGTAGTGACCTTGTTTCTATCAACTTATTGATGCATATATCATAACAGTGTGCAGACACAATTTTAGTATTCAAAATTTCCAATGTCTTAAGAATAAATGGTAACTGCTGATCACGAAGTAGATTTTTTTTCGTAGTCGAAAAGAGGGGTCTTGTAAATTTCAAGGAAAGTATACTTACAAGAGTTACAAGTGAAAGAGTTATACTTATAAGCATAACAAGATTACCAATTTTTGTCTGAACATCATCTCTCATTCCTAAACCCTCCCCTAAAAAAGAGACATATACCTCATTTTATAAATATAATATCCCAATAACCGTTTGAAGCAAAACCTGTAAAAAATTATCATACTGTTTGGGAAGAAAATGCGCCTTATAAAAAGGTAGTATAAGAGCGCGATTCACCTTAGCGAATCACAAGAGCAACACATTTGGACATGCATCTATTTTCAATCTCTTTGGAACCAAAGAATCAAAAAAGCAACCGATTATATCATTCCCAATGTGAGATTCGGTAAAAAGAACACCACATCCATCCCCTCAGACAAGAACGGGATGTAACGGCTGTAGAATTCTACGACAATCTCCAATTCTATACTGATGGTTCCAAAATGGAAAACGGAGCTGGATTGAGGATATACTTCGAAACACCTCGAACCAAAGAGTTTTACAAAATCCCTGATTACTATAGCATTTTTAAGGCAGAAATATAGGCGATTGAAAAAGCTCCACAGGCTATTCAAAGGAAAAACTTATCCCACAAGGTTAGTAATTTTTGTGGATAGTCAAGCGGCCATCTAAGCGCTGTATAGTAGAACGCTAGATAGAAATCAGGATCCTTTAGTCAAACGGGAAATTCGGATTCTTGTTGGAGTTCTGTGTTTGGACATAGTCACCTATGAGAATGTCCAAATCTATGGAATCGTCAGTTCATGGGTAACAGATTTTTCAAAGAATTGGAAGAGTTAGTGAATACTTGGAAGAGCTAGACATCTGAAGGTTCACATAAAACACAGGTTGGTTTGAGGAATAAATCGGAACAATGATTTATAAAGCCTACAAACATATCATAGCTCCTTCTAATGTTGAAGGCAACCACATTAACCTTCGTTTAACTATACATCTTTCTGTGTATGATTTACAATTCCTACAAGATCCGTTGATGCGTTTTTTACTTAAAATTTTTTTTTTTTTTTATTAACTTCAATCAACATCAGACCAATATATTCGGATTGTTAAAAGTTCAAATTATTTCCATTCCAACTGTAGCAAATCTTTTCATAGAATGTTATAGAAGACCTAATGGACTCCAACACTTGTAACTTCCAATTTTTTTAAAAATTTACAGAATAAAAAATTTACCCAGAACCCAAGGATGACAAGCCAGGCATTTGCCTGTGGCGGCAAAATCGTTGCATTTTTATATAATACAAAAACTATGAAATAATATTTAAAAAATTACATTAACTTCATTCATCAAAAACAATAAAAAAGAAATAAATATAATAATGCATAAAGTGTAAGTGTAGAAATTACAAAAAAAAAAAACAAACTAAGAATAGCATGGTGAATGTGCCACACAGTAGGTGTGTTTTAGTACACATTGATAGTAAAACGCGTGACCATTATTAACACATAACATTCAAAATTAAATAATTTTTGACGTAGAATTGCGTCTCACAGCGCGGTTTGTATGGGGGTACTTTCACAAAATTTTTCAAGGTCATGCTCACGTTTTTTGGGGGACACTTTAGGGTATACATACAGCCTTTAATATTCATCGTACAAAAATAAAATGTCAAAATATCAGTTATATCGTCAATAAAAGGAATATTTAACTTTGGATTTTGTCACTTCACTTATATGTGAAGAACAATTCACATATTTGTATGAGAAAAATGCTTGTTCCCAGCTGTAATCTCGCGCAGGCATCTAATAGTCAAACTGGAATTCAGGATTGAATTTCTAAACATAATCATGCCTCCATGAAAAAAATGAAAATATAATTCAGGCTTCCTTTTTACAGGCCTGTATTCTAACCTGAAATTAAACAAAAAAAAATCAGTCGTCTTTTATTTCAGGCCAGATTTCATATCTGAATTTGAAATAAAAATTTATATCATAGATGAACATTTAAAAAAGTAATACAAAATTTTAGGTCTGAAGAGGCAGACACTTGTATGGAAAAATCAGAGCTGTTTTCAAGGAAAGGACAGGCCTAGGTCATGCCTGTCAGGCCTGAAGTCTTGCCTAATCAGGCATGACATTTTCTGCTGGGTTGGCTTAGTTCGTGCCGAAATCTCGAACGCAACATCGTGTTGTTTGTTGAATAGAATCGTTTTACAAATTTCTCAGAGCTTTAAAAGCAATGTTTTCGTATATAAATGCTTGCGCTGCTAAAAAACTTTCAGCCGGCTGGCAGACTCCAATCAGTTAGGTTGCACTATAACTAAATTGAGTGGTAGTGACTAAATATCCACTACACTCAAATAGCGCAAAATTTGAGCAGTCGCTTCATTAAAGCTGGAATTTAAAATATTTCCACTCAACTTTCAAATATTACTGGCTTTGAAATTATTTACCCACATTCGAATAAAACAAATTTATAATAATAAAATATAACTTTCTAGATGGGGTAGCGTTTATTTTCGTTTGGTGGAATGATAGACTTTGTAGGAGAAATAAATTAAGCGATTTTAATTTTAAAAAAAGCTTGTTTTGATTAAAGCTTATAATTGTAAGCATCTTTTTTCTTGGTTTCGAATACTCAATACTAAAAATAAACTGCTGACCTTTTCTTTCAATTTAGTGAAAACTTTCTGAGTTCCACTACCTTAGTGCAGGTGCAAATTCACTAAAAGAAATTTTTTTCCACTATTCTTATAAGAATTTTATTGAAAAGTTTTTCACTATCACTATTACTAATGTATATAGTATATGGCTTATATTTTTTACTCATCAGTAAAAACCACAAGAAGTAGGGAATAATTTTGCACTATCAGTACATGTTAGCTGAAACTGAAAATTTAGTGCACTGCCCCCATCTCTGCAAAATAGTACAATTTACACTGCTTATAACGACATCGATTATAGCGAAATATCGGCTATAGCGAACTCATTTCTACGAAAAAATTATATTAATCATCGGTTATAACGAATACGTGTGATTTTCGGTTACAAGCAACTGGTATTTTTCTGATAAATTTGTTTGAGTAAATAATTGGCTTCCAAAGAAAAATTTGATCATGCGTCAACGAATTGTTTTGCATAATTTTCATTTTGAAGTCGAGAAAGCTTAATCAGATTATGTCGTGAATTGATTGTAAAAGCAATTGCCCTTAGCAATAAAGATATTCTAAGTTGAATCTGTCTTGAACTCAACTTTTAGTCTATCATTGATTGAAAGCTGAAGTCGAATTTAAGAAAGATTCGACTTAAAATTTCTTTATTACTAACGGCCAATGAGTTGCAAGAGAAAAGTTGTTCAGTGTAGAAGAAGTCTCAGTAGAGTGGAGGCACGAAGTGACCAGACAAATAAAACATTCGACGAGATGTCTTCGGCATCCATACAGAAATTTGAACATACTATTGAAAATTAATTTATGTATCAGGGAACCAAATAGCAAAACATTACAGATTTTTTTCCAATATATATTCAAATGTGTGTAAACATTAACGCATTTTGTTGAGTTTTTAATAAACCTAAGAAAGAATGTTAATAAATTACGAAAATAACTATATCGCTTATAACGATCGCTTATAACGAACAAAGCTACCGGTCTCTTGAACTTCGCTGTAAACATTACTTACTGTATATATTTTTTTCGCTTTTGTAGTTTGTTATTATTTTTGCTAATCTTCAGCAATATTAATACAATAAATAATACATAAATGCAAAAAATGATATTACTACTATGCAGATTAACATATACGGAGACTGGAGAATGGCATGGCAGTTGTGCTATTATAAACTTCATTTATTTTTAAAATTTCTAATGAATTCGAATTATTTATTTATTATTTTGTCTCTTCAGATTTAAATTTTCAATTAAATTTAATATATATATAAGTTCTCTACTGCAGGAATAATACTAAATTCATATTGTTCCGAAATATTTATTTCAATTTATAAAACAAAACAAATAAATTAACAAGAACAACAAATTCATCAACAAATGTATCAAACAAAAAATTCAACGTCCACACTTACGATACTGTAGAAACTGTATTTTGTTTTCTTTCCTTTTTTTTTTTTTTTTTTTTTGCTTAGGGCGGAAAATTTTGAATTTGCCCGGGGCGGCAATCAGTTTAACACCGCGGACATATTTTAAATTTTTTTCGAAATAAACACCAAATCTAAAGATAAAGTAAATAAAGACAATATGTCTCTACTGACTTCAGCAAAGCGTTCGTCAAAATCTTTGACGCTATCGCTGTTGGCTTTTAACCCCTCCTTTTTGGATTAAGTCTTACCTTGAAGAACGCCGATATAAGGTCATCTGAGGGTTTTCTTAGTCCGAGTTGTTGCAGCCACTTCTGGTGTCCCTCATGGTAATCAATCACCTTGGTCCCTTGTTATTCGTCTTAACAATTAACGAAGTACATGATTTCAACAAATACTCAAATCTTTATATTTCTATCTATGCTGATGATATGAAAATCTATCGACTCCAGCCTCCCTCAAGAACGCATCACATATTTGGTGAGACAGTAATTAGCGATAAGGAACTTAATTTTCGGTTCGTCCCATATCGATAACATTATTAGCAGAATCTGCACTTGATTTTGTGAACATTGGACAAAGGGGCTCTCTAACCCATATATTATGAAATCCGTCCGTTTGTGAGGTTCATACTCGAATATTCAAGCCAGGTTTGGTCACCTCTCTATGCCTTCCATTCGATGCCTATCGATGCCCTAGCCGTACAGTGAAAACTCGTTCGTTTTGCTTTACATGGCCTTTCCACTTACGACAGCTTCAATTTACCTACTTAAGCTGATCGTTTGATGATTATTAACATGAAAACTCTCGAAAAACGCACAGTAGTTGCCGATGTCTCTTTATTTATAAACTACTACGCGCCCCACACTGCTTTAATTGATATCTCTATCTCTTCCATTTTTCCTCTCTCCATCCCAAATATCATCGCACCGTTTATGGATATGGTGTACCTATTTTTAGGATACTTTATCTGATCAATAATTTCGATTTCCACCTAAGCAGATCTGAACCCCAAAATATCTTTCATAGCTCCAACATCCCTTACATTTAGGTCCCACCTCCCCCCTCCCTTAATTTAATTAAGTTATGGTATTTATTTAAAATTAAATAAAAATATTTCTTGTTAAATATAAATTTTAATGCTAAATACATAAACAGCTGGTATAAAGCTTAACTTAGTAAACTTATCTGTTTGTAGCAATATATTCAATTTATACAGCTTGGAAAACCGATTATCTGTTATTCAGCACATTTTCGCACCTGTTACAAATTAAAAAACCATAGCAATGGAATCATAAACAACTATTTGTTTGCCTTAACTCCATATATCGTGCATTTAAACCATGGTTAGCATTAATAGTATTTTGCAGATATCAATATGTCGAAACCCGGAGAAAAAAGTGGCCTGATGGAAAAACTCCAGACGATGAATGAAATAATCTATCCGGAAATTGAGCCAGCCATCATAAACAAAGAGATGATAGAAAAAGAATTTCTAGAGTCGGGCTACAAGGGCGAGGCGGCCAGATTACATCAGATGGTGCCAGTGGTGTTTGATCGCATCACCACACTTCGCTTGGAATTTAAAAGTATGCGTGTATAATACAAATTTTTTTTAATTTTAATGCTAATCAAGTCATGTACTTCCTTCCTTTCTTCAGATATACTGCGTATTGATCATTTGTGGATCATGCCGAACTTAACGAAACTTTCGTTGAATGCCAATAAAATCGAAGTAATCGAGCACATAGAAATGTTGACCTCACTCAAGGAGCTGGACTTGTCGTTTAACTATATTGAAAAAATCGAGAATTTAGAGAAGCTGGTAAAGCTCGAAGTGCTGACGCTTTTTAACAATCTAATAACGAAAATTGAGAATTTGGATACTTTGGAAAATCTGGTTATATTAAGCATTGGAAATAATAAGATCGAGTCAACGAAAGGGGTGTGTGGGTTTGGCTGTTTGTTAGAAATTAATATTACGCTTTTTACTTTTAAACAGATTGAACGTTTGCGCTTTTTTAAAAAATTAAGCGTGCTCAACCTGGAGGGCAATCCAATAGCAAAGAACCCTGAGTATCCGCTGTCGCAATACATTGCCGCAATACTTCCAAATGTTAAGTACTACGATTATATTGCAATCTCAGACGAGCAACGTACGAAGGCGCGGGAACGCTTTTTGTAAGTCTAAAAGAATCAAAGCAATTCTTAGTTCTAGAATGAAGAACATAAACTCGGGCTTCTATTTTACTTTTTATTTTTATGTACATAAAGAGCACATTTTCGTAATTCCAAACACGACCACATTCCAAACAATCTAACTAAATCTCTACGGTATAGAGCCTTAATTAAATTATGTAATAAATCTTGTCAATACTACGATGCGAAAATTTCGAGAGATAAACCAACCTCCACGCCCATTTCCATATTCTCAAGGGTCCTAACTCCAAGCCTATGGAAGATACAATTATAAAAATTGCAACAGAGCCAATCTTTGTATAAATTAAATTTATGATTATAATCAAACACACTGTGAAAAGTTGATGGGATAAATTAACATTCACACGAACTTCCAATGTGACCCAAAATCCTGAAACGTGGCAGGAGCTATTTTTGTCATTATAAAGTACGGCATGAAATAGGGGATAGTTATAATACCCGGAATGTGGAAGGTTGTTTAACTTTCAAACATCATTGTAAAAGTGAACCTGATAATTTAATTTGAAAGCACCCTTAAACACTTTTAATTCTGCTGCCAAGAGGATATATTCGAATTTACTACAGCGCCCACTGCCAATATGGCAGAACAGTTGACATTGTTTTATTTTTGGTTTAAAGTATCACGACCATGTGCACATTTTCGCTCTACAGCTATACAGTACAATACAGCACAATTTTCGAATCTGAAAAAAGTTAACCTTAATTTTATTATTTCCCAATGCGTCACATTAAAGCATCCATTGGGCACTTTTTTTAATTACAAATCGAAAATGGCGGAGTTAAGTTTGTGAAAAGGTTTTTTTTTTTTTTTGTTATTAATTTTTCCCTATTTTTCCCCATTAAGCCGAGAGCTGCGTGAAATCGAAGCCGACGAAGAAATTGAAATTATTACGCGTTCTCAACGCGCCAAAGAAGAGCTAGATGCTCAACGCCTTTCTAGCAGTTTTGTGGAACATCTAAACGATCATCAACTCTTTGAATCAATATGGAAAGGCGATGAGGAGGCACGCGCTTTGATGATGGTTGGCGTTGAGGCTGATTTACTGAAGGAAGAATACGACAAGGACGTCTACAACATCACACAAAAAATCTATAAATATGGTTTGGAGCAATACGAAGAGCGAGATTTAGAAATCAAAGAATTCCATTCCAACTTGGAGGAGGGTCAAGCCGAAGTGCAGCTAGCGGGTCAGCAAACTATTGAGAAATTTTTACGTTACAAAGATAAGGTTTTCGAAACAGCAACAATGAATTTGAAAAACTATGAGCTGCGCACCATACAGGGAGAGGATGAGGAGTCACCAGAGAGTCTGGATCTTATGCATAGATATGAGGCGCTTGTAGTGGAGTTCGATGATGCCTCAAATGCCGTTTGGCAGGAGTTGATGACACAGGAATTACACTTGCACGAAGTGACAGAAGCAAGTCTTGATTTTTGGCCTATTTTTACTTGTTGTCAGCTTGCTTTTTTCTGTGTTTTAACAGGAGTCCATTGTTAATTTTCAATTCAACATTCAGGAGATGATGACAAAATTCGTAGAACATGTTAACAGCCTATTTGTTCAGTTGCGTGACATTGCGTTGCACTTTTCTGAGAGCTTGACCGAGATTGTTTCGCATTATATAACGCAGAAGACAGCGCTACAAGACTTTTCTGATGTTCCACCTGAGCTGCTACATTGCATGGAGGATCGCGATGCTTTAGCTAATTTGGTGACCGGCATGAAAGACACGCAATCCTCACGTATTGACGAGCGTGAAGATCGTTTGGTTCAGCGCTCCAAAAAGTTCATTGAGGACATGATTGACAAAATAAATGGGTAAGAAAACTTATTTACCTCTTTACTTTCTCTTCGCACTATATTCTTCTCTATACAGCGATGAACTAGAGCGCAACCGTTCCAAGATCCTTGAAATAAATGCGTTCCTCGAGATGATGTCAGAATCATTGGCTAATCTGCAGATGGAAGTGCGCGAGGGTATCATGAAGGAAGAGGGTTAACATTTTCAATCATGTATTTGTAAATTTTATTTACCACTTTATATAAAACAAATGAACTGCAATAATGCCTAAAAAACTGATTTATCACTGAATAAACTTTATAGTTAAAAAGAAAATTCCATGAGATTCTATCATTTTTTAGATTTTTGCTTTAAGCTATCGAGATAGTAACCCAAACCCTTCTGAACGCTTGGCTGATTGACGAAAAACAAAAAAGATTGCAAGTCTTGCTCACGCTGTTCCTCAAGTTGTTGCAAGCCTTTGGTACGAAACTGTTGCTTCGTCATGGCGCGTGCGAAGGGGTTCACCTTGGCAAATGTGCCAATAAACTGTTCGCACTTTGCCAAAGCTTCCTCCTTATTATTTGCCACCTCATCAATTAGACCAGCACTCAGTGCCTCTTCTGTGGTAAACATCTTGCCTTGAGTCAGCGCCATTTCAGCGGTGCGGGTTGGTAGTACATTCAAAAATGCAGACATAAAAAATTGTGGTGCAACGATGCCGAGCTTGGTTTCATTTAGACCAATTGTGAAGTTTGGTAGCATTACGCGGTATTCGCAGGATGTTGCAAGCAAGCAGCCGCCAGCAGGCGAATGACCCTAAATAAATATATAAAAAACTAAAATCAGGTTAATAAGGTGTTCTTTATTACATTAATAGCAGCCGCTGTGGGCACGCTTGAGCCGAAAAGCGCCAACCAAGTATCCTGCAAGGCAGTCCAGAAGTTTTTCAAACGCTCCTGATCTGGTTTATACATTTCCAAGATATCCAAACCAGCGGAAAAGATTGTATTCGAAGACTAATGCGAAAAGAAAGTTTAAAATATACATATTTACTATGTGCCACCACCTACCGATGTCAAAATAAGTCCGCGACTCTTGTTACTCTCGATCTCATCAATGGATTCGTGTATGTCACGTAACAGCTCAAGATTTAAACCATTCACTGGAGGACGATTCATGGTTAATGTGGCCACTCCTGTCTTCTCGTTAACTTCCACAGTGGTAAATTTTGTACCACCTGTGGAAGCAGGTGAGGCAGTTGCCATTAATCGAACTGCCGGTTGCAGATAACGTGCATTTTTGGCATAGCACAGTAGTTGGGATCTCATCTTTATAATAAATATACCGCTGCTATAAAAATCGACCTTTGGTCTCTTGGCCTAATTTTTCAAAATGTTTTGAAAAATGGTAACAAATATATGATTAGAAGTGTTCCAACTAAAAATCTATTTAAATAATTATCGTTTTTAAAATTAACTTTATATAAACTATCAAAATAAAATTTACAAAAACGAAAATATAAAACTTTCTTAATTAATTAAAGTTATTTTAGCGTATAAATAACATTCATTATGATAACAGAACGTTAAGACCTGTTAACAGCCACAAATGTCAAAATGATAAAGCCAAAACGTCCGTGAAGATAGCAACGATTTTTTCGTTGATCCCCGGCAACGAATTTTTTGTAAGTGCGCTTTCACATTGGTCAACAATTGAAAGCAATTTTTTTTAAGTTCTCTTTTGGACTTGAGGAAAGCTTCTACATTGGTCAAGAATTCAATTCAATTTCATATCTTTTTTGCTTGTTTTCTTAAAATTTAAAGCAAGCAAACGTAAGCGACTGAAGCCAACATATTAATAAGGGAGAGAGAGATGCACGACGATATACAAAAAATAAAATGAAGTAATCTGAGAAAAAGCGAAGAGAACAAAAGGGAACACGAAAAAATTTACGGTACAGAGACATCGAGACCGTCAACTTTTTCTCCCCTTCGTCGCTTCCGATTTGCGGCGAATTGCCTACAAACTCTGAAAATTTAATTCAATTCTTGACCAATGTGAAAGGGGTCTAAGCCAATAGGGGCGGTCACATTATCAAATTCTTCATCAAAATATTGGTCAAACAGTTTGACCACGCGAGTGTTCATACTATCAATTTATTCGTCAAATTTCATTATTGTCTTGCACATCGGAGTGAACACATCAGCAGCACTCCATATGCTTTATTTCTAAATAATCTTTTTTTTTGTAAATTTCCAATTTAATCTGCCAGTTATGGATATATTCTATAAATATATCCATATAAGATATATAAGATATATAGTCTATAAATTTCAATAAAATCATTACAAAAATCTTCTTCATCGTGCATTTTGAATTGATGTGTTTGCGTTGAAATCTTTTTTTAAGTGGTGAAATCGCACTAGAAAATTTGACGAATGTTCACACGCCAAATTTTTTATCAAATTGTTGGTCAAACAACCGAAAAATCAAAATATATTAATTTTCGTCAAACGATTTGACCAACAATTTGATGAGTGTTCACATGTCAAATTTTTCGTCAAATTCCCTATATATTTCTGTTGGTCAAATTTTTTGATGACTTGTTGGATGAAAAATTTGATCATGTGACCGTGCCTAATAGCAACGACCATGGTGTAAGAAAACCACGAGGAAGCGAATTTTTCGAGGAAGCGAGAGCAACTGTTGATTAGTGCCAAATTTTATTGGCTGAGTTCAGCAGGTACAACTTGTGTGCAACCGGTTAATGTGTGTCTGCTGAACGAAAAAGTATCAGTGTCTAATCAAAACATATGAAAATGTCTGTCTTTCGCCGCACTTTATATTTTTGATACATTTGCTCAACGTATTGAGTATTTCCAGTTAAAAATTTGGCTTTTTTAGAATAAGTGTGCTTTTATAACAAATGAAATAAATAACGCAAAACATAACGAGAAAACACAATTTTTCCCCTATTTAATTACTTTTAAAACAATTGTGTTCACAGAAATGAAAAAGGAACGTAAACTGATACGTGATCAGAGACACAACATGTTGTACCCATTATTCATTTATTATTAGGTTGTTTAGATATTTGACGTCAACTCAAAAGAATAATAGCTTAAACACATTAACGACGACAGCAACATTGCCGCATCATTCAATTATTATAAGGTTGTGCAGATATTTGACGTCTACTCTCAAGAATGTATACTCTTATTTGAGAGGAGATCAAAAGGGCAATTTTGTAAGGACATAAAAATCACGCAGTTGCCGCAATATCATACTTTTTCATAGTACAAAGCAATAAAGATACATTTGACTACTACGTTTTGAAATACTTGCTTGTGTTGAACCAAAATATTGGCAGAGTTTATACGTCATTCAATTTGAATGAAGATTATCGAATTTTTTTCTCTTTTACTCTCATCGAGATATTTGATTGAATAGCTGCTCACACGCGATTTTTGATTGAATGGCCGATGCCGACTAAAAGTGTTGTTGTAAGTACCAGAAAAGTTGATTATGCAACCCTGTGATTGATTGATGCAGGTCTTGAGCTCCATCAAAATCTTGATTGATGCGATGAAGTGTTGAAAGTTCATTTCCGCTCTCGCAGAGAGTTCATCTTTTTTTTGCTGGGAAAACAACAACAAATTTTGAATGATAATTCAATTTGAATGACGTCTAAACTGTGCCAAATTATGAAATAATATTGGAAGAATAAAACTTCTGAATTTTGTACACATTTCATACAGAGTTTGTATGAATATTTTTATCACATAAATGTTTTTTTTTTATATTTGAGTAAAATTAAGTAAAAATTATATAGTCAGTTTATATGTAAAATTTATTGGAATAATGTTTTCAAAATAGTTTAAAATAGTTTCATTAACCAAAAGTATAAAAATAGTGATTTTTACATTTGTGTTTGGGAATATCAAAAATTTTTACTTTTTTCCTCTTTTGAGAAAAGATTGCTAGTTTTATTCAGTCAACGCAGAACTTTTTTTTTATATTATATATAAAACTATATTTAATAGTTAATGGTTGTGTTAATATATCTTCTAAGTGTTTCGTGATATAACCATTGTCATTTTTTCAAGAACGTAGAAATATTGTTGACGTAGAATTAAGTCTTATGGCACGTTTGTCATTTTTGGGCTTTTCCACAAATTTTTTCAAGCACATCCTAACGTTTTTGGAGGACACTTTGGAATATACTTACAGCCTTTAATATTCATCTTACAAAGATAAAATATATGTCAAAAATCAGTTATATCTTATATCTATATAATAAGAAAAATCATGCATTGATGCTTCAATTGCTGTTGACGTTCTTATGGTTGTTGCTTTTGTCCGTGCCGAAATCACGAACGCAACATCGTGTGGTCAAATTAATTTAAGATATATATAAGCTCTTTACTTGGGTAAAATAAAAAATTCATATTTTTCCGAAATATTTATTTCCATTTATTAAACCTAAGAGTGAAATATATTTATCAAAAAATATAGCAAACAAAAAATTCTACGTCTACGATGTGTGTCTTTTGTTTACATAAAATAAGGGTATGTCAAATATCTGTATAACCTTATAATGGCTGCATTCTATCCGAAAGAGCGCTCAGGTAGCGAAGTAGCATAAAGTCATGGCAGAATTATAAAGTAGGGCCGACTCGGAGAGGAATGAAGTAGAAAGCAGAATAAAGCGGGCTAGATGTCAAAATCAGGTGTTCATCTCACGTTTCTTTATGTTCATGTTTCGCAGTCGATTTTAGGTTAAAATTTTTACAGGTTTTTTTATGCCAATTTAAGACTTCTTTCACATTTTAAAGTTGTTATTACACTGTTTTAATAATATTTTCACTCAAATGATCACAAATTTAACACACGCGACCGCACTACTTGCAACTTGGAACCATAAAATATTTCTTCATTTAAATTTCCTAGTAAATTCGTCGTTTTGACAACTTACCAACGTTTTTATTATCCACTATGACGCGTGAGGACACTTAGCCAACCGGCCCTACCTTATAATTCTGCCATTCATAAAGTGATACTTTCTGCTAACTATTTTTTTTTTTTTCGAAACGGCAAACAGCTGTTTGATAATAAATGCTTTTAGTCTCAAATTTATTTTTTTTATGTTCTGTGTGCACACGTTTCAAACAAATAGTTTTAATTAAAAGCACTACTAAGTAATTTAATAATTTAGTAATTAATAAATTTAATATTTGGTATATTTATCTGTCAAAATAAAGTAAGCGTAAGCCACTCAACTGAAGTAGCATAAAATATTTTCGCTACCTAAGATGGCAACCGCTCAGGGAACATGTTGTCCGAGCACTTTATGCAACATACCATTCAGCCCGAAAATTGTTCAACTTTTCAAATGTTCACTGTTCAAATTTTCCGCTAAAAGGAGCCAATGATTGAAACATGGTTATACCTGCTGAATGCAGCCATTTATTTCTGCTGTTTTTGACAGATGCGGGGACAATTTTTGTGAGAGAGGTGAAAAATTCGCTACCACTTGATTTTCTTACACCATGGCTACGACTAAGCGCTACACAACACACAGGGTGTTTATTTACAGCAATAATGATCATAAATGAAGTAATATGTAAATTAAACGTACATTTTAGACAAAAGGCAAATTAATTTAAAAAAAGCTATATTAGACATTACAACTAAACATTTAATAAACATTTTAAGACAATAACATAAATAATAAATACTCTACTTCTTACGCTATATGCACTAAGATATAAAAAACTTTTTGACAATATCCGGGTATCTAAAAGTTTTCTGCACAAATACCACCTATGCACACCAAAAACGGGTATTTTTCCAAAACTTTTGACACCAAACCGACTCTCTAGCTGCATTGGAACAGATTCCCTACCAGGTCGTCATCCATTTTGGAAAAGGCTGTAGATGGCTTTTTAGGAGTTTTCTGCACATGTGACAACTATGTAGTTAGAAAGTGGATATATTTTCAAAATTTTAAAAATTAAAATAACCTGATAGGTTCTATACCAGGTATTCCTTATTGAGGTTAGGAATGATTTTGGATACTAGGAAGTTTTCTGCACATATGACACCTACATAGATTAAGAGAAGATATTTTTTAAAATTTCTTAATACCATAACCAACTAGCTGCATAACTAACTGCATTGGAACAAGTTCTATACCAGGGCATAACCCATTTTAACAAAATCATTGCTGGCTTCTCAGGCATTCCAAAAGTTTTCTGCACATATGACACCATTTCGCCATTTCGTTTTTTTTTTTATATGATTGCTTAAAAACTAGATTTACTTAAACTAAACTAGGACATACATAATACATATATGAAAACAAAAAACGTTGATCATTATGTTTTACTTCCAATTTTAATTTGAATATTTTTTTTCATCTAGTCTCTATGTTAACCTGTAATAGTTTTAGTGTAGAAGTCCGGAAGGAGTAGTATAGATGAAATAATTTCACGGTTTTAAATCATATTTTCATAAATCACTCCGACTGGCGAGATAATAACGGATCGATTCTATCGCGGTAACGGTAATTTTATAACCTAAGAAATTCACCTATTAGTAACACTAACACCCTTTTGGTATTCTGCAAGTGTTACCAGTGAATATTGTAACTCGTCGCAACGTTCGGTAAGTTGCAATGCCCATGATGCAACTAACAAGGTGATAGTGACAGCAGGTTGCTTTCACACAAACGGCGAATGGAACGGTTGTCATTTGCCTTTATATTTTACTTTTGGAATATCATAATTAATGGTAATACAATTTTTTTCATTACCATTACATATTAATGGTGATGCAATTTTTTTCCCATTACCATTACATATTGAAGGTAATGGGAGTTTAAATTGCATTACCACTAGATCAATAGTGGTAATATTTTTAATGCACTATTAATTCAATACAATATGTCCATCTATGGTTAGGCCAATACATATAAAAGCTTACTTATAAATATAATCAAGTGTAAACACCCTTTCTTTATAACAATTTATAAGACCACATACAGGTGGCGCCACATGTAACGTCAACACTTCGTTGACAGCCGTACACGTCACGAATAAAACTTCATGTCGTCGGGTGTTTTTCTGCATTCGTGTCTTCGTTCGCCTGGCCATTGCTTGACCAAAAAATAGTTTACTTTCACTCTAACTTTTAAGTATCATTCATAAATTACAAAATGGGCTCAGGAAAGCAACAATCAAAAGTGCAATCATCCGGATTCACTAAAGAAGAGGAGCTGCTGCTGCAGGATTTCAGCCGCAATGTGAGCACAAAGTCATCAGCACTTTTCTACGGCAACGCATTCATCGTATCTGCTTTACCGATTTGTAAGTGTGACACGTTGATAGGTTTGAGAGTTTGACCAATGGAACTAACACGCTTTATATGCTTTCCTAATCAGGGCTCTTCTGGCGCATACACAACATGGATCTGCTGCCCAGTGCCATTTTCTTCTTCTTGATGACCGGTGTCAGCACTTATCTGATGGCCATGGCCTACAAGAACATCAAGTTCCAGTTGAAGCACAAGATTGCCGTTAAGCGTGAAGATGCTGTAACACGCGAGGTAAACCGTCAATTGGGTGATGATAAGAAGATCACGCGCAAAGACAAAGACGAACGCATACTATGGAAGCGTAACGAAGTGGCAGACTACGAAGCAACCACCTACTCGATCTTCTACAATAATGCTCTGTACTTGTGTATCATTATCTTCATTAGCTTCTTCTTGTTGAAGAACACGACACCTGCCATCAATTACATCTTCTCCGTTGGTTTGGCCAGCGGTGCCCTTGCGCTTTTTTCCACCAGCACTCAAAGCAATTGAGACTTAAGGAACAGTGAACAAAATAAATGAAATTATTGTAATATCATGGGGCACATCAATTAATTTCTGAATGTCGAACTTTTTATATTTAAATATTTTTTAAGACAATTATGAATATTTCCATTTTCGATAATTAATGGAAATATATAAATGCAATTTTTCTTCTAAGAAATTAAGCGAAAGATAATTAAAAAAACATCAAAACTATTTGTGTATTGAATGCTTTCTTACACCTATTAAAAGTAAATTTAGGAAAAATTTTGTCGGTTTAAAATGTTGAGTTTTTTTAGACTTTATATTTGAAACTTTAAATCTTCATACAAAGTAAATTTAATACAAACTTTAAACTTAGGAATTAATTACCGGTAGACTTAATAAATTCACAAAATAAAATTTGTAAACAACTGTTAACAAATTAAAGACTCCACAAATAATTTTAACAAGCTTCCAGCAGCAAAGCGATACCCTGGCCACCTCCAATACAAGCAGAGCCAATTGAATACTTCAGCTTCTTGCGTCTGAAAAAAAAACAATGTAATATGTACAAAAATTTTTAAAGCAAACAAACAACTTACTGCATCTCGTGCACCAAATGAGCTGTAATGCGTGAACCACTAGCACCAAGTGGATGACCCAAAGCAATGGCGCCACCGTTAACATTTAATTTGGACATATCCAAGCCAAGTGAATCGGCACAGGCCAAAGTTTGAGCAGCAAAAGCTTCGTTGATCTATTTAGAGGATTGTTTTCAATGCTAGACAAAATAAATCAGTCGGATCAACTCACCTCAATAAGATCGATATCCTTGAGCTGCTTGCCAGACACCTTCAGAACATTTTGAATGGCGGGCACAGGACCAATACCCATAATCTCTGGCTTTACGCCAACATAAGAGTAGGCAACCAAACGCGCCAATGGTTTGAGGTTATATTCCTTAAGAGCCTCCTCTGAGGCGAGTATAACAGAAGCTGCACCATCGCAAATGCCCTATAAACAAAATACAAATTAGCCAGTTTGTTATTCATGCCTGCTTAACATACCGAAGCAGTGCCAGCGGTCACCACGCCGTTCTTCTTGAACAACGAAGGCAATTTTGCCAAGCCCTCGGCTGTTGTCTGTGGTCTGGCATGTTCATCGACAAGGAAGTCAACTTCTTTGCCCTTAACCTTTAGCTTAATAGGAGTAATTTCGGCATTGAAGGCACCTTCCTGTTGACCCTTTTGCCAATGCTGTTGCGAACGTAACGCAAATTCATCCACACGTTCACGTGAGATTTTATGTTGATCAGCCAAGTTCTCTGCGGTGAGTGCCATCGGCAGTTTGCAATGCGTATCGGTAAGACCAGCCCAGAGGCTGTCTTCAAAATTGTAGGTGGCTCCCAGCGTGGTACCGAAACGCATATTACGTGCAATAAATGGCGTTTGCGACATGTTCTCAACGCCACCGGTAAGAGCAATCTTTGCTGAGCCCATGATAATGTCCTGAGCGCCATTAACAACTGACTGGAAACCAGAGCCACACAAACGATTAACGCCCAAGGCAGGTTTCTCAATTGGAACGCCGCAGTTAAGACCAACATGGCGAGGCACATATATACCATCGGTGGAAGAAGCCTTAAATTAACAAGTTAAACATTTTGTTACATGATAACATGACAAAATAACAATAATCCAACTTACTGATATCACATTGCCGATTATGACTGTATCCACCTGTTCACCGCGTAGACCAGCTGCATCCAGTGCCGCCTTTGCAGCTACAGTTTGTAGCTGAGTCTGGTTGATGTTTTTCAAAGCGCCGCCGAATGTGCCGAAAGCGGTACGCTTAGCAGCAACGATGTAGATACCTTCAATAAAAATTTACTTTACAATTGTTCCTGTCCCCACCTTAATCATTTTTTTTTATAATAAATATTATTTTAATAAATTAATAATAAAGCTAATTGATTGAAATATATGTTGGTTAAAGCCTTAAGTTGTTTTCATCTGTTGAACATATTTCATTAGACTCAATATGCAAAGAACAAAGTCCATTTGGTTGTCTGATTCAAATCACCCACTGTACGAGCAGTGAAAGCGGCCAGTTATGTGAAATTCGCCAGATTCTCAACACAAAGTCCAAAGTTTACAGTCTACTTAACCTAGCTACCTCGAAACTAACCTTTGGTAGCAGCAGACATATTTGTTGACAATCACAAACAAAAAATAAACCAATTTTGTTTTAAATAAAGTAAAATAAAAGTAAGGTTGCTTTATATCACAGCTATCCACTATGACCCACCACCGTTAATTATCACTTCAACAATATTTGAGTCCAAGAGTTAAAACAATTTTGGAGAACACATCGAGATAGCCCCAAACTTACAGTGTTGCAAAACATATGAATATCCCAGTGGAGGTGGAATACTATAAATCGTATGTTTCGATATCTTATGAGTTGTGTCAGGAGATTTCGCACGGGGAAACAAGAGGAACGACAATTGGTTAACTAAACTAAAGGCTGTTAGATACCTATGACTTTTCATGATTTGGGATTCACAATGCTTTAGTTAACTAATGCCAATTTTGTTAAAAAGATATTACATCACCGTATAAAACATATGTTTTCGACTTTTGCTTTAAATACTTTTCTTTTGCGTAATTAAAAAATGGTTAAATGGATAAAAAATAGATAGTCTGAATAGCTATCAACACCATAATTCCAATCGGAATCCATTATTATTTGATTCTTATTTTGGTTTTTTTATCTATTACAAACATCACCTTTAGTTAACTAATGCTGATTTAAAAGCTCTAGTTAGCTTTGATTGTGAAACTCAAATCTGTTAGTTAACCTCTGGTCAGTGGTTAACAAATGATCGTGAAACTGGCCCTTAAGAAGAACAATATTTTTGCTATATTTTTGTGTATATATGTATGTATGTATATATAAATATTTTGCTATATTTCATTAAAACTTTAATAAATTGAAGCAAGTTCCATCCAAAAATTCAGTGTCCTTCATTATTTTTTATTTTTATATATTGATTTTTGTATTTTTGTTCACTCGATGACGATTTCGATAAAATTAAAAATGCACCAAGTCATACCGACATAATACTACGTTTACATTGCAGTCAAATCAGCAGATTAATACAAATCTGAACCTTGTAAGCTTCGAGGTTTCACCGAAATCACCTTCCCAATCGTCAAATTTCGTAATGCAACACTGTGGTTATCAGCCCAATTCTGAATGAAATCTCCCGGGAATAAAAACAAGGGAATGTTCGTAATAATGTTCACAAAATTTTTGAAAAATTTTAATGCAAATATTTGAATTTATAGTAAATTTTTAAGATGACAAGAAAAATATTTAAAAGCATTACCCTAGCAAAACCCTGTCTAAAAAATGAAAACTCCCTTTTTCAATTCCCGAGGATATTTCATTCAGAATTGGGCTGATAACCACAGTATTGCATTTGACGATTTCGAAGGTGATTTCGGTGAAACCTCGAAGCTTACGGCCCTGAGTGAATGTTTCTGTATTAGTGCGAACATACACCTAGTTAACGCTAGTCAATAAAGAGTTAATGGGGTTTTTTAAAATAGCTTTTAACCGGCATGCTACACAGACCAGTATACTGGCCCTGTAGTTCGAAAAACGCAACACATTCACACTTTTTTACAAATACACTCGCACTGGATTCACTTTCATCGCTACTAGCAACGAAATTTCAGAGCCAGCGGATTTTGACAGAAGCGGATTGTGAATGTCAAAAAGGGGGATGTCAGTGTTGCTTTTAATTACTTTTGGTGGATTCATTTCGGGGTTTCCTTCGATTTCGTACTATATTTCTTGTTTTTCTCGATTACATACCGGAAACAACACTGAAAACTTCTTTACATTTACAAATCAAATGAAACAAATGTGAAAAGTTGTAAATAAAAGTGAAAAATATACAATTTTATACACAATAAATATACAAAAAAATATATAATGGAAAGAAAATTAACTCAAAAACAAATCATTAAATTAAATTGATTCAATAGCAGCGAGAACCTTCGCATACGATGAAATTTGTTTAATGAACTTTCACTAGCATGTGTAGCACCTCTTGCATGAAAGCATGAAAGTTCGAAATTCTTCGAATCATTCGAACAGTAAACGCATTCTTTAGCTCTTTCACTGTCACTGGCCTGTGTAATCGGCCTGTAAATTAAAAAATTAAAAACAACATACAGTAAATTAAAAAGAACAAGTTAATATTCACACCAGTAAATTTTATTATTTTATTACGTTAATTCTGCATTCCACTATTATTACATTCTACATTCATTAATATTGCAACGCACTTGTGGGCCATTGATAATTTTTACCGATGCTGATGACGTTTTGTTTGCAGCAAGCAGAAGCAATATTTTTGTTATATTTGGATAGCTGCTGAATATGTTGGATATGTAGAATAGCTAATACACAATCTTTTTAATATATAGATTTTTCGATCTGCTGCAACATAGCTTCCGTTGTACTTTATTAAAACACCGATGCTGGTGACATCTTGTAGCAAGTGGAAGCAACATTTTATGTGGAATGTATTTATATATATAGCATAGTCAATATACATTTCTCTTAATTATTAAGAGATTATTGTGATCTTCTGCAACATAGCTGTAGTAATACTTAATATTAAATCAACATCTATGCTTAACAGATGCTTTTGGATCAGTGGATAGCGTGTTGAACCACGGAACGAGTTCAATTCCCCGCTGAGTATTAAAGAAATATTTTGAATATATAGAAACTACATTTTCTTATTCTAATAGACACAAGGAACAAAGAAATATCAATTTATAAAAAAAATCTGTCGAAAAAGTGTCGTTTTTGAGATTTCACTCAAGCAAGTCACAAAACAAGGCGTAAAAAGGTTCGCTTCAAAAAAGTGTGTTACGGTTGACGTCGACAGTAAAATTTCTATTTATTCTAAGTCGACTTCGGAAAACGTCAGACTTAATCCCGCAATAGACAGTGTAAACATCTTATGGCCAACTCACACGGGTCTGTTTGATTGGCAATCAATGAAATTTTCTAATGCTCTTTTTGTTAGTAGCTCACACAACACACCAATCTATGTTTGACTTTTATATGAAATACACTACTTTTTCTCTTCCACTTTATTTTGTACTATAAAAATATTTGGTATTAATTCAACAATATTGCTTATATTTTTTTCTAAAGATAATGAAGATAATGTACCATAAGTTTCTGAAAAAATAGCTCCTTTGGTTTGGCGCAAGATCGGAAGGCACCCTGACTAGAATCAGAATCGGCACCGTTGCAACATTCTTAGGGCTGCGCATAAGGCCCGCAGGTGAATGCGGTTCCTCAAGTTGTTGCTGTTAATAACCGATTGTGGCGAATCTTTTATGTATAAATCAAATAATATTCTGTATTCTCTTTTTATAAAGTGATGGATAGAATAAAATTCCTACTTCAAATCGAAAAATTTGATTTTGCTTTATTTTTTGACAGGGAATTTTTTTGCACTAAATTTTTTATATTTTAATTTTTTGACATTTTGATTTCGACATATATGCGTTTCTGACGTTTTATTTTTGACATTTTATTTTTGATTCTTGACATTTGTAAATGACAACTTATTTTTGTAAACATCAAATATTAATTTCGAAAAATTTCAATTGTTATTTCTAACAAGAAATTAACAATTTTATATTGTTAATGCTATTTTAACCAAGATTATTGTTATTTTTTTGTTAACATTAACCATTTTTTTCTGAGAGTGCATAATGCCAAAAACTTGAATGTAAATGTTTGCAAGTCTGCTCTTTCCCTTTTCCTTATATTCCTTTTTTCTTCAAGCTCGACTTAGTTTCAAGAAAACTTGACGTGTGGAAAAGGAGACTTACTTCATTCATTTATTTGTTAAGAATTTGTTTGTTATTTTAAAAAGTACTTCGTTTCTTCAACAAAAGTACTTTTTAGGTATTTAAACTCAGCAAAAATTTTATTTCGCTACCCAGCAACACTGTTCAGATTGCTGATTGCTGCCATGTACAGCAATCAAAAAATTAAGAAATTTGATTGCTGCAATCTGTGTTCATCCGCTCTGTCTCTCAGTGCTTTTGACAGAATCCCATTGTAGGTGTTCATACATCAGTCAAATGATTGAAGTATATCGCGATTTTTTACTCTCTTTAACTCTCTCTGAAAATATTGATTGACGCTTGCTCACACACGATTTTTTGATTGAAGCTCCGACGCAGGCATTTGTTACTTTTCTGCTACCTACTATTTTGTGAATTCATATCGTGCTGTGTGCACTACTTTATTTGGGTGTTTCTTTTATTCAGTTGTTTTGTGTGCATAACAATTTTACAAAATGGAAAACAATAGCGGAAATATAGTTGATCTTTTAGGATTAAAACTGATCACATTAGGAAATCAATACGCAGGAAATTATACCTATTTGAATGACCATCGCATGCAAGTCATAAAAAAACAAAAGAATTAATGAAATTATGTCAGGAACTAAAGAAACTACACCTCTTTTTCACTTCAAAAAACTACCTTTGTTTTCAGTTAACTACTTTTCTTGATATAATTGGCTACTAAAAAGCAGACAAGTAAAATAATGCAACCCTTTGACTGATTGATGCAGGTCTGGAGCTCAATCAAAAATTTGACTGACGAGAGAAGATTTTGGAGTTCATTTTCGCTCTGAGATAAAGTTCATTTTTTTTTTAAATAGGAAAGCAACAACAAATTTTGATTGATTCAATCATTTGACTGACGTATGAACACCTCCATTGAATGCAACAACAAAACGAGTAGATTGTTTGATTGGCAATCACCGTGTGAGTTGGGGATTGGTGACTCCCAATTACGCTGCAGCCACACGTGATAGTACTGGCAGGCCAGCAAAGAATATGTATTAACTACGAAAATGTTTCGAAATAATAGGGGTATTCACGATGTGATGTATTTATGATAAATTTTTACAAAATTTACAATATTTACAACTTATTGTGAGCGAACATTCGAAAGCGAAAGTCTTGTATTTTAAAATCAGCTGATTTGTTTCTACTTTTGTTTAAAAATATGAATTAAAATGCCTACAAAATAATGAACAAATTTGAATGAAACACTAATAATGTTGCATTTTTTTAAATGAACTCACATCACAGCCAGTAGCTTCCTCGATGTTGAGTAGAACTGCTTTTGCGATCAGCTAATCACATACACAACAAAATTTACAAAGAATACAATAGGGTTTCGTCATTGTATTTTTGCTACAGGGTTGTATTTTGAACACTGTGTATTCTGTTTTTGTAATTTTACAAAATTTACTACAAATATCAAATTTATCAAAAATACACAATACAAGGGCAAATACAACACATCGTGAATACCCCTAATCTACAAATCTACGCTGCGGCCACACGTGAGAGTAAATGTTCATTTGCAAAATGTCGTCAAAGGCAAAGGTTCGACCAGTTCATGATACAATGATAAGGTAGGCCCGTTGCGCTGAGTGCTCTCACGCGTCAACGAAGAGTGGATAATGAGAAGCAACATTAATGTCAAAACGACGAATTTCGTAGAAATTGCAAATGAAGAAAATATTTTATGTTTCCAAGTTGCAAACAGTGAGGTTGCGGGTGTTAAATTTGTGCTAATTTGAGTGAAAATATTATATAAAAAGTGTAATAAAAACTATAAAATGTGAAAGAAGTCTTAAAATTGCAAAAAAAACCTGTAACAGTTTTAACCTAAAAACAACTGCGAAACGTGAGCATAAAGAAATTCGCGATGAACAGCTGATTTTGACATCAATGTAGCTTTATTCTGCTTTCTACTCCATTCCTCTCCGTGATGACCTTACCTTATAATTCTGCCATGGACCAGTTTATTATTTCGGTTGCTTTTGTTCAGTGATGCTTTATATGCCAACACAGCACGAAACTTAAATGGGATAAAAATGGGAAACTAATTATTTTGTAGAATCTGTTTATCAATATATTCCAAAACTAAATGCAACTTATTCATATGATATTTTATGTGTCAAATAAGGGAAATTAAAAAAATTGCATATATTTCACTACAAGACATGAAAAAAAGTGCATATTTAAAGTTCAAATTTTTTTAGGGAGAAAAAACAACACTGTTTCCTTACTTCGATTTCGCACTGGCTGTGGTTGTTAAAATTCACTGTCTCAGTAAAAGTTTTTGCCAGTGGACTGCTAGGGATGTCAAGGTGTGAGTGTATTAAGTTTTTCGAACTGTTAGTGTCTTCGAACTGGCAGGTGTGGCTAGGGGGTTACTTCATTCCGTTGTGCATACCACCACTGCAACAATGATTACTATCAAATTTTTTTGAACAATCACTAAAAACCTGATAAATTAGTAAAGCATACACTCTCAAAAAAAAATTTGAATGTAAATAAATAATATAAAAGCATGTAGAACCACTTTTATATATGCAAAAAATTCTTAACAGTTTAATAAATCTTAAAAAAAATAAATAATAACTTGACACTTCTCAACATTTTCATACTCTCTGCCAGAATTTTTTGATAGGTGTAGTGAAATTTACAAAATAGCAAAGGATTTGCTACCACCTGGCTACTTATATAAGTTATATAAGGTATATTGTACTGTATTGTACTTTATTGAGTCTTTTATTATCAGTTTTAAAAGAATATTCAAACTGTTCCTTCTAAGTAAACAAATTAGCGGCTGTAATAGTATGGTCTGCATAGACTGTTACAATGATAAATATTACTAAATTGACAGACACATGGCTAATACTTTTTACAGAAAAATTTGCTTTCGCTCTAAATATACGATAGAACATAAAATATATATACAAACAGAAATAGACAACAAGATCGCTTACATGAATACTGCCAGCTTATCAAATATTTACAGTGTCGTTGATACTTTCTCAGGTCCCTTGCCTTGTGAAAGAATGAAATAACATATGGTTACTGAATTTTAACATGTGTTGTTATGAGAATCGAGTACACATACTGTGTCTGAGTTTTAAACAAAGTTCTTACAATGACAGTGCTTAGTTATCATTGTCATTGCGTTAACAATTAACATTGAAATTAAATGAATATTTAACATTATTATGCCACTATTGCAGTTATAATTTATAACATTTATTTCACTTTACTTTATTTGATTTGCTTATTAGTTTGTTATATAAGGTATATGGTGATTATAATTTCACAGAAATAGTAAAAAGTAGAGAACGAAAACTAAACTAGAAAGGTAACTGACAAGTTGTAATCAGCTCTTACAAGAATATAGCCAACAGTCACCATAATCAAGGTAGTGGTGATAGTTCATTTGGCGAACAGAGCTTGCCAAACGCAGCATCAAATATAGAACGAAAAAAGTAAAAATATAAAAATTAAAAGGAATATATACAAACAAATGACGACACGATTACGGTTTCCGAGGTGCCAAAAATCTAGGAATGCAGTTTTGAAGTACTCATTGAAAAAATAACATAATCGAAGGAATTGTCGATGTATCGATATATCTATGGGTTATCGATTTTTCCAAATATACTTCCCTTTACGAAGCATATATGAAATTTTAGCTATATATTTTCTAATGCTTGACCAATCTGAATGATTGGGTTCCATTGGAAAGACAATTTAAATATCTTTACCATGAGTATGACCAAATGATTACACTATTCAACCTAGTATACATTCAAAAATGGTAAATACAATAAAAATAGAGAGAAAAGTCCAATATTTTATTCGCGCAACGATAGATAATTGTTTGAACCTTGAATATGTAATATATATGTTCCCTCTTTATAAACTAGTTATTTTATTATATAATTAATTATATATCAATTCATTTACAGAAGGACCATCTAACCTTCAAATTTTTAATAACTCAGTAATGAAACGATATATCGATTATTTCTTCGGTAAATCATACTTTATCAATGAGTACTTCAAAATTGCATACTCGAATCTTGGAACCACGTAAGCCGTAAACTTCACCAAATGACAAGTTTTGATCACCGTTTGTGAGGATATAGCCTGCTGTCACTACTACCTTGATAATTGTATCATTATCACCGCTGCTCTGTTTTTCGTAGTAGATTTCGCAATTTTGAAGGGCAAAGGCAGCCCACTGTGCGTCTCCATTCCATCGCGGCACTGTTGCAAAAAAAAGCGAATGCTGAAAATTAAGCTATCTGCTTGAAAAAAGTAAAATTTAAGAAAATTTTTGTTGTGCAAATATAAAATAAACGTACTAGCGAAATTACAAGCTAAATTTCTTAAAATCATCAATGAAAATTTAATAGATTTTTACTGAGATTGTGTTGGAAAATTTAATCGAATAAAGATGTCTGAGACCGAGCCTATGGGTACTCCGCAAAAGTCCACTGTCAGTGATTTGAGACAATTCAGATTAAATAAAACTTTGGCTGCAAGTAAAATAGGTAAATTTTTCATTAATTAAATATTGGGGAATACAAGATATTCTTTACATGCTACGTAGAGCGGGTGCCTGGTAAGAAACGCATTCAGGTGATGGCAGATAGTGACAGCGATGGAATAGTAGAAATTTTAAACACACCAAAAAAACATAAGCTGGAGTTGTCGGTCAAAGAAAAGGAGGCACGGTTCTTGGCTCTAGCTAAAATTTCACCACAATACGATACAATGGTAAGCATTTGCTTAAGAAGCCGAGCGTTGAGCTATGAACTCTAGCATGTTGTCGCTCCTACTAACAGCTGATGACAGTAGCGTTCAGTAGTGTTCCGGAAACGTTAGGGCCCAATTTTTATTTACTTTTTTTTATTTTGATTGCGTTTAACAACACAAGGATAACATTCTTACAGGGTCGTTCCGTGTTAAATCGATAAATAATTATCATGGAGCCAATTCATCTTGAGTCTGATTCTTTATAAAAGTTGTATATAATCAGTTGTTTATAATCAAGGTCTGAGAAATGGTGAAATTTAAACTCGATTCATAAGCTTGATTGCTTCCTCAAAACAAAATACTTGCATAAAATGTTCGTTATAAATGAAATTATGATTTGATAAGAACAATCAGTCTATATTAGATTCCTGCCTTAGGTTGCGACCATAGTGAACCCCGCCGGTTCAGACAGACAAGCAGATTCCATATTGGAGCAATAAAGAAACCAAGTCATGCTTCTCTTTTACTCTAATGTGTTTTCTGATCTGATCTGCCTGCCTGTCTGAACCGGCGTTCACTATGTTCGCAACCGTAGATTCACTTCGAATTAGGTAAAATTTATTTATAAGGAAATGAAAATAAACCGCTGCAAAACATTTGCTTACATGTAATCGATAAAATTATCCCAAAAATTGCATTCGTTTACGTAACACATTATTTTTATACTTGCATATCATTGGAGTCAACGAAAACTCTGTTACTTGATACAATTAAGCTCTTCTAATGATTATAAATAATAAACTATCAGATATGAATGGCTCTATTAAATAGGGCTCCAAACTACAAATGAAATAAGACCCCAAGCATTTCTATACAACCTAAAACACGAATATTTGGGGTATTATTTTCTATTTTGGGGCTTTATTGCTTTATAGCTATTGGTTTTTATTAGACATAAAAGTCTTAACTTTACGGATCCATATGCGCTCAAGCCTCTTTTTACTTAGTTAGTTGGCTCTGAATTGGAATATGCGTCCTTCATATGGATACCATACTATTCTTCACATATCTTGCGTCGTGAGCGTGTTCAAAAATGTTTTTTAAGATTTGCTTTGTGTTTTGCGTTTTATAAAGTTTGAATTGCTAATTCCTTCCTATGATGCCAGATGTGGCCTATTACACTTGAAGCCTTTATATAAAAGAAGCACCTTATAACCACTACTGTTAATTTATGATGTAACTGGGACGGTAGATTGGCCAATTTTTTTAAATTTAATTTATTTTAATATACCAAGTAGATCTCTTAGATACTCTGATGTCTTTTATTTAGGCACTTGCCAAACAAAGTATGCATTATATGCACCTGTTAATAGAGCTTTAAGTGAGTTTAATAGTATGTCAAGAATATGTAATACATATAGATTTTTCTCCACAAAAGAATCTTTGAAATTACCCTGCAGTAATTCGCTCTAGTACAGAACTACCGATTTCACTAGCCCTAAGGTAACCAGTATTAGTTCCACTTCAATCTACTTTCTTTGCATTCAACTGGCGAATTTTGCGTGAACATGCCATAGACAGGGGTCAATTGCTACCTTTTACATTACCATTCCACAAGTCACTTCACTAGAGCTGCAGGGCCAGCTAATTCACTAGTCAGAAAGATAAAAAACTGAAATTCGTAGGCATTGTGAATGAAGGCAATCTTCAGTTAATAAATTTATACTTTTTCATAATATTTTTCTCCATGTTGTTTAACGAAATTGAAACTCTGTATATATCACGATTTTTCGAAAATATTACTTCGAACTATATAAGTCATGGTTACAAAATCAAGACGTCAGAAACATAAACAATAAGCAATACAAGCTTAAAGCTTGAATTGACCCTTTTATGCATTACCTTTTCCCTGGCCAATTCACTAGTGCTATAGGGCCAGCTTATTACTAAATTTGTACTTTTTCCTCAGAACTTTTTATTCATGTTCAACGAAATTGAAGCGCCTCATATATCATGTATTCTCGAAAAAATGACTTCAAACTATATGTCTTTGTTACAAAATCAAGACGTCAGAAACACAAACAATAAGTAGCACAAGCTTGAAAATGATTGAACTGGCTCTTTTATGCATTACCTTGAGTCAAAAAAGGATCTAGGTCGTAGTAGTTAACGAGAAAGGAACAATTGGTTACTTACGGTACTGGCGGGTAATGATAAAAAATCACGTTTAAATTGTATATAATATTTTATTTATATAATTTTTATACATATTTGAATTTATATTATTTATTTAAGTTAAAGAAAATTATATTCATTTTATATATCGCAGTCAGTAAGAATTGAAATTCATTGACTTAGAATAAATAAATAAGAATCCACCAAACTCCCAGAGCTTCGCCCCATCGAGCGTTATTGTTCTGAATCCAAAAAGAAGTTTAGAAAGATGGGCAGGGCATCCCTTATGTTGGGGCTTTATTTCATCGAAATAGGGCTTATAATATACCCAAAATACCCTAACAACAACTAAAACTATTTGTGATTGCCATTAAAACTACATTGCCATTAATTAATTAGAGAATTTCAAGCCATTCTTTCTATGCATTTTAGAATCAATTGGAACTTTCAAGAACTTTCGAAAAATGTTGTTTAGGGATTCCCCGGAACATTATTTGCAGTACCGGAACAGTTTTGTGGTTTTGGTTAAACTTTTTTCAGACAAATAACTTATTTTTGTAGAAATTCTGGGGAAGAATGACACGTGTGTTTTCTAAAATTAAAGTTATAAAAATTCATAACAAATCTAGAAAAAAATATGATCTAAAAATGTCTACCGCAGTTATAACTGAACAGTGTTAAAGAAACATCTTAAAATTAATGAACCTGTCAGTATATTTACTTTGATGACTTTGTCAATAGAAATAAGAACACTCGAAGTATATTCTGGAAGGTGCCAGCCAGCCTTTCAGCAAGTAAGAAAGAGAATCCTAGGCAGCGAAATTATCGTAGATATATATCCCGAGGTCCTAAGCCCTTAACAAATGTCCTAGATTTTTGGGTTTACTCCTTTAGAATCGATTTCATATATAGCCCGCGCAATGAAAATTATATAGCGAGTAAAATCAAGCGTTGAATAAAAACTCAAGCGTTAAGGCCTAACTATAATAGACACATGCTGGCATACTCTAATGCCAAAAACTAAGCGGAAAGTCAGCCGGCTGTTGTCAGAATAGAAAATACCCATAATTACCATGCATTGACTTTGAGAAGTGTCACAATACAATTTGCAGGTTTGTCTGCGTTTAATTGTGCGATTTTTTTAAATTTATACACAAAATAATATAAAAAAATAAACAATCGCATCCTTTGCTGTTGGGCATGAATAATTTGTTTAATAAATTTGAATAAACATTTTTTTTTTGACTTTTGTCTACGCTGTGAGCTCTACAAAAAGCCAATGAAAGTTAACGAAACTCAACGAAACTGTGCCAATTCCAGTTATGGATTACATGGGCTCGCTTTTATTTTGACAGATCAGTCTGCCAGCATGTGGCTATTATGTACTGAGTTTACATGCCGAGTTAACTCGATGTTAGGGTTTTCGTTGAGTTAAAAACATGGCGACGCTAACTCGATGCTGTTTACATGCAAAACATCGAGTTGAGTTAGACTTGTCAAATTTACTTGACATTTGCCATATATATTTGCAAACAGTTTGTGTGTGTTGTGTTGTGAGCACTCCAAAAACTCTTCCATCCGCCATTTCTTTAGTAATAAATGCTATAATGCATTTTGACAGATAGAACTCAGCTAGATTCAGCAAGTTTCGTGGAGTTTACTTGGACTTAACGAAACTCAACTCAACTCTCGTTTACATGCAGGGTTAACTACGAGTAAACCCCGAGTTAACTCGGCATGTAAACACAGTAATAGTCAGGCCTTTAGGTTTTCTGTTATTCGTCTAGTGACACTCCGCTCATTGTTAGAAATTTTGTTTTGACAGTTGTGGCGCAGCAAAATACATACAACGAGGCCAACAAAACGCACACAGCAGCAATCTATACTATTATATAAAATTGAAGTGCAGACTTTTGTAAAACTCTAAAAGTACTGCGCCGATTTTTATGAAATAAGTTTTTAAATATATTTGTGCTTCAGCACAGTATAGGTGTTTTTTCATTCCGAAATTTCAATAGTAAGTATATTAAATTAAAATGTAAAGATATGTATAAAATCATTCCCGATGCCACGCAATGCTTGATCGTTTTCTTTTCACACGTTTGTGTTGCAAGAGTTTCAATAAACTCCATGTTGCTCTCTACTCTTCTCTTTTAATGCTCAGCTGGCACAGCACAACAAAAAGTTTTGTGTGTTTAACTGGTTTACTTTGTATATCTAAAACGCAACCAACGACAAGTAAGACACGAGAAGCAATACTTTTTTATATATAAAATTCTATTGCTTCTCGTGTTTTGATTGTCGTTGATTTTCCACAAAATGAGGCGGTTAATACGAACGCATTCACATCGAAGCCGTTGCTCATAGCTTATATTAAAGTGCGACTTTATTATAAAATATATAAAAGCTTGGTTAATTATAAATCCAACAAGTTTTATTTCATTGAAATTAGTTAAAAATTCGTCGAGTTATTTAATTTTAAATGTTAAGCATTAATCTGTTAAAAACAGCGCAAAATCGTTGCTTTTCATGCTGTTTTGCCTGAACTGAGATTTTCGCAAGTAAGAATAAGCAAAACATAGTTATTTTGGTGATTTTGTAGTGAAGTAAAAATACTTTTAATTGAATAACTCGACGAATTTTCAACCGATTTCAATTAAATAAAAGTTTCTGGATTTAGAATTAGCTAGATTTTTTTATTGCTACGACATTTCGGGACATGACAGGGGGAACGATGATGCGATGTTTTAACAATTCGTAAATCATGTAATTTTCGATGTTCACGTATCATATTTTGGTTACTGCAAACTTATTGTGACAGTATTTAATAATGACGTTACTATTATAGAATCCATTAATTTACCTCATAATGAGTTTATGTAATATATATAAGTAATATATTTTAAAATCAATCCTTAAGTAATATAAGAGATGCCTTTATTCACATTATTTACCTTTTATATACATCTCAAATTTCAAGGCAATCACTCTAGCGGAGTAAACTCCAGTCCACTTTTTTGAAGTGAAACTTTTATAGCCGCGTATACAACAATACGGCAAACTAGATGGCGGGTAAAACAAATGTAACGAAATGGTTCTTATGAAAACAACAACACAGCAATTCGCCGCACTGGTTGTATAAAAACGAAAAAATGTATATATAATAATTTTTCATATTTTGCCTTCATCGAGGATTTGAACACACTATGCTTGTGTATCCATAGTCGGCTGTTCTACCAACTGGGCCACGGAGACATATCTATTTGAGTAGCTCATACTTATCTTTAATTTTACAATCAGTAGTTTTTTTCTTTCTTTTATGATTTAATTGAGTCTTTCGTTCAATACTCTGAACGTACATTACGGTCTAAAAATTTTAATCTGAACGTAGCTTTTTTTCAAATTGTGTTTTAATAAATTCAGAAAGCAATTTTCAAAGTAGGCCTTGCATTGATTGATTTGGAAACAGCACATGCTTCAATATTAAATAATGCAACTTTGAATCTAAAATTTCCTTTATTATTAATCCGGGAATTTTCATATAAATACCATTTCTTTCATATAATTCAAATGCAGTTTTTAACACACATTTATATCGAAATTAAAAGAATCGCAACCTGCGGTATTGAGCTACCGGACTACCTAATCTGCTTTTAAATAAATTAAACAAACTGCTGCATAAGCCTGCATGATACTTAATTAAATTGATCATTGAAAATTATAACTAGAGCAGTTCAAATAGCACGAATGCATGGATTCAATTGGTGTGAGTGAGTACGCATATGGTACGAATTGGAGTAAAATTTGTAGGACGGACTGTATTTTCTTTGTATTTTTTTCTTCCGTTTCTTTCAATTCGTTCTTCGTTAAGTTTCGATGAAATATTTACTGTTCTGTTAATAATCAATTTGACATTTTTAGACTAAACAAAACTATTTAATATAAATTTATGCTGAATTGGAAGTGATGTGTGTAGCTAATATAATTATTTAATGCAGCTGCTTTTAAAACCACCAGATATAAAAAAGTAACAACGTTTATCCTTTTCTTTTAAAATATGTCTGTCCTGCCCACGCGCCACTTGTTTTCAGATTTTAAAATTAGACAAATAAAATTAAGTATCATACGGACTTGCAGAATATTCTTTAACTCATCTGCATTGGTTTCGTCAACATTACAAAAAACAAACAGAACAAGGAAACAACGAAAACAGTAGAAGGCGCGATAACCGATAACTCTTATCTCTTGTTTTTCTTCTCGAAAATTTTTTAACGCTTCCGGCTTGTGTTCGTTCGAAAATTTTTCGGAAATTCTTCAACCTTTCTGCTTTGTGTTCGTTCATGTTTTCCCTACAAAGGCTTATATTCCGGGGTAATTTTTTCGTTAAAAGTTACACTATATATTTTAAAATTTTAGTGTAATAATGGGCTGCATGACTGGTATATCAAAAATTACAAATCGGAAATAATCTGATCCAAAAAACCATGTAAAATAAAATCAAAGAATATAAAAAAATGGAAAACAATTTTTTTTTCATATTTCTGCCTTGTTTGTTGACGAAACTTCCGCAACGATTCAGTAATATATTCATGCACGAAAATCTTAACATTCCTGCATTGCGTTCGTGGGAATTTTTTATGGGATTTTCGTCAATGAAATGTATGGCCGAATCAGCGTGTCAAAGATAAAGAAAAATCGTTCCTGATTCGTTTATCAATTCTTTAAGACTTGGACTACTGGGAAATATCGTCGCAAAGTCTTGTACCGAAAAACGCATCAACATTTTTAACTGTGTAGGCTCGGAAAAAAAAACCTAAGCCAGTATGCGCGGTAGCATAAGGTCATTGCTTCTGACCACGAAGCAAAGGTTTAGTGGTCCTTTCTGCAGTTGAAATTTTGAGATTTTTTTTTAAATTAAAAATATTCACAATTATACTGACAGCTTTTTTTTTAAGAAAAATTAAAAATAAATTATATAAATAAAGCCCGAGTTATAATCGATTAATGATTATTTTGGATAAACAATAAATTTTTTTTTGTCATCAATCCTATGAAATAAATTTGAAGATGTGTGCTATGCTTGCTTGCTTTCGGGTTTGTTCGTACAAGGGAGGCAATGATGCGATGGTAGCACGTTCAACTTGCAGCCGAATTGTATGCGGTTCGATGGGAGTACGAAAAGAGAAAAAGGCATTAATCCCGCCACAGGTTTTTCGACTAATTTTTTCTTTTAATTATAAATAAAAATATAATTAACAAAAAATTAAAACAGCAAGATCTACCGTATGTGCTATGAGGATCGTGCCTGGGTACTACTTTAGCCATCAAATTAAAATAATAAATTCTCTTGATAACCAACTGTGCCACTAAAGTAAAAAAAAACCTGTAATCGAATTCTGTACGTGAATATTGAAGTTTTCAGTAACTGTCAATAAACAAAGGGAACAATTGATATTTCTCATGATATCGCCATGTTGAAAATACTAGTCGGCTTTATGAAAAAAACACAGTTCTTTAACTAATATTGGTATGTAGGCAGACTGCTTTTTAATCATTTGGTTGCACTGAAGGCGGGAATGTTAATAAAATAAATTAGTAATCTTCCCAGAAATTCCATTTTTAGGTAAAAGTTTCACTTCTACCGTGCGTGGCGGCAACACACCATTTTTTTTTTTAATCATAATCTAAGTCGATACGTGACATTTTGAACGTGACATTTTTCCATTATGATTTAAGGGCCTTTTAGAGCTTTTTAAGTGAAAAAATCCTGTATTAAAAGTTTTATTTTTAAGCTACGATTAACTTTAGATAAATGGCGGCCGTGGCTCAGTGGGTAGAGTGTGTGGCCCATATGCCAGAAAACCCTGGTTGGAATCCCATCTGACACAGAAAGTTTTTTCAATTGAATTAATTTTTCTGTTCGGCCGTCACCTCTGGCATAATGGCCACAATGCCAAACCTCAGAGAGTAAAAACTGACATGAAAAGCTTCTTGAGTACATAGGCCGTTCGGAGTCGGCATAAAACATGTAGGTCCAGTTCTAGATCATTTGTGTTCAAACATTTCACAACACACACAACACAATTGATCATAAAAAGGTCGGTGAAAGTCCTTTCAAGGACTGAAATGACCATTTCGTTTTTTTTTTTTTTTATTTTAGATAAATTTAGTTTTTAACATTATAATTTATATGTTTTGAAGAAAAGTTCTTGGATAACAAATATTAAACCATACAGCAGAAATTCGTAGTTTAGTAAGGTACATTAAATATGCAGTGGACACGATTTTTCAGAGCTTGTTCATCTAAAAAACAAAAAAAAAAACAACAAATGATTAAGGTTCTGCTAAAGCTTTGAGCTTTTAATCGAATATTTTAGAAAAATTACAAAATGACAACTTAAAAACTGATTTTTGACTAAAAAAGTAATTTTTTTAGGTTATAAAAAAGTATTTCTTTAAAATAAAAATCGAACGATTAAAAGTACCAATCATACTTGCCTACAGTATTTTCGAGAAAACGCGTTTAAAGTTCTAGAAGTAGTTAATTTAGGTATACATTAATTTTTTCTTTTAAATTGTTTTTGAATTTCAAAATTTCGGTGGAAATGAAATAAGGTTTGGTGCCTGGTGTATTTTTTGTTACTTTTTTTTAATTTCGTTGGCACCAAATGTGTCTTCGCTGAAAGGAGGTTTTAGGCACACAATTTTTTGAAAATCTAATTTTTTTTTTGATTGATTTTTGTCGTTTCCGAGGCGTATTGTCTTCTGAATTTATTGCTGAATCAGCTGTTCCTCAGGGTAGCCAACTTGGACCACTTCTGTTTACTTTAGCAACCAATGATGTAACTTACATCATGAACACTCTCATCTGCTAATCTATGTCGATGATATGATAATATACAGGACGGTAAATTCTAAGGACAATTCAGATCTACCCCAGTCTGATCTGAACTCTTTTGAAGTTTGATGTTTTAAAAATAATATGTTTCTAAATTCTGATAAATGCCAAACTATGACCTTTTCGCGTGAAAGGAATAATCTAATTTTTGATTATAAGATAAAATATACTGCTTTAAGCCGTGTAGGTACCTAGGTGTATGCATGGATTCTAAGCTATTGTTTAACATTCATTTTGATTATATTTGTAAAAAAGCATCTTCATTGCTTCGATTTATAAAACGCTGTTAAGCTTCTCGTCACTATTGAAATCAATATTGATATAGAGGGAGCTTTTTCAAAGTGCTCAGAAAAGGAATTTGTATCAATTGTGATCTCTGTATTGATTGATAATAAGGTGACGTTTGCGACTTTGTTTGAATAGAGCTGTAAGAATTGGAATCCGATTTACTTTTCAAGCGCTATACGAGTAGGTGCTAAATTTATTGAAAAAATATTAACATCTGTGTTAATAGAAATATTGAGGAATATTTTTTCTTGTTTTTTTTTTTATTATTCGCTAATACAAGTTATTTTACTATGGGTTGTTTATTTTTTAACTTTTTTTTCTGTTAAAATTAAAGCCTTAAAAAAGTATTTTAAAACTCCTGTCTGTCTGCAGGACCTGAGCAACACACGTGCTAGAAATTTTAAGCAACACCATTTATATTACAATAACTCATTTTCTTCACAGGATATTCAAGATTCATTAGTGCGAAACAATTGGGATGTTTCTGAAGCAATGAAGTATCTCAAAGACAAATGCCAGCCAAAACGCGCACCTGTCTCAATGACGAGTATTATTTCCAGCACAAGTACTGTAAATAAAATCAACTCTCGTTTGGACAGAAGCACCACGAATGGAACCTCTTCCAAACCACATACCAAACACAATTATTCCGATGCTGATGACTCCGGCGATGAGGTAAAACAGTCAACAGACCAAGTATACGATAGCGAAGACAGTGACAATGATATGTCGAATGAAATGACTGGTCAGCGTAAAAAAGTGTTTGAGTTCATGAACGATTCAACACTAATGGAGCTGCAAACGGTAAAGACACTGTCAGAGAAAAAAGCTAGTGCTATCTTGGAGTTGCGTCCATTTAAGAATTGGGCAGATCTACGCAAGAAGCTTGAATCGAATAAAATGCTGTCAGCTGATTTGTTGAACTACTGTCAGGTGTTGATTAACAAACAGAATAATGTGGCTAACATTCTGTCCAAATGCAACAAGATGGTTAAACGTTTAGAAGCAGCAATTGAGACAGGTGCAGGAATTGTAGAGCAGCCAAAGTTACTAAATGACAAGTAAGAGAATTAAAAACATTTCAGTTTTTTACTCCCCGAAGTATTCTTGTGTTTGAATGTTGTATATTCTAAAACATTTTAGATTAAAGCTTGCCGATTATCAAATGATTGGACTCAACTGGCTAACTGTGATGCACAACCAGAGCATGAACGGTATTTTAGCAGATGAAATGGGTCTGGGTAAAACAATACAAGTTATTGCCTTCCTTGCCTATCTCAAGGAACACAAACTGGTCAAAGGCGCTCATCTCATAGTGGTACCCTCTTCAACGCTGGATAATTGGGAGGCAGAAATTGCTAAATGGTGCCCCAGTTTAGTGGTCGAAAAATATCATGGCAGTCAGGACGAACGCAGGCGCATGCGCATTGGGTTTGCCAAAGAAGGCTTTACAGGTTTCGATGTGCTCTTGACCACGTAAGTTTCCACACATTTCTTGTTTAACAAATTATAACTAATAATTTAAAAAAAAATATTAGCTACCACATTGTTGTGTCCACACCGGAGGAACGCAAAATGTTTCGCGTTTGTAAACTACACTATGTGATTTTTGATGAGGCTCACATGTTGAAGAACATGACCACTCAACGTTATTCGAATTTAATAACAATCAATGCAGAGATGCGTATTCTGCTTACAGGTACCCCGCTGCAAAATAATCTCTTGGAACTAATGTCACTGCTGTGCTTTGTCATGCCATCTTTTTTTGCTAAAAGTATCGACGATATCAAGAGTCTGTTTGCTAAGGTCAGTTTCATTAACTAAAAATTAAGGTTATCATGACTTTTTAAAATATTTATTTCATATAGAAAAGTAAATCCGAATCGGCGAACGATGATGTTTCACAATTCCAAGAAACTCAAGTGGAGCGTGCGAAGCGTATTATGCACCCATTTGTACTCAGAAGACTCAAAAAAGATGTGCTCAAGTACCTGCCCCAGAAACACACATATATCGTGAGTTCAGTAAAATTGCAATTCAATTCTAATTATATTACATTCACATTTTAGCACAAAATAGAGATGAGTGAGAAGCAGAAACAATACTATCACGACCTGGTTGAATACTATTCAAATAATAGAGGCGAAATCTGCAGCGGTGATCGCGCTGGTATAACGATCATGATGGAAATGCGTAAAATGGCAAACCATCCATTGCTTATGCGCAACTATTTTAGTGATGAGAAACTACGAGAGTTTTCTAAACGTTTGGCCACAGTACCAACTTACAAAAAAACTAACCCACAGTACATATTTGAAGAGTTGGCCATCATGTCGGACTTTCAGGTGTGGCAAATTTGCAACAAACATGTAAGTTTAACACATCAATATCTGAAAAAAGCAGTTAGTAAAATGCGAGAAATAAAAAAAAAACGAAATGGCCATTCAGCCCTTGAAAGGACTTTGACCGAGTTTCTTATGATCAATTGTGTTGTGTGTGTTGTGAAATCTTTGAACACAAATGATCGAGAACTGGACCTAAAAGTTTTACGCCGACTCCGAACGGCTTAAGTTCTTAAGAAGCTTTTCATGGCAGTTTTTACTCTCCGAGGTGTGCCATTGTCTGCAAAGAGGTGACGGTCGAACAGAAAAATTAATTCAATTGAAAAAACTTTCTGTGTCAGGTGGGATTCGAACAAGGGTTCTCTGGCGAGAGAAATAGAATGAATATTATTTCTAGAGAGAAAAACTGAACATTAATTTTACGCATACATGGGCTCTGGTTTTGCATAAATTTTAATTTCTTATAGTGTTTTTAAGGGGTCCATGTAGATTTTTAAGCGAAAAATAGATCGCTCTTGTTTTCTTTATATCCCCTTTATTAGACCAAATACAGAATAAATTTTTTTGTTTACTACCGGACCAAAATCGATGAAACTTCGTGCAGGGTATAATATAAACCTAAACTTTGTTTGGCAAAATTGAAAATTTTTACCTGCGTAGTTAAGGGCTTTGCGGCCTGGTGAATTTTTGCACCACTAGTTGGATCACTTACTTTCACAGCCGTACCTGTCGTACGTTATTAAAAAAGGGCAATCGGGCTCTAAACTCTTTTTCAAATAAATTTTCAAACTTGTATAATAGTTGCAATGGAAAAGAATTTTCGATATCGCGATTTAAAATTTTTTTCCGGAATATTAAAAAAAAACTTCTAAGATTGGGTCGCACCGTGGCACAGTGTTGCGTCTAGAACAAGCTAGCTGGATAAAATTATTTTTTAACGTTTTTATACTTATAGGGTCAAAACAATAAAAAAATTTTCTAGAGGGGGTGGGGGGTTCGGATATACACTGTTTACCAGTTAATACGGATTCGCGAAAATTAAAATAATGCTAATCAAGTTGAATAGCGTGCAGCAAGTATCTCTCACTGAGCGGAGAGCGCAAAAACTTCATATTAAAAAAAACGTGCAACGTAGGGAGTGGACCAAAATTGGGTGTGGTCGAAATATATATACGCCCACTTCTTCGGAAATTATTAAAATTGACTCCTGGGCCAATTGTATATTTTTTCGAGTACGAGATGGTTTATAAGAAATATGTTACAGCACGTCCTTGTAAATTTTAAACACAAGCGCCCATAATCATAAACAAAATAAAAGCGACTTTAAATTTAGTACAAGCACTTTTGACAGTTTTTCAGTATAATTGGTTGTCAATAGCTTGTACTAATTTTAGAGCTGATTTTTATTTTGTTTATGATTATGGGTCAATATTTCCATTAAGAACCTCTGAGTTTTAAACCAAAAATCTTTTTTTTGATTTTCCACAAGTGTTCCATTTTTTTCCAATTTTGCGCACTACATTGACATTTTCATTTTAATTTTTTTTTATTGAGTCTCCCTGTGTTTGGATAAATTGGCAAATGTCGCAGATTAATGTTTATTTTTTTTAAATTCTTAAAAGCAGAAATTTTTAGAATAACATTTATGAGCTTTATGGCAAATAATTCATGAAGTAACAGGCCGCTACAACAATGTTCTTTACAGAACAAACCACCAGCAGACTAGACTGAAATCTAATACGCGCAGCTTCTGCTAAATCAAATCGAAATTACAGTTATGTGCGTTTCGATTTACAAAGTAATGCTTTTCTACTATTTTGCACGAAGCAAAGTTTCGAAAAATTTACAACATTATTCTGCTATGATTTGTTGTTGCGTTCATTGTTAACTTCTTTTTCACGATGCCAGCTTTGGCAGCAACAATTTGTTGGTATTAAACATTCTATGGTGAAGAAGTTTTTTGAATAAATAATATTTTCTGATCTGATTATTTTCTGAAATCTTATTTTCTGAGCTTAGGCTCGTACCAGTTTTTACATGAAAATTAAATTGTGGCATTTTTTTATTTAATGTTGTTTTTTTTTTTTAAATTTAAATTAAAAAATTTAAATTTTTAAGAATAACAGTTATGAGCTTTATGCCAAATAATTCATGAAGTAACAGGTCGCTACAACAACAAGGTTTTTTACAGAACAATTGTGTACCAAAACAATATTAGTTATTTTCTTTTGAATAACTAAGTTTTGCAACAAAAAAGGAGCGACATCAATGCCTCTTAATGTAATGGGCTGAGTTTCAGTAATAAGATCATTATCCTTATGCCAAAGAACAGGGGCAAGAGCCCGGTTTTGAAATTAATTAAATGTTTCTTCAAATGAACTAAATATTTCTGATTGGCTGTCACCTCTCTGCAGACAATAGCCAAACCTCAGATTAAAAATTGCCAAAGCCATGACACTTCTCTCTCAAAATGATAAATTTAAGTTTCCATTCTCTTGTCAAAAACAGCTGATGGTGAATTGGAATAAAAGTAAATTTTGTTAAATTCGTGTTTTTTGTGCAAGTAAACAAGATTTTCACTTTATCAAGCTGTTATCAGCTACTATGAGTTGAGGCATTGAACATTGTTTCATGGCATTCGATATGTTCTTGAAGCAGACGATGTGAATGCAAGACAATTTGCATGCTGGCCAAAGTTTCATGTCGCTGGCACTTGGCAAATGGGCGGAGACAACTGCAATTACTTTTTGCCAACATAACACTGCACAATTAATTGCATTAAATATTTATTTACACTTAATTCGCGCAATAAACTATAAAAACTATAACACATCATAACCTAGCAACTCAAGCAAATAATACAATTTGGCAACTATCAACAATTCCGCTGTTTCGCTCACAATATTTTGGCAGAATGAAAGCAATTCTTGGTGTTGTCAAAAACTCACTAACATCTTATTTTTATTCCACCATGGCCAAAGCTAATACTCAAGTAGGAGTATTAGTGGATTTAAGTCAAAGAAGAAATTCCACTTTTATATCCACTCGTTCATCCACGGTCAGTGTTGGGAACATTGACGATTTATCTTTCACATTTTATGGTTGTTATTACACTGTTTGAATAATATTTTCACTCAAATTATCACAAATTTAACACACGCGACCACACTGTTTGCAACTTGGAAACAAAATATTTTCTTCATTTGCAATTTCTACGAAATTCTTCGTTTTGACAACTAACCAACCTTTTCATCATCCACTCTTCGTTGACGCGTGAGGACACTCAGCGAATCGGCCCTACCTTATAATTCTGCCATGCACTGTATCTAAGGATCCGTTGTTGTTGGTGGTTTTTTGTTGTAATTGTTGTTGCACTCTTAAAAAAAATTTTTTGGTGATCTCTGCCGTAAATGACGATTTTTAGTTGACTAGTTTTGTTTTTTTGCTATGAAAAATTTACGTAAGTTGGCAAGAGATTCAGATTTTAATTTAATTTCAACTAAACTTGGGTCATATAAGCGTGCTTCGTTGTTGCTGTTGCTGTTAATTGACTATCTTAAATTTCTTAAATTTATTTTGCCTAAAATTAAATTTTAAATAAAGTTTTTCAAAGCGAAAAACGCCAAGTGCATTAAACATATGACGAGATCAGTCGTCTCGTACGAACAATTCTAGACAAATTTATAAAGCCTGAGGGTTTCAACTTTAAATTCGATAAGTCCAATAGAGATACTTACATTTAAAAATAACTGCATTTCTTTTTACATAGACCAGTTGTTTAAGAGTTTCGATTTTAAAAACAACATATTGAAGTTTAAAAATAAAAATAGAGAAATTATTCCCTTAAATGATTTGTTTAAACTATTTCCTAATTTGGTTTCAGAAAACGAATTTCGTCGTTTTATAAATTTTTTCCGTTTTACGAAACGGAAAATTTTGAATTTGGACTTTGCTCATGTTGTAAGTGATTTAGAAGAAGTAGAAATTGAATATTTCTCGAAATCAGTTTCTATTATCAGAAGTGGAGACAAATCTTTAGCATGTTCCCTAATGGGAAATTAATTTTTAATATCTTGTTTTTGTCTAATTCGTCGGCAAACGTTGAACGCACATTTTTTCAAATAAATTTAAACGAAACAAAAATCAGAAAATAAAAAATAAAAGGTATATTATATACCAAAGATGCAGCTTCGGCAGGGTATCGAAGCTAAAATACCCCCCCGCGGCCGTATTGAAGTAAATTCGAAGTCTTTAGTCACGATAGACACAATGACATTCAGTTTTATATATATAAGAAAGATTTTCTATTTTGATGACGTCACTTTGTATGGAATCGGTGTCCATCCGATTTTGCCAAATATCATATACTGTGTTTACATGCAGAGTTAACTCGGGGTTTACTCGTAATTCGTAATTTTCACACCATGACAATCGTCAAAATCGTCATTTACTGCTAATCAGTATTACAATACAAAAAATGTTTCTTCGTTAAAAAGCATATTAGTTTACGATAGTGGCATTTTTTCTATGTTTGACAATGGAGAAAAATGAAAAACAACTGAATTATCGAATTGAGCTTTACAAAAAATATAGAATAATTGTATTTAGGTGATATTTTATTGATTAAGTTTTACAATAAAAATTTTATACAACTGGCATAGTGAAACCAGGCTTAACGCAGTATGCGTTGGGGTATAAAAATAAGATTTTAAAAATATATACAAATGGAAACTAATGTACTTCTTGTAATTTTTGATCAAAATTACTTATTGAATCTAATCAGTTTGTACCTTTATTAATACATCTATTCAATTTTATATTACAATATGATCAATTTGGTTTCGCGTTTTTTGATCAGGGGACAGCCAGGTGGCCTTGTGGATGTCGAGTTGCTTAAATCTGGTGCTACTAACTACCATGTTTCGTGCCGCGGCGAAGTCGATCAGTCTTAGACCGTTGTTCATAGAGGTCTCGTGAAGACTGAACTGACCGACAGTGGGACCAAAGATGCCTTCCCTTCCGACTTTCGCATTAAAATCGCCGAGGACTATTTTCACGTCATGGACCGGAAGGTGATCATATACGTCCTCAAGACTAGCGTAGAAAGCGTCCTTGACGGCTTCGTCCTTTTCCTCCGTCGGAGCGTGCGCGCAAATAAGGCTTATGTAGAAAAATTTTGCCTTGCTGCGGATCGTGGCCAATCTTTCGTTCACAGGTGTGAACCGGGAAACAAGGTGGCGTAGTTTCCGGCTAACGACGAATCCACATCCGAATTCGCGCTTCTCCGCATGGCAGCTGTAGTAGATATCGCAGTGTGCTTGTTTAGAGCAGCCTTGCCCTTTCCATCGCATTTCCTGGATGGCAGTGATGTCAGATTGTATTGTTTTGAGGGCTTCCGCCAGTTGGATAATGGCACCTTCCCTATAAAGGGTTCGGACATTCCAGGTGCATATCCGTAAATCATTGTCCGTTTTTCGTTTGTGGTGGTCGTCAACGTAATTGGGGTTCTTATCCGAGGCTGGTTTAGTTTTCATTGGGCAGTAGTAATGTGGCGGGACCCAAACCCTGCGCACATTCCATGTTTAAGGTCTATGGATCGACCCGCCGCTCAAATTAGCCGTCAAACTGACGGATGCCAGTTTGCCGTTGCCCGTTGTAATCGACGGAAGGCATGCCTCTAGTGTTCTAGATGTGCGTACATTTCGGGGGGTCAACATTGACTCCGACCATTATCTTGTTGCAGCCAAGATCCGCATGCGATTATGCAATGCAAAGAACATACGCGCAGGAATGCAACGAAAGCTAGATGTCGCTAAGCTGCAATTACAACGGACTGCCGAAGACTACTCCGCTCAACTCTCGGTTAAGCTCAACCAACCAACCTCTGGACTCGACGACGCCGGCGGACTTTGGGCGCATATATCCCACTCCATGCGCGCTGCCGCTGAAGGAGTCATTGGTTTCCGGCGCCCGCAACCTCGGAACCAATGGTACGATCAGGAGTGTCGCATCGCGACAGCAGTAAAAAACGCCGCATACAGAAAAACGCTGCAGTCAGCTGCAACGCGAGCCGTGCGAGAAAACTACCGCGAAAAGAGGAAGGGAGAGAGGCGCCTTTTCAGACGCAAGAAAAGAGAGCAGGAAAAGCGTGAGCGTGAGGAACTAGAGGTATACCAGGGCAAGAAGGATGCACGAAAATTCTATCAACAGGTTAAGCGTCTAACCCAAGGTTTCAAGCCCGGAGCATCCACTTGCAGAGACGAAAATGGAGATCTGAATACGGATACACAGTGTGTGCTTAGATTGTGGAGACAGCACTTCTCCAATTTACTTACTGGCGACGATTCCACCAATGCCGCCCATCGAGAGCGCAGTGCAGTGCCACCAATCGACGATGACGGAGTGGAAGTATCACCACCTAGCCATGAAGATGTTCGAGTTGCTATCCAACGACTCAAAAACAATAAAGCAGCGGGTGCTGACGGCCTGTCAGCTGAATTGTTTAAAACCGGCGGCGATGAATTGATAAGGCGCATGCATCAGCTCATCAGCAAAATATGGCAGCAGAAAGCATGCCCGACGATTGGAACCTTAGTGTACTGTGCCCTATACTTAAGAAAGGAGACCCTACAATCTGCGCTAGTTATAGAGGTATCAGTCTTATTTCCATCGCATTTAAGGTTCTCTCAAGCGTACTGTGTGAAAGATTAAAGCCGATTACAAAAACACTGATTGGACCTTATCAGTGTGGCTTTCGACCTGGTAAGTCCACCATAGACCAGATTTTCACGCTACGACAAATCCTGGAGAAAACCCACGAAAATCAAATTGACACACACCATCTCTTTGTCGATTTTAAAGCTGCGTTCGATAGCCCGAGAAGGGATTGCCTATACGCAACAATGTCTGAGTTCGGTATACCTGCAAAGTTGATTAGACTTTGCAGAATGACGTTGAGCAACACACGCAGCTCCGTCAAGGTAGGAAATGACCTCTCCGAAACCTTCAATACCGAAAGAGGTTTCAGGCAAGGCGATCCACTGTCTTGCGATCTCTTCAACATCATCATGGAGGGGATCGTACGAAAGGCCGGTGTGCATCGTAATGGCACCATTTTCTATAAAGGTGTCCAGCTCCTTGCGTACGCTGATGATATTGATATTGTTGGCAGAACCAAGAGAGATGTTACCGCTGCTTTCGCCGCTATCGAAAAGGATTCAGCCAAAGTGGGTTTGACGATAAATGAGGGTAAAACAAAGTATATGCTGTCTACAAACAAGGGAGCGCGGCGTTTAGACTCCCACGTTTCATCCGGCAGCTATAACTTTGAAGTAGTCAAGGAGTTCGTTTACCTTGGCACCGCCATTAACACTAACAACGAAATCAGCCTGGAGATAAAGCGAAGAACAATAATTGCTAATAGGTGCTACTACGGGCTCAGTAAGCAACTAAGTTCCAGAGCCCTCTCTCGATCGACAAAACTAACACTCTACAAGACGCTCGTTCTACCTGTGCTGCTTTATGGCGCTGAGGCATGGGTAGTTTCGCAAACTGACGCAGCCGCTCTGGGGGTGTTCGAGAGAAAAGTTCTTCGCAAAATCTTCGGTCCTGTTCGAGTCGGCGATGACTATCGCATCCTAATGAACCACGAGCTGTATGAGCTCTACGGAGACATTGACGTAGTTCGGCGTATAACTGTGCAGCGACTACGCTGGCTGGGTCATGTCCATCGTATGGACGACGAAGCTCCAGCGAAAAAGGTGCTCGAGGCGAGGGTCGCTGGTCAACGACGACGAGGGAGACCATGCCTCCGATGGATGGACCAGGCTGAGGAAGCCCTAACCGCACTTGGTGTATCCGATTGGAGAAGGCGCGCACAAAGCAGAGGCGCCTGGCGAGAGCTGATGAGGTCGGTCGAAATCCGGACACGGGTTGTCACGGCCATCTAAGTAAGTAAGTAATTCAATTTTATATTAACTAGTGATAACGCCCGGAAAATCGGGTGTACTTCCCTACTTCGCTTTGGAAATCACACTTTCTCATTCACATTGCAGCGAGTTCGTGTCTTAAGTCTTTTTACCATTTTCTCATTTTTCATTTACACCTCAAGACCTTTCTAATGATATATCAAATGTTGCTGTACCATTTGTAGATTTGCTGGAATAAGGGGACCCTTACGATAATAAATATATAGATTACTAGTATAAAAGCCTGTCCTGCGACGAGTTGGAGGAAGCATTAACGCTAAACTGTAATTATTTTTTGCCATTATTACAATGCTTTTACAGCATGTTCAGCCTGAAAGTATGCACATACATAAAAGGCAAGCATGTCAGTAATAAGTATCAAATGAATTTTCTGTGCATACTTTCAGGCTGAACATTTTTCAGGACAGTACATGTTGGGAAGAAACTAATAATCGCAAAAAAATAATTACAGTTTGAGCGATATTGGGTGCAGAGCATTGTGCTTGCCTTTTATATATTAGGATTATATATGAATAGTCAATAAATTTTTAAAGTTGTTATTTAATTTTTATATTTAAACCTATGTATACTGAAATAAACTAATATGCTTTTTAACGAAGAAACATTTTTTGTATTGTAATACTGATTAGCAGGAAATGACGATTTTCATGGTGTGAAAAGTACGAATTTTTTTTTATCCCATTACTCTTCACGGTACACATGACTGTGCACATAGTTATGGCTCATGACTTTAGTATACTAATTTTACTAGTAGGGTAGAAGGGGGATCATTCGCCACCTTTTTTCAACTGCTGTAAAAAAAATTACTAGACCAATTCTATAAAAAAATCTTTTTCAGTCTGAAGCTTATATTTATAAACTTTTATATTTTAGTCTGGGGCGAGTTTTTTTTTTGCTTTTTACTTTTTTTTTTATAATTTGCAAAAAAATTCGAAACTGGCGAAACCGCCCCACCCATGGGGTACATACGCCACACCCATGGGGTATATAATCCGCAAAATAAAACTGAATTTTTAGATAATAAGAAAGAAACACATTTTTAATTTAATTTAATTTTACCAAAAAAAAAACATTTTTGTTGCGATAATGGTTATGGGCAACCAAAAAATAATTTGGTTGCGATAATGGTTATGGGCAACCCAAAAATTATTTTGGTTATGATAATGGTTATGGGAAACCAAAAACACATTTTGCTTATGATTATGGTTACGGGCAACCAAAAAACATTTTGGTTGCGATAATGGTTATGGACAACCAAAAAAATATTTTGGTTACGATAATGGTTACGGGCAACCAAAAACACATTTTGTTTATGATTATGGTTACGGGCAACCAAAAAAACATTTTGGTTGCGATAATGGTTATGGACAACCAAAAAACGATTTGCTTGCGATAATGGTTATAAGCAACCAGTACCAAAAAGGGTTGATAAATAACAATTATCTGGAGATTTTTTATAAAGTTGGTCATAACGGTTTATGTCCCTGGCAAAAACACACTTCGTCGCAATCACGCTTGGTGTTGAAATGTCATTTTTATAGGGATGGAACTTTATCGATATTTGCATAAAATTATGTTTATTTCGATTTAATAGTGTAAAAGTAGGGGTGGTGTATGTGCCCCCAAGGCGAATGATCCTCCTTCTACCCTACTCATTGCAGATCTCTGATGTGACGATATGAGGCATTCGGTGTCGACATAAAAGTTGTAGGTCCGGTTCTCGATCATTTGTGTACAACATTCAATAACACGCAAAACACGATTTGATCATAAGAAGCTTGGTCACAAAGTCCTTTCAAAGGTTGCAATGGCTTATTCGTTTTTTTTATGTTGAAGTCGTGTTGAATCTTAAAAATTCTTCAGTTATTATTAGAGTACAGTACAGTTTACAGTTAAATTATATCCGCTTCAGTTTTTTCCATTATGGCATGTTTTACTCTCTCGTATCTTAACAGGAACTTTACGATGTCAAAATACCTGATAGTTTGATTTGTGATTCTGGGAAATTTAAACATCTCGACGTAATGCTACCCAAATTAAAGGAAGAAGGTCATCGTGTACTGATTTTCAGCCAGTTTACCATGGTGCTTGATATTGTAGAGGAATACCTGGAGATACGAAAATTTGGATACTGCCGATTAGACGGTTCTACTGCTGTGGACATACGACATGACATGATCAACGATTTTAATGCCGATTCAGAGCTGTTTATATTTTTACTATCAACAAAAGCAGGCGGAGTTGGCATTAATTTAACTGCAGCGGATACTTGTATTATACACGATATAGATTTCAATCCTTACAATGATAAGCAAGCTGAAGATCGTTGCCATCGTATGGGCCAAACTCGTCCTGTAAGCATTCATCGTCTCATTTCGGAAAGCACTATTGAGGAAGGTATTCTAATGGTTGCTGAGGAAAAACTGAAATTGGAGCAGGATATAACATCAACAGAGAAGGGTGAAGTCCAAGAACAAAAATGCGTTGTCAGACTGTTGACAATGGCGTTAGGCTTGGACAAAGACGAAGAGGAGCAACTTAATAAATCCATTAACAATTCATTAACATCACCATCAAAATAAAAGACCAAAAGAAAACGACAAAATAAAAGTTCAAATTCTGTTTAGGTAGCTGTTTTTACGTGTTTCACTTAAGAATTAACTACTTTTGTTCCAAACTATTGATTATTGTTTTCGTCAAAGAATGCGTTCACGATCCTCAAATAAGCTATAATTTTAAAACGATTCTCTAAAGTAATTATTTAAATAATTTTATTTGCTGTTGATCATAGTTTATGTTAAATTTATTAATTTTATTAAAATTGTAATATTAAATTTCAATTTGAAATGCATGCCAGACAACAATTTAATTTATGTGTTTTAAAACAATAACAATATACATTTTTTATGCATTGCAAAGAAAGCTTTTTAATTAGAATGGGAGGATGCCATCTACTGAACATTCTTTGTTTGGAGGCCATAACTTTGATTTAAAACCTGATTTTTCGGAGCGGTCGGAAAAAAATTCAAATCAACACGTAAAATGCGTTGTAATGTGGATCGGGGAATGCCGAGCTGCTGAGAACGGCGATTTTGGGATGTTGTTGGTGACTGCTCAATACTGGCTCGTACGGCTGCAATATTCTCATCCGATCGCCTTGGTCGCTTTTTATTTGGCTTCTTTGGGTTACCAAGAGTATTACCAGTTGTAAATCTTTCATACAAACGATAAATTGTTTTCTTGGAAGGCGTACTTTTCACTTTATTTATTTTTTTGAAAGCACGTTGAGTTTTCACTATTGACTTGTTTTGTTGAATGTAAATTTCAACAATTTTAGAGCGTTCGCGTGGCGTGTACTGTACCATTGTAAACATTTGCTTGGAATGACGCTTCAAACGCGGTATGTCATTAGTCGATTTGGCATCACTGCGGAAAGTTACAGTCTTGCCAGATGGGCGCTTCGAATAAGGGCTACCCTGTATTATTCTAAACTTTGGTGTAAATGTTAACGCAACAAGCTTAACGCATACAAAGAATATTTGTTTTATTCACACATTTCATTTCTGAAAAGATATTTAGCCCTATTCTGAATGAAATTTCCCAGAGAATTGAAAAAGTTTTTAAAGATTTTTTCTTGTAATCTTAAAAATTTACTATGAATGCAAATATTTGCGTTAAAAATTTTGTGAACTTTGTCAATATACGAAAATTCCCTTTTTCAATTCCCGTGAAGTTTCATTCAGAATTGGGCTAATTTTGTGCATTGAGGTTGACTTAAAAACTATTCTTAAAAATAAACTTGAAACTAAACTTCTAAACTAATCTTCTAAGCTAATCTTAAAAATAATAGGTCTGTGTCCGTACTCACTTTAAGTAACTTGAAGTTACACGAAAGCGTTTCTTTAAACATAAAGTTACCTTTTTCTGTTTTTTTGAAGCGAAGCTTTTTACTCCTCGTTCCGTGATTTGCTTGGAGTGAAATCTGAAAAATTTTCGACAGATTTTTTCTTGGAAATTTGATGTTTCTTTGTTGCTAGTGCTTATTACAACAAGAAAATTTAATACTTTAATATTTAATAATAAAAATATTTCTTCGTCTGCCCGTGGGGATCGAACCCACGTCCTCTTACACGAGAGTCCAATGCATTATCCACTAGGCCACAAAGACTTCTTTGAAATAGTTGTTAATTCAATCCTAATTATAACAGAAGCTATGCTGCAGTAGATCGTCACCATCTATCAATAGATAGGGGATTGTGTATTTGCTATGCTACAACTATCAAAAATTTGCTTTTATTTGCTTTTATTTGTGAATGCGTTTGTGGTGCTGTTGGCATAGAGTGTAAATTATTATCTAGAGATTGCATCAACTCTGCTAAATCTCTGGCATGTGTTAACAGAGGTTAACAGAGTTTAACCTCGTTTCGTTTCACTTGAAGCCCAAGATAATTCGAAATTATGATGATTTTATAGTAGCAGCAGAAGAAGATGATATGCTGCGACACTGCGAAAAAGTTTTGTCATCAAAATTTGAAATGAAAAATCTGGGAATAATTTCGAATTATCTTGGGCTTCAAGTGAAACGAAACGAAGAAGGCATTTTCGCAATCAACCAATCTGCATACATTTTGAAGGTCGTAAATGTTTTTGGATTGGCAAACGCAAAGACATCCGACATGCCAATTAATGTTTCTTACGAAAAAGATGCTGAATCGGATATGCTTATAAGCAACGACGAATATCGACGATTAATCGGATGTTTGCTCTATATATCGGTAAACACGCGACCAGATATATCAGCAGCTTTATCAATAATTTAAGTAAAATTTAATGTTTAATGTATCATATATTTAAGTTGAATGAGAAAAATTATAATAAAATTTCTGAATGAAATTTGAATGAATACAAAACCTACTATTTAATAAAATAAAATATAAAACTAAAGTAATTTCAATAAGGTGCTTACTGAGCCCGTAGTAGCACCTATTAGCAATTATTGTTCTTCGCTTTATCTCCAGACTGATTTCGTTTTTGGTATTAATGGCGGTTGTTTTTATCCATATTAATAACGGTAGGTTTTGAGAAAATAACAGTTTTATATAAACAAATACTTTACTTTTGCATAAAAATAGTTTATAGCTATTTTTTTCAACATACATTAAATTTTCAACAGATTTGATTCATTTAAAATACAGTAAAAGCCTTATGTATTACCGCTTAAATACAATCTAAAACAGCAATATCGGTTATACACGAAGAAAAATATGGCCAATTTTCTAACCCGATCTGAAAAAATCTTAAAAATCGATAATTTGGAAACAAATCGATAATTAGATTTTTCCTTCGGCCATTCTTATTATATTTTTAAAGTTTTTTATGAATCCATTTTCAAATCGTGGCGCTCCAGAAATCGTAGTCCCCCCCATGGTGGAATAATAATGTGTTGGTGATTTTGACGCTTCTTTCTCAAAATGATAAATTTATGTTTCCCCGCTCTTGTCAAAAACAGCTGATGGTGAATTGCAATGAAAATAAATTTTGTTAAGTTCGTGTTTTTGTACAAGTAAACAAGATTTTCAGTTTATCAAGCTATTATCAGCTATTATCAGTTGAGGCATTGAACATTCTTTCATGGCATTCGATATGTTCTTGAAGCAGATGATGTGAACGCAAGAAAATTTCCATGCCGGCCAAAGCTTCATGTCGGTGGCACCTTCCATCGCACGGTTTTGATAAAATGGCAAAACCATGCAATGGTGAACTTGGCAAATAGGCGGAGACAACTGCAATAACTTTTTGCCAACATAACACGGCGCAATTAATTGCATTAAATATTTATTTTCACTTAATTCGCACAATAAACTCATCATCATCGTTTTCTCGAGCTCCTAGGCGGAGCATAGGGCACAATAAACTACAAAAACTATAATACCTCAACCTAGCAACTCAAGCAAGTAATACAATTTGACAACTATTGTTGTCTGAATGAGAATATTTGGCACTTGCGAGGTGAATATGACTGCCAAAAATTAGTGTAGCCTCAGGGGCTAGTATAAATTTTGATAATCGGCAAGAAAATTTTTGACACAAACATAATTACAAAAAAAAACTACTTCGAAGTTCGCTCTTATAATAACTAAAGTGAAATTAATGAAAGCTAAACTTTTTAGTTAATTATAAATTTAAAAAGCACAAAGAATTAAAAAATAATGGCAGTCCCAACAAAACAGCAAAGGAAGTTCTACGTAATATGTAGAACTATATTGCATACTTTCTGCAATCCCATAAAGCCACTTGCTGCTCGATAGCAAACCACTTCATACTCTATTGACCATCCATGATGCTTCGCTGGAATAAACTCCACAATTTTGAGAAAAGAGCTAGCAGACACTCACACATGCATTTAAGTTTGTGCATTGTCTCCATTCAAAATGGCATTTAATGTTTTGTAATAACCTCTTGGCCGAATATATGTAATATCCTTAAAGGAATAATGTTTTAAGTAGTTGTCCGGAGCAGTACTTACTCTTGCCCATTCCTTTAAAAAAAGTCATAAAGAAGTTCAAAACTTTTTGCTTCCGACAGCAAAGCAACCAGAAATGGAAAATATTTGCGTAAAATTCGGTTCATTTTCAGTTATATCAACAATTTTGCAAAATAAATTAAATTCTCGCGCTAATACACTATCGAAATCTAAAACGCCAAAATTTCTAGTTGTCAAAATTTCATCGTTCTTTTGGCACAGCAACAATTTTTTTTCAACAGACAGAAATTGTATTCAACTCAGTAACTTCTTTCCTACCACCGAAAAGTTTCCGAATAGCACACAGTCTAACACATTACTATTCCACCTTTGTCTTCGATAGTTGCTTGACAATTGCTGCCCTGCTCTCAACAAATAAACGAAAACGCTTATTGTATATGATTTTGATCTATTACAACTGGAGTGCAGAGCTATGCTGACAGCTAGTTTTGTCATCATTAAGGAGTAAATGTCAAAATTTCATATCGTTTTATAAGAAGTGGGAATTTTATAAGCTAAAAACTATAAAATTTTAAAATATGTTTCACTCCAATTTCGATAAAAAAATTGGTAAGTACGTGGCAAAATGTCGCTGGTAGAAAGAAACAGAAAATAACACCGCACTTCGATGCCAGTCAAATAAAAATAAGTTGGAATTATGAGAAACATTTTGCTATACACAGGAAACGCCACGAGCCACTTGCATCCGGAGCCCGATTGGCCATCGATGCTCTTAGATGTTAAACAAACCAGCCAATATGAACAGGAAGCAGGAGACAATCGTCGACAATATGTCGTTAAAATTGATGAACATCAACCTTTGCTCTTGGAGGCTCCGTCAACTACGCCTTTGCAAATGCGATGGCGCACTAAAAATTCCCAAACTGCTAAAACACCAGCAGAACGTGTTCGCGCTTATAGAGAAAGGAATAAAGATTTAAAGAATGCAACCAAAAATTTGAAATTTACAACAACATCAGCAGAACGTGTTCGCGCATGGAGATTGCGGAATAAAGCTTTAAAGAATGCAGCCAAACAAGAACTCATGATCGATACTTCAAACGGCGATGAGATAGTTGAGCTGGAAGTATCTCAAGAAGCAATAAACGTAGGAACATCAACTGCAAGCAGTCAACAATGTGGAGGGCGAACATACGAAAATGTTATCGAACCACCATCCACTTCCGGACCTTCAAACAGTGTGGTATATAATGGCAATTGTGTGATAAATCGTGAAACATCTCTCCTTACGTTAACTCATCAAAATCCTGCCATGGTACAATGAAAAGAAGGTAGCATCGCGGCTGATTGTACTCAGCTACCGTTATTGTCAAAATCAAAACAAATAATTTTCTGTCATTTGGCAAACTGAGTCCACTGAGCATGATATTTTCAGGCCTATTGTGAGTAATTTTTCGCCCGGAATCTGAAAGGGGAATTGCCGTTTTTTAAGATAAAGCTCAAGAATTGTTAGAAATTTTTAATGCAAATTTGTTCACCAAACGTCAATATTCATTAGTGTAAAAAAAGAAAAAGTGAAGTCTAACCTGCTATCTTAAAAACGGAAATTCCCTTTTTCGATTCCGGGCTGAAAAATTACTCACGATAGGCCTGAATAATTATAAGGTAGGAGTGACAGTTCTTTTGTCGAATAAAGAACTCGAAACTGTCGAAAAAGAAGCATAGAAAAAGAGATAACGTATAAGCAGCAAAACAGATAAATATTTAAACTTTGTATTGATTTCGATAAGTATTGGTCGACGCTTTGAGAAAATAGCCAGTTGCCAAGGCTAAGTTCTTTTCATTGTACCTTCCTTTCATTGTTGTTTTTGCTTTATTTTTACAGTTATGGTAGTCTGCTCTCAGCCGTGCGACTACCTTAATTTATTTTACCATGAATCCTACCACAAAAATTTTAGCTAATGATAGTGCGAATGGCATTTGTGAATGCTCCACTTAACGCCACCGATAAAATTTTTGTTGTTTTCGCGGATAAAAGAAAAACTTCAATTTGAGAGAGTTTCTCTTTCATCCCAATCATGGTATAATGATTTACAAGGTAGGAGTGACAGTTCTGTTGGCGATTTGGAGTTGTCAAAACACATTGAAAAGAGAAAACGAAGAAGCAGCAAAACAGATGAAAAGTTAAACTTTGTATTGATTTGACAACTCCCGATCGCCGCTCGTGAGAAGAAAGGCAGTTGTCAAGGCTACCTTGTAAGTTATTGTATCATGATCCCAATACTTCCAAGAATCCGCAAATTATGTTCACGGTCCAAAGCTGAAAACAATTTACACAATTGGCAGAAAAAACGTTTCACAATTGGCAGAAAACTGTGTGTAGCATACAGTGGACAAAACAATGATGTAGAAACAAAAGATGGTGAAACTTCCGAAATTCGACAAGTATCCGATGTGGGACATGCGGCATAGTCACTTTTTAAAGAAATAAATACAGTAGAATGCAACCTGTAATTTAAAATGCAACCTTTAATTTTGAAAGCATAATTTCAATTGCGTGTGAAAATACTGTGTTGTGCCTGTGGCAAACTTCATTGATTCAATTATTTTCTTATATGACACGTCTATCATCAGTGTCATCCAAATATGAGGTATTTCCTACACATTGATTAGCTATTATGATCAATCTCAGTCCCAATAGATCAACATTATTTTCATTTAAGTTATTTATATTCCAAAATTTTGAACCACACAACTTTAAACAACATCGTAGAATACTAGGAAAGTATAATACGAGGAAAGTAATAAAAAAAGTAATAAACGTGTGAGCAGGCATTAAGCAAATATTTCAAAGAGTAAAATAGAACAAAAAAGGGATGAACTTCATCATTTGATTATCGTATGAACACTCACATGCGATGAAGTGTTGAAAGTTCATTTTCGCTCTCGCAAAAAGTTCATCTTCTTTTCTGGGAAAAAACAACAAATTTTTAATGATCCTTCAATTTGAATGATTTAAGTGTAAACTAGACCTAACGTTAGCAAAAAGTACATTTATGCCTCTATCACCGTCAGCGAGTCGTATAAAAAACTAGTCGAATTCGTGGAGGCGGTATCACAGTGTGCGAACTTTATAAATATCATCCGACCTAAACGTCAAAAGCAGGCGCATGAAAAAACTATGAGTAGCCGGCGAATGCAGGATTTGCTTGCAATTTATATCATCTATGTTGAAGAAAATTAATTTTATCGTTTTTTGCAGTAATATGCGCGTTATAAAAAACACTAGCACTCAGCAGTTCTATGAAATTGTGCAGCTGCTATTGGAGCGGGGCATAAATGTTCCTTGGAAAATATTTTAAAAATTCAGTTTCACTTCACAATTGATTCAAAAATTACTCGAAGATGCTTACAATTTTTTGTTTTAATTAACCATAAAGAAAAAACAACGAATTACATTTTTTTTTGCTTTCATGAAGCATTTTCTTTACACGTGCTCATGGTATCTACCCGAGTAGATAATAATATATTCCATGCATTTTGTATATGATTGTGAATGCGTGATCAGGAAAAATGTTTTTAAAAGTTGTATACTGCGAAAGATCGATGACAACTCTGATAATAGTATTGACAACCCTGATAGTATTGATTTTGTTTATTGTGAACTATGTAGAAATTATCAAAAACTACCTATCTTTAACAGAATCCTTACGAATAAAAAACGCGTGCAAGGGCTCCAAAAAACCCAAAAAAAGCCGAAAAAACCCCAAATAACTTTTGTATAAGTGTTAATTTTGAAAAAGCTGATACGCAGTTCGTTTTATATTTAACATTTCTTTAAAATAGTTTTCAAACATGGAAATTGGACGAAAACCTCCAGAGTTGTGATTTTTTACTTTTCGAAAAAAATTACTTTTTGTTATTGTATTAAAAAAAAATTTAAAAACTCCAAATTTGAAAAAATTTCAATAAAATCTTGTGGAAATATTTTCTTAAACTATACCAAACAAAGATACAAAAACTTGTGTAATTATGTTGAATAACCTGGTCGTTATGAATGTTTTTGCTAGAAGTGTACCTTTTTGAAAATTTCGAGTTTGAGTATTTTTATAAAAAAAATTCCCAAAAATCCAAAAATTAAACATAGGCTTAAACATAGTCTTAATCTATTTTCGGTAAGAAATTGAAAAAACTGAAATTCGGGAAAAAATTTATGCCTGTTAAGACTTGACTTTTTATAAAAAATATTTAAAGTGCATTTTTCTAACATTTCGATCACAAAAAAAAAATCATAAAAAATCTAAAAACATATACTTCTCAATTGGACCACCGTCAATAATTCTTAGAAAATATTTGTAATTTTTAATCAAAATAATTTTAAATTCCGGGCTGCCAACATGCCGTTTTTTCCATTCCATTTTTTTAGGTTGGATTTAGGTATTTTAACGAAAAAGTCCCTAAAAGTCGAAAAATGCTCTAATTTTTTAACACCTATGCTCTAATTTCATTCAGTTATCCTTAAAATTTACGTACTTAGGTGGCCGTAACAACCCGTGTCCGGATTTCGTACCGACCTGATCAGCTCTCGCCAATCAGATACACCAAGTGTGGTTAGGGCTTCCTCGGCCAGGTCCATCCATCTGAGGCATGGTCTCCCTCGTTGTCGTTGACCAGCGACCCTCGCCTCGACCACCTTTTTCGCTGGAGATTCGTCGTCCATACGATGGACATGACCCAGCCAGCGTAGTCGCTGCACAGTTAAACGCCGAACTACGCCAATGTCTTCGTAGAGCTCATACAGCTTGTGGTTCATTCAGATGCGATAGTCATCGCTGACTCGAACAGGACCGAAGATTTTGCGAAGAACTTTTCTCTCGAACACCCCCAGAGCGCCTGCGTCAGTTCCCTAAAATATCCCTAAAATATACGAAAATTAAATTTCTGCCCATTTTGGAAGTGACCATTCGATGAATGTCGGCACGGGTTCTCATGCTCCAAATGAGGAGAAATTTAGTTTTCGTGTGTTTTAAAGATAAATAAGTGAAATATTTATTCTTCTAAATAAACAACTTACATTAATTGTGTTATTGTTTTTTTTATGGAAAGTACAACATTTAACCATATATGCCTATATATCTACCCAAGTAGAATATAAAAAGACAAATTTACAAAAAAAAAGTGTGATTTATTTATAAAAATATTTATTTATTATTTTCGGAAAGTAAACGAAAATTTAATAACTGAGTCGAAAGTATATTGAGATTGGAACAAAACACGCAGAGTTATTAACTGATAAAGATCTAATTTGGTTCTTGGTTTTCACTATGCCAATTTCAATGGTCAATTGCTGTCAATCAAATGTTGGCAAAACAACACGTTGGCATTTTTTCAATGTTTGACAATGAAGAAAAATTTAAAATAACTGAATTATCGAATTGAGCTATACAAAAATATAGAATAATTTTATTTAGATGATATTTTAATTGATTAAGTTTTATGTTTTTATACAACTGACGATTGTGAAAATCAGGCTTAATGCTTAAATAACAAACTCCACTTGACATAAGCGTGTTAAGGTATAATATACGTGTAAATTAAAAAAAAATGTTTTTTGTTTGCTTAGGCCCAGTTTAACGGTACGAGTTTAAAGTCTAATCATATTAAATCGAGTTTAACTCACCAAAATAGAACGTTTAAACCAGTGGTGTCCAACCGAATTTTTACTGAGGGCTACTTTGAAACCATGACCGTGCTTTGTGGTCACCGATCTTTATAAAAATATTTTTTTTTTATTAAACACACCCAAATCTGTAAAAGTTTCTTAATTTGACATTATTAACGCCAGAAAAATTTTTTTTTTTGCTTCTTGAGTTTTAAAAAATCTCTAAATTTTGACACTTTTAATGCAGTTAAATGAACTTTTAAAATGTTTAGATTTTGAAACAAAATAAAAAGTCATAAGCAATGAAAAATAGAAAAGTAAGATGTTCTGGGCCCTGTTTGTCAAAAAATACAAGTCTTGTATTACAAGTAAAATACTTGGGGAAATTTTTATTTTTTCTTGTAATACAAGACATGCATTTTTTGAGAAACAGGGCCCTGGTCTCTTCCATATAAGTACACAATTGTGCAAGTACAGTAGAATCCGGATATAACGACCCCCAAGGGACCGGCGAAACTCCGCCGTACTAAAAGGACGACGGACAAAACGGACGAATAAATTAAGCTTGTTTATTAATATATTCATATGTACATATGTATTTAAATGTACAGTTAGATAAGATTCCATTTACGTAAATACAACATTAATTATGAATTACATAAAACTTTAATGTTACTTAAACATTCCGCATTAAAATCATCTTGTAATATATACAAAAAATTACAATGTTTGAATCTATGCAAATAATTTTTATTTTTTGTTCGATAAAAACTTCGTACAGAATTGTGAATACCCGGCATCCTAGTTTTCATAATATCATCATCAAAGTTAGTTTGAACAAACACATCGAGCGTTTCCTCAGCCTTCAGAACTTCAGACACACTGCGCGTCGTACTAACCGGACGAATTATTTATAAAATAGGCCCGCTATAAGCAGATGGTCGCTTAAACCGGAGTCGTACTAAACGGATATATTTTCCTAGTACTAAGCTATGAAACTGTACTACTGTGTCTGAAAAATTTATTGACGGCATGAGTGGCACAGAAAAGAATGAAAGCGTCTGCAAAAAAAAACAGCTCTGCAGCTACAAAACTGCTGTCGCTGTCAATTTGAAACTAGTTCAGGCTGTGTGAACGGCCGTATTAAATGAAAAATTTTTTTTGTTTAACATGTTAAGCTAAGTCGATTTGAACATGTTACAACCATGATTGTACAAATCGCCGATTCTAAGTATTATTCTGTGCGTCATTTTGTTTGGGGGCGCCTAAAAATACAGTCGCGAGCTACCACGCGCCCGCGAACTACCGGTTGAACACCACTGGTTTAAACTCAATTTAGGTAAAAAAGAAACACACTTAACTTCTACGAATGCTAAAATATCTAGTTAAGCCGAGTTTAAACGTCTAATTTTGGTGAGTTAAGCTCGGTTTAATTTGACTAAAGTTTAAACTCGAACTGAAAAACTGGCCCTTAATGTGTTCTTTATAGTTTTTAAAATACAGATATAGTGGTGTTCCAATATAATGAAAGATATAATGTCCAGGGTCGTTCGGTATATCGAAAAGTTGATGAAATCGTTAACACTTTTGTTATCATATTACAAAGTTAATTCATTCGCCTACCATATATATAAGTTTATTTGTTTAAAAGTATACAATTAAAAAAGAACAAAACATATGAATTTGTTTATTTTTTATCAAAAAAATCTCAAATATGAGTTTGTTTTTGCGGACGATGAGCATTTAATTCACAAGCTTTTTGCTGCAAGCTTCTTAACAAAAATTGATTGGTGTGTTCTACATTATTTTCTTAAGCCTATTTTATGCATTTTTCAACACTTTTAATTTTTCACCAAAATTAAGACGCTTACGTGTTTTATGCATTATTTAATATTTCCAAATGCAAAATGAAAACTAATGCGATTTGTAAAGTAATGTAAAGTTTTCTAAAAAAATGGTGCCACACGGTATGCATGTAAGCCTAACGGAACTTTTTGGGAATTACAAATGTTTTTTGTCATTACAAATTCAAAAACAAACGAAGCATGCTTACAAGAGCAAAATGTTCGTTAAATAGAATACCTGCACTTTGAAATGTTCGCAATATATAGTCACAAATGCATATGATAAAAGGGTTCGTTATATTGGAAGTTCGTTATATTGGAGCACTACTGTAAATGTTTTTGAAACGATACCTGGCATTGCAGATTAAATAATAGTAAGTGTTATCAACCGATAATTTTAAAAATATATGCAAAATTTCGAAAAACAAAAACTTTAAACGCGATTTCTTCGAAACCAGTTTTTTTGAAACGGTTCGATAGATAACTCGAAATCTATTGGTTCAATTTCAATGAATCTTATTGCATTTTGTTCGTAATTTTGTCCTTTAAGCATACCCCTAAATTCAAGTACATACTATTTTTTTTTATAGACAGAAAATCACGCGAAAATCTGTCTCTTTTTTTTAATTTTTGCTCTAACTTTCGTAAACATTTAAAAAAAAACCCCGGGGTCGTGCGTAGGGGGGGATGCCGAATAATGGCCTTGTTTCAGATACATGGGAAGGCCATATCCATCGAACCGTTTTGGATGTCTATATTTTAATGTCATTTTCAGCGCCCTCCTATATAAAAGCCTGAAAATTATTAAAAAAAAAAAATTATTTTTATAAAGTACTTTTTATGTACAATAAACTATATAAGTTTGTTTTAAACTATATAATAACTCCCTGTATATATATTTACGGGCTTTTTGATCAACAATTTTTTATTAATGCAATTAAAAAAAATTTAATCCATTATTTCGTACCGACGTTTCGTTGATTTTTTTTGTAATCATCTTCTGGGTACCATATTTATTGAATAAACTTGTTAAACACTCCACATTTAAAACAACCAATACCAATTAAACAAATTTAAATAAATTTTATAAAATTCACAGCTGTGTTCAACGTTCGGTTTTTACGTTTTGTATCAAAAATTATTTTTATTGAAAAAACTGCGTTTTTTTTTTTTGTTTTTGCACGTATATTATACCTTAAGTGATAGTCTGATAAGTCTGAAGATCAGAAGCTAGTTGGTTCGAATCGCACTATGAACAGAAATATTTAAAATTAACGATGTTGTCGTTTTTATAGTGCCGAGTGCGGCGAATTATAATTGTTGTATTTTGTCATTGAAATCTTTCGTTATGTCGGTTCGACCCCCATCTAATTCGCTTTATTGTTGTATACGTGACTAAAGAAGTTCCATTTCAAAAATATTAAGTGATTGATTTTTATATTTGATCGAAAAGATAACGATCAATAATTGATTTTTATTTTTTTTTATCGAAAAAACGATAAAAATTAATTGGTATTATTTGATTTATATTATAAAAATCATAGCACATAAAATCATGTCAAAAATTAATTCTCCAATTTGTAGGCATCACGTAGCTTTATTCAAATGTATTTTACAATAAATTTTTATATGTGATAATTTTATTAAGAAATTTAAAAGTAACGATTATTTTGGGTCCTTGGGTATCACCGGAAATCTTGCGAAAACTCATGGAAAATGCGATAATGCTATGTTCTCACGGCGTTCTGAATTAAGTTATTCGGTCTGTGAATTACGATTGTGAATTACCCCATCCTCACGAAGCAATCGTAATTCAGTTTGACTGATTTTATTATTTATATTAATTTTTAAAGCAAAAATACACGCTTTGACTGCTGTAGCCATTTCTTTCGTTTTCTTTCTTCTTAGTGCTGTTTTCGATTAATTTTCGATATAAATTAGAGATGAAACCGATTTCTACGTCATTCGGATGGTAATTCAAACTGATAGCATGTTCTCACGGCAGTCTGAATTAAGTAATTCGGCCTATGAATTACGAATGTGAATTACCCTGTTCTCACGAAGCAATCGTAATTCGGTTTGACAGCTGTTCTTTGCGTGTTTTATTTTAACTTTATTTGATTTGTTATGAAGAACGAGAATGAGAAAAAAATGTGTAAAATAAATGTTCCTTTATTATATTATATATTTTTTTTAAGCAATGATACTCACTTTGTCTGCTGACTTTGAGAATTTGACTATTTGTTTTTATTTCTTCTTGTGTTTTGTTTGTGATTTTCGATTAATTTTCGATAAAAATTAGAGGTGAAACCGATTTCTACGAAATTCGGATGTTAATTCAAACTGAATTACCTTCAAATGAGGTAATTCGCTTGTAAAATTTTGTATGGCGAATTACTTAATTCGGAACATAAATCAGCCTCGAATTACGAATGAAAGCCGAATTACGTTGTTCAGGGTGCCATGAGAACATGCTATGAATTACCTTCGAATGATGTAATCCAGCTTGTCAAATACACTTTTTTACACTTCGGTCAAACTGCGACTCCAAGTAAATACCATTCCTACATAAAATATATGAAATTAAATACAACACAACAATAAGAATTGATGAAAATTAATCCGCAATTTGATTTAAGACTATTTTTTGTAGCAAACTTGTGAAGGCACAAAATTGTTAGTGTTTATTTGGAGCGACAATAAATACTGAAAATTTTTGCTCAACACATGTGGTTCGACTTTTTCTCAATGTCTGTTCTTTGTTTTTAAGGCTGTTTGTTATTTAAAATAAGTTGTTTTATAACTTATTTAAATTTTTACTACTTTTTGCTACTTTTTTGATGCTTTTATGGAAAATGACTGCAGGCAACACCGGCAAGTTCGGCATGTTTGCTGTTTCAATCAGCAATCAGAAATGTTCGGTCTGAGAGCGAGAGAATGAATTTGAGATAAAGTTCATTTCTCACTTTACACGAGAAACAATAACAACAAAAAATGTTCGGCAATCTTGTTTGGCTAGCATAACCACGGCATTACGGAGCAGCTCGTCTATTTTGGTTGGGCCTTACCTTGTAAATTATTATGTCATGGGTCCAAATAAAGATTCCCATCACTCAAAATCTTTTTCTTTTCTTTTTTTAGTAAAAAAGTTATTAAAAAAAAACAAAATTGGACGATTAACTTTTTGCCACCTTTTATATACTTACTTACTTACTTAGATGGCCGTGACAACCCGTGTCCGGATTTCGACCGACCTCATTAGCTCTCGCCAGGCGCCTCTGCTTTGCGCGCGCCTTCTCCAATCGGATACACCAAGTGCGGTTAGGGCTTCCTCAGCCTGGTCCATCCATCGGAGGCATGGTCTCCCTCGTCGTCGTTGACCAGCGACCCTCGCCTCGAGCACCTTTTTCGCTGGAGCTTCGTCGTCCATACGATGGACATGACCCAGCCAGCGTAGTCGCTGCACAGTTATACGCCGAACTACGTCAATGTCTCCGTAGAGCTCATACAGCTCGTGGTTCATTCGGATGCGATAGTCATCGCCGACTCGAACAGGACCGAAGATTTTGCGAAGAACTTTTCTCTCGAACACCCCCAGAGCGGCTGCGTCAGTTTGCGAAACTACCCATGCCTCAGCGCCATAAAGCAGCACAGGTAGAACGAGCGTCTTGTAGAGTGTTAGTTTTGTCGATCGAGAGAGGGCTCTGGAACTTAGTTGCTTACTGAGCCCGTAGTAGCACCTATTAGCAATTATTGTTCTTCGCTTTATCTCCAGGATGATTTCGTTGTTAGTGTTAATGGCGGTGCCAAGGTAAACGAACTCCTTGACTACTTCAAAGTTATAGCTGCCGGATGAAACGTGGGAGTCTAAACGCCGCGCTCCCTTGTTTGTAGACAGCATATACTTTGTTTTACCCTCATTTATCGTCAAACCCACTTTGGCTGATTCCTTTTCGATAGCGGCGAAAGCAGCGGTAACATCTCTCTTGGTTCTGCCAACAATATCAATATCATCAGCGTACGCAAGGAGCTGGACACCTTTATAGAAAATGGTGCCATTACGATGCACACCGGCCTTTCGTACGATCCCCTCCATGATGATGTTGAAGAGATCGCAAGACAGTGGATCGCCTTGCCTGAAACCTCTTTCGGTATTGAAGGTTTCGGAGAGGTCATTTCCTACCTTGACGGAGCTGCGTGTGTTGCTCAACGTCATTCTGCAAAGTCTAATCAACTTTGCAGGTATACCGAACTCAGACATTGTTGCGTATAGGCAATCCCTTCTCGGGCTATCGAACGCAGCTTTAAAATTGACAAAGAGATGGTGTGTGTCAATTTGATTTTCGTGGGTTTTCTCCAGGATTTGTCGTAGCGTGAAAATCTGGTCTATGGTGGACTTACCAGGTCGAAAGCCACACTGATAAGGTCCAATCAGTGTTTTTGTAATCGGCTTTAATCTTTCACACAGTTCGCTTGAGAGAACCTTATATGCGATGGAAATAAGACTGATACCTCTATAACTAGCGCAGATTGTAGGGTCTCCTTTCTTAAGTATAGGGCACAGTACACTGAGGTTCCAATCGTCGGGCATGCTTTCTGCTGCCATATTTTGCTGATGAGCTGATGCATGCGCCTTATCAATTCATCGCCGCCGGTTTTAAACAATTCAGCTGACAGGCCGTCAGCACCCGCTGCTTTATTGTTTTTGAGTCGTTGGATAGCAACTCGAACCTCTTCATGGCTAGGTGGTGATACTTCAACTCCGTCATCGTCGATTGGTGGCACTGCACTGTGCTCTCGATGGGCGGCATTGGTGGAATCGTCGCCAGTAAGTAAATTGGAGAAGTGCTGTCTCCACAATCTAAGCACACACTGTGTATCCGTATTCAGATCTCCATTTTCGTCTCTGCAAGTGGATGCTCCGGGCTTGAAACCTTGGGTTAGACGCTTAACCTTATGATAGAATTTTCGTGCATCCTTCTTGCCCTGGTATACCTCTAGTTCCTCACGCTCACGCTTTTCCTGCTCTCTTTTCTTGCGTCTGAAAAGGCGCCTCTCTTCCTTCCTCTTTTCGCGGTAGTTTTCTCGCACGGCTCGCGTTGCAGCTGACTGCAGCGTTTTTCTGTATGCGGGGTTTTTTACTGCTGTCGCGATGCGACACTCCTGATCGTACCATTGGTTCCGAGGTTGCGGGCGCCGGAAACCAATGACTTCTTCAGCGGCAGCGCGCATGGAGTGGGATATATGCGCCCAAAGTCCGCCGGCGTCGTCGAGTCCAGAGGTTGGTTGGTTGAGCTTAACCGAGAGTTGAGCGGAGTAGGCTTCGGCAGTCCGTTGTAATTGCAGCTTAGCGACTTCTAGCTTTCGTTGAATTCCTGTGCGTATGTTCTTTGCATTGCATAATCGCATGCGGATCTTGACTGCAACAAGATAATGGTCGGAGTCAATGTTGACCCCCCGAAATGTACGCACATCTAGAACACTAGAGGCATGCCTTCCGTCGATTACAATATGATCAATTTGGTTTCGCGTTTTTTGAGCAGGGGACAGCCAGGTGGCCTTGTGGATGTCGAGGTGCTTAAATCTGGTGCTACTGGTGCCACCTTTTATATAGGTATATAGAAATAAGAGGGTGAAAATGTAAAAGTATTTAATCAAAATCATCTCTTCATCTACTATTTTAATTGAAGCTTTTCTTGTATGATCCAAATGAAACTTTCCCAATACTTTCTAGATAACTTATGCCTATTTTTTATGGCATCTTTATACCAACTGGTCAATTTAAATGTTCCTTTATTTCACATCCATGGCCCAATACTGTATGCACAGTTATGGACATAAGATGCCAAAGATAATTATCATTACAGTGAGGTGTTAATCTCACAAATGTGAAAATGAGTTACTGCCAAAAGGAGTAACTGCCAATAAAGAAAGTGAGTACTGCCAATTCCAAGTCAGCAGTATATTGTTATATCGTTGTGTAAATTTGTCGTAATTATATAACAATTGGAAGCTAGTCATTGCAAAGCTGATATTAGTCTTTTGCAAAGAGATGCATTGAATTTTTAAATTAAATTATGTACCTCAAAATTCCAACTTTTTCACTTAACCATAAAAATATTTTATGAATTTCATGAATTTCTAAAATTTATCACCATTTTCTTTTTATTTACTGAAACCAACGGAACGAATTTTTTATAAAAAATTCATAAACGATGTGCAAATGCAGTCAAAATGGAGCATCGTGCGAAACAAAGTGAGGAACTGGAAAACGTCATACAGGAAAGCAAAAGATGGAATCTGTAATGAAGTGGTAGCTAATAAAGGTCTGTGTAGCTGACTCCGCTTTTGAGTATGTTTTAATTCGTTAAATCGTTTCTACTTATTTTCTTTCAGATATGGTGTCGATAATTTGTCCATATCTTGATGACCTCAATAAAGTTTTTTTCAATAAAGAAACCTTAAATGCTGAAATCATAAGGAATAACGATTATGATTTTGATAGCTCTTCGGATTTGTTTATACCGGAAATTATTTTAAATCCGGCAGCGCCTGCCATTGAATTTAAGCCTTCAATGAGTGAGTTGAATTTTTCTGAAGAATCTCTTTTAGAGCCTTCTAGTTCAATGATGTTCAAAGTGTTTAAACAAAGTCCTTCAGAAGAATTGAGGCCGGAATCTAATAATAAGTTTGCAACTTCAAAAGAAGATAATTTATCTGAGGCACCTCTGTTAGAGCCTTCTAGTTCCACAAAGCCCAGAGTAGTTCGACAAAGACTTACGGTTCAATGCGCCAAAAGAGGAGTAAAGAGAATTTTTTCACAAACTCGCTTATCAGATATGTTAAGAGTCCAATCAAGTCTTATTGAAGTACTAAAACAGCAGTGCGAACTTCAGACAAGAAAAATGGAGCAAGAATTAGAATTTAGAAAATCTCGCATCGATTTAATGCAAAATCAATTTAATTTCGAAAAAGAAAAACATTTAAAAGACCTGCAAATTAAAGAGAAACAAATAGAAAGTAATGAAAATATTAAATCGCTGGAAATAGATTTGGAGCGAGAAAAGATACTTAAAGATTTCGAAATGAAAGAAAAAATAGCATTGAATGAATTACAAATAAAAGAACAATTAGCTATGAAAGAGTTTGACAGTAGAAGAAACAACTAATATGCAGATTTAATGAAATAATCAGTTATTTTATTAAAAAAAAAACGAAATGGCCATTTATTTCAGCCCTTGGAAGGATTATGACCGAGCTTCTTATGAGCAATTGTGTTGTGCGTGTTTTAAAATGTTTGAACACAAATGATCGTGAACTGGATCTTCATGCTTTATGCCGACTCCGAACGGCTTATGTTTTCAAGAAGCTTTCCATGGCAGTTTTTACTCTGTGGTTTGCCATTGCCTGCAGGGAGGTGAAGGCTGAACAGAAAAATTAATTCCATTGAAAAAACATTCTGTGTCAGATGGGATTTGAATCTTGGTTCTATCGCATACAAGTTTAATACTAATTTAATTTGGCTTGGCGTTAATTCGTATTGAACACACTAGGCACTTTTCTTCAATATGAAATTAATAGGCAACGAACAAAACCAGTTCCTAATTTTTTCAAACAAATTATTTTGTTAATTTATTTAATTTAATGTGAATTAGTTTTCAATGTTTATTTCATGTAAAATTTATTTTACTAATGGCACATTCCATTTCGTCGTTTTTTTTAATTTTTACTCATTAAATCGTGGATGTACAAGAAACTGTGGGAGTGTAAATATATTTAATGCCTTTTAAGCCATTCTATCCAATTCTGAAAAAAATGTTAAAAAAAGTATATGAGCATTTCCATGGAGGCCCACGTAACATTCGTACTTCTTTCATGTAGGTACTCCTTTCCTAAGTAAAGCAAAGAAGAATTAAACAACTTTTTGTGTTGTTTTGATTTTTGGATAAAATTTAAATATGTACTATAGTTAGTGTATGCTAAGAAATGGAATCGATCGAAACAATGTTTCAAAGATATAAGCAAACAAAAAAATGACGCGTAGCAAAAAATAAAAGTGGTTTTTGACTTCAATTACAAAATTAGCAAAACTCTGTGAATTGGCAAGAGTTTTTGTATACAAATTTTATTAGAAAGATTTGTGAATTTGATTTCTTGGAAACTAAACTTATATTATTAGTTTAGTTTCCAAGCAATCAAATTCAAAAATGTTTTCTCGTTTTTTTTTTCTATTAGGCTTAGTACCAGACGTGACGTAACATGTCGTTACGTTATTAAATTTGAATTGTAATCAAGTTGGGTAATTAAGTAGTTAGCTAATTAAGTAATTATAAAATTTAGTTATTAAAAAACAAATTTTATATATAATTTTTTCTCCTTGCCTCAACCATTTTTCATTATCTTAAGTCAATGTCTTCCATTTTTAATAAAACAAAAACGCTTACCAATTTTTACTTAAAAAAAAAACTATATTTGTGAAACAGTGCAAATGGCTTGATCCTAATGGTAAATTAATTTATGTACAAATTGCTTAAATTAAAAAAAAAATTTAAATGTATCTTTGAAATAATATCATAAATAATAATAAAAGTTATTAAAAACACTTTTAATTTTTGGGTCACGGTCGGCTTTTCTGTGGAAATTTTCATATGTATTTATTTATTTAACTTTAAAAAGCGTCACGTACGTTTCTCATACTCAACTCAAATTCAGAGGTTGACTTACGTTTTATCGTAATTACATTTATATTTTACATTTATATTTGCCTTTATTTATTAGTGTACAATAAGAACTATGTTCTTTTATAGTACAAAGGTTAAAACCAGTTACATTTGGTACATTGGTAGAATCTTAAATTAATTTAACATTAAAAAATTAACATACAATCATTAAATTAAATAATTATGAATTGATTAAAATTTAAAATAGATAAAAAGAAGAAAGAGAAAGAAAGGGATAGTATAAAAGAAGCTGTTTATTTATGAAATGGTCTGTGATGAAAAATGTTCCAAAATGCCATGCTTGAATTTTTCCATTGTCTTTATAGATTTTAAATGACTTGGTAATGAATTCCATAGTCTTACAGCGTTAATAAAAAAGAATCTAGTAGAGTTAAGAAAACTATAACTTGGTATAATAAGAATTTGACTTCTGGACGACTGACCAAATTGCAATTTTTCAAATAGATATTTTGGTTTTTTTAATTGAATTAGTTTGTGCAAGAAAATGCAATTTCTGACATTGAGGTAGCTTATTATACTACAGCCAAGTATACCATTTCGAAATGTATTTAAGTGATCATATTTTCGAAGCCCATAAACATAGCGTGTAGCATGATTAAATGCAACTTGTAATTTGTGTTGCGACTGTGAATCTAATTTGCTAAAGACAACCTCAGCATATGTGATTATGGGAATGACCAGTTGAACAATAAGCTTGCGTCTTGTCTTAATTGGTGTATACTCGGCTGATAGTCTAAGATTGCGCAATATGAAATATATTTTACGGACCACATCGTTGACATGATCTGTACACGTGAGGGAGGAGTTAATTTTAAATCCAAGACTTTGAGCACTGCAGCCAAGTTTTAGGTTTTTGTCACCTATTGAAAGATCTGGAATATCCCTAAAATTGATTTTCTCTTTAGAAATGGGTAGCACAAAAGATTTAAGCGCATTTAACTGAAGGTAATTTTTAATGGCCCACTGATTTATACTATTTAGATCTTCATTTAACTTGCATACCAGATCTTCCAAAAGGTTCGGTTTGCCAGACAGGTATAATTGGACGTCATCAGCGTAAGCATGCAACGATGCGTATGTGCAACTATTAAAAATGTCATTGATAAAAACTGAAAAAAGAAGTGGGCCAAGAACTGACCCTTGAGGGACACCACTGCAGACCAATTTTTGCTGTGAAAGACCAGAACCAACTTTTATTCTTTGCACTCTTCCCATTAAATAACTCTTTAACAGATCGACAGCATCGTTGCAAAATCCATATAAATATTTGAGTTTGTGGCAAAGAAGTGCGTGATTAACGGTATCGAATGCTTTTGAAAAATCAAGAAGACAAAGTAAAGTTACTCGGCTATCATCATAAAGACACCTAATGTCATCCAAAACCTTAAGTGTAGCCATTGAACAACTATGACCTGCACGAAACCCAGATTGTAGCGGAGATAAAAGATTATTTTGCGATAAAAATGACGATATTTGCTCAGCCATCATTGCTTCAGCAACCTTCGATAAACACGACAGGATACTTATAGGTCTGAAATCTTTAGGCTCACAAGCTGCAGATTTTTTCGCCACAGGCATTATAACAGCAGTTTTCCAAGTATGTGGAAAGGAAGATGTGGTAAAGCAATGGTTAATTATGTGAGTAAGTGGGCTCAAAATATAGGGTAAAATAAGTTTAATACATTTTATGTTGATGCCATCATCACCAACCGCATTCGATTTAATTTTCAATAGAGACCTTGCTACGTCATCTTCTGTCACTATGGAAAACTGGAAGCGTTGCAGGGTAGGATGATCGGTAAAATCAGGGACAGTGTTTTGCAGTGGATGTGTGTTGGAAAGAAAATAATCATTTAGAACGTCAGGATCAACCTGACAGTCAAAAGTTTTATTTTCACCAATGCCAAACTTTTTTAGGTTTTTCCATAGGACGTTTGAAGGAAGAGATGCCTTCAATTTAGTAGAACAATAAGTTATTTTAGACTGTTTTATAATTGACATTGATGCATTTCTTGCACGCTTATATTTTTCCCAATTCTCCGGAGAGGGTGTTTTTTTCCAAACACTTCGCAACTTGTTTCGCCTCTTTATAGCATTCTGAACGCTCCTTGAAAACCAAGGACATGATACATTTTTAATTGTGACAGACTTGACAGGTACATGCTTAACAAAAATATTATTAACTGTACTAGTAAACATACGTAGTTTTTCATCAACAGACGGACAAAACCAAATCTCATTCCATGGTGTCATAAGTACATCACGGTATAATGCTGGATAGTCAATAGACTTGAAATCGTGAAAGGAAAACGTGTTTGACACGGCTGTATGGGACAGGTTAATATTAAGTGTACAGAAAATGAGGTCATGATCAGATATAAAATATATCTGGTCAAACAGTAAGACAGTTGAGATATCCGACACTATAAAATAATCAAGCAGACTAGGACAATCATTAGAAGAATAACGTGTGGGAATACATACATTTCGAACATTGATCTACTGAGGCTATCATTACATAAAAGATTGACATTAAGCACCAATGTCAATTAAGCACCAAAAAAAAAAAAAAAAAAATCCGTTAGCGAAAAGCTTATCTTCTATTGAAGAAATGTATTTTGGTCACTTCTGTCTAAGGAAAAGTTAGAAAAATTGTTCAAGTGATTTTTCAAAAATTTACGTTTATTTCATTTTTTTTAATTTGATGTTCCACCATTGTAGTGAAGCTTTATATGAATAAAGCATTTGTTATGTGAAAAAATGTTTTTTTTATGTATTTTATGGGTTTAAGCTGCATTACTACGAACACCATTATTGGCAAAAATTTAAAAAAACCCTATTTAAATGAATCATTGATCTTAAATTTAGTAGAAACCCTTTTTTATTTTGAACTTATCTGATGGTAAGAAAATAAGTGAAATCAAAAAATTTGCGACCACCATCTACACATAATGGTCCACTGAAAATGCCATCCTTTTTTTTAAAAAAGTAGGAACATTCCATAAATCCATCAAAATTAAACTAAAACCTCCCACCACCACCTTCCTCAGGAATCATGAAAACAGATTTAAATTAATTCTTGAAAAATCTAAAAAAGCTCGAATAAAAAAAAAAAAAATGTATTTATGAAAAATCAAACAATATATTAAAATATTAATATCAAACAAAATATTAAAGTAAGAACGAGTGGGTTCCATGAGGCTTCATCTAGAGTTGCTTTATTAAAATTTTTCAGGAAGAGCCATTGCAATACAATACAGAGTAGTGAGGTTTAATTTTTCATTAATTAAAAAAAAAGAAATATATTCCTCCAAAATTTAGTTACAAGTGTCACGTATGTTTCCAACTTTGGGCCGCCCTTGTGACGTCCACAGGATTTTTAAAAGTGTGTTAAACCATTAGCAGGTATGCTGATGTTACTTTTGAAAGGTTTTATTCAAATTGGAGGTCAGGAATTCGATAAAATTAACTTTCACTTTTTTTATGTGACGTACGTTTCATCGATGAAAGGTTTTTTTGTTTCAGTTTATTTTTTCATGTTGAACTTGACTTCTTTAAATCCTTGCATTTAATTTTGCATTAGCCAAAGTTTATTTCCCATATTTTTATATCACAACGCGTACTGCGTAAGGGGTATATTAACTTTGTCATTCTTTGTAACGCCAAGAAGGAGGCGTGGCAGGCATACAAAAATATATATTTATTAAATATTTATATTAGCTTCGGTACGGCAGATTGGCAAATGTACAAGAATTCTTAATTTTTGTAAAAGATTTTCGAGTGCTTTGACACAAACCTTTTAGAAAAAAATGGTATAACACCTTCCATTGTGGCCAAAAAATTAACCACCAATATGTTTTTCGCCACATTGGAAGCTGAAATAAATTTTTTTTCCAAAAGCCATTAAAATTTACAACTAAATGCTCTGGTTACTGTTTGTTAATAATAAAAAAAATACTTATAAAATACTGGTGCCAGGATAGACCCTGTCATACCTGACAAATTTTATTCGTATTGCTATTTACTATCTCTTAATACAAAAAATGTCTTGTGGCGGCCGTGGCGTAGTGGGTAGAGTGTGTGCGAACCCAGGTTCGAGTCTGACCCCCCATCTGACACTGAAAGTTTCAGTCGGCATAAAGCTGGTAGGTCCAGTTCTCGATAATTTGTGTTCAAACATTTCACAACACACATAACACAATTGATCATTAGAAACTTGGTCAAAGTCCTTTCAAGTAAAATGACCATTTCGTTTTTTTTAATACAAACAATTTTCAAATCCGTGTAAATGCACTTTTAGAATTGCTGGCTCCCGGACTATAGGTTGAGTTGATAAATTGTTTGTCAGTATAGAGTCATCAAAAGTGTTTTTTAATGCTTTTTTCTTTGTGTGTACAGCTCAATTTTGTTTCACAATTTATATTCAAGCACATGAAGCGATTTTATTTACACTTTTGGGTATACTTACAAGCTTTGATATTCATTATACAAAGGTAAAATATATGCCAAAATTTCAGTTATTTGGCCATAAAATACTTCAGTAGCTGTATCATTTCATCCATAATACAGAGCTTGCATAAATTCTAAGAAAAACTATCAAGCTACTCCCAGAGCTGGAATCTGCTGATAATGGACGGAGATGAATACAAAATTATTTTTTGGACATGTCAGTACAACTGGCAGATCTGCACACGGAAATTTAAGAAAATCTCTTGGATTTAGCTGCTGACGGCATGCTCAAAAAGGAATTTCATTCACAAAAAAATGTATGTCTTCTGGATTAAACGAAAGGAAGATTACCATGCGCTGACAAGGGCAGCTGTAAAATCTTTAGTACCATATGCTACTTCATACCTATGCAAACTAGCATTTTCATCAATGGAGAATACCAAAACAAAGAAGCGGAACAGACTACAATTACAAAATGATTTAATTGTTTGTGTCTCCAAAATAGAACCACGATTCAACCAATTCCCAGATGAAAAACAAAGAAGGCCTGCCGATGGAGGGATTGTGGCAGGTTATAATTTTAATGCTAATTTTAGAAGTCAACTTTTTGAAATATGAAAAACATCCTCGTTACTGCTAAGTGAGGTATGTATTAGGTTTGTCAATGCAAAATCCTGTTATTTTTAGGCGACCAAAAAAAAAACCATAGACGACAGACCAAAAAGCCTTAAGACAAATGACTATAAAAACAACTGTTTTTTTTTAGAATGACAATAACAATCCTTACATGATTGTAAGAAGCCACATGATTGCAGCGTCAATATAAAGGTTGCTTTCGGCAACGACAGACGAAAAAGCCGGTGGCTATAAAACCAAAGAATTCTGACCGGCTTGTCGTTTCGTTTCGTTATGTGCCGTAAGTAGGCAGCAACCTTAACGCGATGAATGTAGCATTCATACCGTGACATGCACACAGCATTGCTGTTACGGCAGTCCATTTGACAGATATGCCGTCCTAAGACATGCCTATAGAAAAAAGATATAGTCGGGTATGGAAGCAAGCATGTCTGCTGAACTTCCAAGGTATGCTAAGCTTTGATATTTCATTTTTTTTGTTCAATTTTAAAATCAGAAAACAAGTGGCGCGTGGGCAGGACAGACATATTTTGTAAGAAAAGGATAAACGTTGCTACTTTTTATTTCTGGTGTTTTTAAGAGTAGCAGCATTTAATAAATTAATATTAGCTACACACACATCACTTCCAATTCAGCATACATTTATCTTAAATAGTTTTGTTTACTTTAAAAATCTCAAATTAATTATTAACAGCACAGTAAATATTTGATCAGAACTTAACGAAGAACGAATTGAAAGAAACGGCAAAAAAATGCAACGAAAATACAGTCTGTCCCACAAATTTTTCTCCAATTCGTACTATATGCGTACTCACTCACACCAATTGAATCCATGCATTCGTACTATTTGAACTGCTCTAGTTTTCATTTTCAATAGGGGCGGTCACATTATGAAATTCTTCATCAAATTATTGGTCAAACAGTTAAACCACGCAAGTGTTTATATTATCAAATTTTTCGTCAAATTTCATTATTGTCTTGCACACAGTGAATACATCAGCAGCACTCCATATGCTCTATTTTTTAATAATCCTTTTTTTGTAAATTTCCGATTTAGTCTGCCACAGTTATGGATGTAGTCTATAAATTTCAATAAAATCATTACAAAATCTTCTACATCGTGCATTTTGAATTGATGTGTTCGCGTTGAAATCTTTTTTTAAGTGATGAAATCGCACTAGAAAATTTGACGAGTGACGTGTGAACGTCAAATTTTTCATCAAATCGTTGGTCAAACAACCGAAAAAACAAAATATTTTGATTTTCGTCAAACGATTGGACCAACTATTTGATGAGTGTTCACATGTCAAATTTTTCGTCAAACTCCATAAATATATTTCTGTTTGTCAAATTTTTTGATGACTTCTTGGATGAAGAATTTGATAATGTGACCAGCCCTAATGACAAAAATTCAGCAAAACAAAATGAAGTATTATACAGGCTTTACCGGTGGGTATACAGCAGGGCTGTGTTTACAACTGGGATGGAAGCCCTAACCCAGCCGCCACTATGTATACTTTAGGGTGTGTGCGAATTGAACTAAATTGCTACCTAAACTAAATTAAGGTAAAGCAGTTAAGATTTATTAAGGTTAATTAATGCTAATTACAAATAGGTTAAAGGTTAAAAAATTTCATTATTTTCATCTCTTAAGTCCCCTTTTCCACACGGCAATTTTTCTTGCCAGCAAGTTTTCAATTCTCTTTTGAACTTGCCAATTGCTTTCCCACACAGCAATTCTGAGCAATTTCGTGAGCAATTCTGATTTTACTTTAAAGAATGCGCTAGAACTGTTTAATAAAAAAATTAATATAGTTTGAGGTAGTTTTAGCAGTTAATACTAAATTTGTATGCATTTACTGATTTATTCAATGTTCATATTATTGAAATATTACAACATTAATTTTCAATCAATGTTTTTTTATATGAATACTTTGTCCGCTAATGCGCTGCCATCTTAACTGACGAATCAGAATAAAACGAAACAGCAAAGGAAAAACAGCACAAAAGAAAACTTGCCGGTACGAGCAAGTCTGTACTCGTCCTCTCTCGTCACTTTCCAAGCGCTCAAAAACTCGACTTGCCGGCAAGAAAAATTGCCGTGTGGAAAAGGGGTCTAAGAAATGTCATTAATTTAGCAAGCATTTAGGTAGCTCGGAATTTTCCTAAATTAATTTAGGAAACACTGCTTTATTGATTTATTTTTTTACAATTTAGTTTAGGTAGCAATTTAGGGTGTGTGCGAGTTGAACTAAATTAAACTAAATTAAGGTAAGGCAGTTAAGGATTATTAAGGCTAATTACAAAAAGGTTTAATGTTAAGAAATACCATAATTCTCTTCTCCTAACGCTGCAGCCACACGTGATAGTACTGGCATGCTAATAAAGAATATGTATTTACTTCGAAAATATTCCGAAATAATCAACAAATTTCGCTGCGGCCACACGTGATAGTAAATTTTCATTTGAAAAATGTCGTCAAAGCCAAAGGTTCGACCACTTTTTTATTACGTTTGCTTTTATTCAGTGATGCTTTATATGCCAACACAGCACCAAACTTAAACGGGATAAAAATGGGGAACTAATTATGTTGTAAAATGTGTGTATCAATATTTTTCAAAATGAAATGCAACTTATTCATATGATATTTTATGTGTCAAATGAGGGCAATTAAAATAATTGCATATATTTCACAACAAGACATGAAAGAAAAGTGCATATTTAAAGTTCGATTTTAGGGAGAAAATACAACACTGTTTTCTTACTTCGATTTCGCACTGGCTGTGGTTGTCGAAATTCACTGTCTCAGTAAAAGTTGTTGCCAGTGGACTGCCAGTGATGTCAAGGTGTGAGTGTATTAGTGAAAAGTGAGAGTGTATTGAGTTTTTCGAACAGTTACTGTCTTCGGACTGGCACGTGTGGCTAGGGGGTAAGAAATGTCATTAATTTAGCAAGCTTTTAGTTAGCTCGGAATTTCCCAAAATTAATTTAGGAAACACTGCTTTATCGACATAATGTAGTTCATTTCGCACACTCCCTTTAATAAGATTAATAATGTATACCTTGATAATAATTATCGACATCTATCAGCTGTTACATAACAGAAGTTAATGGAATTGTAATAGATTTTTGTTTTCCAATATTGATAGCAAGGTATCATGAAATATCGAAATGCTGAATAGATTTTAACAGATTTTTATGGTCAGCATCTGCTGCTGAGTTTATACCTGCTGCTCATGATGCAACTAACAAGGTGGTAGTCAGTTTTTTTAGGTTGTCAAAAATGGTACAGAGAAGAAAATGAAAAAAGTAGAAAAAAATAAAATATACAAGCAAATGACAACATATGATCGCCATTTGTGTGAATATAGCCTGCTGTCACTACCACCTTGCTAGTTGATTCATGCCTGCTGCTGAGGTTGCTGCACTCATGGCATGATACAATAATTTACAAGTTAGCCTTGACAACTACCTTTTTTCTCACGAGCGGCGATCAGAAGTTGTCAAATCAATACAAAGTTTAACTTGTCACCTGTTTTGCTGCTTCTTCGTTTTCTCTTTTCAATGCGTTTTTGACAACTCCAAATCGCCAAAAGAGCTGTCACTCCTTCCTTGTAAATCATTATACCATGCACTCATGGTATAATAAGGCAAGGTTTTGTTAGTAGTTAAAATTATCTCTTGCGGTGGGTAGAATAAAAGCAAAACAAATAACAAAATTTCCAAATTATATTTTATGTGTTTGACAGCTGCAATACCCACCGCTACGATACGACACTACCTTGTTAAATATACCTTGGCTGCACTTAAACGATTTCAATATTTTTTTATGTTTAAGCTAAATAACATGAAATTAACATAAATTAACTTCAATAAATTGCTCATTTTTTTTTGCCATTGAAAATGAAACTAGAGCGGTTCAAATAGTACGAATGCATGGATTTAATTGTTGTGTGTGAGTACGCATATAGTTTCGATCGAATATTTGCTGTCAAATATTTTGCTGTTAATAAATTATTTGACATTTGTAGAGTAAACAAAATAAAAATGGATGCTGAATGAAATGGAAGTGATGTGTGTAGCTAATATTAATTTATTAAATACAGCTGGTCTTAAAAACATCAGATATAAAAAAGCAACAACGTTACTGAGCTGCCAAGTAGTGACACTTTGCAATGTGCATATGTCTATACTTTCCTTACAAAATATGTCTGTTCTGTTCACACCCCACTTGTTTTCATATATTAAAATTGGGCAAATAAAAATCAAGTACCATACGGGCATAATGAACGCTCTTTTTCTTAACATTTTTTTTACAGATGAAGGTTTGCAGAGCAACTTTCACTCCTACGTGGTATTATTATATCATGGCCAGTGGGTATTTATAATCATGCTATTCTAAACGCCTTTTTTTGTAAGGTCGTGTATTTGTGTGAAGTGCTAAAAGTTCTTAGATAGAATTTTCATCGAAAAGCAATTATTTGTTACTTAAAACATGGAGAATACAAATGTTAGTTTTAGTTGATATTATTTGTAACATTGTGTGTGAATATTAAGCTCTGAATATATTTATCTTCAGGTAAAAAAGCGAAAGCGGGTTGCTCCCAACCGGAAATGGACTGAAGAAGAAAATATGCGTCTGCTCAACTTTTTAAAGAACAACAAGCCATTTGAGGTAAATGAATTTAACATGGCTTTGTCCATGGTATACTTTTAAATGGGTGCTCAAACGACAAGTTTTGCAACAACAGCTGTGAGGGCCTTAAACCTTGAATCATAAAAGCAACAGCAACTATTAGAAGACTAAAATCGAAGAGCTGTCTTTGACATTGAGCTCCCTTTTACTCCAATACCCACCTTACCTTACAAGAACATAACTTACAATTCTGCCATGGGCTTTGGCATGATACAATTATAAGGTAGGTGCACTAGAAACACTCTTCGACCACAAATAAACAAAATAATAACAAAGGCGTATTATGTCAAAATTAGTCGATGGCTTTGCAGATAATTGTATCATGGTCGATGGTAATTAATAGCCTAAATACTAGTGATGTAGGGCGAATCAAGTATCCAATGTTTAGTATTGGATATACCGCTTTGACTTGAGTATCAGTATAATCGAATTAAAAGTATTGGATACTCAGGGTTGTTTTTTTTTAAGTATAATGCAATGTCAATCAATGCAGTAAAATGCAACCATTTGCGTGAACTGTCGTTTTGTTGTTGCAAAACCTTTGCTAACAAATTTGCATTTTTGCATAATATATATGTTGAATCGTAGTAAAAATCATTGGCATAATTGTATTTTAGAGACCAACCTCAAATATTTTTTTTTTAATTTTTATTAGATGTATATGGACCTCATAAGCCTAATGGTGCAATAAAATATGTCCGCTCTCGTATGGCTTACGAGATAAAAATCGTGAAAGTTTGAAAATTCAGTGCAATTTTTTAAGTGTGTGGCAGCTGGAAACTGAAAAACTCGTAGCGAAATGGTCAAAATTCTTTTTTTTTTACGATAAGATGATTAGCCCTTGTACGGAGTATTCAAAACAACATTGAACAGGACAAACAATTTCATCACAAAAACAAAGACCAATTGAGCCATTTCGCTCAATTTTTCTGTTTCCATCTTCCAAACACTTAAAAAATTGCAGTGAATTTTCAAACTTTCACGATTTTTATCTCGTAAACTATACAAGAGCGGGCACATTTTATTGCAGCGTTAGGCTTAGAAGGCCCATATGCATCTAATAACAATAAAAAAAAATATTTGAGCTTGGGCTCTTAAGTACAATTATTCCAAATCATTTAAGTGAATGCTTCTAAAATATGCAAATATTTATTGGGTTATATTTGCATGTATACATAATGGTCCCATCTCTCCCTGTTTTTGGCAGGAGACTCCTGTTTTTTCGAACCAAAACCTGTGACCTGTGTTTGCTCTCGAAAAACCTGTTTTTTGTCCAGAGATATGTGCCTAAAATTCAAGGCAATAATGGATGCGTTCTGGAAACTCAGCATGTTGTCATCAAAGTGATAGCCCAAACACAATACGCGCGACGAGCGGCAAGCAACATGTCTCCACTCTGTCGTTGTAGAGAAATGTTGAGCGACTTGATTATAATAAACTCGACAGCATCAAACTTCAGCTGCTCTTCAACTATTTGCTTATCTAAGTCCATATTGCAATAGAAGAAACATAATACATATTAAATTCTTTATGTTATAATTTATGAACTTACCTTCAAAACTTTAACTCAAAAACTTCTTTTACAAAGTAAACAAAAATACGAGCACTTCAACAGCCAAACAATAGTAAATTAAAAACAATGGCTGCATTCAGCCGACTCAACAGTTGCCGTTTTGAATAACAACACTGAGCTAAAAAAGAAATACATTAAATTTAATTTTAATTTATTAAGGCGCTATTTAGTAACCAAAATTTATTGTTTTTTGAAAAAAGATTTAAGAAACAAATAAAGTTAACAAAATTAAGTTTCACATTTTTTTAATTTAATTTTAAAAATTTGTCGACGTTTCGCAAATTTTTTGCTTCTAGGCGTCTTTTGTAGTTTTATAGTTAATAAAAGACGCACTGACGAAGCAGACAAACAATCTGAGATATGTCGGCAAATTTTGAAAATTAAAAATTTAAATTTGTTAAATTAATTTGTTTTTAAAATCTTTTTTCAAAAAACAATAAATTTTGATTACTAATAAATAACGCCTAAATTAATTATAATAATTAAAATGTAACCATAAAATAAAAAACTGAAATATATTACTGAAATATACTGTACAATTTAATTTTATTTTCAAAGAGGTGAATGGCGAATGACGAAATAATAATTGATTCAATGAATGCAAGACTCATTCATAAATAAAAATGTTCACTTGATTGTTCAATTGATTGTAAGTAAACATTATACATTCGGTTTTACCCTAATTATATGGATTCTTTATATCGGTAAGATGGTTTTAATGGCATTTTAAATAAAAATAAGCAAACTTTTTACTTTATAGATGCAAAAGGTAATGTAGATACGGCTTTTTAAAATTTTTCAATTGCCTGAATTTGAAGAAGAAGCAAGCAAAAAGTGGCAACTACAGTATTTTATACCACAGTTTTTACATTATTGGTAAGTTCATTAAAAAACCTTTATAATTAATACTGTATGGGGTTTAACTATCCTGAAAAACTAAATTTTTATAATTATTCCATTCCTTGTTCATGATATATTAATTTTTTATTTTTAGGTATTTTCCTGAGAATTTTGAAAATGCCGCTCTCTTCCTTATGACGGCAGTATAGTCCACTTGAGATTGAACGGAAATATTCAATATTTGGGTGAACTGTAAACATCTTTGTTTTCTTATCGCCAAAGACAGCGTCAGAAAACGAAGCGTTTATCAAAGATGAATGCGAAACCGAGATCTTGACCGCCAAATCCATATTACTCTTCGGTAATTTGTACTAACCATTATTATTCTGTTATCAATTAAAGTAAAAATAGTAGGTGATGCTGTAGAATACATCGAAAAGAGGTCTACTCCAATTAAGGAATTGAAAGTCATGCAAAAATTTGATATGCAAAACTTGTACTACGTGAACAAAAATGCAGCAAAATTACAAAAGGAATTTGGTTACGTGAAGAACTATTGTTCAAAGGTTAAAATAAATCTATGAAAAGGCAAAAAGGTTACGACCATAAGTCGATGGATCTAACTATTTTATCATTTGAAAAACGAAAGCTGCGACTACAAAAAAATTACATAAATCGCTGAGTACATTCTTTGCATGCCCGGTTCCACTGCTCCTGTAAATAGAGTTTTTGCTGCTATGAATAAGACGTGGACAAACGATAAATCTTGTGCACATTGAAGTCCACCCTAGTCGCCAAAGTAAATTTAAAAATGTCGTGTTTGAAATTCTTCGAATTTCTACGAAGAAGTAGCAGATGCGTTGTATGATGACATTAACTTTGACCACGATGAACACTGAACCAAAAACGTACATAAAATTATTTTTCTTCAATTTTAATGAATTAGTCCCATGTACAAGTTCAATGGTTCAGTGAATCTCTGTTCTTTAATTTAATGAACATTTTGTTACAGCCAAAGAATAATTTTTTTAAATAAGGTAATAGTTCTAACTTTCAAAGAACAGATTCATTAAACTAATGTAAATACATTGAAATCAATGTACTGTACATTCATTTAAAGAATGCGTTCTTTGAGAGTAAGAAAAATTTAATTAAATAAATTAAAAGAACATTTTTTTTAACCAGTGAACAGAGATTCATTGAATCAATGAATCGTACATTGGACCAATTTTTTGGGTCAGTGAAGTGACGATTTACAATGATAACTCTGCGTATTAATAAGTTTTTTATTAATATTTTGACGCAACGAAATTATCTTCGTTTTTAATATTTATTAAATTTTTTGTCGCTCCGTTTCGACTTTTTATAAACGCTCACATAAGAAACTCATGTAATAGATCTCAAAGTGACACTCTCAACGTTCTACAATGTTCCGTTCTTTCTATTATAATCAGTCCTAACACGCCGTATTCACTTACAATATTTGATTGTATGCAATCTGTCAAATTTAATTTCTTGATATCCAGATTTCAAGATATAATTTTTAAGTGGGTATTTCATCTCATGAAATTTCATTTTGAAAATAACTTCAAACAGATTGGTTCAGATCAACTTGCTTATAGTTGGAGTTTATATAGTTCCATAAACAATTGAATTGTTTATAAAAGTAATTAACTTTATAATTTCGTTCATCCGCCACTTCATTTTATATTTTTGCACCGTTCTTGCAGTTTTCCTTACTTGAACAGTTGCAAAAAATGCACACACTTAGATGTTTTAATAAAAAGTGTCATAAAATGACAGCTCATCTCATAAAAAATGTTTCATGAAATATTTCAAGAGATAAATTGCATGATATGAGCGGTCTTCACTTGCGGCAAAAATAATAGAAACAAGATTACGACACGACAGGCAGAAAAAGTTGCGCCGTTCTGCGAAAGACGTTATGTCTATCGTGACGTAATAAGGAAATTATAGTTTCTCTATTTCTGGCAATGATTTTCTGTTCTTGCAAGAAGGACACGAAATATAGTTCTATGTGAGTTTTTCTGAAATGAAATTAAAAATAAGAACAAAAGGAAAGAACAGAGCATAAAGTCAAAATTCTAGACTGTTCTTTCGCCTTTCCTTATATTCCTCTTGATTTTAGATTTACTTTTTTTATTTTTTTTTTTTTATTTATTGTATAAATCTAAAAAGCTAAGACTTTATAGCATTTAAAACCTAACAATTCATAATAATATTAAAATTAATTTCGAGTTAAATATAAATTTATTAAAATCAAAAAAATTTATTAGATCATCACTATGATATTTGACAAAATCGGATGAAAATCATGCCTACTTCCCATACAAAGTGACTTCATCAAAACAGGAAAACTTTCGTAAATATCTAAAATTGAATTTCATCGTGTCTGTCGTGGGTAAAGACTTCGAATATTCTTCAATAAAAATCCTTTTAAATGTAATTTTATTTGAATTCAGAAAATGATACTTGATACAAATATAAATAATCTATAATTAACAAAATGTATGTATTTATATTTTTCCTGGTTGATGATAACTGGTTATTATTTTAAGCCAGCAATCCTTCCCATTTCTTAAAGCCCATGGAACGATCTTAAGTCTCTTTCTAATATTTTCGCAGTTTCAAACTTATGGTCCAATTAGCCTCGCATAGCTTGATAGAGCATGGAACGTAGATAAAAGGATATCACATGGCAAAATAAATGGTGATTATGCAAAACATAACTAAACATAGCACTTGGTCAAACAAATAACAAAAATAACTTTAATTGTTATAAAACTATTTTATTTTCACAAACTTATTGCTTTCACAATTTCCAACAGCGAGCTATTGAACATCAAGTGTTAAAAACCGGAAGCATGCACAAATATCAAAACGAAACAGAACTTCTGTGTTTATCTATGTCTTCAGAGATGATTTTCTGTTTTTATCTGAGTATTGCTATGCGTTGTCATGTCGTGTCTAACCAGATACACCCAAATTCAATTAAACAGATTTCTATGTGACACTTCTCAGTATCGAATTTCGTGTGTTCGTATGTGTGAAAACAGGCCTGCGCGCAGTAAATTTGGGCTTGCGGACTACTTACCACGCTCGCTTCTAACTCTTACTTCTTTTTTGTATGAAACGGGACAATTTTTCATGCTTTCCGCTCTTCCTGTTCCAAGAGGCCTGATAAAAGCACTCCTTTAAAATGGCTAAGAAAAGGGGTTAACCAACCAAACAAATTGAAACATTTTTTTTTTTGGCGTTTTTGGCGTATGTATTCTCAGATTTTATTTTATTTTACATGTTTTTGTTAGATAAGAATATTTTTGACCTATCATTTTTAAATAGCAGCCATTATGTCGATTATTACTCAATATTTTTGAATAAATATATATATTAACTTTTAACGAAAAAGTTACTCTGAAATATAAGCAAAGCCAGTTTTTGTAGGAAAAATATGGCTGTTGCAGTGCCTTGAATAACGGAAAATCACGCCTCATAGAAGCGCTCGCCCGAGCAGCGAGGAAGTCATGTAAGAAAACATTAATTTCGAATGAGGCATCCATTTATATGGCTGTTAGCAGTGCCGTATCCAGGATTTTTTCAGGGGGGAATTTGCCAAAAAAATGCGTCTGACAACCAATAAAAATACATTTTTTATTTAATTTCTAAAAAAAAATCTATTAATACGGTTTATTTTTAATGCTTAATGCTCAAAAAAAAATCCATATATAAATAAAACATTAAAGTGCAAATAAAATCATCGAAATGGAATGAAAATAAAAAATATTTTTTAAAAACAATATATTAGATTAGGGACGGGCAGCAGCGGTGCACTTTCGCATCTGCACGTGCAAAGCTGTTTTAGGTACCCCTTGCCTACAAACTAAGAGGAGAGGACGGCTTACTTTGCGTTGAGTAGTTGTTAAACCCTTAACATGCAAAAAATTTAATCAATTACTGCAATATTTTGAAGCCTATAAAGAGCAATTATATTTATATTACTATATATACTGGTGTCACGTGTGCAGTGCATAGCATATTATGCATGTAATAAAAATGTTTTTAAAATTATTTATTAACACCTTTACTACACTAAACATCATTTAATTTTATACTATTGAAACTATTTCTTCATGAGCTCAATATTAACTTTATAAGAAGGATGGGGTTAATTATCACTCTCCGATATTCAACAGAGGAACAAGCTGGCATGGTAAATAGCCCAGTAGGAAAAAGTACATTAACCAGTTTTTCTGATTAATCAAATCACTGATTAGTCGATTAAAAGGAATTATGATTAATTATTTGATTGATTATTCGGTTAATCAGGAATATGATTAATCAGGAATATGATTAATCAGGAATATGATTAATCAAACATGTTAAGTGTAAAAACATTGTTATTGTTCTTGAAATTTGCTATTTACTTGTTTTAAATACATAAAATCTGAAATCTTATTAATCAAAAAATGAACTAGTCGATTATTCGCACGGTCCTCACTTTGTAATTCTGCAACTACTCACACATTTCCTTCATGGCATGTGAGAGAGTTGCTTCTGCGCTCAATTTGTCTCTCTTTTACCCGTGCTATAGCAAGCCCCCTCATCATTGCAATGGCATCTCCCCTCATCTTGCACGCTTAGCACGCAGTTAGCTCGCTCGGTCGCACGGTGCCAAAGTGCTGATTTTTCCTAACTCTATATTAGATCATAAAAACAAGACATGATAAAGGTAAAAACAGAAATATCGAAAACTAATTTTCATAGGTACATAACAAAAGCAAGAATCATGCAAAAGGAAAGTAGTTAAGTATCGGAAAAAATAAATTTGAAGCTCATAAAAAAAAAAAATTCAACCGCCTGGCCTTTTTTGCATTTGATATGATGGAACGATGGAAGTAAAAATGATGGAACGCCGAAATTGGGAAACAGCAGCACAACCCAAGGTTGATTTATAAGGTTGTCGCAGGGCTGATCGCACTCTTCTCAGTACCCATAATTGTCAAAACCAGCCAATTTTGTGAATGACTACGAAAGAAAAACGGATGATAAAAGAGAGCACTTGCAGATTTTCTATGAGTTGTCAACTTCGATTTGACAATTATGGGTACTCGCTCTCTCCCTTGCGACAACCTTATAAATCAACCTTGGCACAACCGTGATCTGTGCGCAACTTGCAGCCCTTGAAGAGCGTTTAGAAAATTTAAATTTTAACAAAAAAAAAAATATATTTTTAATATAAAATTAATTCAGTAACTAATTCGAATTTATTATGTTATTTTAAAAATAATTAGAGTTTTTATAGCATAACTACCATGCACAGTTTCCGTATATGTAAACCTGCATATTAGTAATAAACTTTTTTGTATTAATTACTGTTTTATTTTCTCTTGCTTAAGATTAACAAAACAAAAAAAAAAAAATAAACGACAAAAATATTTAGCAAGAATGATAAATAAAGCAATGTCAAAGCTTTTCCAAAACGGAACAGAATACCGTTTCAATTATTTTGTTAAGTCTCAAAACATTAACTTGTCGATTTCAGTTATTTTTTTAACTGGCAATGTCCTCTTGCGTTAAACAGCAACACTCAGTAAATAGATTATATCATATACAAGAACCCATGCGGCTTATAGATTTTGTTACCTTAAACAGAAACCAGGCGCAAAGCCAAACATTAAATGTTGGCTTTATATTTCATGTAATTGTGTAAAATTTATGTAAGTTAGAGAGCTTTTCTCCCAGTGAGGATCAACTAGACCAACAAGTGCTTACATCAGCATTGTACGATCAGTACTTTAAGCACACCAAAGGCTCCAAGTGTGACATAAAAACGATTTCTGATCGCAATCAACCACCCTACTAACCTCCGAGAATGACGTAATTCTAAGTCAAAAATAAAACAAAAACGATTATTACGTAATGTAAAGCGAAATTGAAGAAATAAGCGCTGAAAATCATCTTAAAAAATGCAGAACTGTAAAACGTAAACAAACGCAAGAATAAATACTGCGAGAGTGAGCGAGATAGAGATAAAAGCACTGAAAAACAATAAGTAGCTTTAAATTCAGAATAAGCTTGCTTTAGCTTTCCATATGACCATGATTATACATAATGAGCTTTTTAGCTTCAACAATAATCTTTGGCATAAATGTCCACTATAAACGCGCCCTTAAGGCGGTTCACTAATCATCTTCCGCATGTTTAGGATTTTATGTAAAGTTTTTGCGCTCTATCTCTCTCCACACTCATTCAAAGAGAAACAAAAACGTGATTGCGCGTTTATTGATACAGAAAAAACGTTCGTGGTCACTACTGTGGCCTGCTGGTATATATACTAATGTGGGCAAAAAATATGAGGAATTTGTTTATAAAAAAAAATATTTACTCTTCTAAATTCATTTCAAGGCCCCTCCCCCTCCCCCCCGGGTGCAATATACTTGTGCCAACGTTTTTCCAATTTACAAAACATGCTGCAAAGTCCTCTTCCAGTATAGCCTTCAAATTCATCTTCGTTTCGGTTTCTATCTCTTCTATCGATACAAAACGGTGTCCACGGAGCGGTCTCTTGAGTTTAGCGAATAGCCAGAAGTCACATGGTGCTAATTCAGGCGAATACAGCTAAGTCAGACGAAATGATCACGAATTACGAGTGCAGTGTGAGATGGTACATTATCGTGATGCAAAATCCAAGACTTATCTCTCCACAAATCCGGTATTTTTTGACGCACACCATTACGCAAACGACGCATAACACCCAGGTAGTATTCTTTGCTGACAGTTTGGCCAGTTGGAAGGAATTTCTAATGCACCACACCACGATAGTCGAAGAAAACTGTCAACATGACCTTGATTTTTGACTTGCTTTGACGTGGCTTTTTTCGGTCTCGGCTCATCTTTGGCACGATATTCACCCGATTGATCGGCTGTTTCTGGGTCGTAAGCGTTCACCCAAGTCTCATCTCCAGTTATGATGTGTTTAGTTTTGTCTTGATAATCGAAAAGCATTGTTTCACAGACAGCAACGCGACGCTGTTTTTCCCATTAAATTGAGTGTTTTTGGCACCAATCGAGATTTCAGTTTTCTAAGGCCCAAACAGCCACTCAAAATAGTTTTCACTGATCCTTCTGGAGAAAACCCACGAAAATCAAATTGACACACACCATCTCTTTGTCGATTTTAAAGCTGCGTTCGATAGCCCGAGAAGGGATTGCCTATACGCAACAATGTCTGAGTTCGGTATACCTGCAAAGTTGATCAGACTTTGCAGAATGACGTTGAGCAACACACGCAGCTCCGTCAAGGTAGGAAATGACCTCTCCGAAACCTTCAATACCGAAAGAGGTTTCAGGCAAGGCGATCCACTGTCTTGCGATCTCTTTAACATCATCATGGAGGGGATCGTACGAAAGGCCGGTGTGCATCGTAATGGCACCATTTTCTACAAAGGCGTCCAGCTCCTTGCGTACGCTGATGATATTGATATTGTCGGCAGAACCAAGAGAGATGTTACCGCTGCTTTCGCCGCTATCGAAAAGGAATCAGCCAAAGTGGGTTTGACGATAAATGAGGGCAAAACAAAATATATGCTGTCTACAAACAAGGGAGCTCGGCGTTTAGACTCCCACGTTTCATCCGGCAGCTATAACTTTGAAGTAGTCAAGGAGTTCGTTTACCTTGGCACCGCCATTAATACCAAAAACGAAATCAGCCTGGAGATAAAGCGAAGAACAATAATTGCTAATAGGTGCTACTACGGGCTCAGTAAGCAACTAAGTTCCAGAGCCCTCTCTCGATCGACAAAACTAACACTCTACAAGACGCTCGTTCTACCTGTGCTGCTTTATGGCGCTGAGGCATGGGTAGTTTCGCAAACTGACGCAGCCGCTCTGGGGGTGTTCGAGAGAAAAGTTCTTCGCAAAATCTTCGGTACTGTTCGAGTCGGCGATGACTATCGCATCCGAATGAACCACGAGCTCTATGAGCTCTACGATGACATTGACGTAGTTCGGCGAATAACTGTGCAGCGACTACGCTGGCTGGGTCATGTCCATCGTATGAACGACGAAGCTCCAGCGAAAAAGGTGCTCGAGGCGAGGGTCGCTGGTCAACGACGACGAGGGAGACCATGCCTCCGATGGATGGACCAGGCTGAGGAAGCCCTAAGCGCACATGGTGTATCCGATTGGAGAAGGCGCGCGCAAAGCAGAGGCGCCTGGCGAGAGCTGATGAGGTCGGTTGAAACCCGGACACGGGTTGTTACGACCAACTAAGTAAGTAAGTAAGATCCTTCTGATATTCCAATAAGATCAGTAAGGCCTCGGACTGTCAATCGACAACTTTGGAGCACCAATTCTTTGATTTTGTTGACGTGTAGCTCATCAGTTGATGTTGATGGCAGTCCTGGCCGTGCCTCGTCTTCAACGCTTTCTTAACCTTCTTTGAACATTTTGTACTACTCACTCAGAGTTTAGTACAAAATGTACTAAACTCTTATTTTCGATAGAGCTTGCTCACCGAAGGCCTTCTGCAGCATTTTTAATGTTTCGGCAGCAGATATTTCATTCCGCACACAAAATTTAGTGTTGAATAGTACACTAATGAATATTTTGACGTGCAATTTGGCACATATGTCAGTGATAGTAGACCAAAAAAAATTTTAATTTAAATTTCCCGATATTTTTTGCCCACAGTAGTATATATGTAGCATTTAGAGGGTGAAAATGTGAAGATAATACAGCAAAATCATCTCGATTACTATTTTAATTAAAGCTTTTCTTCTTGTTTGATCCATACGATACTTTCTAGATAATTTATGGCTATTTTTTATGGCATCTTTATGCCAACCGGTTAATTTAAATATTCCTTTATTTCACATCCATTGTCCAATGTGGTGTTGACAGTTGTTGCCATAAAATATTGTACCAAAGATAATTATCTTTAGAACGATTTGTTAAGCTCATAAATGTGATAATGGCAGTTCAGATAACAATAAGTTTACTGCCAATTCCAATTACATATTTAATGACCTTCATGAAATTTGGAAATTTATTCTTATTCTTTTTATTTCCAGAAACCAACGCGGCGAATTTTTTATGAAAAATTTATAAACCATGTGCAAATGCATATAGGCTGGAGCCTCGTGCGATACAAAGTTAAAAACTGGAAAACGTCCTACAGGAAAGCAACCGATTTAATCTCTAATGAAGTGGTAATTAATAAAGGTCTGTATAGCTGACTCTGCTTTTGAGTATGTTTTAATTCGTTAAATCGTTTCTACTTATTTACTTTCAGATATGGTGTTAAGAATTTGTCCATATTTTGATGATCTTGATAAAATCTTTAGCAATAAAGAAACCTCAAATGCTGAAATCATAAGAAATAACGAGTGTGATTTTGATAGCTCTTCAGATATGATTATACCGGAAATTGTTTATAAATCTGTGGAGCCTACCAACGGATTTCAGACTTCCATTAGTGAATTGAATTTTTCTGAAGAGTCTCTTTTAGAGCCTTCTAGTTCAACAAAGTTGAAATTATTTAAACAAAGTCCTTCAGAAGAATCTAGGCCGGAATCTATTACTGAGCTTGCAACTTCAAAAGAAGATAATTTATCTGACGCACCTCTTTTAGAGCCCTCTAGTTCAACAAAGCCCAGAGAAGTTCGACAAAGATTTCCCGTTCAATGCGCCAAAAGAGGAGTAAAGAGAATTTTTTCACAAACTGGCTTATCAGATATGTTGAGAGTCCAATCAAGTCTTATTGAAGTACTTAAACAGCAGTGCGAACTTCAGACACGAAAAATGGAGCAAGAATTACAATTGAGAAAAACTCGCATTGATTTAATGCAAAATCAATTTGATTTTGAAAAAGAAAAACATTTAAAAGAGCTGCAAATTAAAGAGAAACAAATAGAAAGTAATGAAAAAATTAAATCACTGGAAATTGATTTGGAGCGAGAAAAGATACTTAAAGATTTTGAAATGAAAGAAAGAATAGCATTGAATGAATTACAAATAAAGGAACGATTAGCTATGAAAGAGTTTGAGAGTAAAAGAAACAACTAAAATGCAGATTTAATGAAGTAATCAGTAATTTAATTAATAAAAACAAAAAAACGAAATGGCCATTTCAGCCCTTGAAAGGACTTTAAACGATCTTCTTATGATCAATTGTGTTATGCGTGATTCGAACTCCTTTCATGTTACTAAAAATTAAGTAAAGCAAAGAAGAATTTAATCTTTTTTTTGGCTTATTTTGAGTTTTAGATAACACTTAAGTAGACACTATAATTAGTGTAAGAGATGGAATCTATCGAAACAATGGTCCAAAGATATAAGCCAACAAAAAAGGACGCGTTACATAACAAAAAATAGAAGTGCTTTTTGACTTGAATCACAAAACTCTGTGAATTGGCAAGAGTTTTTGTATAAAACTTTTTTAAGAAGGATTTGAAATAATATCCCTCCAGTGCACTGAGTGTCAGTTAACTCCTTCACGCTAGCTTTTTCAATAGCTATACGATATGTAGTTACTTCGCAAGCGCTTGGTAATGCTGCTCCGAACCAATGCGTAAATACGATTTAAGATTAATACTATGTTTAAATTACACCTTAAACTCGAGATATGGCTGAAAAAGTTTTCGTAATATCTAAACTGTTTACACTGTCTGTTGGGGGGAGAGGGGGAGGCGGAGGTGAAGTCTGACGTTTTCTTACTGTCGACATTTTTTACATATTTTTCAATAATTGTGTTGTATACCATTACAGACTTTTTTTTAATTTGTTTATTTGCTGATGTGTTTAAAAATTTGATAAGTTTAAAAAAGTTATATTTTATCAAGCAACATTTATTGATTTCAAAAGTATTTAATATGACATTGCCTTTTGTGGTTTACGAAAAAAAACAAGCACAGTGTTGCATTACGGAATTTGAAGGTTTCGAAGGTGATTCCGAAGAAACCTCTAAGCTTACAAAGTTCGGATTTACATGCGAAACCGTAGAGGTTAGTAAGCGCTTTCGGTTCTTAACGTTTGCGGAATGAAATCTGGACAACTTTTTGAACCTTGTAAAAACATCAATGACTGAAATGATGCGTATTTACCGATAACTATATGAGAGACCAATGTGATATTGACAAGCAGTTAAAATTTAATGCTGGTAACTTCTTAGGTGTATTCAAAATGTTGAAAAAAGAAAGCAACCTCGTGAGAGAGTTAGTAATTTTTTTTAATCTTATTCTGATTGAACAAAACGGATATTTTTTCTCATATTGCTAAAGAAAGAATCAATCGCCGAACCATCAACAACATCTTGCCATCTACAACATCTTGGCAACGTTTGCTTTCAGAAAGACCACACGGAAAAAAACTGGCTCGGTTGCGGGATTCCAAAACGCCTGAACGACGATTGTCGCTGTAGTTAACTAGCGAAAACTGTCACTGTGAAACTGTGCATGCACAATGACGATACAATGACGACGCAATGACGATAGCGACAATATTATTACTGTTAACTTTTTGGGAATCCTGCTACTGGTAAAAGATTCACATTAAATGATTCTGCGACAAGGTCTAAGCTAAGGCGAATAACTGATGCAAGAGTGGCAAAATTGTACAGAGAGTGGGAGAAAAAATTTCAATGTGATGGCAAAGCGGTGAAGAAGTATCTTCTATCAATGGGAATCCAAAAAAGGTCACGAAAAAGTAAGCTAATGATGTCGGAAGCTCAAAAATGTATCCCAAAAAGTTCCTTTGACACATTTGGTTAAAAATATTTTTTGCATTATGGATGACGAGTCATATTTCACATTCGATGGTAATGAGTGGCAAGGACAGCACTTTTTTTGACCGCAACAAGCAATTAGAAGACAATGTGAAATATTTGGAACATTGTAAGTTACTAAAAAAAAGTCTTATTGTGACTCGCAATAAGTGCTTTGGGTATGTCTGAGCCAGTTTTTTTTTGAGTCGGGCTTAGCTGTCAATGGTGAACGGTATGTCAACTTATGTTTGCTAAAAGTAGCTGACTTTATAAGAAGCAAACATAACAATAAAAATATAGTGTTTTGGCCTGACCTTGCATCAAGCCATTACTGCCAACAGAGCTTAAAAGCTATGGATAGGCTCCGATACCTTATGTATATAAGAAGAATAACCCTCCCAACTTGCCACAACTTCGTCCAATCGAAATCTTTTGGGCCAATCTTATTTGGAGAATATATGCCAATAAATTTCGGCCCAAAACTACGAAAAATTTGATAGCCAAAATAAAAACGGATCTTATCAAAGTGCCAACATCGGTATTTACAGATTCAATGGCACAAATGTCTCTAAATTGCCGCAAGGCCGCACGCATTGTACGCAATTTTTTTCTGCATTAACTATAAATTTATAAGTTTAATTTAAAATAATATTTACCGAATTATATACTTAATTTTTTTTAGTACAGTTTTTGAATTTGTCCATACTTCGTTCCGCATACGTTAAACTCATTTTTAGACTTAATCTCCAGATTTGGCTGCAATGTAATGTAGACGTAGTCTAAGCGAGGAAAACACATCTACGCTCAGATTTTCTGACGAAAAAGCGAACTCTATAAATCTACATTCGTATTGTCTGTCACAAAATAAAATAAAATTCCAAATAATTGTGTTGGTTAAAAAAGTTAATTTAAAGTGAGTGTAAAAAACAGTGTAAAACAAGAGAACAGTGAAGAAAATTATAACTAAAATAAATAATAAATTGTAAAAGTGAATTATTGATTTAAAAAGTCTTAAATACAATGATAAGCAAAAGCCATTTCAAAAGATTGGTCATAAACGAAAGTGATAAATTATTAAAACAGCTTAGACATGTTGAAACCGAATTTAGAAAAATCCGAATTTAGAAGAAGTGCAAAATGAGTGCGAAAAAAAGACGAAGCAATCGATGCGATCGAAGTGGAAGAAGGAAATAAGAGCAGAATGTAGCGATATTGTTGAAAATACCACAGCACCACTGCCTTAAATTTTAATGACAGACTTAAAGAATGCTATTTTATGCATCATCCGACGCAAAGCTGTGCAATTCATTTGGTGGAAATCCTTCGAGAGCAAAATTTGAACGTCAAACAATTTTATAAGTTCAATAGTCGCACTACACCTGACATAGAACAAATAGCTGGCGGATTATACCTCCATGTTGGGTTAACACATCAGTTAAAAAAGCTGTCGAATACGTTTAGTCTTTTAATACTCCACGAAAATAACCCCCAAATGAAATAAGCCAAAAAAAAATTTAATAAGCCACAAAATATTCCCATACAAATGAAATAACACCCAATGAAATAACCCACAATAAAATTTTATGTGGAGCTATTTAATTTTGGGTTTTTTTTGTGATTATTTTATTCGGTTTTGGGCTTATTTCATTCCATTAAATAATATTTTATTTTTTAATTTAATTTTCTTCAATTTATGTTAACGAATTGTGCCTCTTACAGAATGAATTGTTTGTAAAAGCTTTTCATAAAAATATCAAGTGCAGAACTGAATTGTAGTAGTGCCTATTCATTGGCGGTTATTTCATTTATTTTGGGGATAATTTAATTTTGAGTTAAACTTTTTTTTGGTTGTTATTTAATTTTTTTTTGAGAATATTCCATTGAAGTTTATTTAATTGTTTCGTTGGGTGTTATTTCATAATTCCCCCTATTTGTGTGTCTCAAAAATGCTTCCTCCTATAGTAACCCCCAAAAAATGGTTAGATTTTACCTATTTTCCTTCCCCTTCGAGATATGGAACTTAATATTCTCAGAACATCATCTTCATAACATCAGAATGCAAATAATTGATCCGACTTAGATTGCAAAAAAGGGCAAAATCTGTCAAAATCACAAAAAAGTGTTGTTACGACGGTCCACCCTTGTGTCCAAACAACTTTTTATATTCTTATATAATCTTGCGATTATTATCAGAATCGCAATCAGCGACCCCCAAGACAACAAGCTTTCTCAATTTGAACTACAATATTTGACATATTTGGATACTTGCAAGCTTATAAGCTTTTGCCGAACATATCAATCTTTTTAAGTATTTTCCCGAAAATATCAAGCACTTCAAGTTTTTGTGCGCAGCAGAGCAGTAAAGCTTGCGATTGATTAGTTTGATACGAAGCTTGCTTTGCTTGGTTTTTTCAAGTTCAAACCAAGTGAATTTTCAAGTTCTTGAAAAAGCTTGATTTTTCAAGTACTTGGTGCAGGTCTATGGTACGAGGGTGGTCCCAAAAGTACCCGACCTAACAAAGAAAACACAATAAATTTGGGAACAAATATTTCTATTTTTCAACATAGTCTCCTTTCAGCTCGACTCACTTTTCCCAGCGATATTCAATAGCTTCAATACCCTGTTTAAAGTGAGAAGCTTCGAGCGCCTCAAAATAGCCATCATCCGCAGGAACCACCTCTTCATTGTTGGCAATTCTTTTACCACCAAGCCATTTTTTCAAGTTTGAAATAAGAAAATAATCCGAGTGGCTAAATCTGGCGAATTGGGTGCGTGAGGAAGCAATCCGCCGCGATAGTGCATGTGTGACCTGGTACATTGTCTTAATGAAACAACACTTTCTTTTTAGTCAAATGCGGCCGTTTTTTCTTGATTTCATCACTCAAACGTTGCAATAAGTTGACATAATACTGATAATACTAATAATAATAAGTTGACAGCATGACGACGTGGAAAACTGCGATTAAAATAATCGTAATCCCAGCCGCAATTAATTATTCCTGTTATCCTTAGCGCCCAGCTCTGCTCCAAAGTCCCATTAAAATTTAGTTCATGCTGCCTGTGTGTATGCATTATATTGGATTATGTAATTATTTTCAGGCCCTGTATAAAAGTAGGTTATTAAATCTTTGCTTGAAAGAGCCTTCTTTCTTTCTTAAATCCAGTTTCTTATATAAAATCTCATAAAAAGGTTACTAAGTATAATTCCTTATATAAAGCTGTCAATATTTTGCCATAGATAGGGTGTGCTGCTACCGTTACAAAGGTTCCGAGTTCAATCCACGCTGGGTGACCATGGTAAATATCTATATAAAAATTTTTAAAATGTACAAAATTTCTGTTCTAAAATTTAATGTAATAATGTACTTGCAGAATTATATGTAATAATAAATAAAATCTGATTGTTTTTTCTTTGAAGATTTCGATTTCCCGAATAAACCTTGAATAAAAACCTTATCTAAAACTTTATTCATGTACTTATATAAAACATACAGTGATGTGCAATGAAATAGAGACCCAAAGTAATTTTCTACTTTAAGCTTCATTGTTAAAATAATTGAACTTGTTTTGTTTAAAGTAGATTTAATTTTATTGATTTATGACTAAATAGCATAAATATAGCAATATTTTCCATATTGTACACTTACAAAAAAAAAAAAAAATTAAATCAAAACTGGTAACTGAACTTAAAATGACAATGCATTAGAAATAGGGACATTCTTTACATTTTAAAGAATAACAAAAACAGAAAAGAATCACACATAGAAAATGTTGGAGGAAAAATGTTTTTAAATGGTTAGTACTTCGTTGAATACCCCTTATATTTAATTGCAGCAAGGCACCGCCTTGGCATGGAGTTCACGAAAGTCTGGCAAGAATTTAGCTGAATAGAGTTCCATGCTGTTGTAACGAACCCTCCAGTTCGTTTGCAATTGCTGGGGTAGGCTCAGCGAGTAAACCAAGTGTTCAATACAAAAAATTTATAGCTCGGTAGTTTGAGTTTTAATTTACAAGTAATCTTTATTGGGCATTTCTTTTATCTATATAATGCTATTACTTTAATAGGATTAAATTTTAAATGTCGTTATTCAAAATAGTAATATTATATTTTATATAAAATAAATTAAATCATTATTCAAAATATTAATAATTTCTGTGATTATTATTGTTTAATAATATTCTATAATATAAAATTAATTAATTATATTATTATTTAGACTTCGTGTATTTACTTATATGAAGTGAAACAACCTGAGCTAGAATGGTGAAAACGCCTTCACTACGAAATAACCTGTGCTTAAAGGGTGTAAACGCCTTTACTATGAAAACCTGCCCAAGCAACAATTCTTAAGAGTTGAGCACTGGACGAAAAATTTTAGTTTTTAATTACGTCCTACAACTATCTTCAGCAAGAGCAATACGCTTACAGATTATTTACAGCAAAACTAGTTGTCTATAAGTGTTCTTTTCTCTTTTACATTATCTCATAGTAGCTTAAAAGAGTTGTGTTATAAGAGCATTACTGCGAAGACGCTGCATCTTACAAGTTATTTCTTACAGACTTCTACAACACTTCAGCTATCAGAGCCAAACTCTGAAGAGTTTTAGCTTTATAGATTAAGTCTTATAGACATCTCAAAGGCTTTTATTTCAAGATGTCTGATCTGATCTGAGCAACGGTCTGACTAGAAGAGTATCACTCTGAATACAAGAGAATTAGTCTGACTAGAAGAGTGTTACTCTGATAATAAGATGTTGGTTCTTATAATCGGGCAATTGCCCTAAACAAAAGATTTAACTGTATTCATGTTCTTAACCCTTTCTTGTGAATGTATCATTTTTCAAAAGAAATGGGTTTTTATTTAATTAGCTTAAATTTCAGGGTACCTATATAATAAACGAACAGAATTATGTACAAATTATTTTCAATGAATTTGGTTCATTCATAAGAAAAATATTCCGAAAGAACAACAATTTCTAACTGCAATTTACGTATTCACTTCCATTCATAAGATGTTATACTTTCCAGGAAGAAAATGTGCTTAATTTTCATAGTAAAATTTATAAATTTTACTAGGAATTCTAGGGCGAGCTTAGCCCACTAAAATTCTGATTCGAGTCGACATACAGTCAAAACCGAGACACAACTATTTTTTGTTACATAAATCAACCTTTTGAGGAAGATTTTTCATATTCTTTATAGCGCAAATTTATTGATAACTCTCAACGCAAAGTAATGAAATTAGTTCGGTAAACCTTGCACTAATGTAATGAAAGGGTTAATTCTGCTTGGCATAAATGAATGCTTTTTAAAGATGATGGCCCTACAAAATTTCGCTTTCACTCATCTCGTATAGTATACAACTCTTATATGTGACTTACTTAAGTATATTAATTTTGTAGTAAGAGCTGTACTCTTGTATGGAGACATCAACTCTTAAAACTGCGTTTTAGTGCATTTATTGAGAGTATAGTTTAATTTGTTAATTAAATAAAACTTTTAATATTGGTTTTTGCGAAAGGGGACAGCTTCTAACCGAGGTGCAATATGAGATTCTTACGATAAAATTTCCACCGCAATGAAATTAATGCGTTTATATGATAAAATATTACACCACGCATATACAATATTATTGATATAATAATTTCCTACAATCATAATAAAAAATGGTACATCAAATTTTGTTGTATTAAAATAGTGTTGGTAGTATTGTATAATCTCTCTCTTATAAGTATATACATCTTCATTTTCTTAAAAGTATATGTCTGCAAGAGATCTGCAGGTCTTGTCTAAGACAATGTTTCTTAGAGTGTTGATCTGGTTTCAGAGCTCTAAGAGACCGATATAAGGGTGTTCTGAAAATTACAACTCACACTTATATAGTGCCAAAATGAGCTTAGAAGAGTTTTACAAGTATCTAACAGATATCGTTTAGAGTTAATCGTAAGTGTATCAGTCTTAATAATTTCTCTTCAAGAAGTCTTTAGGATAAAATAAATATAATAATTGTTGGTTGGGTGAGCTTAAAGGGTGTCAACGCCTTTACTACGAAAACCTGAGCTTAAAGGGTGTGAACGCCTTTACTATGAAAACCTGAGCTAAGTCTTGCACATTTACACGCGCCTGTGCTCTGGTCAAGACTGATTTTCCTATGCTAGCTCGCCGCTTTTTATTTGCTTGCGCTGTTTTCCTGTTTCATTGTTCGGTTGTTTTGTTTACATGTGTATGCATGTATGCGTGTATGTGTATATTTATTGGTATGTAAATGTTATTTGTACAACAGTTGAATATATAATACAAAGTTAATAATATTTACAAGATAATTTATATTATATATTGGGGGTTGGAATTAATTTTAAAGGTTTTTTTTCGGTTTTTGAGCTTTTATTTAGAAACATCCGTACAATGTATATTATTCAAAGTATTGTCCATCGTTAGCTACAACATTTTCCCATCTTTCTGGCAGCATATGGATTCCGCGCCGGAATAACGACTCGTCTTTTGAGGCAATCCACGAATCGACCCATTTTTTGGTATCCTCGTAAGAAGTGAAGCGCTGCTCAGCCAAGCCATGCGTCATCGATCTGAATAGGTGGTAGTCGGAAGGGGCTATGTCTGGGCTATAAGGCGGGTGGGGTAGCACATCCCAATTCAGCGCCTCCAACATTTCCTTGACGGTTCTTGCAACATGTGGCCTTGCGTTGTCATGTTGAAAAACCACTTTGTCGTGTCTTTTGCCATATTCCGGCCGTTTAACGTTTAATGCTCGGCTCAATTGCATCAATTGTTGTTGGTAGCGTTCCCCAGTGATGGTTTCGTTAGGTTTTAGCAGCTCATAGTACACGACACCCTTCTGATCCCACCAAATACACAGCATAAGCTTGGCGCCATGAATATTCGGCTTGGCCGTCGATGTTGATGCATGGCCGGGTGGTCCCAACGATTTTTTTCGCTTTGGATTATCGTAATGGATCCACTTTTCATCGCCAGTGACAATACGATGCAAAAAACTCTTCCTTTTATGCCGTTGAAGCAGTTGTTCGCACATGCAAAATCGCCGTTCAACGTCTCTCGGCTTCAACTCGTACGGCACCCAATTTCCTTGTTTTTTAATCATTCCCATGGCCTTCAGGCGTTTGCCGACCGTTGATAAGTCGACTCTCAATGATTCTGACAATTCTTGAAGGGTTTGACACGGGTCTTCATCGAGAAAAGCCTCCAATTCCTCATCTTCAAACTTTTTCGGCTGGCCCGGACGCTCTTTTTCTTCCGTATCAATATCACCACTTTTAAACCGACGGAACCATTACTCACAAGTAGAAATCGATGGAGCATAGTCCCCGTAAGCCTCAGTAAGCGTGCGTTATGCTTCAACCGCTTTTTTCTTCAAATGGAAGCACAAAAGTAAACCTTCCCGCAAATTGCGTTTTGTTGGAACGAAAGTCGACATGTTCACAGAGAAAAAAATATATGTTGTTTACACTTCAGTGGAATGACACACACGGAAAAATGAAGCTTAGACAATGTGCTTTGAAATGAATATAGTCACAGGTGTGCCCGATGCGATCTATTGATAGTTACGCCATCTCTTAGAAAACCTTTAAAACTAATTCCAACCCCCAATATTATATTTTAATTTATAATTTAATACTATTTAATATACATTATTTACATGTTATTTGTGGGACAGAAATTGGTACATAATTTCTTGTCCTCACACTGTATGAACTAATAACCACAACTCGTAACTGTTTGGTGGATTTTGGACTCTGAGGGCTAATTTAATTTAATTTAACCTCCATCGGATTTAAGTCTGGCGATTAAGAGGATCATCTTAAAACGTTGATTTTATTTGCTTGGAGCCATTGCTTATCGATGAGTGTTTCGGATCGTTATGCTGGTATAACAGTACGTTTCCAAAAAGTTCATAGGATCACATAGATGGAGTTACTAGATTTTTTCCATATGATTTTTATTTAGTACCAACCTTCAAACGATACGTATAAAAATTTTACATCAATCTGACAATTGATTGTTTGTCAGATTTTGAAAAAAAAAAATTAAAAAAGTGAATTTCGAGTTTTTATAAAGCATTGCTTTTTGATGAAAAAAAATACAGTGGAAACCAAACAATGGCTTGATAAACATTATCCGGACTCTGCTCCATCGAGACAAATAGTAGAAAAGTGGATTGCTGAATTTAAACGTGGTCGTACCCGCAGAAATGATGCAGAGCGCAGAGGGCGCCCAAATCAGACTGTTATACCACAAAACATGAAAAAAATCCATAAATTGGTTATGAACGATCGCAAACTGAAGGTGCACTAGCTAGCTGACATTGTAAAGATATCAGATGGTAGTGTTTTTACCATTTAACACGAACTTTTGGGTATGCGAGAGCTCTGTGCAAAGTGGGTGCCGCGTGAGCTCAGTCGACCAAAAACCACATCGAATCGATGCTTCAGAGGAGTGTTTGACGCTGTTAAACAGCAATAAAATCGAATTCTATTGTCGATATGTGACAACGGATGATATATGGCTTCGCTATTACACACTAAAATCCAAAAGACAGTCAGCTGAGTTTACAGCAGTCGACGAACCGAATCCAAAGCAAGCAAAGACCCAATAGTCGGCTTGTTAGGTGATGGCGTCTATATTTTGGGATGCGAAAGGAATAATATTCATTGACTATCTCCAAAAAGGAACCACCATCAACAGCGACTATTACTTTGCACTTTTGGATCGATGGAAGGCTGAAATCGCCAAGAAACGGCCACATTTGCAAAATAAAAAGTGTTGTTTTACCAAGACAATGCGCCGTGTCACAAATCGATGAAAACAATGGCAAAATTGATTGAATTGGGCTTTGAATTGCTAAGGTTAGGTTAGGTTGAAGCGGCTGTCTCCTTTGAGACACACTTAGGCCAATTAAGCCCATTGTGATACCATTGGGTTAATTTCCCTCTCTATTTACACCAGTTTGAGCTGTTGACAGAGCTAAGGATTCGGTAGACCGAAGACTCTGAGAGATCATCGAGATCTTTATAGAACCATTTACCTAAGTGAAGGTGGCAATTTTTAGCTAGCGTGCAGAGAAGATGTTTTGCAGATTCCTCCTCTTCTTCTTCTCTGCAGCTTCTACAGAAGTCGTTGTGGAGGATGTTTAATCTTTGTGCCTGATTACCTATTAGGCAGTGTCTTGTTAGGATACCTATCATAGTACTGATTTGATCCCTTTTCAGGGATATCAGTGTTTTTGAGCGTTTTAGGGTGATTTTTGGCCAAACCTGACGCGGTGTATGGCATGCGCTGCCCGTTGACCATCTAATGTTGGCTTTATTTAAGGAGAGCTCATTTGTGAGTAGCTTACGTGGGGTGAGGGATATACCAATACTTTCTCTATCGAGAGTTGTTTGGTTGTTCCAGTGCGAGCGAGTTCATCTGCTTTGCAATTTCCTAGAAAGTCTCCATGTCCGGGAATACAGCTTAGGTGTATTTGAGCTGCTCTGCCATCTCATTTAGGGATCTGCGGCAGTGAATTACTGTTTTGGTTGTTGTTTAAACACATTTTAGGGCTTTCAAGGCGGCCTGATTATTAGATAGTATGTAGATATCCATGGAGGATATTGCATTCATCTGAAGCCAAGCTACTACTTCCGCTTGGAAGACACTGCAATAGTCGGGGAGCCTGAAGGTCAAATTAATGTTCAATGTATCAGAGTAGACTCCTCCTCCAGCCTTGCCATCTAATTTTGATCCATCTGTATAGATTCTGATGACATTGTTTGGTGGAAGATTTCCAACCGTCCACTCTTCGCGGGAGGGAATGGATACATCAAATTTCCTATGAAAGAAAAGTTTTTGTGTGATGTAGTCTACGGATTTGGGTATCGGAGGAAGGAATTTTCTTATGCTAGAATGTCCTAATGTGCTCTCCCTCCATTGAGAGGTGCCCTCTAGACGGATGGCTATATTGGTAGCTATCTGTTTTACTAGGATTTCAAGTGGTATAAGGTGGAGCATAGTATCTAATGGTTTGTAGGAGTGGTTCTTGATGCTCCACTAATACATAGCTCAGCTGATCTTTGAACTTTGCGAAGTGTGTTGAGGTATGTGTTTTTGTCTAGTGGTTGCCACCAGACAATGGCATCATATAGCAATATTGGCCTTACTACTGCCGTGTAAAGCCAGTGAGTAACACTTGGCTCTAAGCCCCATTTGTTACCCAATGCCTTTTTTCATGAGCAGAGGGCTATAATAGCTTTTTTGGCTCTCTCGAGCGACTATTTACTGCGTTTCACTGCACTGCTGCACTGCATATATCGTATTATCATTGCATTATCATAAGGAATACTATTTAATATACCTATTTGTTGTATACAACTTATAATTATCTATAATATTAAATAATATTATTATTAAGTAACATTTTTTAATATTATAATATTAGATATAATATAATATTAAATTAAAATAAAAGTATTTGGAATTCTTAAGATTGAAAACATTATGCGATGTGTACCTAATTACTGAAGGTTGAGTGGAACCTTCAGGGAACCCTGAAACGGCTGAGTTTAACCTCAGCTTCAGACAAAACCACGTCGCAATATCGATTTATGCTTATATAAAAATGTATACGCTTTGATAACGTGAACTCACGGTCGGAGAGATTACTTACTAGTAAAACTGAAGCTATTGATGATGTATGGCTGATGTTGCGGGCCAATTTAGCAGCAACTTACAATCTTGACTGACGATGATTGATTGATAGTTGTATATATTGAAGTCGTACGCGTTTTACGCACTAGATTCCTTCAAAACTAACCAAGTACTGAATAAAAGAATGATGTTTGTGGCGGGAGCGCAAAGTTAATCAGGGCCAGAATGTTGTCCATCAATTGGTTGTAAAATACCTTCATACAGATTGCACAGCTTACGAGTTTGCCGACAATATCTTTTCATCGTTACTTACTTTGATGAGACAGAAGACGGAATTTGATGAAACGGTGCAGTTATATAAGACATTTGTCCCTCCTAAGTTTTAAAGAAGTGCTTTGCGTCCCGTTTTCGGCTCATTGCACGGGTTTTACGAAGGCAATGTATCTTTGTTCCCATTGCATTACATTTGTGACGTTAATACAGAAACTGAAAATTAAGGTTTATTCTAGACGCGTAAATCTTTGGTGGATACGATGGATCAGATATTTGGCACATATTTGAAACGGCAAACGATCAACACATCGTTGGCCACTAGTAATGTTCTATAACATTACTGATATTACCGCATTAGCCTTATTCATGATTTATGACAAGATGAAAAATTCTCAAAAATATGATAAAAGACTTTTTCAAAATTGCTAGCAAGGCAAATAGTAATGCTATGTATTGAAAAACGTGCAACGCATATTCTCATAACATGCCATCCCAGAATTCGAAATGCTATGGAAGCATAGCATGTAAAGGTAAAATTAAAATTAAATTCCCAAACATATAAAACAGGAAATTATAACAATACCACCTTGTTCAAAAAGAAAGGTTCATTCACACTGTGAACTGGACTTAACTGTCCGATTCGAAAATTTGTTTTTAGTAGGTTGCCACATGTGTCTATGACAAGGCTGCCAAATATCAGCGTCTCGCATTGACATTTGGTAAAGTGACAGTGTTTTGTTTACAACAACTTTTTTCGTGTCTTCGATTTTTACGATGGAAGAAAAAATTGAGCCTGATTCACTCGCCTGATGCCTGGTTTGCGTGTAATACTCGTATATCCATGTCTCATCACCAGCTATGATGGTTTCGATGAATGATTCGTCGTTTTCGACCATTTCCAGCATGTCTTTCGCGATAGCAACTCGGTCTCTTTTTTGCATGAAATTGAGTTCTTTCGTTACCAACTTCGCAGCGACACGTCTCAAGCCCAATTCATTCTTCAAAATGTTCTGAACGGATCCAATTGAAATGCCGACGTCCTCTGCTATCTCTCTAATTGTCAATTTAACCAACATTTCTTTGATTTTTCCAACGTTTTCTTCGGTAGTCGAACACGATGGCCGCCCGGTATGAGGGTCGTCTTCTACTTTGTCTTGGTCACTCACAAATCGATTAAACCACTTGTTTGCCTTCTGATACGATAGAGCAGAGTCACCGTAACATTTCACCAACATTTTACGCGTATCGGCGCAGTTGAAACCATTTTTCACACAAAATTTGATACAAACTCGTTGCTCAATTTTTTCATTCATCGTAAAAATTGAAGGCACGAAAAAAGTTGTTGTAAACAAAACACTGTCACTTTACAACGAGGGACGCTGATATTTGGCAGCTTTGTCATAGGCTGCATTCTGCCAAGGCGAGCGCTATTGTAGCAATGGATAATTTTACGCTGGATTTCTCTGAATGCGTTGCTACGTCGAACGCCAGATCTGTTGACAACTGACGTTTGACGTAGCTTGTTCGCTTGTTTTGTTTTGTTGAATTTAAAACCTAATTTCTTTCTGCTAAGAGGTTTACTTAATGAAAAACGTAGTGCTAGAGATGCTAATGGATGATGGTCTTGATATGGCTATTAAGGAGCACATTTCGGACCTCATTCAACTATAGAAATGTGCAAAGGATAGTTAAAAACATTAAAAATAGCACAAGCCACGAAAATTTGCATTTATTTTAGGCGTTCCATTTGAGTGTTTGGAAATTCATGCAAATTGGTGCTGTTAAATGACATAACTTGCAACTGTTGAGTAGAAGTAGCGTAATTTATTTCGCTAGGTGAAATGCACATCGCTCGAGCGTAGACAGCTGCCAGCGCTGTCAAAAGTGTAGCCATTCACCCGAATTTTCTTGAGCGCTAGTGTTGGCGGAATGCAGAAAAGTGCTTTATTTTTTTTTATTTTTTTTTAAGATTTGCATAAAAAAAAAATTAGTTGAAGTTAAAATTCTCTTGCCTTTTTATTTATTTGATATCTTTCTTTATCTATTTAAGCACTATATACAATCAAAAGTCGACATGAAAGCCAATAAAGACACACATGCATTATGATAATATCAAAGAACTCTTTGAAGGTCCCTAGGGACCTTGTCACTTTTTTAACGCCGCCGGAACTGTCACTAACCGGAATGTTAAAAAAAGAAATTTTAAAAAGCATGTTTTAAAAAAAAAAAACTCCTGGAGGCGCTTAAAGCTGTTTAAAGAATTATTCAAGGAAGTATATAAAGCTTTACTCAAGGCTTATTTAGGTGAAATTGTTGGCTGCGATACTTAGGTAAGCCATCTCCCAAAAAATTATATCTCGAAAACGAAGTGGAAAAAAGATGAGATTTTATAACTCAGATGACCTCAAACTATTAAAAATATCTTCGCATCAAAGGGTGTTTTTAGCTGTTCACTAGTGTTGATAAACGTGGGTGTTATTTCCAGAAACTTTATCCGCTTCATATCTCATCAGCTTATTTGTACAATATAATGCAAGCATATAGCACCTGATTATATGGAGAGTAAAACAAACAAGCATAAATCAATCTATTTTACCTTCTTAGATATAAGAGACGACAAAGTCCAACTGATACAATTCATAAGGCTTTCAAATTCAAGTGCAACAAATTAGTTATAATTACTAATTCGTCATTTTTAAAATTAAAATGTGTTAAATTATGAACGTCATTTCTTAAAAAAAAAAAACAAAGCAAATAAAAGAACCTGAATAACCACACGAGAGATAAGCAAAACCTAAGAGACATTTAATATTTATCTTACTCTTTTCCATTGGAAATACTCAAAAATCAAAGATCTCTTTCGGCTCATAAATATTCTGCATGAAATATTTTTTGTCAAAGAATAAATAACATGATAAACAAGTTAAGGAAATATGAGGGATGAAAAGTTGTTATTAAGCTTTGCGTGTTTTTTATTTAACTGTGTTTCAGGTGCTGAAATAAATTCAAAGATCAAAACTGTTTTCCGGTAGCAAGCAAATCAAAATAAAAAAAGTAGTGGGTTTTGTCAAAATAATAATCATTAAATAATCAAATTGTTATTAAAAAAAAAAAATCAAATTAGCGTGTTTGTTTTAAGATGTTGTTTGAATAAGAGTAGCCAAAAAAGCGATTCACCTGGAAGATTCGAAAACGAATCGCCTGAACGAAGCGGTTGGCTGGGAAGATTCACGAACGAATCGCCGAGGAGGGCCTTAAGCGATTCGCTAGGAAGATCCTCGAACGAATTGCTTAGGGGAGCCCCTTAGGTTAAGTGATTCGCTGGGAAGAGTCGCAAATGAATCGCCAAGAAGGGTTCTTAGCGATTCGCAATTAGAGAACGAATCGCCGAAAGAGATCTTAAGCGATTCACTGGGAAGAGTCGCAAACTAATCACTAATAGAAGTCCTAAAAGAGGTAAAGTGATTCGAAAAAACAGGTCCTCAGCTATATGTTTCGAAGCATCGTTGTTGAACGTAAGAAAATGTTTATTTTAAAAAATTAAAACGTGTCGTTGCTTCTGAACGATTATAAAATATTTGACAACGGTCGTCGGAATGAGCGAAGGAAGATTTTGAAAACTTTTCTTGAATCGCACATTAATCCCTTGGGCGATCGAAAAGCGATCCACCTTCCACTGATAGCTGGAATTTGAACTTTTTTTTGAATCGCGCATTAATCGCTTGCGCGATCGAACAATAAAATTTGGATTATAAGTTGGAATAGGCTTTATTTGCACAGAAAAAATTATTTTGAAATTTTCCCACAACCACGTTTTTCTCAAAAAGAACACAAAAATTTTAAATATTTTTTGTGTATTGAACCTATATCAAAAATATTACGTCAAAAATCTTAGATACATGTGTAGAATAAAACTAAAGTATTTTCTGCCACGCCCACTTCCAATACAAAATTATATGTTGAACACAAATTATCGAGAACTGGACCCACAACCGAATCCGAACGGTCTATGTACTCAAGAAGCTTTTCATTGCAGTTTTTACTTTCTGAAGTTTGCCATTGTTTGCAGAGAGGTGACGGTCGAACAGAAAAATTAATGCAATTGAAAAAACTTTCTGTGTCAGATGGGATTCGAACCTGGGTTCTATCGCATATTAGCCATGCACCTCAACCAAGTAGATTTTGCTGTACCGCTCGAAATAGATATGAAGATCAAGTTTTTTTTAGTTTATTTTATTCACTTTCTTTTAAAAGTATTGAAGTTTAAAAAATTTTATTTTATTCTTTTTAAGGTTTGTATGAATTATATTCACATTATATTATTTAATCTAACTTATATACATGTACTTGGCATACGAGCACAAGTACGCTCTTTTAAATTTTGATTGTTGGTAGCTCACTCGACACACCAATCTACGTTTGACATTTCTTTGAATTGCAGTACTTTTTCTCCTCCACTTTATTTCGTACTATAAAAACATTTGGTATTAATATAACATGATTGCTTATCTGAAATTTCTTGGATTTTCCCTTGCAATTTAAATTGTTATTTTGTTATTAACGCATTTATTATGATTAATTAAATTAAATTTTAATAACAAACAGCCTTCAATGATGAAAAAAACAAACTTTCAGGTACTAACTATGTAAACATGCATATAAGGGTTGAAATTGAATTTAGCGCACTCGCCTTCTTGCTTCTATTCTAGTAGTTGCGATCGCGCACATCTTACAGCTCGCGCTTTGGCTTCCATCAAAGAAATTAGCAACTTTACTTCAACTCTTGAGTAAGCCGCCCTAATAATCCTATCTGAAAAAAATGTATGAGAGATATTAATACATTTAAATTTCAATTTATGTTATAAGTAGTACAACTTAATATTAATGCTTACCTATTTCTTGTTTCAAAAATACACTTTCTTGTCCGCTTTTTTCTTTGCTTACTTCATTAATTCACTTGTTAAAAATAAGGGTTTCATGCAACGATTTTTCCCATTAAATTATTGTAAAAAGTACGTTTCTTCAGCAAAAGTACTTTTTAGGTACTTAAACTCAGCAAAAAATATACTTCGCACCCTAGCAACACTGTTCAGATTGCTGCCATGACAGCAATCCAAAAATGAACAAATTTGATTGCTGCCAAGGTTGATTTATGAAGTTGTCGCAAGGGAGAGAGCGTGTACCCATAATTGTCAAATCGAAGTTGACAGCTCATAGAAAATCTGCAAGTGCTCTCTTTTATCATCCATTCTTCTTTCGTAGTCATTCGCAAAATTGGCTGGTTTTGACAATTATGTGTACTGCGAAGAGAGTGCGATCAGCCCTGCGACAACCTTATAAATCAACCTTGATTGCTGCAATCTGTGTTCATCCGCTCTCGCTCTCAGTGCTTTTGGTAGATTTCTATTGAAAGCAACAACAAAACCAGTAGATTGTTTGATTGGCAATCATCGTGTGAGTTGGGGATACGCGACGAAATTTCATATTGAAAACATTTCGGTTTTGAGTACAGTGCTTGAATGTTTTACTTTTGTGTTGTAGTGTACTCACTCATTGTTGATTGTTGACAATGATATGGGCTATTCACAGTTTAAACGTAAATTAACAATGCGTATTTATAGCATTTGTTATTTTTGCAACTGTGAGCACCTCAGTATGTGTTTGCCGTATTCAATGAGTTTGCAACCCTGTTGTATATGCTGTAGATAGAGTATAAAAATACGAGACACAAAAAACACGTCCAAGGGCTACTTTTATTTACGCGTGTTTGCGTGTATTTGCGCTTGCATGCAAAACAACAACAAAGAAAAATACGCTTACGTAAGTTGGCGTTAAAATAACAAATCGTAAATTAAACAGGCCTGCGTACTTAAACTGTGAATAGCTCAATAGAGTGTAAGTATACGTGTTTCAACCAAATGTTTTGAAAAGGTGTTCGGATGTATTCGTGCAGATGTCTATTAGATATAACTCGGCAGTTTTTTGCAATAATCACCAAATTTTTAGGAGTTAACTTTAAGGCCACTTGAAATAATTTGTAAAATGATTGAAAACGATTTTATTAACTCCAAGTTAAGATTAGTAATAGATACTGACTTTCAGCATTTTTAAAGAAACCTCGAGAAGTGTTGCCATCGTTTGTAGTTCCACTACCTGGCTTTGGTGCATCAAGTAACAAGCCTAGTAATGCAAAATTTATCTAGAGTATTTTTTTTTTCTAGCACAATTTTTTTTGTAATCTTGTGATTTAGCTTGCTATTTTATTATTGGAAGCTTATACTAAAATTGTAAAAGACACTTAAAGAAACGAATCCAGGCATGAAGAGCAGATAAGCCGAACTGGAATGTTCGAAAACTAGAAACTATGAGTTTTTGACAACACGAAGAATTGCTTTCATTCTATCAAAAAATTGTGAGCGAAAGAGCGAAATTGTTGATAGTTGTCAAATTGTATTATTTGCTTGAATTGCTAGGTAATGATGTGTTATAGTTTTTATAGTTTATTGTACGAATTAAGTGTAAACAAATATTTAATGCAATTAATTGTGCCGTGTTGTGTTGGCAAAAAGTTATTGCAGTTGTCATTTTATCAAAAACGTGCGATGGAAGATGCCGCCGACATGAAGATTTGGCCAGCATGCAAATTGTCTTGCATTCACATCACTGCTTCAAGAACATATCGAATGCCATGAAAGAATGTTCAATGCCTCAACTGATAATAGTTGATAGCTTGATAAACTGAAAATCTTGTTTACTTGCACAAAAATCACCATCAGCTGCTTTTGACAAGATCGGGGAAACATAAATTTATCATTTTGAGAGGGAAGTGTCAAATTCACTAACACTTTATTATTATTCCACCATGAGCTATTCATTCTTTTGGTGTTGCTCAACATGTATGGTACAGTTATAATTTCGTAGCCTCCAAATTGTTTTAGGCCGCGTTAAAAGTTAGGCCTTTCCAAACTTGGTCAACGTAATTTTAACGCAGATTTAACGCAACAGCGAAAGAGTTAAAAAGCAATGGCAGTGTTTATACGTCATTGAAATTGAATGAAGAATATCGCATTTTTTATTCTCTTTTACTCTCTTCGAGATATTTGATTGAATAGTGTTCACACGTGATTTTTTGATTGAATGGCCGATGCGGACTAAAAGTGTTGTTGTAAGTACCAGAAAAGTGCCAGAAAGCTCCATCAAAATTTTGATTGATGTGATGAAGTGTAGAAAGTTCATTTCCGCTCTCGCAGAGAGTTCATCTTTTTTTTCGCTGGGAAAACAACAACAAATTTTGAATGATCCTTCAATTTGAATGACGTGTAAACAGTGCCAATGCCACTATAAACCGAATGCTTTCAGACTTGCTTCAAAAATCATGCACCTAGAAAAATTATTCACAAAACAAACAAACAGATGCAACAAGCCACCGATCAAAGTTGCGGAAAGCATCGTTGCGCTGAACAGGTTGAGAACGTGTCAAGAACTTGTTGCGTTCCAGTATAAATACACAGGCTTGCAACTTGAGTTGGACCTGCGTTGACCAAGTGTGAAAAAGGCCTTAAGCTTAAGCCGAAGCTGAAAATGAAACAAAAACTATGTTAACAAGCAAGACAGAAATCAGCTTAATTTGAAACAAGCGAGATAGAAATCAAATCAATCTGATTCTGTTCACACAGTTTTAATTTTTTGTTTTGTTTTGTAAGCGTTCACTATAAACGTGGCCTTAACTCACAGAAAAGTGCACTGAAAGAAAGCTTATATGTATCTTCCAAAAAGGCACAAAAAAAAGGCAGACGAAACTTATATGATCTTAAGTTAGTAAGTCAACAACAATGAAATACAATGGCTTGTCATGTTGCCGGGTCTTGCCCGACTTTAAAGCTTAACGTAACTTTAAATTGAATGTTTTTAAAATTTTTTTTTTTTTCGTTTCTTAGACAATTTTACAAAATCTCAGTGTACTTCAAATTTGTTGAAACTCTATATTTTGTATGCACAAATATTTTGCAAGAGAATCATCGTTTTATTTTAAAGTATTTTGCATCAATTTGTTAAATAATTGTATTTTACAATGGCCTTAATTGTGTAATTTCGTTTACACAGTTTTAAATTTTTTTCCACTTCATAACCTCCACTTTCGCGGCTCATATATCCTTTGGTTTTATTTTTGAAAAATTTGGTAAAATAAACTCCAATAAATTTGCAATAAAATGATGTGAAAATTTTTCGATTTAGAAGACTCAACCGGATGTAAATTCAGATCAGCTGATGCAGCCTCATTGGTAGGGGGAATATATTCAGCATTTTGATCTTTATTTACAGAGTCAGTTGATTGCGCTTTGGAAGGTGAGTTCAAAACAGGTAAGAGTGAAATTAAATTATTATTATTAATAGACAGAGGCATGGATATAGCATCGGGCTTAGCAGATTTAGCAGAACTTCGAAGATTCATGGGTGGTCGTTTAGGCTTATGGGAAACAAAAGCTTCATCCACGATTTTAAATTTTTTAAACAAATCTTCAAAATCAGCCAATCTGGCTTGAGCCGCCACCAACTCTTTAGACACCTCTAGAAAGCCTCTTCGAGATTGCCTTGTAAGCTTTAAAATATCTACATCAGTAGATCTGCAGTCTGTACAAGATCAACGAAGTCCTTTCCTTTCATTGAGTGCATCAAAAATTCTCGCATTCAATGCTGCACACTTTACGTGAAAAAAAGTATCACCCTGCAATTAACCAGCTGGTCAGATTCACCTTTTACAATGCAGTTGCGAAAATTGCAGAATATTTTTAATGAAAGTCATAAAATTTACAAAAGTGTAAAAAAAGTGCAATAAAAGTACTATTACAACTCTATTTCAGTGACAGTTTGAGAATCAAACAAATTATTTGTCAAACAGTTTGAAAAGCAGTAGCGACAAAATAGTGACCTAGCGTCAAAATGCAACTGAAATTAAAGATCAAGTTTCGCTCTTGCTTCAACAATCTAAACATAAAGTTGTTGTTGCTTGATAAAAAACAAACTGTAATAAAAAAATATATATAACATATATATATAGTATGCAAGAAATTATATTGAAAAGGATTTTTTAGCGTTTAAAGCGATGAAAAACAGGAACAATAAATATGAAGATCCTCAGCAATGAAATTAACAATTTTAAATTTTTTTAAATTTATTTTAAGAGTACGAATAAAAAACAACTTAGGTAAACAGTCTTGCCATTGAAAAAATTGAACCTCTGTGCGCCAGTTGAAAGCTCCAAGTTTCGCCAGGTTGTTCTCTATTTGGTCCTTTCAACGGAGAAGCGGTCACCCCCTTCTGCGTTGAACGTCGCTGGGTACCCAATCGAATATTTTCTTCACTGGAGCGTCGTCTTCCATCCGCTCAACATAATCTAGCCAGCGAAGCCAACGAATGTCGGTGTTTAGCTCATACAGCTCATCGTTCCATCGCAACCGGTAGTCGCCATTGACGCAAATTGGTCCGGTCTCTGGTCTCTCGAACGCTCCCAAAGTCTTTTCATCAGAGCTGCTCAACGTCTAGGTTTGTGCTGCGTATAACAGGACGAGCATGGTAAGTGCCTTATAGAGCGTAACTTTTGTTCGTCAAGAGAGGACTATGCTTCTCAATTGCCCACTGAGCCCAAATTAGCACCTGTTGGTAAAAGTTATCCTTCGTTTTATCTTTCTACTGATATCGTTTGTGGAGTTAATGCTGGATCCCAGGTAAACGAAGTCCTTCACAACCTCGAAGGAGGTGTTGTCAAAAACGACGTGGGTGCCAATACCCTGGGACTGTTTGTTTGTTGACACCAGATATTTCGTCTTATCTGCGTTCACTGCAAGACCTATGCGACTCGACTCTTTTTCTAGTTTGGAGAATGCTGCACTGACTTCGCGTGTGTTATGGCCAATGATGTAAATATCATCAGCATGCGCAAGCAGCATAACACTCTTATAGAATATTGTGCCGATTTGTCTGAGATCAGCACCACGAATGATCTTCTCCATAATAAGGTTAAAAAAGTGGCGCGATAAGGAATCACCTTGTCTGAAACCTCTTTTGGTAACAAATGGGGGGAGAGGTCCTTACCGATTTTAACTGCGCTGCTGGTGTTGCTCAGTGTCATCCTGCATAGACGGATTAATTTTGCAGGTATACCAAATTCAGACATGGTGGAGTACAGGAAATTTCTTATTGGACTGTCTCTTTTTGTAGTTTGTAGTCGGAAGAGTTTTGTAGTCGGAAGCCGAATATTTGTTGTAGAGTGAATATCTGGTCAGTGGTAGATTTTCCAGGTTTGAAGCAACACTTATAAGGCCCAATCAGTTGGTTTACGATGGGTTTCAGTCTTTCACATAATAGGAGGCTTATCCCACGGTAATTGTCACAAATGGTGGGATCGCCTTTCTTGTGGATTGGGCAAAGTACGCTGAGGTTCCAATCGTTTGGAATGCATTCTTGCGACCATATTCTGCATAAAAGCTCGTGAATGCACTTAAACAGAACTTCACCTCCGTTCTGAAACAGCTCAGCGGGTAGACCATCGGCTCCCGCGTCTTTGTTGTTTTTAAATCGTGTTATGGCTGTCAAGACTTCATTATAATCGGATAGCGGAACTTCAACGCTGTCATCCATAATTGAGGTTTCCGGGATATCATCTCTATTGGCGGGACTGTTGTCATCATCGCCATTCAGAAGACTAGAGAAGTGTTCCCTCCATAGCGTCAGTGTACTCTGGATATGTGTTACTAGACTCCAGTTCTCATCCTTGCGTATTATTTTTTTCAAAAAATTTTCGGGCCTCATTCCTGTCACCATACTTCTCAATCTTCTCGCACTCGCGCTTTTCTGCCTTTCTTTTTTTTCCGCCTGAAAAGACGTTTTTCGTCCCTCCTCTTCTTTCTGTATTGCTCCTTAGCAGCACGCGTTACAACAGACTGCAGGGTGGCTTTATAGGCGGCCTTTGTATCTGCAGTGGCATCGCTGCTCTACATATACATTTAAGGGTAGGCTGTAGTGTGGTGATGTGTAACAAGTTTTTATTTGTTCGAAGAAAAACCAATTCAAAGTGAGTGTTTTCATGACTGTTGAATATTTTGAGAAATAGATGAAGTAGAACAAAAATTTCAACCGTCTTTTTCAAATCGGTGGGGTGATGTGTAACATCAACAAAATTTTGGTTTAAAGACCAGAACCTTAAACTTTTTATGTATATTTTTAGTTTTTTTGTTAAGTTAATGTATTATGAGAAGAACTTATTGAAATAATAGCAATACCTCGTAAATTTGTCTGATTCTCAATGCATACACACACACACATATGTTGGAATTAAAAAACTGATTGTTAATTTCAATAGAATATATGAATGGCTTTATTAATTGCAAAAAAAAAATACATTTCAATTGTAAAATGTTTATCTGTCAGAAATATTCATATCGGTGTGACGATTCTAACAAATAAAATGGCTCACAAAAAATATAAAAGGTGCTTGCGTTTTCTGCGCTCAAGTGAATTTTTTTGATTTTTATGTTTTAGCAAACAATCGCAACAATTTATGCAAAAATCTTGATCTTCTTCGGATGACGACAAAGAGCGCTGATTTTGCGGCCGAGCACCTGCAGCTTTCTTTGTCGTTTCTTTGGTTTTCTTTTCCATATTTTTTCTTCCATCTCCTGCAACTATAAACTGTGTTTCTGTGGCATTGTTAGAACACAGCTTTTCATTGACTTCCCTTTTAGATTAGATTTTGGTCTGGGCTGAATAGTATGAACTGGACCAATCCTTTTTATTACCGTTGATGTGATTGCATATCAGAGTTTGATATTGTTGCCTCTTTAATGGCAATTATAATGTGTAGGATGTGTTACACATCACACCGCCGTGCGTGTTACACATCACCCGAATGCAAGACACTTTTTTCTGATTGATGGAATTTTACCACACCATGAATAAATGCAAAATCTTTTTTTTATATTTAAAGATATTAAACAACACAACATTTTACATCTACTCACTTTTAAAATCTGAAGAAAATATTATGCGAAACGCTATATTTTGTAAATTTTAAAAAACTTTTTAACAAAAATTTTGCACGCTATTCAAGTACTCTAATGAAATGTACTCTTATGACTGCCTACTTCCAACACTTATGAAAAACTAGATGCTGTCAAAAGAAACACATCACAGTTGTTCATTCACTCATATGTTAACATTTTGTACGAAAACGTTACACATCACGCCATGGTACACATTGCCCCACCCCACCCAACTTTTTAATTTTTTTCTAAAAAAGTGTCAAAAAATAGACATAAAAAAGGCTGCTAGAGTATTGAAATATTTTCCATAACATTTTAGTACACGCCTTTGGACACAACAACTATGTCAAAGAAATGTATTTAAAAGTTTTCTTAATCTTTATCTTAGTACATCGCTAAATTTTGTGTAGATTGAAAACCCTTATTCAATATTATTCAAACGTAAACTTTTAAAATTTCTGACCACTTGTAATTTTTATCTTTTGTCTCCTCTACATGAATTCGTTAGTCGAAGCTTGTCATTTTTTTGATTGTTGATCTGTGCAATCACTTGTTTTTCAGAAATAACTAAAATGTACAAATAACACAATTATTCAAACAGAAAAATCAGCTTAACTTGTGGTTCCGTGGGACCTAAGCTTTTGTCGCATAGTGTTATTATTACTTAACGATGCAAAAAATGCAAAAAAAAAACAAAATAATGATCGTGAATAACAGCTGACAAAACACACCCAAAACTTGTTGTCGAAAGAGAGAGAGACAGAGAGAGAGAGAGAGAGAGAGTAAGTTAGAACAGAGCATGCCGATTGCAAAGAGAGAATCAAAAGTTTTATATGCAAATTACAAAAAGTATCTTATAGATACGAGTCACGCTAATACGAGCGGCCTTAATACAAATAAAAAAAGTTGTCTTTATAACCAGATAGTTGGCGTGCGGGCGGCTCAGTGTCTGAAGCATTGAGTCATACCAACGGAAGAACGTTCACTTTATTTCATTTAACTATTTATATGAATAAAACTCTTCAAGTTTTATGTTTTGATTTTTTTGTTGTTTTCTCTGTTTTTTTTTTTGTTGATTTATTTTTCATTTGTGCACGTTAAGAGACTAACTCAGAATGTCAATAGGGATCGGCGCAGTCGTTAGATACGCTCGATCGCTAGCGTGCGCGCTCAATATCAGACAAACGAATACTCTTCGACAACAAAAACAACAACAAAATATAACTTTTAACACAGTTCTTTTAGTTTATGAAAACTTATTCTCGATCTTGCAGTTCAGTATATCTCTGATCGCCCGATGATTTAATTTAAGTTTGAAAAGTTGAACGCAAACATACGGATTCAATAAAAAAAAAAAAACTCACAAAATAATATAAAAAAATGCCCAAAATAATTCAATAAAATTAATTAAACGACTACGAAAAAAACGGAATTTTGACAACAACCAACAAAAAAACGAAACTAAAAATAAATATAACAATTAATTTAAAGCAAACTTAAAAAATTATATCTATCTATATATATGCGCCTATACATACGTACATATATAGTAAAAAGATCTTAAAATAGAAAATAGCTGCGTATCTAGAGTAAAAGTGTGAATAATTTGTATAGATTTTTAAATCTTTCAAATCGCTCGAGAAAAAAGTGTTTTTTGAATCGCAATTAGTTAATTCGACAGAAATAAATAAATTCATATATATATGTGTACATAAAAAAAAAATTCGCAAGCAAACGAAAGAAATCCAAAAGTAAAAAAGCACTGAACAAAAAATAGTGAATATCTATTTTTGCCATTTGTATTTGAAATAATTTTTAAGCAGAGATACATTATATATAAAAAAAAAAATAAACTACACACATACACGTCAACATACAAACAACCATACGTATTTTTTTTTGTTTTTTTTGGTATACATCAATTGAGCGAAATATAAACATACAAACATTTTTAGTTAGATTGCGAGAAAAGTTTTGCGAAATTGCTTGGTGCGATCATAACGAACGAAAATAATAGAAAAAAAAAAAATTAAATAAAAAAAAAGAATCGCGTGAATTAATACAAAACGAAAAGTCATAACAAAACACAACAAAAACAAAAAAAAAACACACATCGAGCAACAAAAAGTACGTGAAAAGTGCAAACTGTGCTCAACATCAACAACAACAACAACAACAATAAAAAAACACTTCTGCTAACAACTATCTACCGAGTGCTAACATCCTTCCTCATTATGTATCTGCATAATTAATTTAAATCAAAAAAAAAAAAAAATAAAAAAATATTCAGACTCATAACTATTGCGTGACTCAATGAGATAGAAAAACAACAATAAAAACAACAGCATTAAAAGCAATTATATAGTAGCGCGACTTTAACGAATTAATAACTTTATTTGAAGATAAAAAAAAAATAATCTGCAAGTGTGCGAAGAATTTTAAATTGTAACGACGAAAGATCCGCAAAGTATTCAACGACAACAATTTTCATATCGATCTTTAAAAGTTTTTGTAAGAAAAAAAAAAAAACAAAACAAACGCCACATCAACAAACGAAACTTTTTGAATCTATTGAAAAATTCATTCAATTTGACGAACGCCGCAGAATTGCAAGTGAAGATAACTTGAACGAAAAAGGTAAGTAAGCACACACATACACACAACGACACATCGAGGCGTATGAGTAACGCAGCACAATTTAATTAATAATTTTCTTTTGATTTGCATTAATTAATAGTTAAAAACATAGCCGTTGATAAGCAACAGAATCATAAAAAAATGTATTTTGTTTTATTTTAAATCACTTATTTTAAGCATATTTATTTGACCTCTAAGTTGGTGGGTACTGCTCACTTAAGTTTATTTACAAAATAAACACAAAGATTTCCACAAAAATATCGGCAAATCTCGTTAGCCAAATTTGATTTATAGAAAAAAAAAATTTCAAAACCACACAGTGCTTCCTCGCTTAATTAAATGTTGATAAAAATAGCCGCATTAAAATAAAAACAATTTCTCAATGAACCTTAAATAACCTCCAAGATTTCTAATGAGTTTTTTTGAAGAATAAAAAATGTTGAAAACTTAAGTATTCTCTTTTAGCTTTAAGGCTATATTGATTCATTAAAATAAACAAATTTTTATCTTCTAACATAAAAAAAATAACAATTTTGAGTATTTATTTCTTCAGACTACAAACAAAAGCAATAAAGTATTAACGATTTGTAGTGATATGGTGTTTAAAATTGTTTAGCCAAACGATTGAACTTTTAGTGAAAATCGAGTATGTCAAATAAAATACTTTAGTCATCAACATGAATCTTTTTCAAGGATTGAAAGTAGTATGAGTGGGTTAATAAGGCCGGTTTCCGGCCCCCTCTAATAATGGTAAATGAAAAATGGTGAATTAATTCGACACATCAAACATAAAAGAATTTTCCCTTTTAGTTCTTGAAAGAACACATACCAAGCTTCTTATGATCAATTCTGTTGTGCGTTTTTTATTAAATATTTACACTCGTACACATATGCATATCCGAACTACCTATTTATGCAGGCTATATGCTCTCCAATTACTCTTTTACTCAAGAATTACTTATGACATGACATAAAAAACACTTCTTTATATGACACACTTCTGACACATGACATGACATATCCCAGATAACAATTTCACCTTAATAAGCCTTAAGTAAAGTTTTGTATAAGGAATTTATATAGGAAGGAGAATTTAAACTTCCTTGAACAATCTATGAAACAAGTTTTTTAAGAGGTCTATGTAAGGAAAAAAGGCGTATGAAATTATTTGATATATACAGGAACTTATATAAAGTTTGATTTAAAGTCTTTATTCAGGGCTTATTCAGGAACTCGGAAACTGACAAAAAAAAAATGAATGTAATTGTTTTTAGTAATTTCCTTTTCTACGTTTCATCATTTTATTTTATTTTGCACAGAAAACTTATGCATTTTAAAAATCTTTGTATATTTATTATGTCCCAACCAGCACGGATTGCACTCGGATCCTTTATATTGCCAGCCGCACGCTCTAACCACTCGTATATTTGGGACTTTACTCACGCGATGTTGGAACTTAATAAGTATTTTTTTTAATTCCCTTAAGAACAATTTTATAAAGCTCTCGATTGCAATCATATCATATACGCACTTAATTTCAATTCAATAAATTTCCGCGGTAGCCCAACGGCTTAAGGTAACAGTTTATCAGTAGATAGATCCACGATTCGAACCCGCGCTCAGACGAAACTGTTTTTTTTTTGTTTTGAAATAGTTTTTTTTTATGATTGTGAATGTTTTTTATTTAAATCAGGAATTTCTATTAACTTTGTTAATAAAAAAAGATCTAAGCTTGAGTAAAAATCTTTTTGATTACTTCCTAATTGTATATGTGGTATATGTGTCATTGAATGAATCTTTATATAAAAAATTATACAAGAAATTTAAATTTTCAAGGCTTTCACAAGGCTCTTTCAAGAAAAGCATGAATATTTACTTTTATACAAGGCCTTTTCAAGTTGAGTACGAATAACTTCCAATATTTAGTTGAAATTGTTATCTGGGATGATATGTCACATACCACTAAACTAAAACTAAATGACATTTGACATGACATATGATAAGACACATGATATGACATATGGCACATAATATGACATGACTTATGGCATGACATATGACCTGATAAAGTGACACATGAAATTACATATAAGATTTTGCAACCGCAAAATCATAAACACTCTTGACATATTAATCTATACATACTATAATCTGCTGATTTAAATAAGCATTGAAATCGATAGATCGTGTGTTTTCTTGCATTTATGCACTTCACAGCACATCGGCAATAACGCAAATAAAGATTAGAGCAAATAAAGTAAAAAATAACACTCCTGACACGAAGCGATGACAACACAAATTCTGCAATAAAATAACTGTTATGTAAATTTTACAAATTAAACACACCAAAAACTCCTTAGAATTTATACTGCCAATGCAAATCAATGCATATTCTTTTCGTTTCCTTTTTCTTTCAAATGCTTTCTATGAAGCAGATAAGAGAGGGAGGAAAAGAAACGTTTATAAATAAATTTTTTAAATGAAATTTGCCTTACCTCGAAATGTCTTATTTCTAATATGCACTTTTTTTTTATAACAGTATTTTTTTAATTTATTTTTGTGCTTATTTTTTAAGAAAAAAGACTGATAAAGCAGGGTCAGAAAAAATCCGTTTATTTTGAAATTCATCCATACACATTTTATTAATATTAATGTATTGTAAGTTTTTCTTTTTTTTTAAATTCTTTTATTTTAAGTACAATCTAACATTTACACGGTGGTAAGCACTCCAAATAACCGAACCCCTCTGACTTGTTCCAATAAAGTGAGTTTCTGATAATTCTCTTTGTGAATTAAAAAATTCACTGGTACAAACCAATGCTCCCCTAGATTTCTTTCAGTATAGTGAATTTTTACACATAAAAAAAAACGAAATGGCCATTTTAGCCCTTGAAAGGACTTTGACCGAACTTCTTATGATCAATTGTGTTGTGTGTGTTGTGAAATGTTCAAACACAAATGATCGAGACCTATGTTCTCAAAAAGCTTTTCATGGCAGTTTTTACTCTCTGAGGTTTGCCATTGTCTGCAGAGAGGTGACGGCCGAACAGAAAAATTAATTCAATTGATAAAACTTTCTGTGTCAGGTGGGATTTGAACCAGGGCTCTCTGGCGTATGGGCCACACACACTACCCACTGCGCCATTACACATATAACTCTACACATAGAATAAATCTTGAAATATTTTAATATTCATAATGAAATAACCCCCAAATTTGGGAGCTTATTTCATTTTCCATTTGGTTGTTATTTCATTGTATTTGGGCATTATTTTATCAGATTGGCAACTAAGTAATTGCGGATTTTTTTTAGAAAATATAAGACAATTTTTTCACGGAACGAAATAACTTTATTCTGTAATGTATTGCCCATTTTGAGCATTATGGCCCTTTTGCCATCTTTCAGGCAGCATTATAATTCCACGTTCATAAAACTTCTGGTTTTTATCAGCAAAAAACTGAACCAGGTACGATTTGACATCATCATTATTATTGAAATGTTCACCATTCAAGGAGTTTTGCAAAGATCGAAATAAAAAGTAATCAGATGGTGCAAGGTCAGGACTATATGGTGAATGTGGCAAAAGATCCCAACCAAGTTCCAAAAGTTTTTGCCGAGTGGCCTTGCATTGTCATGGTGGAGTACTACACCTTTTCGAAATGTCAATTCGGGCCGCTTTTCTTCAACTGCATTGTTCAATTTTGTTAGTTGTTCAATGTAGACATATGAATGGATCGTTCGGTTGGGTGGTAAAATTTCTAAGTATACAATTCCTTTGTAATCCCACCAAACTGATAACATAACTTTCTTTTGATGAATATCAGCTTTTGATGTTGTTTGAGCTGGTTCACCTGACTTGCTCCGCGATCTTTTCCGATTGACATTGTTGTAAATAACCCATTTTTCATCACTAGTGATCAATCGTTTTGAAAATGGATCATTTTCATTACGTTTCTTTAACAAATCGCAGATGTTAATGCGTTGTGTTAAATGATTTTCTTTCAGTTCATCAGGAAGGAGTTTTCGTACATAGCAAAGTTGAAAGTGAAGCTTCTCTGCAATCTCACGTGTTGTACTGTGAAGATCCGAATCGATTATTGCTTTGATTTGGTCGTCATCAACTTCAACTGGACGATCAGAGCGTTTTTCATCTTTGAGTGAAAAATCACCAGAACGAAATTTGGCAAACCAATTTTGACACTACCGTTCTTTTTAAGCTTCGTCACCATAAACAGCACAAAACTTTTTGTGAGCTTACGAAGCGTTTTTTCCTTTCCGGAAATACAAAAAAAAAAATATGACAAAAATGTTCGTTTTGATTTTCAATTTTTCATCAGACGCCAAACAAAAACTACACAACCGATCAAAAAAATTTTTTTACTGATTGACAGTTGAAGTACCAACTATCAAATAACAAATTGTGTTTTACATTTCGATTACGTCAGCAAACCTAAAAATTCAACTAAAGCCATCTATGAGTGAAATCCGCAATTACTTAGTTGCCAACCCAATATTTAGTAGTTTGGGGGTTATTTCATTTTCGTTGGGGCTTATTTCATTGGGGGTTATTTCATTTCGGGTTTTTTTTTTTAGAGCCTTACATTCGGGGCTAAAAATGCAACCCGTTCTGCCGAGCGTGGTACAATAAAAGTAATTCTCGCTTGATTTTTAATAACAATTCTAAATTTCCTTATTACAAATTTCAAATTTTTTTTCGGTAATTTATAGGGAAAAAAGCGCCGCAGACGAAAAATTTAAAACATAATTTGTGTAAGGAAATAAACTTATTTTTTGCATTTTTTATTTTTATTTATGTTGCGCGAATTGTATAACAATTTTTCACCTGAGGCTCTTTTTTCCCTACAAAGATACCGAAAATATATTTGAAATAGTAGTAATCTTAAATCGCACGATTTTTTATAACAATTTTTTGCTTGCGGCGTTTTTTCCCCTTATAAAGCTACAGAAAATGATTTTAAAATATGATTATAAAAATTAAGCATTATAGGTGTAAATCGCGCTTTTCTGAAAAATTTTTCATATGCAATTTTGGGCATTATATCATAATAAGAAATTGCGCAACAGAAACGCAATGTAATAACACTTCATTTGTTTTGTAGATTTCTGTTTTCAGAATTGCTTTCTGTAAAATTTGTAACCTTTTTATTTTTAAAACCTATTTATTTTTTAAGGGTGCATTTTCGATTGACTATACATATTTATTAAACTCACAAAAATCAAATTGACACACACCATGCCTTTGTCGACTTTAAAGCTACGTTCGATAGCCCGAGAAGGGATTGCCTATACGTAACAATGTCTGAGTTTGGTATACCTGCAAAGTTGATTTGTCTTTGAAGAATGACGTTGAGCAACACACGCAGTTCCGTCAAGGTAGGAAACGACCTCTCCGAAACCTTCAATACCAAAAGAGGTCTTAGACAAGGTGATTCACTGTCTTGCGAGCTCTTCAACATCATCATAGAGGGGATCGTACGAAAGGCCAGTGTGCATCATAATGGCACCATTTTCTACAAAGGTGTCCAGCTCCTTCCATACGCTGATGATATTGATATTGTCGGCAGAACCAAGAGAGATCTTACCGCTGCTTTCGCCGCTTTCGAAAAGGAATCAGCCAAAGTGGCTTTGACGATAAATGAGGGTAAAACAAAGTATATGCTGTCTAAGAACAAGGGATCGTGGCGTCTAGACTCCCACGTTTCATTCGGCAGCTATAACTTTGAAGTAGTCAAGGAGTTTGTATACCTTGGCACCGCCATTAATACAAACAATGAAATCAGCCTGGAGATAAAGCGAAGAACAATAATTGCTAATAGGCGCTACTACGGGCTCAGTAAGCAACTAAGTTCCAGGGCCCTCTCTCGATCGACAACGAACGTTCCACCTGTGCTGCTTTATGGCGCTGAGGCATGGGTAGTTTCGCAAACTGACGCAGCCGCTCTGGGGGTGTTCGAGAGAAAAGTTCTTTGCAAAATCTTCGGTCCTGTTCGAGTCGGCGATGACTATTGCATCCGAATGAACCACGAGCTGTATGAGCTCTACGAAGACATTGACGTAGTTCGGCGTATTACTGTGCGGCGACTACGCGGGCTGGGTCATGTCCATCGTATGGACCTTTTTCCAGCGAAAAAGGTGCTCGAGGCGAGGGTCGCTGGTCAACGACGACGAGGGAGACCATGCCTCCGATGGATGGACCAGGCTGAGGAAGCCCTAACCGCACTTGGTGTATCCGATTGGAGAAGGCGCGCGCAAAGTCGATCGGCCGAAACCCGAGTAATTTTTCTTGGGAGTTATTTCATTTATCTCAAGAGTTATTTCATTTCTCTTGGAAGGAGTTATTTCATAAATTTTATTTTATTGGACGTTATTTCATTGGGAGTTATTCAATTGGGACTTATTTCATTTTTGGTTTGGGAGTTATTTTATTTTCATTGGGAGTTAGTTAATTTTTTTTTGGATTTGGGACTTACCATTTCTCTTGGGACTTATTTCATTGTGAGTTATTTAATTTTTTCATTTGGGAGTCATTTCACTGCGCCGACTTTTTGTACTATTAAATTTAAATTAGTTCCTTACACAATTCAAACACTATGTAGTTACGTCACTGGTCAAAATGATATTGTGTAGAAATAATGGAACTTTTGAATTTCAGCTTGCATTGCAAAAAGTTCTTTAGACCAAAGGGGGGATGTGGGGTTTTTTTCTCAACACCATAGTAAGAAATGCTACGAGATCCCTTTCACATTGGTCAAGACTTGAATTCAATTTTCATAGCTTGTAAGCAATTCACCGCAAATCGGAAGTGACGAAAGGGAAAGTGTACACTTGCGCTGTACCGTAAATCTTTTGGTGTTCTTTGTAGTATATTCGCATTTTTGGCAGAGCACTTAGTTTTTTCTATCGCATATTAGTGTGCGTAAGTTGTTCTGAATAAGAATTTAATATTTTTTTATATACATTAATTTTTTTGTTTAATTTATAAGAATTTATTATTTGCAGTTTTTATATAAGAAAATTGGTTTTATTTCCTTTCGTGTCCTTGCTTCTGTTTTATAGAAAAGAAGCTAAGAAGAATTTAATTTTAATTCAATTCATGACATATGTGAAATCTATTGCCAAGTAAAAAAGAGAACGTAAAAAAAAAATTGAGTTCAATATCAATGTGAAAGTATCAAACAACTTTTTGAAATTCAAGCTACTTCATTTGTTCCGAACATTTTTTTAATTTCGTTCAGCAAATTTATAAAAATTCCATATTTATATTTCAACATTAAAAAAGAAAGTCCAAAAGTTAAAGCTGCACCTGTAAAAATACGTCATCTTTGGACTTGATCACTGCATAGATTTATTATTCACTCATTTTTCGCAGCAAAACTAAAATTGACTAAAAGTTTGATTTATGTATTCGTATCTTTAAAATTTTAATTTTTAAGTAAGCATCAGAAAAAATAAGCGTGAAGGAAAAAAGAGAAAATTCACGTGTTGTGGACTTGCTTATATTTGAATGTTCGTGTTTAAAAAGATGATAATAAATTTTAATAATACTTGGAAAAACTTAGAACAACGACAGAACTTGATGCCATAGAAAATTTTATGAATCATAGCAGTTGGGACTATTAAGATATTGAGTCATTGAATGATTTAATAAATTAGGTTAGATGTTACTATTTCCTCTCGGAGATTGAGTTGTATAAATATTTGAAATAGCTGACAAAAGTGCCGCACGATTTTAAAAATACTTTATAGCACAGGCCTGCGGATTAAGACCTTTTTCTTCCTTTTTAGAAATTTACAACAAACATTTTTTAAACAAACATTTATCAATAATTTCAACATCGTACACAGTTTTTTGCATCACATCTAGTTTTTGAGTAGGGGATATTCTGAATTTTTGTTGTTTTTAAGTTATTTTTACCGACAAAATCTTAACATTTCCACACATTGCAATGCATAAAGTTCTACATAAAAAATTAGTGCATTATATTTAGAACATGATACAATGATAAGGTAGGGCCGTTTCGCTGAGTGCTCTCACGCGTCAACGAAGAGTGGATAATGAGAACATCATATATGTCAAAACGACGAATTTCGTAGAAATTGCAAATGAAGAAAATATTTTATGTTTTCAAGTTGCGGTCGCGGGTGTTAAATTTGTGCTAATTTGAGTGAAAATATTATATAAAAAGTGTAATAAAAACTATAAAATGTGAAAGAAGTCTTAAAATTGCAAAAAAAAACCTGTAACAGTTTTAACTAAAAACAACTGCGAAAGGTGAGCATAAAGAAATTCGCGATGAACAGCTGATTTTGACATCAATGTAGCTTTATTCTGCTTTCTACTCCATTCCTCTCCGAGTCGACCCTACCTTATAATTCTGCCATGATTTAGAATATACATACGCTGGCAAAATAGGTTTGTTCACGTACTTGCATGCAAAGAGTAAAAGAAGAATTAAAAAAAAAAAACGAATGTCACATAGAGAAAAATAGTATAAAAATGAACAGAAAACTAGTAGAAACTTGCAAAATAACAGCTGCTCGAACGACTTCACAGCTTTTTTGAAACCTATTGGCACTTAGTAATAGAAAAGAAAAAAAGTCACTCCTAAAGCCACATTTCGTTAGGAGGTTCTAAGTTGCTTCTAAACATCCGTAGTAATAAAGTAGACTTAACAAAACTTCAATTCAGTGCAGCTATTGTGAATTACACTGCGATTTCACCTGCTGAACGTGAATTAATTACATGGTACATTTTTAAGTCATCTGAATATAATAGATGAGGGATATCTGACAAAACATCGGATATGTCTGATATAAAAATATTGAACAGAAGAGGCCCAAGATGACTTCCTTGTGGCACACCGGATGTCACAGAAATCTCCTTGGATAGAATACCCTGAAATTTAACAAATTGAGATCTACCCTGAAGTTAAGACTTAAGCCAATGTAGAAGGGAGCCAGAGATACCAAAATTTTGCAATTTGACAGCTAGGATATTATGATCTACGCGATTAAAGACTTTACTTAAGTCAATGTATATTGCATCAACTCGATGTTCTTTTTCCATTTTGCCTAAGACATCAGAAACCATAACCATAAGATTTCTGGTAGTTGATCTACCTTTACGGAAACCATGTTGCAGTTCATTGTGTAATGTGTATATTCTACCTGTTAGTGGCTGTATTTCTTAATTCATTCCAGACGTTCGGAATGAGTTTTTTGTTTCTTTATTAGGTTTTGATTATTCCGAACATTCCTTTTTTTGTTTCTTTATTCATACGGCATGTTCCGAACGCGTTCTTTTTGTACCATCAACTGAGGTAGAATAAGAAGAATATTCCTTGTGTTTATGACTTAACTCATGGCAGAATTATAAGGTAGGGCCACTTCGCTAAGTGGCCTCACGCGTCAACGAAGAGTGGATATTGAAAAGGTTGGATAGTTGTCAAAACGACGAATTTCGTAGAAATTGCAAATGAAGATAATATTTTATGTTTCCAAATTGCAAACAGTGCGGTCGCGTGTGTTAAGTTTGTGATAATTTGAGTGAAAATATTATAAAAAAGTGCAATAAACCTATAAAATGTAAAATAAGTCTTAAAATTGCAAAACAAAACCTGTAACAACGGTTTTAACCTAAAAAAAAAACTGCGAAACGTGTGCATACAGAAATTCGCGATGAACAGCTGATTTTGACATCCAGCCCGCTTTATTCTGCTTTCTACTTCATTCCCTCCGAGTCGGCCCTACCTTATAATTCTGCCATGTTAACCCATATTAATGAACCTTGCCTTTTCTGCTTTGCTCATACCTGATCTTACACTCTCCTTGTTTTATTCAGATATACGAAACGAAGAGAATAAGAGCACGATACTTTACTAACAACAGCAGGTAGCAAATAAAGCAATAAAAAATAACAAAATATCAGTGTTCATACAACCTGAATATTTAGAGAATATATTTTTATTCGTTCGTTCGTAGAACGAAAAGAATGTTTTTTGTATTGGGACCCAAAGAAGGGTGGTTGATAGGGGGTAGGTGTGTTCGCGAGAAATGTTGAGGGGCGAAAACTAATAGGACCAGCTCACATATTTGACCCCTCTAGGAGTTCAGCTACGGCCGATGTAAACTATAACAGTTTTAGTGTTTTTTGTATCGAAGGTAGCGAATAAAGCAACAAAAAACACAGGTGCGTCGTTGGACACACGAGAGAAGCGAAGCTTTTTCGCAGTAACATAGATTTGATAGCTTAATAATTTTTTTCTTTTTAATAAATTAACTTAAAATTAAGCACAAAAATTTAAAATAACAATATAAATTACATATGTATATACAGAAAACATATTTACTGCTTCTTTTTTTATTGTTGAATGTTAAATGTCCACGCCAATTACATATACGGGCATATAATGCCAGCGACTCTCCATTTTAACTCTCCACACATGGTTGTGAACTTCCACAATCCTCTATCTATTGATAGATGGTGAGGATCTACTACAGCATAGCTTTTGTTATAACTAACATTGAATTAACAACTGTTTCTTACAAGTCTTTGTGGCCTGGTGGATAGTCTATTGGACTATCATTTAAAAGGACGCGGGTTCGATCCCTACGGGAACCAACACATATTTTTAGTATTTAATATTAAAGTATTAAATTTTCTTGTTGTAATTATCGCTAGCAACAAAGAAACCATCAAATTTCCAAGAAAAAATGTGTCGACAATTTTTCAGATTTCACTCTCACAGAACGAAATCACAGAACGAGGAGTAAAAAGCTTCGCTTCAAAAATAACACTAATGCATTAGGAATAACTGTTGAAAATTAGATTTAATGTACTTTGTTTTATTCTACTGTATATTTATGTTTTATTAGAAGTTTGATTTCATTGAAAATGATGTTTGAATTTTTCTGAAAATAAATTTTTTTAATTTTTCAAATCTTAAAACATTAGGTTATGGGCCCTCTCACGATATAGAGGAAAACTTAGTGCGCGAAAAGTTTAACTTGAATACGAAAAATAAATCGGTGCTTTACGCGATTTACGCAGTCTACGCGGTATACGCAGCTTACGCGGCTAACGTAGAAAATAACGTTAAAGTGAGCTAGAAGAAGAAATCTACATGAACTTACCGGAGGGTCTTCCTGAAGAAGAAGGTAAAGTTTGTCGTTTAAAGAAATCTTTGTATGGTCTTAAGCAAGCAAGTCGGGTGTGGAATAAAAAACTCGACAGAACTTTAAAATCTATGGGATTAGCACAGTCTAAAACCGATCCATGTATTTATTACAAACTTCAAGACGATGATATAACATACGTGGCAATTTATGTGGATGATATCCTGATTTTTACCAACAATCAAAATAACAAGCAGAACATAAAAAAGAGCTTGACTAAAAACTTTTAGATGAAAGACATCGGAGAAGCAAAATATGTGCTGGGATTTCAAGTCACGAGAGACCGTAAGAATGGTAAGTTGTGGATTGATCAGAAGCGTTATATCAAGGATATATTAAAAAGGTTCAATATGGATGACTCAAAACCAGTTTCTACGCCATTGGACATCAATCAAAAACTTACAAAAGAGCTATACCCAAAAACTGATGTGGAAGTGCAATATATAAAAATGATCCCATACCAAGAAGCGATCGGTAGCATCATGTATGCAGCGCAAGTAAGTCGTCCTGATTTATCTTTTGCAGTGGGGGCGTTATCAAGATTCAATAATAATCCTGGCAAGGCACACTGGGCCGCGGTCAAGAGAGTACTGAGATACATGAAAGGCACCAGCAATTACAAATTGGAATTCAGTTATTATTCTGGAGGGCATTTTGAAGGATTTTCTGATGCAGATTGGGCAAGCGACACAGATGAAAGAAAATCTACTACCGGTTACATCTTCAAATTTTAAAACGGAAGTATAACATGGAATTCGAAAAAACAACCTACTGTCGCTCTCTCAACTACAGAAGCAGAGTACATGGCTCTTGCTGCGACATCACAAGAAGCGCTCTGGCTAAAGTCGCTATTAGCTGAGCTATACAATTCAAAGGAAATTGTATCAATACGATGCGACAATAAAAGTGCAATCAACAATACCTATCATGCACGTTCTAAGCATATTGACATCAGACATCATTTTTTGCGAGATCTTGTTAACGAAAAGAAGATAAATATAGAATATCTAAAAACAGAGGATATGGCTGCTGATATAATAACGAAAGGATTACCCCTTAAAAAACATATCCACTGCTGCATACTGATTGGGTTAACAGTACCAAAATCTAGTGGGGGTGTTGAAAATTAGATTTAATGTACTTTGATTCTACTGTATATTTATGTTTTATTAGAAGTTTGATTTCATTGAAAATGATGTTTGAATTTTTCTAAAAATAAATTTTTCATTTTTCAAATCTTAAATCATCAATAACATAAAGCTTATTGCGGGTAAAAACAAACATACCTGATTCTTAATCGGGTCACTGTAGCAGATTCCTGAGTATTCGTGTAGTTTATTAAGTACTCAGAGTATACTTATTAAGCTCACCTCAGTGCAAAAGTGTATGAAAAGAGAACAGAGAACAAATAAAAAGTTATTCTCTTGAGCTACACGACCTGTTGCTACACTATCTGTTGTTTACATTTATTCGCTTGCAGCTTTGTTTGCAGTGACTGCTACAGCAGAGAATCATTTATTACGCGAAATTCTGAGAAATTTTGCATTCAAATTTAAAATTTAGTAGTTTCAACCGATTGATTTCATTTTCACACAAGCACAGCTCGGTAATGGTTAAGTCGGTGGGGTTTGTTGATATACCATTAGAAAAGTGATTTTATTGCCTTTGAAATGAGTTATAAAAATGTGTAAGTAGTTATTTTTTGTAAGTTAGTTTTTCTGCTAAAAACAATAGTGTGAATCAAAGACGTGAATTGTCAATTAATCCTGTTGCTCTTAAGAACGTAAAAATAGACCCCTCCCATACGATTTTTTGCTCAGCTTGATATAACCTTTCACCTACGTAAATAGTTGCACTCATTTGCGGAACACTCTGTATACATAGGAATCAGTGTTTGACGAAAAAGAAAAAAAAAACCTTCAAATTGCCGCCATTTACCAAATTCTTTACCGATTTCGATGTTTTAAGTTCAATGGAAAGGTATTTTTTCGTGAAATTATTTTTTTTTTTTAAAAAACAAATATCATTTATGGAACATTGTTGAATTAAAATTGATAGAAGCACAATTTTTTTTTAATTAAAGAAAAATACGAGAATATGCTTCGCTACACGCTTCATTTTGTATTTTATCGGATTTCTTTTTAAACTGCCTTATTCTACGTGAAATTCTACCAAAAAGAAGTGGATTTTGTTTTTCATTTCCAACAATGCTAATGAATATCAAAATTTAATGAATGTCGGCGTAACAAAATTTTAGCACTTCAACTGTAAAAATTAATAAAAAAAATTGTGACGGCATTGAGAGATCATACCAGGTGCGATGGACCTCAACATACCCAGAGCATTTTGTTTTTGTCGATTTCGTCAGTGTTATTTGAATCGGATTCCTCCTCTTTTTTATAAAGACTGAAGCTTTACTTCATCTTTATGTATGAAAGAAACGAGCAGCAATATTTTTTGATATGAAAATATGTATTGCTTCACGTGTCTCGCACAACGTTCATCATTCGTTTCGTTTTACATAAAGATGCAGTCAGTTTAAAATGTTATTATTGACAAAAAATTTACGGATGAGATTGAATCTATTGATGGTTGTGCTCTGTTGGTTGTATTACGATCCCTGAACACACCCTGACTGCTACAATCCCCGGAGAGCGCCGGATATTCCAGCTAGTTTTAAATATAATTTATGAATGAAAATATTTTATGTGAATTACATAGTGCAACTCTAAACATGTGTTGAGGTAAATTTAAATCATAAATCGTGAATTTAGCTTGAGAAAATTTATATAACAGCCAATTAACAGTAACCTCAAATTAATCTTTAACAGTATTCGGTACAAAGTGTTGTACATATTATCAAAAATAATTTTTTTTTAATTAATATTTACTTTTTAAATGCTTTAAATGTGTTGAAATATACAATCAGAGTGTTCTACAGTGCAAATATTGTCTCAACCGACTATATCCGCAAGGTTCTTATTTTTAGTTTTATTTGTTCGGTTATTTGTTTTATTTGCTTTTTTTTTAGTTGTGTGCAAACATGTGAATATGATCACTAATTTATTTATTTTTTTTAACTAAGCTCGAGCCAAACAAACTCTTCGAATGGGCGGTACAGAAATAAAAGTAATTTTCTAAGACATTGAGTAAGCTTATTATGACAGTCAATTAAATTTTTATTCTTTAAATGGTTTTTATGACCATTTATAAGTTTGGAAGTTAAGAAAGAATGTTAATAAAAAACCAAAATTTCTACTAGACCGGAATGTTTAAGTAGTAACTTCATTTCGACTTTTTAAAGCAAAATTAAGTCTATAACAATAAAAGTATTCTTATTAAATTCTTTAATATATGAGATTTTTTGATGACTCACAGCTAATAAATAATTCAGGTTTAAATAATGCAAAAAGTATGATCGGTGTTTTTTGTTTTGTTCTTTTTTTTTTGTTTTTGTTCTTTTGCAGATATAATTTCGTTGTCAGTCAGCTGGTTTTGCATCAATAAAAAATATGTCACTCATGTATGAAATATTTCGCTAAGTGGTTTTTTCTATATTTTTTTGTCTCGGTAGCTGATGTCATGCACACTTATAGTTCTTTTGTTTAGCTTGTGAAACCAGATGCATTCCTACGCCAAGTTTACCATATGGAAAAGTAATTGTTAAAAAAATTTGAAAGCAATTGTTTAAATTATTACATTTTTTTTGGTCTTATTTAAAAATATTAAAATTATTAAATTTTCTTTTGTTGGTCGTTTAAGAGATAAGTTTACAGTTATAAGAAGGAATACTGCTATGAATTTAAGATGTTAAACTTATTTTTATATGATTTTTATAATATCCTTTTCGCCTGTATTGTCAACTATTTATTAAAAAGAATTAAACTAATTAATCCTCCAACTTTCTTACAACTCATAAAAAAAATTATGAAGATCATTTAAATAAAACAAAACCCCTCTGATCCACAAGCAAAAATGTCTAAAATACCGATATAGCAGCAAAAATACAGAGAAAATGTGTGCAAAGATACAATTGTGTTCAATTAAATAGCATTGATTGCTTCATATTAAAATTAAACGTTATTTTCGCAGTTATGCAAAATGATTGTTTTTTTAACAATATCATAAAAAAAATATTCCTTACTTAAAAATCCATACCTTTGATGCAAAACCGTACATAAAATCAAAAAAGTTCTTTGTTCCCAAAGAACTCTTTCAATGAATGGATTCAATGTATGTATGAGTTCATTAGTTCAATGAAAATTTGTTCATTGTGACAATGAATAACTTCTTCGATTTATGAATGTTTTCTTAGAGACAAAGAATTGATTCTTTAAGGTGTAATGCAAAAGGCGAAAAAATACACTTTTAAATTTTTTTTTATTTATTTATTTATTTATTTATTTATTTATTTACCGGCCAAAAAAGGCAATCTACTTATTCTAACTTAATTTATTTTATTTTATTTTAATTTTTTATTTTTTTTATTTCTTCTCCCCTTTCCTTGTGTTGGTGTTCGAGGATGAGCGAATCGAAGTGGGCGTAATCGGCCCACCTGAATGACATGATTTCACGAACACGTCAAAAAGGAGAGGCAACAAGAGAATTAAAAGTAAGAGTACATATACTTAAGGGTACTTACATACCCTTATTTACTTAAGGTACATACATACCAGGGATGATATTGGCCTAGTTGTAAAAGGGCCAAAATTTGTACAAAATTAGGGCATTTTTGATAAGAATGGGGCCTTTAGTGGTAATTCAATATTAAAGACTTTCTTTTTGGATATTCAACCATGACTACAATTATCTCAATCGGTTCGAATTAACTGTTTCGGAAAATTTAATCAAATTGAAATTTTTCCATTTGTTCTTTTTTTTTTGTGCTATGCATAAGAATGCCAGAAAGATATGAGGGATTGAATGCAGACTCCTCGTTAAGAATTGTATGAAGACGAAATGCGAGATTAGGGCGAAATGACTGAATATTATAAAGAATAATTTCATAAATGTTATGCAATTTTGGTATATAAGGCTTTTAACAACAAAACTAAGTTTAATTAAAAATTAAGTTAAATTGTCATCGAATAAGGTGATAAAAAATATCTTTAAAAATTGCTTATAGATTTTGAGTTAAATCATTCTGAAATTGAAATATTTTTTCCCGATCCTACATTTTTTAAAATTGATGACTCGAAAACACTTTTCTATTCGGAAAAGGATGTGTATATAACCGATTTCATATAAAGAAAGAAATAGATCTTCAATTTTTGAAGTGTAAAAAATTGCATTTTTTTTATAATGCATAAGAGCATTAAATTTTATATAGGAAATCATATGTCGGAATTCTCATTTTTTTGAACAGATAAAATAAAAAAAAAGGATGAAAATTGACGACATTTAATACTTGTTTGTTTAAGTCTACGATAGAGCCTTCAGGGTCCGCTCTTTTTTTATCTATACGCACGATAAAATAATGTAAGCAGTATATTGGACATGAAGCTCTCCACCTCAAAATTCCGTTTTAAACCTATATAATTACTTTTACCTGCTTTACATTGATCAAGAACAGGCGTCAATTCTTTGCTATTACTTTTTATACAAATGCAAGACTTGATCGTTAATTCTAGACGAGTGTAAACTGGTACTTTTGGTTACTATTAAAAATAAAATCGGTTCGCAAATTTAGACATTCTTTTGGAGGGTGTTCAAGAATCTTCTTACTTCCTACATTATATTTGAAACAAACTGTTTTGTAAGAATTCACCTTTTAGAGATGTCAATCTATAATAAAAACCTTATGGTTATGCTACATAATATTAACATGGTGGCTTTATGCAAAACATATGAAAGCCAGTTTTTGAAAAATTTCTTACAGTTTGAATAGATAGTTACAAGTCTTATATAGCTTCAATAAAACAAAATTTAAGGAAAATTGTTTAAGTTTTATGTTTTTCCAAAGGTATAATTTCAAAATGGGTTTCTTATATTAAAAAAACTCAACATAAGTTATTTTACTGAGATCTATTAAAAATCACTTTATTAAAAATTTACACTTTGATGTCGATGGGATACTATTTAGATGATATTTTTTTTAGTAGAGTTTCAGTAGAGGAAAGAAGAGGGCCTAAAATGAATCGGAAGGGCTTCGGGGCTTATGAAAAAAAAGGGCTCAAAAAAGCCCTAAAAGCCCCAATACATCATTCCTGATACATACTAGAAAGAGGGAAAGAAAAGAAAATAAAAAAGATCAAAGGCTGGGTTGATTAGGAAGAGAGAGAGACTTTGATAGAGATCTCTTGAACGAGGATTTGGACATGGAAGGTGAGTAATGGTCGAAAATATTATTAAATTATCTACAGCAACGGCTGATGGGTTAATTATTTGCATATGATGCTGATATTCTGTTAACAGCCGAGTATACTTTGTACGTTTTATAGGGTCATTGCGGGTCATCTTATTAGAGGTGTGTTCGCAGTTAGTTACACCGTTCAGAACATCGAAAGTAAAGCATGAATCCAATACCGTTCTTCTTATTGATAGTGGCAACAAATTTAATAGGTTGAGTCTGTGTTCATACGGTGGAAGACTACAATAATCGGGGGGTTAAAAGTTTCTCTCAGAGCGAATAGTAAGAATCGCTTTTGAATGGATTCTATTCTATCACAATGGGATTCAAAAGCTGGATTCCAAATAATGTAGCCATATTCGAGTATTGGGCGCATTAGCGCACCGTACAGGGATGTCGTGACTCACACATGATACCATCTTATCATAGTGTAGATTAAAGCGCAGTTTGTTGTCCAAGACCACTCCAAGATCAACTATATAATTGACCCTGTTCAGTTCGATATGGTTGAGGCGGTAGTTGTGAATTATAAGTTGGTTTCAACGGGAAAAATTTATCACTTATTTACATTGAGGTAAAGTTTGTTTTGTGTACACCAGGTCTCAAGAAATGAGAGGTTTAACTGTAAGAAGTTGACATCTTCCTGCGATTTCCGTCCGCATAAATAAAATGAGGAATATCCTTCAATATTATCGACAAGTCGAATATGAAGATATTGAAGAGAAGAGGCCCAAGGTGACTGCCTTGCGGTACTCCAGAGGAGACCTCAATTTTCTTCGACACAATTCCTTGGAATTTAACATATTGGGATCTACTACGGAGATAAGTTGATAGCCAACTAAGTAAAGATTCAGAGGAACCAAATTTTTCTAATTTATGTATTAAGATGCCGTGATCAACATGATCACAAGACATGATAGTTGGTCTCCTTTCTCCATCTTGCTTAAAACGTCAGAAGCCATTATAATGAGGTTAGTGATGGTGGACCGACCTTTTCGAAAACCGTGCTGCTGTTCGTTTATTCGCGAATTGATGAGGTAGTTTAATAAATAAAAAAATTAATATGTCTTCTTTCGTCAAGTTGAAGTTTTCAACTATATGTTGCAAATTCGGAGTGGGGGACAAACATCAAGCTGAATAGTTGGGGGACAGAAGACCTCATTAAAATTATCCGCAAAGAGGTTGCATATTTCCTGAGGGTTGGAGGAGACAATATTATCTTTAAACAAGGGTAACCGGCTGATTTTCGCTTCAAATTAACAAAGTCAGAAAATTGTTTTGGGGTCTTGGACAATTTTTTCTCCAATTTAGTTTGTGTAAAACTTGTACGCTACTTCAGATTTGAATGAGGACTCCTTCGATGGCTCATCATATCTGAGCCTCATTTTTGCGCTTAAATTTGAGGTATTTTTGAGAAGTTTGTAAATTCTGTTTCTCTGGTTTCTCAAATATCTGAGATCTGCATTTAGACAAGGTTCTGAGAGTTTGTTTTTCTTCCTTATTTTAGGCACATACCTTTCGATAGCCGTAGAAATGTAATGATAAAAACTCGAAACAGCGCTATGTAAGTCTAAGTTCGATAGAACGCAATCCCAGCTAATACCATCTAGAAGCGATATTGTGCTTTCGTAATCGGCATTAAGGAAGTTGTACACAATGGAGTTATTGAAATATATTGGAGTTATTTTCTGAGGTACTTTAATAAATATCGTTATTTTTTCTTTTAGTACTTTAATATAACTTACAAGAAGAAAAAAAAATTTTTGAATTAAAAACTTGTTTAGGTGCGTTGAGCACTTTTTTCTAGGGGTTAAAAGGGGGTAAAAGTTATGATTTCGCGTCAGCACTGTAAACGTCAGCAATGTTAACGACAACAGTTTTAACATCAGCAATAATAACGCCCGCAATGTAATATCCAGGGCTTGGAAATTAAGTATGATTGTTTACTTTTTCATTTAATTATAAAAGTTAGAATTTACTTTTAATTTATATATTATATAAAAATATAAGTTAAGTGTGTATTTTTTAGAACAATAGTTTTTCCTCGTTTTTAATTTTTATTCAAAAAGCTAAAATATAAAAGTCTTGTGAGAGTTTAAAATGTACATTGGGACTCAAACTCAAAATTTAAAATTTTTAAATTTCAAGGTATTTCTATAATTTTTATGGATTTTAAAGAGATTTTACGGTTAAAATAAAGTCACTTTGTATGGGAGGTAGGCGTGTTTTTCATCCGATTTGAGCCATTTTCTAACTTGATCTTCCTTTTTTCAAAATAAACTTATGTTTTGAATTCCATCGCGATAGCTTTAAAATTATGGCTGTTATCGTGTCGGCAGACGGACAGGCAGACAGACAGACAAAAATTTTAAAAATGCTATTTTTGGAAACCTCCATCGCAAAAAAAAATTTCAAAAAATATTTTATGTACAGAGTTTTTTTTACAATTTTATATATATATTGATATAGACAACAACACAAGCAGTTACGATTCTTGATTTATATAATGGTTTATATGTAGTAGCGCTGCGTTTTTTTAATACCAAATATAAAACTTATGTATCGCTTCTTCATATTGCAACGTCTTATTTTCTCAGGCATTAGGCGGACAAAGCGACGCCACCCTGACTGATTGGAGTCTGCCAGCAGACTGAAAGCTTCTTATCGGCGCAAGCTTTTATATACGTATGCATTGCTTATAAAGCTCTGAGGAATTCATAAAACGATTCTATTCAAGAAACAACACGATGTTGCGATCGAGATTTCGGCACGAACTAAAGCAACAAGCATAGGAACGTCAGCAGCAACTGACTCATTAAAGCGGGGTACACATTATCGACCATGAGTGACACTCAAAAATTCAACTCTTTTGAGTGATTGTTCGTAGTGGCCAAACTATCATTCATGCTCAAGCTCAAACCGTCATTCAAATTGTGAAATTTGAGCAATAAAGGTGAAAAAGTAGAGAATTTGTGGCGCATTATTAAATATTGCGCTAGCTGAAAAGTAAAATAAACAAAAAAATAATAAGAAAAGAAGCAAATAAGTCAACAAATAACTTTAACTTTTGACTGGAAAAAACAGATAAAAAATTTTTTTTATTTTTGATCGTAAATATATCAACCAAAAATAACTTTTATTTGTGAGTTAATTAATTTGATGTTATCAAAAGATGACTTTTATATATATTTTTTCATTTCATAAAAATTTAAAATTATCTATGTATAAAACTTTGTATCCGCATCCATGCTCGCGCTGCTAAATTTATGCTTGACTGAAGCTTTTCAGTACACATTAGCAGTCAAAAACAAATATGGCCGCTGACTGTCACTCAACCACAAAAATTTTTGTGGTTGACTGTTGAATGACGAAAAAGAGTGGCCATACACGCGAACCTGCGTAAAAAGAGAGAATTTGAGCATGAGTGTCACTCATGGTCGATAATGTGTACCCCGCTTAATACATTTTTTCTCATATAAAAATGTGAATTTTTCTTCTTTGCTTTTGCTATCTTTTGTGGCTTTATTAAAGAAGTGACAAAATCCAAAGTTAGCTATTCCTTTTATGCACAAAATAACTGATATTTGGGCATAAATTTTATCTTTGTTCTATATTAAAGGTTGTATAAGACCCTAAAGTGTTCCCCTAAAAAACGTTGCATGGCCTTTGAAAAAATTTGTGAAAATACTCCCATACAAACCGCGCTGTAAACGTAATTCTATGTCAAAAAATTTTAGTCTTTAGATTTCATTTCTTTTTGGATATCTTACGCTTTTATTGATCCCCAACTTGTGTACAACTATTTAAACCTGTGTGAACCCTAGTTCGAGTTCACAAAGGGCTAAAATATTACTGTTCTCGAAAACAAATTCGACAATTTAAATAATATTCAAAAGAAAATATTTTAAGATCTTTAAAAATTTAACAGTTTCATTTTCTCACGATTCACTTCCAATAACAATTACTATACATATTTTTTTTAATAACATTTTTTGAGCGGAGGAATCGACTCCGATAAAAGTCATATTAAAATTTCAGACTATTTTTCAAAAACCGTAATCGAAAACTGGTTTTTGCACAGCACCAGTACCTTATACCCAATTTATTATATGAAAAATAATTACATGAAAATAATTTCATGTTAATATTAAAATAATTACTCATCCAGATAAATTTTTATAAAAATAATGAAAGTTACTTTTTTTGGGTATTTAAGAATTTAATCGGTCGCGGATTTATATTTAAATTATTTACAAATTAAAAAAACTAAAAACAAAATTTTTTGAACTTCCAAATTGTTTTTAATTTTTTAGTATAATAAAAATAACTTTAACAATACTTAAGCTTAAAAAACTGTAATTTTTAATTTTTTTTATGAAAATTTGGTAACATGATAAAAAAATGAAATCACTATAGAATTGGACTGTATAAAATATTTTTTCTGTTAAGAATTTTTTTTCGAAAAAAGCACATTTAAATTTAAGGTGATTTTCCGAAACCAGTTATTTGGCAAAGACTTTAAACAGGGCTAAATTTTTGTGCCAAGTTGGAAATTTTAGATGTCTTATATACCAAGAAAACAACAAAATAAAATAGTCAAACTTTTTAGTCATTCGCCTTTCGTGTAATACACCCCATAATGTGTTAAATTTCGTGGTTCATGTATTTTTACACTTTTCAAAATTAAAAAAAAACCCATTCAATTAAATGCTTTTTCAAAAGTTTTGGCTCCAATAAGCTTACCCAGCAAACCATAGTTGACGACTTTGTCGAAATTCCGACTAATTCATAACTATTTCGAGCTTGATACGATATTCTTTACAATTTCGTAACGAAAATCGGATTTCGAAATCGGAAAGATTGCGAAATGTTTGTTACGATTTCGATTAGAATATATCGAAATCTTTCCGATTTCGAAATCCAATTTCGTTGCGAAATCGTAACAAAAATCGTATAAAGGGGTTGACACGACTTCGTAACGAAATATCATAACTATTTCGTAACGAAAATGTTACAAAAAAATTTCGATTTCGTTCAGACAGTTGGAAAGAAAGGAAATTTTACTATGTTAGCATTTTAATATGTCGTACAAACAGTCACATAAAGAAATTTTATATAAATTCGTATAAAAACTGAAACTGTTCCGATATTTGCGTAACGAAATTGTAACGCTTTCGTTAAGACAGCTCGAAATAGTTACGAATTAGTCGGAATTTCGCCAAAGCCGTCAACTATGGTTTGCTGGGTAAATATGGCATAAAAAATGTCAAGCTAATTTTCTTCAATTTACAAAATTATATTCGTTCTAGGTATAATTATATGTATATATTTTACTGGATATCAGGGACTTTTTGAGCATTGAAACTGATTTTTTAATATACAAACTCCTTGGAGATGAATTCCAATATACTGATTATGACTCTCTCTTGATTATGACACTTGGCCAAAAAAATTTTTCAATAATTAAATTAAGTTTTCAAGAAAATTAATATCATTATCACAGTTTATCTAAAATAAAAAAATCACATTTTGAATTTAATAGTCTCATTTGTGTTATGTCTTTATACTTTCTGATCCCTAAGGGGGTTTGAACTCCTAAATCCCCCCTTGTCTATTAGCCTTGTGATACTAACACTGTATTCACTTTACAAAATTAAATATTATATTAACGTTATTCAGGTTTTTTTATTATTATTAATATTTGAAAATGTTTCCCTTATTTTACAGATAGTCCTTTAAAGTTCTTCTGCATTAACTCATCTACAACAAATATTTTATATATCTATACTATGTATAAAAGATTTTGAATACCATAGAATTGTATTGACAAGAAAGAAAAAAGATTGTGATATTTTAAGGATAAACTTAAATTCGAACAAAAAGAAGTATTGAAAAGAGAAAACACGAAAACATCTGTAAATACATCATTTACAATTAAGCCAAAGAATTAATTTTAAAACTGAAGCAACAAAAAAGGAATCGAATTCAAAGATATTTGCTGTACTTTTGGAACGCACACATTTACAAAAAAAGACAAAATTTTTTAAATAAAATGGCGGAAAAAGTTGAACAATCACATAATATCAACAACAATCATAATGATGGACGAAAATTAAGAAAATCTCCGGATTTTCAACCACACAATACAGGACTACTACCTGGTTCCATAACGAGGGAACGCAGCTTTGTGCGTACATCCAACCATCAGGTACGATATACGTCATAGACACCAACAATTTTACTTTATCATCTAATTTCATTTCATTTTTGAATTCAGAACATTAATAAGAGGCGCAGCCTTGCTTTTAACATGCAATCTGGCGGCAATCAAGCAGGTCAACAAATTCGTGGCAAGCCTGCTATGGACATCTATAGACCCCCTAGTGAGTTGACATTTTTTAAATTTTCCAAAATTCTCGTTGTTATAATGGATCACTTTGCCTGGCTTATTTTTTTGTTCACAAACTAAGACCACTCTTCATCAGAACACATTAATTTACATACAGACATGCAAATTGTATATACAATCATAAGCACATGTCGAAATTTGCAAGAAATGCATTAACATTTTATTTAACAGCTTAAGAAGTTCGAATAAACTCTTAAAGGAAGATTTGTTAAATCCCTTTTTATTAAGTACATTCTTACGAGTATTACTATATAATATTCTTCAAACACTCACATGAGGAGGTGGAAAAGCAAATAGGTTCAAGTCCCACATATTGAAAAATCTAGATATATTTACTCCTCTAAGGTTTTTGCATTATAAAAATAGTAAATTATAGCTATAAATTTTAGTTTTTAAAAAAAAAAAAAACATTTGAAAGATTCCGGTTACTAGTATATGTAGCTTGGGATTACTTTGTTTTGCAACTCCTCACACAATTTCAATTTCCTGCTCTCAATGTTCTAAAACCATATTTGAGATCATTCATACAAATTTTATTTTCTGAAATTCCTTCTTCCTTCGAAAGGCTCTTTTTAATTTTGTATTTTAACCATATTATTTTAAATCGTTGAGGAAGACCTGGTTGGTTGGTTACAGTGGTGATACTGCTAATGCACTATCCAATTAGCTCCATTGAGCCATTTTGGTGCCATAAACTCTTAACCTCTTAATCTATGTGAAGTGCTGGATGGTGAAGGTGCGATCCATTACAGCCATCCACTACGATTTAACAATACAAGGAGTTCATCGATTTTTAGGGTTGGGAGTTCTTCTAGGTTTGAAAGACAGCATTGTGTATTGTGGAGACCTCTTAATCTATGTGAAGTGCTGGATGGTGAAGGTGCGATCCATTACAGCCATCCACTACGATTTAACAATACAAGGAGTTCATCGATTTTTAGGGTTGGGAGTTCTTCTAGGTTTGAAAGACAGCATTGTGTATTGTGGAGACAGCACCTTCTCCAATTTACTTACAGGCGACGATTCCATCAATGCCGCTCATGGAGAGCGCAGTTCAGTGCCACCAATCATTGATGACGGAGTGGAAGTACCACCACCTAGCCATGAAGAGGTTCGAGTTGCTATCCAACGACTCAAAAACGATAAATCAGCGGGTGCTGACGGCCTGTCAGCTGAATTGTTTAAAACCGGAGGCGATGAATTGATAAGGCGCATGCATCAGCTTATTTCCATCGCATATAAATTTCTCTCAAGCGCACTGTGTGAAAGATTAAAGCCGATTACAAAAACACTGATTGGACCTTATCAGTGTGGGTTTCGACATGGAAAGTCCACCATAGACCAGATTTTTACGCTACGACAAATCCTGGAGAAAACCCACGAAAATCAAATTGACACACACCATCTTTTTGTCGATTTTAAAGCTGCGTTCGATAGCCCGAGAAGGGACTGCCTATACGCAACAATGTCTGAGTTCGGTATATCTGCAAAGTTGATTAGATGGAGGACACACAGCTCCGTCACGGGTTGTTACGGCCAACTAAGTAAGTAAATAAGTTCTTCTAGGTTGGCGAAGAAGTGTTTACCGAAGCACATAGAAAGTGAGGAAATGTTTCCTTTTTTCTAGGATCATTGCAACTTCGGAAGTGGAAGTTGAATGGAATCTTAATTATTTTCTACAGTGATTGTCACTATGTCAGGCCTTGCTATCAGTTGGCGGGCTTTTCCCAGACTGTATAAAGGCCAAACTTCCCCAGCTATCGAGCAGGTTCCCAAATTCCTCCAACTACGATTAGCTATATCAAGGTGCGAGAGTATTCTCTCTTTACTGTATTCTAGGGAACTAAGACTGGTTCTGATCTTGAAGCAAGCTTGTCCGATTTTTCAGTACCACAAATGTTCCTGTGCCCGGGAGCCCAAATTATAGTAACATCAAGCAGTTGACCTAGTCTGGCTAGTTCCTCTTTATACTGTCTTACTAGCTTAGATTTGGATCTTACTGCAGCTAATGCTCTAATAGTGGCCTGGCTTTCCGGCAGGGCTGCTGCGCTTAGATTGTTGGTGTTGGCACCAACTTCAAGCCTCCCTTATCACTAGAAGTTCTGCTTGGAAAACATTGGCTGAATTCGATATGCGGATGGGGTTGGCCACTTCCAGTTTTTCTGAGTATATATCCGCTGCTACTCTCTAACCCATCTTGGACCCATCGGTGTAGAACGTCGCATCATAAACAGCATCTGGACCATTATTGCGCCACTTCACTCTAGATGGGTACTTACTGGAATAATCTATATTATTATTTGGCAATGCCGGTGGTAATAAGCTGAATACCTTTTTGTGTCCATAAAGTTTGTATCTCCAGTTGACAGACTCCTTTATTCGGATTGCACTGTTGGATGCAGTTAGTTTAATGTGAAGATCAATAGGCAATATGTGAGTCAAAACGTTTAGTGCTTTCCTTGGACATGATTAGATTCCCCCCGTGACGCCTATGCATGTCGAATGCTGAACCCTGGATAATTTACTTATATTGTACGCTTTAGTCAGTGCAGGCCACCACACAAATCTCAGAACTGTATGCATCACTGCGGCTTATAGCCATTAGAGTTTTTGTTTGGCTTCAGACTCCATCTTTTGCCAAAAAATTTTTAACAAGCGTAAAAGGCTATACAGGCTTTTTTCATCCTGTGGTCAATGTTTATTTTCCAGCTGAGTTTCAAAACCAGTATGACTCCCAAGTAGTGAGAGTGCTTGAACGTTCAACAGCGGTAGGTGGAAGTGCTGCACCTTGGTATTTGTGGTGAAGGCATTAGTTCTGTGTGCTGGAATTTACGCTTCTTACTTACGGAAGAGACCAGACCATATACCATTATAACCGTTTCATCCGCATATTCTACCACTCTGACACCTCTGCTGTAAAGTAGATTCTGCACTCCGTTCATAGCTATGAGCCAAAAAAGGGAAGATAGCACCCTCCTTGAGGTGTAGCTCTATCTACGAATCCAGAAAGCTGACTGTTACTAAGGTCCGCTTGGATTAGGCTTGAACTCAGCATTGTGACAGGTTCGGCGAGGGTATCGTGAATGGTCCTAGTATAAATGTTGTTGTACGCTCCTTCAATATCAACAAAGGCAGTAGGAGTAAATTGTTTGAAGCAGAGAGACGTCTCGATGTTTGTAATAACATCATGTAAAATTATTTTGTTGATGTACCCTTAATTTGTTGATGCATGTTGGGGTAGGGTATGGAGGTTATACTGAAAAGTATCTTAGATATATATCTAGAAATCTCTCTAGTATTTTTATTACGAACGATGAGAGACTAATTTGTCTGAAGTCCTTAGTTCCACCTTCCCAACTTTCAGGATGAATATTACCTTGATTCTTCTCCAGCTGCTTGCATTTCAGTTAAATCGTATACAATTTGTAAAGATTTTCATGCAAAGGCGAAACTAGCTATTGCATTTTTGCAGCATTATATGTAATATGCCATCTAAGACTGAGGATTTGGCGGGTGAGTAGCTATATAAAGACCACAAAATCTTTCTTTTTGCAGTCCGTGAAGCCAATAGGGACATTTATAGATTGTCAGAAAGAAGTGTTATGTCGAACATCTCCAATGAAGGCCCCTTGTCATACCATTTAATCTCAGTTGACCTGGTGTTAAAGCAGTCCTGTCTGCGTGGATTTAATTTAATGAATCTGTCGATTATCTTTGGATCTAATTTGGAGATTGGAGCAAGGGAGTGAAAATGGGGTCAACTGTTGCTATTAAGTCTCCATCTACTTAGAGCGGGGCAGTGCCAGATAAAGTGTTGTACGGTATACCTCCCCATCCGTACCCCTTTAAGCCAGTTAGTCAGGTTTGCAATTGCCTTCTATGTCACGGTGCCAAGGCAACCATACAAGGTGGATACTGATTTTCTCAGCCATCTCGTTGAGAGATTTGCGGCATGCAGCAAGAGATTTAGAGTTTTGGGTATAGGAGCATAATGCTTTAAGCGTCGCTTGACTGTCTGAACAGATGTATTCAGCTTTCCCTGAGGTGTTCAGCTGGTTGAGGTGCTGTGCTGCTTCCTTGGTGGCCAAGGGCATCGTTTGGTAAACGCTGCAGTGATCGGTTAGTCGAAATGAGGTCTCGACCACCAGGTCCGGAGAAGACTCCCACAGCTCTAAGCTAAAAGAGCGAGTGGGTGTGGTAAATATGTATATGGCCCCCTCCATATAGTGAGGCCTGCTTTCCCATTCCTGTCGTATAGGAATGCACACATTGTACAATATTTTTTGACTAAGATTACCATTGCTGAAGTTAAGCCTGACGTTGTAAAGATTCGGGGGTTTTAAAGGGATGCTTCGGGGGATTAAAGTAAAGAGAAGCAGTTCCGTCTTTGCCGGGTTCACGCTGAGCCCTTAGATTCCAGCCCAGCTGGATAGCGACCAAAGCACGGTCTCCATGATGTTGCAGAGTGTTTGTGGAAATTTACTACGTATGAGGATAGAGACGTCATCCGTGTACACTATCACCTGGTGGCCATCCTCTCCCACGCATCGTATCATCCGGTTGATCATTACGACTTGTAGGAGTGGAGAGAGGACCCCTCTAAACCACTAGAGTTATCGAGCTAGGGAATACGAAAGTAGGTGCGTTCCCCAGATTACATATAGTTAAATGAGACTATCTAAGATAATTAAATAAAAACTCACGTGTAGTGTTGTTGGAAGGAAAACCTTCTCTTAGATTAATTGAACTCAACTCTAACGTTAACAGACGGGGACGTGCATTTCAGTTATTAAATTTATTTTTTTATGTAGTTTCTTTCCGCCTTTTGCACTCGTTGTAGACTTAATTTTAAGTGAACTCCTTTAATCAACTTCTGAAATATCTTTCAAAGTGTTTAAATAAAACAACTAATGGGCTTTTATATTTTTATGCTTACTTTCTCATTTGTTCACTGTTTTATACACTTTTTATAATTGAACTAAGTTAGATATTGACTTCATGGCAGTCGAACAGCAAATGAGTCAATTTGCAATAATAATAATTTGCTATTGAGCTCGCAACGCAATGACACTGTTTAAACGTCAATCAAATTGAAGGTTCATTATTTTCCCAGCACAAAAAAGATGAATTGTCTGCGAGAGCGAAAATGAACTTTCAATACTTTTCGTCCATTTAATCAAAATATCACGTGTGAACAGCTCGATTGTTCCTTCAATTTGAATGATGTGTAAGCCTATGCTTAAATGTTATAACAGTACTTGAAGTGAGAAGCTAGCGTTCAAATTGAACGAACCAGTGCATCAGTAATGCAATTCAATTTTGTTGTTTATCTCCATCATTTTGTTATTGACATTGGTGGTGCAGCAAAATGGCGAGATAAGTCCGGCTATGCTGGAAAAGTGGTGCACAATTGGACCGACAGGATGGTCGTCATAAGCCGCAGTCGTGTTGGCCATATGCCCGAAATTATGTTCCAACACTAAATGCCATTAGATTTGCGAACTAATGAAATGTTGGCCATGCGATGTTGCGTTCGTGATTTTGAAACGAACCATAACAACAACCACATAAGTAGCTACTGAAGTATTTATGCATGATTTTTCTCATACGAAAATGTGAATTTTTCTTCTTAGATTTTGTTATTTTGTGTCTTTATTAAAGAAGTAACAAAAACTGCTATTTTGGCATATGGTATATTTTATCTTTATACGATCAATATTAAAGGCTGTAGGTATACCACAAAAAGTGATCCAAGAACTACGCTGTAAGACGTAGTTCGTCATCAAAACAACGGAATGTCGAAAGATTGCTGGATTATGTGTACCGAACTAAAAGAAAGAAAAGTGTGTCTAAAAATTTTTTTTTCAAACATAGAAAACAGTAAAATAATAATAAAAATAAAAACTTTTAGGGTGGGGTGATGTGCTTACGATACGTTTTGCACCAAAAAAACATATTATTGTTAAATAGGCTTTCCCGAACGTCAACAAAATAGTTTTATTGATTTTACGATGAATTTAATGGATATAATTTTTCTTGAATAATCACAAAAATAATTTAAGAAAAAAATTAACTTCAAAACTCCCCACCATAAAGCTTAGTGTTTTCTAATTTTGAAAAAATTTCTTAGTTCTACTAGGAATATTTCGCTAACTACGTCCCTGGTTGAATCTAATAAAATATGTGGAAAGTAAAACCGGTAGGTACCAAACACATTTGCCGTTCGGATTCTAATGCAAAAGATGAAATCTCGAAATCTCAGTTCATATAATTGTATGATAGTAGAAACATTTAAGTTAATTGAAAACTCATTTCGCAGAAAGTACGTTTCTGCAATATCCATTCAAGAAATTCAAGTGAATTAAGTCGCCAAAGTTATTTCCCGGACATAAAGTTTATTCGAGCTATATGCCCTTTTCACGCTTTGTGTTTTTTTTTTTTTATTTCTTACTAAAATGATTTTGTTTTAATTTTTATTTTTTAACCAGAAAACATTATCAGAATGATATGTAATTGATGCAAATGTTGTTGCTTTTTTCTCATTTATTTTCATATATTTGAAACACTCAAACACAAATTCTTCAACACTTATTCAACGACAAATTTTTATCTGTACAAAAACAACAACTTTTTGTAAACCTACCCCAATAATTTTCGTTGATACTTCATCTTTGACCGAACTCAATTGCAAGATGTTCGTGGTGAAGATCCAAGTTCACTGAATAAACTGAATGTCCATGCACAGGAATTCACGATGCAGATGAATACACGTTCCATACCAACCGGGGGCGATTCGCTTCATCCTCGGTAATGCTTACTGCCACCAAACATTTTAATTCTTTGCTGTTCTTTCTTCACTTACTTTGCAGAAATAAACTACAACCTTCAACATTCTTCCAGTTCTTCGATGGTCTTTCCGGTCTCATCACCAACTGGGTTGGTGCCGCAAGCAAAGTCATCGGGTAACTTGCATCAACAAATGCAGTATGTGGCGGCAGTCAATTCAATGAACAATCGTCGACAGGCAGGCCTGTCGCTTGGTAACATGCCGCTAACTAATATGAATCTCAAGGGTCCACATGGTGGTCATCGCCCCATATTGGTGTCACACTCACATCCGCTGCCCATTAGTCACATGACTGGAGGCATGTCCCAGCAGTTACCGCTGGTTAATTCGCCATCCAACGGAAATATTTTGCATGTGAGTAATTTTAGAAATTGATTTCACGGAAACTTACGCTTCTTTGTGTTTTTTTAATTATACAGCAAACGAGTAGCAACCGCGTCAAATTCGCCGCAGAACCACAGAAATTGCACAGTAAGGTGCAGCACATGGGTGCACATATAAACAACAACAACAACAACTATCATCAATTGCAGCAACAACAGCATCAGCAACAACAACTCAACGCTATGAACCAGTACATAATGGCAAATAACGTCAGCTCGAACGGTGGTACTGTAGATCCATATAACAACAACAACAACAACAACAACAACAACAACAACAACAACAATAACAACCCTATGTTGATTAGCTTGAGTCCATTACAACGCTCGAAATCACTTTCCTCAGCTGATGCGCTCACACGCGGTATCGCCGGCTTAGGACTTGCTTTAGGCAACGAAGTCACTGACATTGGTCAGTTTACGCCAGAAATACAGGCACTGATCGATACAGCTCTGGAGGACCCAAATAAGTTGAACTCGCGTAGCCTCATGGAGCTGACATCGCATTTTATAAAGCGTTCTGTCGAAGGACGACGCTACGCTCTGCCAATATCAAGATTGTGTCTGAATATCATAGGAAAGGAGCAGAAGGAGACCTTTTTGGAAGCCTTGCTAAACACATGCCGTCAATGGTATCAGGAGAGAGAGAAAGTAAGTGATATTAAATTGTTGTAGAGTCATACCCAGGGCTGGCAATTCTAAGCAAATGCTTGGAAATGCTTATTTTGTATATATCTGGCAATTTTGGTGGGTTATGCATATATTTATAGTGGTGGCCGTGGCGTAGTGGGTAGAGTGTGTGACTCTTACGCCAGAGAACCCAGGTTCGAATCCTCCATCCGACACAGAAAGTTTTTTCAATTGAATTAATTTTTCTGTTCGGCCATCACCTCTCTGCAGACAATGGCAAACCTCAGAGAGTAAAAACTGCCATGAAAAGCTTCTTGAGAACATAAGCCGTTTGGAGTCGGCGTAAAACATGGTAGGTCCAGTTCTCGATCATTTGTGTGCAAACATTTCACATCACACACAACGCAATTGATCATAAGAAGCTCGGTCAAAGTCCTTTCAAGGGCTGAAATGGCCATTTTCGTTCGTTCGTTTATGCATATATTTGACATTTGTGCATATTTTTTAATATATGGCTACATTATTGTACATATAGAGGACAACGATTTTTTTTTATAAGCTTTTTTTATTTTTGGTGGTTGAAATGTCAAATGAAAAAGAATCTCAAGTGATTGCTCAGTTTCCTAAAGTTTTGCGCTGCGACAATTCAATATTGTTTTGTCAATATTAGCTGCATCCACTGAGATTTGATCTGATCCAGTGACGCGGGAATGCAGCTATTTCGAGTGGCATATAACAGACAAACCCATTAGTCTCGGGCATCATGGATAAATCGATCTTTGGTGAGATCTTAAAGAAACTTGCTTTATAAGCCAGGCTTGCAGAATATTCTTAAACGCGTCTGTCATGTATTCGTCAATAACAGACTTGCAGAATATTCTTTAACTCATCTGCAATGGATTCGTCAATAATAAAAAAAAAACAAAAAGATCAAAGCAACAACGAAATCAGTAGAACACGCTATAACTCTTCTCTCTTTTATTTCTTGTCGAAAACTCTTTAACGCGTCTGTTTTTTTTTTTGTTCATAAAAAATTTGTCGAAAATTCTTCAACTTTCTGTCTTGTGTTCGTTCATGACTTCCCTATAAAGCTTAATTTTTGCTTATATTTCGGGGTAATTTTTTCGTCAAAAGTTGAAATATATACCATTTTGCTAACGAGATATAATATAGCCTGAATGACTGATATATCAAAGATTACAGATTAAGATAATGTGATCCAAAGAGAAAACATGTACAATAAAATAAAATAAGATCCAAGTATAAATAAAAAAGAAAAGAGAACAAAAAATATTTTTTTTTTTTTTCAATTTCTGTCTTTTCTTTGTTAACGAAACTTCCCCGAATTTGGAGCATTTATATTAGATTTTCGTCAATGAAATGTATGGCCGAATCAGCACGTTTCGTCCATGAATCGGAAAAATCACGCATGATTCTCTTACGATTTCCTTAAGAACGAAACTACTGCGAAGTGTTTATCTGCGGCGGAAAGTTTTGGCTAGAAATCCTGGGTATACAACAATATATGTTAAAATATATATTACTTTGTAGATCCACACCTAGGAATGAAAAGTAGCAAAGTGCTATCCAACAAAATTAGGTTTGTTCAAATATTGCCCAAGTATTTCTATAGATGTGAAAAGTAGCTTTTCCAATTATTCAACGGTTTTTAATGACAAGGGCATTTTTAATTAAAAATTTAAATAGTATATAATTTTATTCTGTAATATAGATATTATTAATACAAAGATAAAAATTTAAGTTAGACTTTTCATTGATTTAGCATATTTAAGAGCATATTTTGTTTATTTATCAAGCTATTTTAAGCGCTTAAAATCAATTTTTTCATGAATAATGCTGTTTTGGACAGATGGTGGTCGACAAAAGAACTATCACTCCTACCTTGTAATTATTGTATCATGTTGCTAGGCACACGGAATGAGATCTCACTTCAAAGTCTCACCAAAGTGTACACGCTCATGGACGAGAGCGATAAAATATTTCCTAGTGTACATACAATTTTTTATGTAGCTTTCCAAAAAGTACGCTCACAAAGGTACGCGTGCGGACCTTTCCGAACCCTGGTTTATAACCTCAAATATTTTCTAAGACTCCACTGCCAGTGTAATTTACTCGTTAACTTAAAAATGAATTACATCTAGCTCCGGTTTTATTAAATAGCTTCGCTCTCAGACTGAGTTCTGGTTGAGTTATTTTTCTTGGTTCTCCGAATCTATTCATTATCACACAAAACATCAAACATATGCTGACTAAAAATGCATGATGGAAACAAAAATTCGGTCAAAAGGAACTGCTAACTTGTGCTTAATTAACCATGTTTATAATTTTTTTCTATTTTTAGCTGCTCTACACAATTCAAGGCATGAAATCACCATCACGTGTGCGTTTTACCGCATTCATGGCTTTTCTGACGGAAATGTTTTGCCAACTGAAGCGTCGCCAATTGCAGTTGCGCACACAATGCGATGGCGCGCCACCACCGCTGGTACTGCTGACCTTGCTCTCGAAGTGCTGTGAAGATTGTGTCCGGCCACCAGTACGTTCATTATCTGAGGTGCGTAAGCTTGAGTAAAACTATTCTGAATCAAATTATTTTTAATCACTCTTTTAATTATGCTCTACAGATTGAATGTCTTTTCTACGTTCTGACCTGCATTGGTCGCGACATGGAGACCCAGTTACCGCAACAGTTGGAAGTTCTTCTATCGCTGGTGCGTGATGCTTTCTTAAATGCAAGTGATTCTGCACCAGCTATACGTAGAACCTTGCTGCAGCTCATCGAATTGCAAGCCTCTCACTGGCAGCTACCTGGCAATACGGTGCTTTATTATTATCCATCTGCCAAGTAGTTGGACGAATGAATGTTGATCTGTTGAGATTTTTATAATCTAGCCATTGTTTTTTTTTTAACTATTTATTTAGCTATGTGCTTATTATGTATTGCGTTTGTTTTGAATACTCGTACGTAATATTAATTCGATAATGATTCGAGCAAAAAATCATGTGAAAAACATACAATTGCGCATTTATTTAAGAGAAGATGCAAACCTTTGAGTTATTATTTATTTTTGTTGTTCTATATTTTTAACTCTATAAAGAGAATTATTAACTCTTCAATTAGTTTTATAATTAAATTATTTACTAACTCAAAAAACTAAATTGTTTGTGCATATATCAGTGCATATAACAATATAATTTATATGACAGACTAAAATTTTTATTTCTAAGCAAGTAGTTTTATAACAATATTGTATGTTATTTGTCAATAATTGTTTCATTTCTATTGTATTGTATGTATGTAAAATAAGCCGTATCGAAAAAAAGCTTTCGCTGTTACCGCCTTATTTAAATAGTTACCCTGTAGGAAAATCAACTAATTTAAAAGTAGTTGATAAAGTAGTTTTTTGTCAACCACAACTAGTTGAAATTCTGACTTTTTTCCATAGAACGAACTAACTTATTTTGTATGGTGATGTCCGCTAAAAAAGTCAATTGACTGTCGTCTGCATATATTTTCAACTACTTGTTAAATTAGTTACATTTAAATTATTTTTTTAATTGCTTTAAAATAACCAATTGAAAACTATTACTGATGGCCAAAAGTTAATAATATTTGATGAAATAACATGGTTAAATATATATAAGCTTGTAATCTAATAAAAATTTTCAATGAAAACATGCCAACATCAGAGTAGTTGCCGCCTTAATATAATTCAAAGTAGTTCATATACTGGTTTATTTTAAACTAGTTTTTTAACTAGTTGTTTTTAAAAACAAGTTAGTTTGTTCCTATAGGGTATGTCGTGAAATTTCGAAAGTGCAAACATTTTTTTTTGTGGGCGTGGCAAAAACATTGGCATTTCTTCCATAACTCAATTATTTGCAGTCTGCTTAATTAGTTTTATATATCGTTAAAAAGGTCTTGAAGAGGGCTATGTTAATGTTTTGACGTCTTTGAACTGCAACTTCAACTTAACTAGTACTCAACATCACTTTCTAAAAAAAACCCCCCTAATTTCAAGTTTTGCTGATGCAGGCTTAAAACTCTTGAAAAATAATTTGACATTTGCAAAAAAAGAAAAGTTTTCAACTCTTATTCATAAACAAAAAAGTTATATTGGTTCAAAGTTTCAGTACAAATTTGCAAAAGTTACAATAATTTCCCAAAAACCAATACAAAAAAATGTTGGCTTTTAAAAAAAATATCCATTATTGAACGAAATCTTTCCGCAACGTTCTTCACCCATTAAATTTTCGTTCAATGAAAGTGGAGATCTCAGTACATTCTTAAAATAAGTTAAATTTTTTCTTTTTTCCGTAGCATTTTATGTTTTAATAACTTGTTTTTTTCCTGGCAGTTCTGTTTCCATATGAAGTAAAACAAACTCTCTTCCTCTCTCTTTCTAATGAAATTTATTGCCATGCAAAAAAAAACCCCCCCAAGTGAGGTCATTGTTGCGTTTTACAAAATAATTCAATTAATGCGGTTGAAGCCTATGAAAATTTACAGATGACGCCAAAAAATAGTAGTGTCCCCAACGTTTATACAAAAATTTTAAATAATACACACACGAACCCTGCAAACCAAAGTTTCCAAAATCATTTCGAATTCGTTATGAATATTTCGGAATCTTTCCGATTTCAGAATCTAATTTCATTGCAAAATCGTTGAGAAAAGCATAAAGGGATTGACACGATTTCGAAACGAAGTGTAACAAACTTGTTTGATTTTGCCCGCAATATCGTGTGAACAATTTTTTAACTTTTCAATATTTTTAATCCCAATTGTTTATTTTCAAATATATCCTATTTAGATCCTATTTAAATCTAACTCACTGAAACCGAAGCCATTTTGCACCCAATAACGAGTTTCCTTGTAGTCACTCGCATTAACGAATTATCGGGTTGTAACCGCAAAAATTTACGGTGTGTGGGGGAAACGCACCGCACGTAAAATCGTTACGCTGGACACGGCGTAACGAAATCGGAAGTCGTTTCGAGGCATAACGAAATGTAATTGCCCATTTTAAAACCTGTAAACTGAGTAAATACTTTAGTTTACTTAAGGATTCTTGAAATGGGATACGAGTTTGATTTATTCCAAGCCCCATGAAAAAAGTGGACTGGTTTTACAAAAGGATTTGGCACTTTTTCAATTCTTAAACTCAATAAATTTTGCAGCTAAGTCAAGAATATTTGGGAGGCATTGAAAGGGAGGTGGGCATTTTCTTGAAGCTCGTTAACTCGGTAAATATTAAAGATAAGTTGAGGAATTTTAGTATAGGGACACGTTAACTACATTCAGGTTATGTTAGGTTGATCCGGCCGCCTCCTGGCGGAGGCTCACATTGACTATTCTGGTCCTTTGTGGTACCGGTTGTAAGAAGTCTGTAAGGAGTTTGTTAAAGTCGGTAAAGATTTGTGCTGAATTCGCGAATCTAAGGAGGATTTCTCGAGAGATTTTGGCCACATGTTGTATAGATAAGAACGTCAGTGAGCCTAAGTATTTCAGAGTCAATCTTAGTAGAGGAAAGGCAGGTGCATAGTAGGTGCTCCAGGGTCTCGACCGTGCCTGATTGCTTGCACTTCCTACAGTTGTCATACGTTGTGATGCCCATCTTCTTCGCGTGATCTGCCACCATGCAGTGACCCGTGAGGTTACCTACCAGTGTCCTGCATTCTCTGCGCGGTCGTGCCAGGATGAACAGAGTCCGTTTTTTGCATCGTGTATCACACATGATTTTTAAGATTCTGCATGTTTTTGTATCTCTCCATCTACGACTCATTGCTTGTGTGGTCCTATCCTCGAGGTTTCTGTACAGCTCTTGTAGTGGGATTGCTACATGTTGTATGGACTCTGATCCCAGCCCGATGCCGTCCTTTGCTAGTCTACTCGCCTTTTCATTTCCGTCAATGCTCCGGTGACTTGGGACTCAGTATATGCGCACTCTCTTTAAAGCTCATAGTGCATCTAGTGCTTCCCTGCATGCCAGGGCATTTCTTGACCTGATGGTAGCGGAGCGCATGGATTTGATCGCCGCTTGGCTGTCTACAAAGATGTTAATATTGGAGTGATGTGTGTTTATGTCAAGGGCAGTCTCCACGGCCTTGCTTGATGCTGCAGTGGTCCGGTAGTTTATAAGGCTGACTTATCTCTTGTTCTGCACAGTAAACTGTCGCTCCCACTCCCGTACGGGGCTTAGAGCTGCCGGTGAATATGTTGACTGTCCACTGTGCTTGTTCTATGCCGTAGCACCAGTAGTTCGGTCTTGATACTCTTGAGTCTTTTATTGTGCGAGGTATCATGTAGTCTGTGCTACTGTATACAACCTTGCTGATAGTACAATGCCCAAACCTTTGTTTGTGCATGTTATTTGCCGCCGTAAGGCGCTGTGTCGTTTTCTCGGCTATAAGTTTTGCGTGTATGCTTAGGAGGTCCATTTATAGAATTATTTCTAGCGCTTTCGTTGGAGCTAGCTTTAGTGCCCCTGTTATACAATTCGCTGCCTGCCGCTGTATTTTCTTCAGGTGTCTGAGGTATGTTGACTTTTCCACCGTCGGCCATCACACGATAATTCCGTAGAGTAGAATTGGACGAACTACAGTTACGTGGATCCAATACATCAAAGAGGATCAGAGACCACAAGTGCTGCCCAGCATCTGCTTGGATGCGTATAGTGCATTGGTGGCTTTCTTCACTCTCTTGTTGAAATTGACTCTCCATTATAGTTTGTTGTCCAGGACGACTTCTATATACTTCGTATGGGTTTTCGGAGTGAGGTGAATATTGTTTATTTTCGGTGGTATCGACGGTGGTATCTTCTACCTTTGCGTAAATAGAACAAAATTTGTTTTTTTGATGTTGAAGCTAAGGCTGACAGAGTTAGTCCATGTGAGAACCTCCTTAAATATGTGCTTAGACATTTCCCTATTATAATTATGCTTAGATCATCTGCATAAGCTGCTATCTTCGAAGCTCTACCTTCGAAGTTTTTGAGTAGTTCGTTAACGACTAGATTCCATAGTAAGGGCGATAGAACTCCTTCCCCCTCCCCTGGGGTGTAACACTCCGAACTTCCCTTTCCATGGTATTAGTGCTGCACTCAGCTTGAACACTTCTGCAATTCAAAAGATTGTCCAACCAGAGTTCGATTGCTGGTGGTGCCTCTATTACGCGTAAGCTATTATTATCCAGAAATGAACCAAGTGCATATTTTTTGTGGTGGAAGACTTTTTCTATGGGTGCTACTAGGGAGTATAATGCCGTTTTAATCGATTTGTCTTTCGTGTACGCGTGCTGGTTACTTGCCAAGAACTGGTTTGCACCGTTCCTTAGGTGCAAGTCTATCAGTTTCTCTAGAGCTGTAGTCCTTTGGATACAGGTGACTGCTCTTGCCTGATTTCGACAATACCCTTGCTAGTCTGTTCAAATCACAATTCATTTTCACAATTTTCTCTTTTTTTAAGCTTAAAGTTATTTATGGATAAAAAATTTCAATGTGATTTGGTTAACTTGCAGTCAATTGGATTTTTTGAGTAATTGAAGAATCCAGTAATTTAACTGGAAATGATGAGATTTTTATGAATGAATGAAGGTTATTGCTGACAAAAGATTTCAATAGGATTTTTCCAGCTGCCAGGTGCGTTTGTGATACTTTCTTTATTTATTATTTTTTCGTCACATAGAAAGTGCAAAAATTTTCATATATCAATGATGCAACTGGCAGTTGACCAAATCGAACTGGAATCTTTTGTACACGGATTAATTCAGTTTTGTCAGAAAGCCCAATACAAAATATAAAAACTCCTCGTACCTTGCAAAATTTCAAAGAAGTTACACTAGTCATCTTCTAGGAAACTTTTTCGTTAAGCATTCTATTATTAAAACAAAAAATTTAATTCCTCAGTTAAATAAATAAATTAAAGTTTTCTCTGTTTGCACTACTTTTAATCGTTCAAACCGGCACATATCGAAACGCAATAGGATTCATACAAAAATCAAAAGTTTTCCAAAATGTTCTGTAACGATTGTTTCGAAATATGAACATACTCTTTTAAATAGCTTGAAAAAGTAACAAAGTCACCAATTCAGTTTTGCTGGGTAGCTATCAACTCAAAACCACTTAAAATATTTGTCACTCGCAGTAACAAAAAAAAAAAAAAAATAGTGATTATAAAAAGTTCCACAAAAACAGAAAGATAACAAAAAATTTGGTAATTAGCTTGACTATTTGGATAATTCATTAGCTTGGAATCATTTCTCGTAATTAATACTTAGTTGCATGACCTTTGTTATCAATTCCTGCTTAACAACAACGAGGCATTGAGTGCACAAGATCGTGACACCTCTTCATAGGGGTACCAAATTCGTTCAACCTCTTTCCAAATCTGATGTTTGTTTAAAGATTTAGAGTCAGCAATGTCTTTTTTAACATCACATCACAAATTCTCAATCGGATCAACTCCTATTGATCGGAGCGATTCCGGCAACTGAGCGGGCCACTCCAAGAGCGTGATCCAATTGTCGAAGAACCACTTCTTCGCAAGTTTGATCGTATATTTCAGGCCGTTGTTTTGTTGATAAGCCCATATTAGCTGCATCTCCTCTTAGCATAGTTTCTTGTAATATTCTGACGTAAAGATGCTGATCCACTACTTCATCTCTACAATAAATTCGATCAACACCATAGAAAGAAAAGCATACCCAAACCATGACACTGCAACCACCGAGCTTTATGAATTTTTTTCGGTGTAATTCGGATTGTACTGATTATTTTTAGAACGTCTAACACATTGACGAGACCGTTTACCACCGTACATTAAAATTGTAGACTCCTCGGACCGTAAAATATTCCACCATTTTTAATTTGATAACGAAGAATGATCTTTTGCGAACTGAATTATTTTTTGGACCTGCTTCTTGGTTAAAAGAGGTACCTCACGAGGACTATTCGCACTCAAATCTTGGTCCTTAAGTAGTCTACTTAAAATACGAATACTTGCGTCCACATTAAGTTATTTTTTATTTTGTGCTGCAGATGGAAATGCATTGGCCTTGCAGTACCGTACAACTCGCTTAATCAATTTCACCGTTATAACTGCCTTGCGTCCATGTGTCTCTAGTTTTTGACTGTACTAAGAAATTGCAAATCGTGTTTGGTGAAGAATTGAGCACTGGTCGCTTTTCAGCCAAACTATTTTCTCGTCCCATTTCTGAAAAAAGTATACAACATTTAAATTTTGTTTTTATATCATAGAAACTGATGAAAAAAAATACTTATTTACTCAATACTTACTTTTTAATGTATTTATATTCAGGCCTCATGTATATTAATCATGAGTATTTTTTTGGCCCGGAATCGAAAAAGGGAAATTCCGTTTGAATATTGAATATTCAAATATTGACGGTTAATGAACGAATTTGCAAAAATTTACAAAAGTTCTTTAGCTTTATCTTAAAAAACGGATCTTCGCTTTTTCGAGTTCTGGCGAAAAGATCACTATTTAAAAAGAATGTAACTCCTTCCCATTTCTTCAAAATCTATAGATTTTTTCAAATAATTCTTACACATTACTCTCAAGAATTTCCCATAACAGAACCATCATGTTTTCAGTGGAAGATCATCAACCACAATACGAATTGGAAGATCATCAATATTACAATTTTACACCAAAAATTTGTTATTACAATTTTCTCAAAATGTGCTTGATGATTCAAACAGATTTTCTGTGTAATTTTAAAACTTTAAAATCGCACCACAAAAAAACTGAATATTAAGATATTCTTTGTTTCTTTTTTGTTTGTTTCTTTGTTGCCGACAAGGTGGTTACTTGTACTAAAAGTTTGAACCAATATAACTTTTTTGCTTATAAATAAAAGTTAACAATTTTTTTAGCAAAAGTCAAAACTTTTTCAAGAGCTTCAATCCTGCATCAACAAAATTTGTAATAAGGGGTGTTTTTAGAAAGTGATTTTGAGTACAAGATTAAGATGTCGTTGCAGTCCAATTTTTTCAACGATATAAAAAACTAAATAATCGCACTTCAAATAACCGAGTTATGGCAAAAACCTGTTCCGCTGTTTTTACCACGATCAAAAAAAAAAACATTTTTTTGCACCCGAAATTTTCTCAACATAACTGTTTAAATAAGGCGGTATCATTAATTTTTTGCTTTCCTCCATACACAGTGATACGGCTTAATGTAGGATAAGTAACTCAACCCAGTTATTCACACAAGATCAAAATCATTTTTGAAATATTTCTTATACTAGTCAAAAAGAAAGATAAATATACGTATAAACGAGTACATATTTATATTAATAAATTATAATAAAGAAACCTTAACTCAAGCGTGCAATATTTAATTTTAAATTTACAAAAAACTATTCGGTGAAAAAAAGGAAAACATTTAAAAATTCGAAATCCGAAAAGGTTATAAAATGTCGGAAATTTGCGGAATTAAAAACAAGCAGAAAACAGAATTGTCATTGAATTACTTTTAGAACAACTACAATTATTTAAAAAAAACATTGTAGAATGAGCCTAAAGATATTCGTATAGTAATTAATCGATAGAACCATCGATAGAATCAAATTCGATAATGTTGATAGTAGCAAATTATTGGATTGTTCAAAAAGAAAGTGCGTTTTTTAGGCAACACTGGTAACGTCAAAGATCTGTCATATGTTAATGTATACGTAATTCTTTGTGCTGAGCTGGTTATTTATATTTAAAACAAATAAATTAATTCAGTTTTTCCTGCTTTCCTTTGGAAGTCGTGTTTTAAAAGTGTTTTATGAATGAAAAACTTTGATGACACTTCAAAAAAAGCAACTGAAGTCAGACCAAAATTAGTGGAAGTTTATGGCGAAGATGTGACTAAAGAAAGCTAATTTCAGAAGTGGTTTGCCGGTTTTCGTGATGGAAATTTTTCAATCATGGATGCTCCTCGTTCTGGTAGGCCCTCAGAGGTTGACGACGCCAAAATCAAGACTCGGATTGTCTACAACAATATCAATAGAAAAAGAAACTGGTCCAAGAAAGATGAAGCGTCGGAGCGACAATCAAAAGAAGACATTCACCAGAAGAACGTTATGCTCTCAAATTGATGAGATTTGAAGGCGCCTGTCTACTTCCACAACTACTTCCACACACTAGAACTATAAATTCTAAAGTCTACTGTAGACAACTACATTAATTGAGCGATGCCATCTCCAACAGACTCGTCCTGAGCTGGTCAGTCGAAAGGGGGTATTCTTCCACCACGATAACGTCAGGCCAGGTTTGGTGATTCATCAAAAATTGCTCGTGCTTGGATGGGATGTTTTGCCTCATCCACCTAATAGTCCAGATCCTGCGCCATTGGATTACCATATGTTTCACTCCCTACAAAACTCATTGAATGGTAAAACCTTTGCAAAGTTTCTTTGCAGAGAAAAGTGGAGACTTCTACCTGTGCGAAATAATGAAGCTACCACTGATATGGGAGAAGGTGATCGAAAAAAACGGCGAATGCATAATTGATTGGTATTGATATGACCTAAAAAATAAATGGGTTTAAGTTGTTGATAAAAACCGTACTGACTTTTTGAACCACCCATTACAAAAGCAACAACAAAATATGAATGTCATTTGAAATAGAGTTAAATTCTGCATTAAAAGATATGCCCAACTTGGAACACTTCTTACCTACGTGGGCAATTTGAGAAGTCAATGACTTTTTGAATTTCCCACGTAGTAACTTTAAATGCAACACTGTCCCTGCCAATTACCATCCGTTAATAGAATACTGTCTCTTACCCAGCGTACACACGTGCAAGTGCAAGTTCGATGAACTCAATACATCTAAATATTTTTACTAACACACTCAAATTTTCGGACTTGCAGCGCTACTTGCAAGGAAGTTTCCTAGAAAAATGGTCATTTCAGCCCTTGAAAGGACTTTGACCGCGCTCTTTATGATCAAATGTGTTATGTGAATTGTGAAATGTTTGAACACAAATGATCGAGAACTGGACTTACATGTTTTATACACTGCGACCGACTTATGTTCTCAAGAAACTTTTCATGGCACTTTTTACTCTCTGAGGTTTGCCATTGTCTGCAGGGAGGTGACGGTCGAACAGAAACATTAATTCAATTGAAAAACTTTCTGTGTCAGGTGGAATTCGAATCATTTCGAAATCGAAATTTTTCCACTTGCTGCAAGTAAATGTCAGAAAAAGGAGATAAAAGTAATGTTTTTGTTGTGTTTTGTGGATTTTTCCGGGATTTCCGCAAATTTATACAAGAAGCAACATTAGTTACATGTTTTCCTTGTTTTCTAACTTATTCATTTCAAGCAATACTGCAATTGCAGGGAGATCCTTCGCATTCGACGACATTTTTAAATAAACTTGCACTTGCACATGTGGACGCTGAAGGAACTTCCAGCAAAATTCGAACTTTTTCGAAGACAACTTGTAAGTGATTACTTGCACGTGTGGACGCAGAGTTAAGTTTGTTTGTTACAGCTATAGAAAGCAGTCAATGTCGTGAATTTTAACGAAATTGAATGAAAGTAAATTTCGTGAGCTCATCAGGCATTATTTTTTGCTTGATAATATTAAGGGGACTCTGCACCATCAATTTCAATGGCTAAGAAGTGGTTTTACGCCGAACGTTCAAACCGCCCAAAAGAGGTCGTCACTCCTGAAATCGTCGATAAAATTCATGGAATCATATTGGACCTGAGGCAATAGTCATTTCAACGGAGCGGGAACATCACATTTTTCATGAATATTTTGGCATGAAAAAGCTATCCGCGCGATGGGTGCCACGATAACTCACACTCGACCATAAACGCAGCCGTTTGATCACTTTAAAGGAATGTTTGGCGATGTTCTACCGCGATCCGAAGGAATTTTTTCGTAACGTTTCGTAACGGTGAACGAAACGTGGATGCATCACAATACACCAACGACCAAGGAACAGTCAAAGTAGTTGACTTCTTCGGGTGAACGAGCAACAAAGAAGGCTTAGGTGGGTCTGTCGGTTTGTGAAGACTACCATGACAACGAACCGGCGCTCACGCAACAAAGCAACAAAGAAGGCTTAAGTGGGTCTGTCGGTTGTGAAGACTACCATGACAACGAACCGGCGCTCACGTCTGCAGTCACCATTGCAAAAATCCATACGTTGGACTACGAACTGCTAACCCATCCATAATATTCTGCAAATTTAGACCCCTGCGGCTATTTTCTATATCTATATCTGAATAAATTGCTAGACGGCAAGAGATTTGGGTTGAATGAAGAGGTCATCTTTGAAACAAACGCCTATTTTGAGCACCCTATTACTTGGAAGTAATAACAAATTAGAAAAATTCTGGATCAAAATAGTCGAGTCGCTCCATAATGAGTAAAAACAAAACTGTTCGATTAAATGCATTTCATTGTTGATACCCAAAATGAGCAAACGTTTTTTATAGAAGCTGAACGAAGCAAATGGACAACACATTTCTATCCATAAGAACGGAGTTTTTAGTGTCTCAACCCGTCACACATTCGTGAAGTTGTTATCGTCTCGTCTCGTCTTTTTTGATCAGCCCTTATCTATCTATATCTATATATATATAAAATTGTAAAAAAAAAAAATCTACATTAAATATTTTTTTGAAATTCTTTATGCGATGGACGTTTTGATTGACACTGAGTCCAAAAATCGCATTTTTAAAATTTTTGTCTGTCTGTCTGTGTGTCTGTCTGTTAAAGCATCACGCGAAAACCACTGGATGTATTTTAATGAAATTTGGCATCTAGGTTCCTTATATCCCCGGCCAACATATAGGCTACTTTTTATCCAGTAAAAAGGTTGGACCCGGCAGGGGACGCTGCGATCGAATTCCAGGCATTCGTTTTTTCAGCTTATCTCCGAAACCGTTCATTCGATTTGCATGAAAACTTGTATGAAGAGGTTCTCGGATACGCTGAGTTTTTTTGACTTATCTACTCTCTTCCATCTCAAACACAAGAGGGCGCTGTTGTACAAATACCAAAAAAAAACTCAAAGCAACTCATCCGATAAGTATGATTTTTATAAGTGGTTTTCGGGTGCGGTGAGTCTTTTGGCGCTATGTATTTTGCTATTTCTTGAATCCCAGAGGGCGCTGTTCTACAAAATACAGTAAGGCGTAGCAAAGCGCGAAGGCTGATAAATATCTTCTTTTCTTCTTTATTATATATATATAATATTAATAGTATATATTCAACTTTCTTTTTTCGCAAATCAGGATAGCTGATGCCGAATTCTGTGGTATTTGAGTACGCATCAACACATGCGCAAGTCAGTTGCTCCGTAAGTTGGCGTTGTTTTGACATTGCAGTTTCTATTTTCAATGCTTATTGAATTTTTGTCCAGTTTCCTCGCGAATTGCCAAAAATTCGTGTTTGCTCTGTTTTTTCTCAAAAATGTGCAATCTATCGAATACAATATAAAAATTGAAAATATATTTTTGCAAGCGATCGGCGGCACGCACACACAAATCACGATTTCCCTAACTTTTTCTTATAATTTTCAGATGTTAAAGCTACATTTTGCTCATTTCGCCAAAGTTACCGGCTTGAAAGATGCACACAAAAATTCCTTCTAAAGTTTGTGAAAAGTTTTTTTACGATAAAACGCTTTTTTGTCCCAAAAAATATTTTATTCAAATAGTTACTGCTTTCTCAAATTGTCCCTTATCTTCTTTTTTCTATACCAGAAAGTTTTTAAAATTTCAAATCGATTTTTCTCTTTTAACTTTGCTGCTCCCCTTCTCATATGTTCTCAAACAATTTTCGACACATTCCGTCAGATAAAAAAAAAAAGCAATTCGTCAAGGTAGAATGAAAAGAAGGCAGCATCACGTCTGATTGTACTCTTTGTACACAGTTGTGAGTTGTCGCTCTCAGCCGTGCGACTGCGTTCATTTATTCTACCATACAATTTGTGACATTTCTGATAATAAAACAGAATTTATTTATAAAGCTTTCATTACCAAAAATTAGAATAAATGTGCAATTTGAAAAAAACTCATATACACACCTACATAAAAGAAAATTATAATGAATTCAAAACATGTTCCTTTTAAGGAAACCTATGAATAATCGGTACTGGTTTTTGTTGTGATTACGTAAGTCAAACTTCAAATTTAACTACTACCCTATAAATAATTTCCATTTCCTCATTAAAGTATTTTAATCATTAATTAACTAATTAATAGATACAGCAATAAAAACTTGTAAATTCTTAAATTGAATTACTGGATTATTAAAACATAACAAGCCAAATTTAAAGCATTTTATATGCGAGTTCCCACTATTTCGGTGGTATATTCCTCGAATTTTTATTTAAAAAAAAAAAAACGCACACCTTGCGTGCTATAGTTAGGATATATTCGAAATTTAATATATTTGTTTTTGGACAGAATACTTATTATAACTGTATTGGAATGAATGAATAAATTAACTTATTTTCCATTTCCACTGTACTGAATTGTAGTTATTTTTTGTTAAATACCTACAGCTAAAGAAAAAAAAAAACAATATAAAAAAAAATAATGCAGGAAGCCGCACGGTCACCCAACCATGTGGTGCCTGGGTGGATAATGACGTTAGGTGCTAGTGTGTTTATTGTTGTTGGCTTTGAGCTTACGTTGGATTTTTATTAATTTTAATTTCGAAACCAGCGAATCTGAAGAAATAATTGCCGCACGCGATCTTCTTGCATATTTTTTTACTTCTTGCACTTGCACTTGAAAAGAGAAAGAAATATAAATAAAAGAGTTTATGTCTTTTAACAACAACACAAGCATGAAGTAACTTCTTGGAACTCAAACGCCGACTCTAATTCGCTTACTCTTTTTCCGATGTTAGTCTTTCCGCGAGCGAAATACTCGCAAAGTATGAATGAAAGTGAAATGGGCACCTGTTCTATATTGGTGCAAAAACTTGTATGGTTTGAACGTTATAAATATTGAAGTGTAGCGAATTGTGTTGGCATATTTATTTTAACATTCGAATAGTAACAACAACATCGACAAAAGTGGATTAATATAAAGTTCATAGCTGCAACAAGCTCTGTTACACTACCAACGACCTACAGCGAAAGGATTAAAGGATATAACATGAAATTCTTGGTACGTATTCCAGTTTGTGCTAACAAGTTAAAAGTGCTAAAAGTGATTTGAAAATAAAGAATAATAAAAGAGATGAATGTGAAAATAACAGCTAAAGAATCAAAACATGGGAAATGCTTTCGTGAAAAACGCTTAACTACAAAAAAACTATTACAAAATATCAAGAAAAAAGGTGTTTTATAAAATACTTCGCTACGCTCCGCATTTATCCCCTGCAAAGTGAGCGTAATACAGTGAGGCCACGCCACTATCCAACTATTTCTAACTATTGTGTGTCTGTTTGTTTGATGGTAATTAAATAAGTGCTCACAGTGACTGCCGCTTGGTCCAATAGACCCAACATACCAAGGGTGATATTTCACTATCAAAGCATGTACAATTCTGCAATTTTAATGGTTTTTAAAATAGTGGATGGAGTTATAGTGATCTCTCTCATTTTTCGTGAACTTTCTGAAAGAAACCATTTAAACTAAACTTCCAAATTTTAGTCTTATATGGTAAAAGTCCTGAGATACATTAAATTTATTTTTATTTATAGCAATATCCGGCCCGCGTTGCTATGTCTAAAACCAATACACAGCTGTGAAATTGAAGTGTTTTTTTATATTTATATTATACTAGCAGGACCCGGCTGTTCGAGGCTTCGCCACGGTAAAATTTCATTGATTTTCATTGATTTGTGGGCGGTTAACGAGGGCATGGAAACCCATTCTTGGTACAATTGCCGAAAGTTACCATACAAACGAAATTACCAAATTTTAGTCACATACAATCGAAACAGTCGGAAATATTGCATTTTTATTGATTTGTGGGCGGTAAAAGGGAGCGTGATTAAAACTAAGTATGCAATTACCTATTATAGGGCGGAAGTAATACACGTTTTCAGCTTGAGCGATGTCCGTTCAGCCGTTAGGATTTCTATAAAAGTCAAACAAACAAACAAACAGATAATGATTTTTATTAATTTAGATTATCTATAATATTTGGTAAAAGTTGCTTTACTTGCTGGGTTCCATTACAAAGTCTTGGAGGTTTCAAATTGCGCAATAACATAATAGGCAGATTAAAATTAAATGTAATGAATTAAAAAATTCCCTTGGAAAGTGAATCACATCATCTTCATTAACAATCGTATCGATTGACTTGTTCATCCACATCTAAATTTTCATCCACATAACCATGCGGCTGATTTTTGACGCAAATTTTCGATATCTTGGTAAACATTTAAATCCAAATTGTCTTTAGTCGAAGCGCATTTACCCAATGTATCTGAAACATGAAGCAATCCATTGTCAAGAGCAATATTCCTTTTCCTATTTTTAGTAAAAGAGCTGCAAATATAGCGGCATCGTGATCTCCTCTTAAATGGACACGCATATTTGTTGTCAGTGGAAGTTTCTTGACATATTGATACACGTTTGATTTCTTCATGATAACTCTTAGGCGTTTTCCACACGGAGAAACGGAAATGTAACCCAACTGCAATACAATTGCTTAGAAAGTTGCAAGCCACTGCAATTCCAAACATTATTGCAACCTATGCTTTCAGATGAGCAAGTCACGCACAACGCAACATTGATCTCTCATTTCAGCTAATAATTAAATAAGCAGCGATATTTCTCTACTTCTTCAAATATAAATTTGTTAACTGCTCGCTCATTGCTGCTTCCTGTATTCAAAATAAAAAACATAAAACACAATTTTTCTGAATTTAATTGATACTTTTTTCGACTTGAAGTATCACACAATTGTTTTAAATTATCAAGAAAAACACAAGTCGCTGATATAAATTGCAGCGAGCTGTGTTGCATAAAACTTATCGTAAACGTGTTCCCAACTAGTTGTAAAAAAGTTGCTTCATCTGAAGGTTCCGGTTTGCTTACGAGGGCTAGCAACATTTGCTGATGTTGCATTGTTTTTCAATTGCTCTGTGTGACAAAGGCCTTACTGTATCAGCACGGGTGGCTTTAACTACAATCGGTAGTGTTTGGCGGAAGTCGTCAGAGAATAAAAAAGTTATACCACCCATCACACGACCTGATGACCTAACATCTTCTAACATGGTATTAACAGCATCGATATGGGCCTTATGTATCATGGTGCATTCATTCCAAACAACTAATGGTGCTTCTTTGAGTACTTTTGCAATAGCACCGCTTTTACGAATTGAGCATGAATGTGTCGTTTTGCATGGTGACACTGAAAGCCGCAACTTATATGTTGAGTGAGTAGCTCGACCGCCACTTAGAAGTGTTGCTGCGATTCCGGACGATACTACTGCAATTGCAGTTTTTCGTACATGACGAACTTTACCAAGAATTATATTAGCTGGGAAGGTCTTACCAGTACTACAAGGGCCATCAATAAAAAATTTTTGTTGTTACACTTCATTATTCGTTACACTTTGTAATATTTTGTTGTAGACATTTATCTGTTCTGAAGTTAATTTTAGTTCCTCCTCAGATATATCTACTTCAGTATTATCTCTTTGGGGTTCTGGCAAACTGAAATCTTTTAAACGTTTTCCAAGCATGTAAATCGTACTCTCAATCGAAGCCAAGCCCTCGGTAAAAAAAGTAACGTATCATTGTAAGGTATTTCCTGATTATTTTAACGTGAGCGATGTCTGTGCAAAATATCATCGCAAAAGTGATTTTTGAAATCGTTTAATAACTGTAACGCGTTGAACATTTGGCAAAGAATCAGCATTATTGCAAACACCTCTCTGAGTCGGAAAACTTTTTCAGAGATGTCGGTATCAGACAGTGCATTTCTCCAATGGTCGTTACTTTCAAGAAGACCTAAAGCTTCGCATGCCACGTGGCATGTGGGATGCAACACACCATCTACAGTGCCTAAATAAGTGAAACTTGTTTGAAACTCTTTATGTGTTCCAACAGAAGTCGAAGGTAAAAGTATTCAGAATAATAACAGTGATTCGTGTAAACTCTACTTAGAGCCGAATCTCATTTAACTTCAACCCATCCTTCAACATTTTATGCTCGTTTCCGTAGATTCTATTTCTTTAGTGTTCAAGATAATATGAAGAAACTTGGCTGCAGAGCAAGGTCTTCGCGAAATCATCACTCGAACATAGTTTAGAAAACGCAATTAATGTGATTTCAGGTATTTCTTGAATCACTCTTGGTATGTTTTCTGCAGTAAAATATACTCTATGTCCTTTTTCCAAATGCACTGCCAAGTATATCAATGCAGTATAGAGTTCATGAAAAGTTATGGTAAAATTAATATGTTAAGCAGACTCTCCAAGACCGTGTACATAGCATTTAATAAATTATTTTTTTAAGTAAAAAGAATATGAATTAATCCTTCTTTGCTATTAATTCAATTCAACTCAAATTAGCTCTATCCGAACAAGGTAGGGTACTCTAGTGATTTATAATTATTTATGAATAGGCTTACAACAGCAACGCCCATTTTAATGATACTTGCTGACAGTCAGAAAAATTACCAAATTTTAGTCCAATACAGCCTAAACCATCTGAAAAAAACATAATTTTTATTTTTTTGTGGGCGGTAAAAGGGGGTGTGGCAATCCACTTTTCGTACAATTGCCGACAGTCAGCAGATAAACTTAACTACGAAATTCTAGTCTAATACGGCAAAACCGTCTGAAATATAGCAGTTTTATTGATTCGTGGGCGGTAAAACGGGGCGTGGCAAAATGTATATAGCCTATGTTCAGCACAGTAATTTAAGGAAACGTTTAATATAGGTTTTATAAAAATCCGTCGAGTAGCTTAGGAGTCTATTCGGAACATACATACATACATACAAACAAACAAAAATATTATATATATTTTGAGGTGTGTTTTTTATACACAATTTTTTTTTATTTGGTGAATAAATATTTGTTTGTTGGTGTCCTAATTCGAGAAGAGGCAACGTGAATTGACCGTGTGAAAAACAAAAATTTTTCAAGTATAAATAAGTTGTTGTCTTCGCAAGGCAAGATGCAAAGGAAACTACAGCCGCTTGAAGTCGAAAGGTAAATCGCTAGAAATCATCAGTATACGTTAAATCAGCACGTATTCCCCTTTGAATTTACCGTCTTTAATTGCCAGTTTATAACAACATTGCTCTTTATAAAATACAATTTACCGTTGATTGAGTTTGACATTTAAATAGTTTTCAATATGATTTTGAGCACAATTCCCATGGCTCACGATTCCCCACTTTCCCCTACTTTTTTTTTAATTGTATTTGGAATTTGTAGTTTTGGAAATGTCGCCGAAGCTGGCCGCTGCCATTCACCGTAGTACCTTCAATTCTCGCTGCTTCGAACCTAAACTATACACAAGCAGCGATTCATTATCGTAACTTTGCCACCTTCATGCATTCTCTTCACTATATATACTTTTTGGCCGAGCACACAACTGTCAAAATGAAATTTCTACCATTGAGCGGAGAGTCACTAGACGAATGCCAGAAAACGTAATGCTTGAGTTTTTGTCCAACGCTTGATTTCACTATATAATTTTCATATCGCGGGCTATATATGAAATCGATTCTAAAGGAGTAAACTTCAAAAACATACACTTGAGTGTATGAGAACACTGAGGCAAGTATATTATCTTCTCTTCGGACGATTGTGCTTATAAGTACAACAATTTTTATTTAATTGGCTCAAAACTTTCTGGGAATATTTTAAAGGTATATTCAAAAAATGTAAAAAAACTTTAGTGGGCCCTTAACGGCTCCTCACAAATAGAAAATGCACATCACCAAACGACTAATAATGCAATTTTTACACTTTCCACGCAAAAGATCGATTGTTGGATGGCTTTTATGACGCGGCGCACCATCCTGTTGAAAGCACATGTTGTCCAAGTCCATTTCTTTGAAAATAAGCCACAAATGACCTATCGAGAGGAGTGGAATCGCGACTCGATTTTATATACCGATAATATCGATAATATCGGAAGAAGTGGACCGCGATACGACTAACAAATATTTAAAAAAAAAACTAAAGCTTGGTTTTGCCAAAATTATTGGGTGCTTGTTTAAAATAAATTTTTATATATCGCACACTAAATACAAAACAGTCACAACTCAAAATTTACAAATTTTTACTTTTTAGTGTAAAACTATTCGTATTGATCATAACTTTGACTGTAACACATCAAATACATTTTGTACACATCTTCTTTCTCTATTGTTTAAAAAATAAGTTGTGTGTCATTGCTTCGTATGGAGTTCCTTCAAAAATAAAATTGTTTTTTGCTTTACATAGAAATTTAAAAATATTCATTTTGTATTTAGTGTGCGATATGTTCTCATTAAAAAATAAAATTAATTTTTCCACAATACAGAAATAAAATGAACGTAAATATTCCATTCACTTATAACTAAGGTAGTTACAGTATGAGCAGACTCGATACAGTACATGTTACGCCATCTCTTGCAAATCCCACATTTGCAAGTTATATATATATATTTTCATTGCAACACTTTTAGACCTTTTGACATTAAGATCTGTGTTTGTTATCTGTATGTCTTCATCTTTCCAGCTTTATTTGTTCATTTGAATCATTGTACCACACGATACAGTCGTCGTAAGTTCTTATTAATACCTATAATGTTTTAACAATACCGATGCAATTGAGATATTACAATTGGCGTCTCTGGTCTCAACCACTTCCCCGAATATTGCAATCATTATAGCTTTTTTTTACTTTTTATAAGATTTCAGTAATTATTTAAGGGTTAGTTTTCTGTATTTTTATTTCTTTTTATTTTTATTTATCTTTTTCTACAGTTTCTTGGCTCACCACTGCTACTAGTGCTTCTACTATTTACAGATGGTACAACAGCAACGAGAGAATCAGTAGAAAGTCCTAAAGATGAAATTAACGAATACATCGTGCACCATCACAACTACGCTGAACAAAAGTTGGAGCATCAAGATGGTGACTTACAAGCAGAGGAATCAACAAAAGTGGAAGTACAACTCAAACCCAATCTGCCATCAAATAATAATCAGCGTGATAAACGTGGAACCACAAAATATCGTAGCCAGGTAGTTAAAAAACCAGTGCGCAACAAGCGCAAAATCATCATTAATGTACAGAAACCCAGACAAAAAAAGCACGCCCTACATGAAGGTGAACGGGTTTATCGCACATATGAGGAAACTCACGAGCACATACAGGACAATTTAGGGAATAATATGGAAATACAAGAGGAGAGTCTTCAACAATTCCCGCAGGTTGCCCAACAATACGAGTCGGATATTACACAACATTTTGAAGATCCGTTTGTAGAAGAGACACAGCAACATCATCATAACCTGGATGAAGAGTACCATCAACATGAGGCACAACATAAGCACTATGAGCAACACCATCATGAGGCACAACATAAGCATTATGAGGAGCACCATCATGAGGCACAACATAAACACCATGAAAAACACCAGCATGAGGCACAACATAAGCATCATCAGGAACATCATCATGAGGCACAACATAAGCACCAAGAGCAACATCATCACGAGGCACAACATAAGCACCATGAGCAACATCAACATGAAGCACAACATAAACATCATGAGGAGCATCAACATGAAGCGCAACATAAACATCATGAGGAGCACCAACATGAGGCAGAACAAAGACATCATGAGGAGCACCAGCATGAGAAGCATGAAAAAATCAAGATTAAACATCATCATCACCATCATCATCATAATCATGTCAAAGAAGTCATCAAAACGGTGCCCGAACCATATCCAGTGGAGAAAATAGTACGTGTGCCGTTTGAAAAAATTGTAGAGAAGATTGTACACGTTCCCAAGCCCTATCCAGTGGAAAAGATTGTCGAAAAAATTGTCAAGGTACCCGTGGAGAAGGTGGTGCACGTACCGAAGCCCTATGCTGTGGAGAAAATAGTAGAAAAAAAGGTGCCCTATCCAGTGGAGAAAATTGTCCACGTACCCGTTGAGAAGATTGTTGAAAAAATCATACATGTACCGAAACCATACCCGGTGGAGAAGATTGTAGAAAAGTTGGTGCACATACCAGTTGAGAAAGTGATCGAGAAAATAGTACATGTTCCGAAACCCTATCCGGTGGAGAAAATTGTGAATAAAATAATACATGTACCAAAGCCCTATACAGTAATTAAACCAATGCCTTACCCGGTGGAGATTAAGGTGCCAGTGCATATTGAAAAACATGTTCCATATCCAGTGGAAAAGAAGGTGCCTGTACCATATAAAGTTGAAGTGGAGAAGCGAATTCCAGTGCCCTATAAAGTAGAAGTGGAAAAGAAGGTGCCGGTCTACATACACTCACATTCACCCTATAAATACGAAAAACCCGATTATAAGGAACACCATAACTTTCATAAGGATTCAGATAAGAAGGATGACTACGAGGAGTATAAAGAACACCGTGAGTTAGTGCACGATTTATCGGACTATTCAACCAATCATAATGCAAATTTTGCCAAGTATCAACAGCATCAGCAGCAAATGCATCAACAGCAACAATATCAACATCAGCATCAACAACAGCAGCACCAACAACAGCAGCAATATCACAAACACCAACAGCAATATCACCAGCAACAACAACAAAACCATCAACAGCAACAGCAATACCATCAGCAACAAAACAAAGAGCATTATTTGCAACAGCCCCAACAACAATCCTTCCAGCCATCCAACATTAACACCCAGATATCGTCAGCAATTCGTACTGAGCTGCTGCAGCAGCAACTTCAAAACTTTGGCTATCAAAAGCCATCCACTGATCTCGAACAATCCACCTCCGAAAGCAAACAGATACCCGTTGCTGTTTCCAGTTCCAATACATCAGCGAACTCCTTCAAAATTCATGTAGAGGATGATAGCGTTACAGCTGACAGCACACCCGTGGAAGCCAAAGCAAGTGCCGACTTACAACCACAGGCATCTACGCATGCAGTAATGGCTCACCTAACGCAACCATCTGTTGCTCTGCCATTTCAAGTATTCCGCCTGCAGCCAATGCCATTTCAACAGCCGCTCGCCTTCTCGATTCCTCTCACTGGCAAACAGCAACAACGCTAAAGAAATAGACTTCAGCGTTGAGGTCTTTTAGCAAATCTTGTAAAATATTTTGTTTTTCTTGTTTTAAATTATTACAATATGTACATTAAATTTTTAATTTATTTAAAATACTATTAAAAACTGTTTTATTTTAAAGAAAATTAAAATAATTTTAGATAAAAAAAAGAACTCCGTTAATGTGACTTATGCAGTCAAAATTTTTTTAGATTTTGGTCTTAGGTCGATTTTAAGTCAGCATTGATGGAACCAAACTGCAGTTCAAGGCGTACATTTTTAAGTGGTATCTCGACTTCATCGTTCCAGTACGATGTTTTTACGATATTTTTACGATATTTTTTCACCAATGCTTTTGCCAAGCTATGTCCAAAAAACTAACAGCATTCTTCAGATTAAACTCTTTTAAACTTGCTCCAAATTGTCATTGTTTTCTAATAAAAGAAAAATCGTCGCAGTACTTATTTTCTGTATTCAACTTTTATATTTTGTATAAAATTTTGGTCCAAAGGCTATAACATTGCCGTACAAATCGGTGGTTAAAAAAGCACTTTGAAGTTTGGGTTAAAGTTAATACTTCCGCTGAAGGATGTGAAGGAGTATTGCTTAATATTAACCCTAGAAAGATAACCTACGTCATAATGACGTATGCTTTTAACATGTTTTGTACTATCTCTTCAAATAGGGTTATCTTTCAAGGGTTAATAATGTCCTTAATGGTCTCTTCATCTGTGTTAGAAATTTTTTACATCTATATATATATAAAATTGTAAAAAAAAAAAATCTGTACATGAAATATTTTTTGAAATTCCTTATGCGATGTGCGTTTTGAATGACGCTGAGCCCGAAAATCGCATTTTTAAAATTTTTGTCTGTCTGTCTGTTAAAGCATAACGCGAAAACCACTGAATGGATTTAAATGCAACTTGACATCCAGGTTCCTTATATACCCGGTCAACATATAGGCTACTTTTTATCCAGTAAAAAAGGTTGGACCCGGTAGGGGGCGCTGCGATCGGGTTCTAGACATTCGTTTATTCAGCTTATCTCGGAAACCGTTCATCCGATTTGCATGAAAATTTGTATGTAGAGGTTCTCTAATACGCTGAGTTTTTTTGACTTATTTACTGTCTTCCATCTCGAACACCAGAGGGCGCTGTAGTACAAATATTTTAAAAAACATCGAAAAACTCCTAAGCCATTAATCCGATTTACATGAAAATTGGTATATAGAGGTTTTCGAATACGGTGAGTTTTCATGACTTATCTACTCTGTTCTATCTTGAACACCAGAGGGCGCTGTTGTACAAATGTTTAAAATACGTCGAAAAAGTACAAAACCGTTCATCCGAGGGTAGGGCAGTTTCCCCCCTGATATGTATGTGTATATGTATTATAATATATTATACATAAATACAAATATAAACTTTACTTACTTACTTAGGTGGTCGTAACAACCCGTGCCCGGGTTTCGGCCGACCTCATCAGCTCTCGCCAGGCGCCTCTGCTTTGCGCGCGCCTTCTCCAATAGGATACACCAAGTGCGGTTAGGGCTTCCTCAGCCTGGTCCATCCATCGGAGGCATGGTCTCCCTCGTCGTCGTTGACCAGCGACCCTCGCCTCGAGCACCTTTTCCGCTGGAGCTTCGTCGTTCATACGATGGACATGACCCAGCCAGCGTAGTCGCTGCACAGTTATACGCCGAACTACGTCAATGTCATCATAGAGCTCATACAGCTCGTGGTTCATTCGGATGCGATAGTCATCGCCGACTCGAACAGGACCGAAGATTTTGCGAAGAACTTTTCTCTCGAACACCCCCAGAGCGGCTGCGTCAGTTTGCGAAACTACCCATGCCTCAGCGCCATAAAGCAGCACAGGTAGAACGAGCGTCTTGTAGAGTGTTAGTTTTGTCGATCGAGAGAGGGCTCTGGAACTTAGTTGCTTACTGAGCCCGTAGTAGCACTTATTAGCAATTATTGTTTTTCGCTTTATCTCCAGGCTGATTTCGTTGTTGGTATTAATGGCGGTGCCAAGGTAAACGAACTCCTTGCTGCCGGATGAAACGTGGGAGTCTAAACGCCACGCTCCCTTGTTTGTAGACAGCATATACTTTGTTTTACACTCAGTTATCGTCAAACCCACTTTGGTTGATTCCTTTTCGATAGCTGCGAAAGCAGCGGTAACATCTCTCTTGGTTCTGCCGACAATATTAATATCATCAGCGTACGCAAGGAGCTGGACGCCTTTGTAGAAAATGGAGCCATTACGATGCACACCGGCCTTTCATCACCGACAAATATAAACATGTATACATATACATGGGCGTATCGTGGGTATGGCAGAGGAGGGCAGTTTTCCCCCCAGATGTGTATATACATATATATATTATACATATATACATATATAAACATATATACATATACATGGGCGTAGTGACGGTAGGGCAGGGGATCGCAGATGCCCCTCTGATGTGAATATGTGTATACATGTATATATTATACATATATTTAAACACACAAATATGTATACATATGTATATATATATATATATATATATATATCCCCCCAAAAGGGAAAGGATACATATATAAGGATATATAAGGATACATACATACATATATATATATTTATATATATATATATATACATATATATATATATACAGCGGTGATATATATATATATATGTATATGTATACACACATGTATACACACATAGATGGAGCTAAAGAAGTTTTACTTCAGTCGTGTGGTCTAAAGCAGACTCTTATTTTTTTAATGTGATTCCTGGAGCACCAGAGGGCGCTGTAGTACAAATTTCTTAAGAACTGGTAACACTCCAAAACCGCTCATCTGATTTGGATGCAAATTTTGTGTATAGGGATTTTCGAGTATGGAAAGGGCTTTGGTGGTATTTTTTTTTTTTTTGTTCGAAAACCAGAGGGCGCTATTGTACAAATACTACAAAAAAAGCTCTAAACCACTATCCGATAAGTATGATTTTTATAAGAGCTTTTCGGGTGCGGCGATTTCTTTGCGCTATGTATTTTGCTATACATTGAACACCAGAGGGCGCTATTCTACAAAATACAGTAAGGCGTAGCAAAGCGCGTAGGGTGATATAGATCTTCTTTTCTTATTTATGTGTATTTATATTCAATATTATATAGAATAGTTCTATCGGACCTGGGCGCATACAGCGCCATTAGATCTGTCTCAAGAGGTACGCCTCAAGGAGGTGTTCTCTCTTCACTCCTCTGGAATTTGGTAGTAAATGACGTACTGCTATCTCTGGAGAGAGATGGACTTGTAGTGGCAGCCTACGCCGATGACCTAGCAATCGCAGTCAGAGGCAAGTTTCCTACTACTCTATGCGACATTATGCAAAGAGCCCTTTGCAGACATGAACAATGGGCTAAGCCCTGTGGCCTTGGAGTTAATCCGGCTAAAACAGAGCTAGACCTATTTACCAGGAAATATAAAATTCCGTCCTTAACACCAATCCAATGGGTCTGTTCTGTCCCTTGCGAATAACGCAAAGTACCTGGGACTCATACTAGATAGAAAGCTCAGCTGGAAGTTGGAAAAACATAGCAGAGCGCACTAAAAAAGCCACAGTGGCACTTTATACTTGTAAAAAAGCCATAGGAACATGATGAGGGTTTTCGCCTCGTATCGTTCACTGGCTGTATACTGGGGTCATAAGACCTATTCTCCTATATGGAGTAGTAATATGGTGGCCGTCCATAGACAAGGTCACATATATGAAACAACTCCAAAAAGTGCAGAGAATGGCATCTAAATGCATCAGCAGTGCTCTGAGAACAACACTGACTGCAGCCCTAGAGGCCATACTTCATCTTTTACCACTGGACCTGGTTGCCAAACAGACAGCAGCCTGTTCGGCGACAAGACTTAGAGAACTGGGAGTATGGAAGAGTATGACAACGGGTCACTCATCCATAATTAACAACTTCAAATTCATTCCATCAAGAACTGATTACTGCAAGCCCTCGCTTTCCTTCGAAGGAAGGTATGGTACGCTTATTCCGCCTAGAACATACTGGGTCAATGGTGCACCATGGAAACGAGGGTGTCTATATTTCTATACAGATGGATCAAAATTAAACGACAAGGTCGGGTATGGGGTCTACTCAAAAGAGCTTGGAATATCTCTGGCTAGTAGGCTTCCTGACCACTGTAGTGTGTTTCAAGCCGAATTGATGGCAATAGGGGAGGTTGCATCATGGCTTTCAAAAAACGTTGTCTCTAAACGGGAAATTCATATCTTCTCTGATAGTCAGGCTGCGATGAAATCGTTGGAACAAGTAGCCACAAACTCTAAAGTAGCCAAAGAATGCCGTGCTTCATTAGGGGAAATGTCGAACTATTTCAGCATCAACCTAATATGGGTACCTGGGCATAAAGGCATAAAAGGTAATGAAAAGGCAGATGAGCTCGCTAGAAATGGGACACAAGCGCCACTATTCATGGTGAACCCACCGGGTATCCCGTTAGCGACTCTCAAGCTGCTAATCAGTAACAATATCATATCGAAAGCCAACACTAGGTGGGCTGAGCTCTCTCTCTCACATGCAGAGCATCAAGGCTTATCTGGCCGAGAGTCCTCCTCTCGCTGGCAAGACCAGAACTAGCCACAATAGTGGCTGTCATCACAGGGCACTGCTTGATAGGCAGACATGCCTACAGGTGAGGAGTTATCTCAAATGACTTCTGTAGAAGCTGCAGGGACGAGAAAGAGAAAGAAACCATCTCCCATCTTCTGTGCTCCTGTCCTGCGCTAGCCAGAAGAAGGCACAAATATTTAGGCTCTTTCTTCTTTCATGAGCTTGACGACCTGCCAACGACAGATGTCATGCGTCTAAAGGGGTTCATCAGAAGCTCAAGTGGGTTCCATTATTAATAAAAGCCTGTGTGCAGCGGTATCACAATGGACCTATCTGGTCTAAGTGAGCTGGTGTATGTATTTCATTTACACCGGCTGCCGCCTCTACCTAACCTATATTCAATATTCTTATTATATCACTCATAACATGATATTAATTTCAAAACAATAGAAATTCTTAGTAAAATGAATTTTTTAACTTATCATTGGCTGCATTCCGCCAAGGCGAGCGCTCAAGAAAATTCGGGTGAGTGGCTACACTTTTGACAGCGCTGGCAGCTGTCTATGCTCGAGCGATGTGCATTTTACGTAGCGAAATAAATTACGCTACTTCTACTCAACAGTTGCAAGTTATGTCATTTAACAGCTGTTTGCGCTCCAATTTGCATGAATTTGCAAACACTCAAATGAAACCCTTAAGATAAATGCAAATTTTCGTGGCTTGTGCTATTTTTAATGTTTTAAACTATCCTTTGCACCTTGCAATGGTTGAATGAGGTCCGAAATGTGCTCCTTAATAGCCATATCAAGATCATCATCCATTAGCATCTCTAGCACTACGTTTTGCATTAAGTAAACCTTAGCAGAAAGAAATTAGGTTTTAAATTAAACAAAACAAAACAAGCGAACAAGCTACGTCAAACGTCAGTTGTCAACAGATCTGACGTTCAACGTAGCAACGCATTCAGAGAAATCCAGCGTAAAATGATCCATCGCTACAATAGCGCTCGCCTTGGCGGAATGCAGCCAATGTTACCTACTACAAGAAAAAATGATCAGAAATTTAAAGTTTTGACTTTCGATGCAAGTTGCTATGCTGTTTTTGAACACATTTAACTCAATTATTTTTTGTCTGAAACGTCAATAAAAGTACCTACTTTATAAAAATAATAATAGCAGTTAGTTAGTTAGGCTTTTATATTTTTCAATTTTTGTTCAAGAAAGGTCTATAATATTTAATGTTTCTTTAAAAATGGCGCAAAAGTTTATATTGCAAAAATAATTTAAATTCCAAATTGTATCTTTTACTCAATTTCATTGACATATTAAACGCTACAGTAAAATTACGACACGAGGTCAAAAGAGAACATTTTGAATCGAATAAAATGTAAAATTTGAAAATATACTTTTGCAAGTGATCACGATCACTCACATCACGATTTTCCTAACTTTTTCTCATAATTTTTAGATGTTGAATCTACATTTTGCTTATTTCACCGAAGTTACTGGTTTGAAAGATGCACACAACATTCCTTCAATAGTTTGTGAAAAGTTTTTTCAAATCGACGATTGAATTCAAAAATTATTTATATCAACTCCCGAGTAAAGCCGGGTATCCAGCTAGTCTGTAATAAAATAATTTTTACGCCAATCGAAAAAAAGTGCCGTTGACCATCCATCCCTTTTTAGATGCTTTATATAGCACTAGTATTTTAGCATTTTTGAAGCTCTTGGATTTACAGATTTACCAATTACGAAAAGAGGCAATTTATGGGTTCCTGCATCATTTGAGCACGGTGTCAGGCGATCTTTGGAAGTTTTTCTCCCTGGGACTGATTTTTTATTTACATGCACCTGCATTATAAGCTTGTTCCTCACACAAATCGAAAAACATGATTTTTGGAGGTTATTTAAAAATGGTTGGCCAAAATATTTTGGGAATCGTCATAAAATAGATCAAGGTTCACTTTTAGTCGGTGGCAATGATAATTTTTTTTCGAGGCACCCTAATGTACACACTTGAATACGTACGTGAATAAGTATTCGAATAACAAAAACGGTATGTATTACAGTTTTAACATAAGTTTTGCATATTAGGGAAGTGTCCGAATTATTGGAGTGTCCGGATTGGCGCGTCTCCGGACTAGAGAAGTTGTACTGTATATAATTTAAATTGCACAGAAGTGCCCACATCGCCAGGCAGTTTTTTAACAGGCCTACAGATTGGCAAATCCAGAAAATGGAACCAGAGGTGAAAATTGAAAAGTTATTAAAAAATTTAATTTTAGAATGTTATCTCGGAGAAACATTTATATATTCATACACATTTATAAGCATAAACATTTATAAGCAATTTATATATTCATTAATTTACCAAGATGATCAAATTACAAAAAATGTTTTTGTTTTATTAAAAATGATGAATGAATAAATGATAAGGATAATAATGAAATTATTGAGGCAAGGAAAGAAAAATATATCGTCGTTGGGCGTTTAATACCGCGTATCAGCCACATGCAATACCGCGTTTATTGCAAAAAGGCCAAAATTGAAATTTTCATTTTAATTCAATTTAATTTATTAATAAAGGGCGGATTTTCCCTTATTCAAATACCGAATTCCGAAGCTGTGCGACCTACAGCTCCAAAGGGAGATGACATGCTCTTGTCTAATGCCTGCCCATTGGTTCGATCGGCACCAAACTCAAGACACTCTCGAGACTTTGCTACAGTTTCCCTGAATAATTGGTTTGGCGATTTCGGAGTCTATATCTGACATACACGCCCACATATATAAATACATTAATTTTTATGTATGTATATAGATAGATTATACTCAACAAAAGTCTTCGGTCGATTGATAGCAACGATCACTCTTTTCATAAAATGCCTCAAAAAAATCTTCCTTTGAAAATATTATGGAAGCACTTCTGGAGAATGACCCAATTACATGCATATGTTGAAAGAATGCCTTCTGGGCATAAAAGCAGAAGGGATGGAATTCAATACTTTCCCTATCACTTTACCTTCTTTTGGAAGCACTTTTTTGCTGGTATGTTAATCGCAATGACACACAGACTTAATTGATTTCATTTTTACTGAAATCGGCTCAGCTGTTCACGTCTTATTATGTTTTTTTTTTAAATAAGGTGAGCGAGTCAGGCAGACCTGGTAAACTGCAAATCTGCAAGCTGCAAATCGATTAAGCCGTTCTCTTCTTGTTATATTTCTCAATATTGTGTGCGTTTCTAAATAGTGTCATCTAAATGCAATCAGAATTGCTTGATTCATATTTTGTTCAAATCGATTCAGTCGTTCACTTCTAATTTGGTTTTTTAACGTTAGTAGGCTTAGCAGGTAAGCATGGACAATTTCGTTTTCTCATCTAAATCTAATACAAAACCATTTTATACCTTTTTCGTTCAAATCGGCTGATCCGTTCTCGTGTACTTTTTTTTCAATATAGGGAATTTTTATATTTTTTCAAATAAAATAACATCGCTATATTTCTTGCTATTTTATTCCAATGCCCTAGTACCCATGTTTACCGAGATAAAATTATTTCTTTATAGTCCACGCCCCTTTGACTTATTCCGCAAACTTTTTCTACTTTGTTTGAAAATTATCCTACTCACATCTGAACCAAATTCCAACACCGTAGTACCCATATTTAGATATAGGGATTTTCAAATATTTCCCCATATGCACCATTACGCACAAATACATGTTCAAATATCTAAACTAGTGTGGGCCAGCACCTATGCACGCGTGCATCGTGAACCCTCCCTGAAGGAAAATCAACTAATTTAAAAGTAGTTGATAAAGTAGTCTTTTGTCAACCACAACTAGTTGAAATTCTGACTTGTTTCCATACAACGAACTAACTTAATTTGTATGGTGATGTCCGCTAAATAAGTCAATTGACTGTCGTCTGCATATATTTTCAACTACTTGTTAAATTAGTTACATTTAAATTATTTTTTTAATTGCTTTAAAATAACCAACTGAAAACTATTACTGATGGCCAAAAGTTAATAATATTTGATGAAATAACATGGTTAAATATATATAAGCTTGTAATCTAAAAAAAATTTTCAATTAAAACATGCCAACATCAGAGTAGTTGCCGTCTTAATATAAATCAAAGTAGTTTATCAATCACTGGTTTTTAAGTAGTATTTCAATTACTTCATATATTGAAGTGGGCATCCACTTAATATAATTAATTAATTATATATAATTAATATAATTCCTTAATATAATTCAAAGTAGTTCATATACTAGTTTATTTTAAACTAGTTTTTTAATTAGTTGTTTTTAAAAACAAGTTAGTTTGTTCCTATAGGGTCTCATATGTGTGCATACTAGCACACAACTGAAAGAACAGTCCAAGTGTTTTTTTGGCGGACACTGGTCTAAACTCATGAACCAATGCACATACAAAGACCGTTTATACATAAAATCCTTTCTATTGACGGCACCTTTCATGGGAAACAAAATCGGTTCACGCATTACAGAAACATCAATTTCATACACAATGCAACTTATTTTTGTATATATAATAATATAGATTACAAAACATTTCAGTTCGACCGTGTAGTTCAAAAATTTTTAAAATATTAAGGCAAACTACATGGTTCAACTGAAATGTTTGTAATAAATTGTCAAATAAATTGTCAAATTGTAAATATGTAATTTGTAACAAATTGTAAATTGTAACAAATTGTAAATAAATTGTCAAAAAATTGTCACAAATAGTGTTAATTTTTTTTTATTTAATTCAATTTAATTCTTCAACTTACCCTATAGCTTATCATCAAATAAAAAAAAAATTCAATTTGAATTTTAGTCAAAACAATATAAAAAGAAGTTAAAAAATGAAATAAAATCCACAATCAGCCCAATTCTGAATGAAATCTCCCCGCGAATTGTAAAATGGAGTTTTCGCTTAGAGAGGGGATAATGCTTTTAAAGATTTTTTTCTTGTAATTTAAAAAAATTACTATGAATGCAAATATTTGCCTAAAAATTTTTCAACAATACTGTGAACATTGTTAAAAATACGAATATTTCCTTTTTCTTTGGTCCGTCTGCAAGAATTAAAAATTTAATGATATAGATTGGAGGAACTTTTACATTACTATTATTTCTGACCATTTGGTTTTTTGAACTTCTACAACAGTCAATATATTTATAAAAAACTCGATTTTTTGAGGTTGCGTCAATCCATTCCAGCTCACGGATGGCTATCCCTAGAGTGGAAATATTTGAGGAATCATCATAACATAAACCAAGCGTGAGGCGCCTTAATGAATATAAGTCCCCTTTTCCACACGGCAATTTTTCTTGCCAGCAAGTTTTCAATTCCCTTTTGAACTTGCCATGCTACTTTGAAGAAAGCGCTAGAACTGTGTAAAGAAATATTAATAAAGTTTGAGGTAGTTTGAGGTATTCAATGTTCATATTATTGAAAAACATTAATTTACAATCAATGTTTTCTTATATGAATACTTTGTCCGCTAATGCGCAGTCATCTTAGGGGCTGTTCACAAAGTACGTAACACTTTTAGGGGGCGGTGTGAAACATTTGGGACGAAGTGTGACATGGGAGGAGGGGGGTAGATCGAGCGTTACATCACAAAAAAGTTTGAATTTTGAAAGACTTTGAGCCGAAGTGTGACATAGGGGGGAAAGGGGTCAAAACTTGATCAAAAACGTGTGATGTAATTTATGAGCAGCCCCTTAACTTAACGAATCAGATTAAAACGAAACATCAAAGAAAGAACAGCACAAAAGAAGACTTGCCGGTACGAGCAAGTCTATACTCGTCCCCTCTCGTCAAGTTCCGAGCGCTCAAAAACTTGACTTGCTGGCAAGAAAAATTGCCGTGCGGAAAAAGGGTCTAAGTAATTTATTTTCGACTTTTTTTTTACTTATTTCCCACCGCTCCCTTTTGTTGTGAATTCTAGATCCACCACTGCTTGGAATACATTCAGCACAATTATGAAAGATTTTCTCCCGGGAGCTGTAAAAGAGAGTTTCAGTTTTTAAGACAAAGCTTAAAAACTTTTTTGAAATTTTTAATGCAAATTTGTTCATCAACCGTCAATATTCATAAATGTAAAATAAAAAATGGAATGTCTTTTTCTGCTATCTTAAAAACGGAAACTTCCTTTTACAACTCCTGTGAGAAAATGTTTTATAATTGGGCTAAAATGTAGTTATTAATATGACATAATTTTACTTTAAGGCCCGTTTCTAAATATTTTTTCTTAACAAAAATTTAACGAATTTTATATCCTAAGCCATTTGAGAACGACCTTTTTGCAGCACTCGATTAAGGGTCTCCAAATACACATGAAAAAAGTGCACCGTGCCATAGAGTAAATTTATTCATATTATTTTTAATAAATACATCCATGTTATCAAGAAGTCATTACTATATAATTTAAAATTTTTATTTGATAAATGAATAAAATAACAATTGTAAAATAAAGATTCCCTGGAATTCATTCGTAAACTGAGCATTTTTGCATATCTGAATACATTTTGTACTTCTTTTCATTACAAAAACAAAACAAAGCAAAAACTATTTTTTCCAATTTTAATGGTTCAGATTGAATTTATCAATTATATATACAAAAAAAAAAAAAAAAAAAAAACAAAATTCACTGATTGCAATTACTGTAAAGCAATTTGAGATATAACATAAAATAACGCATCTTTAACTTCATTGACATGTATACAAAATTAATAAATTTGTTCCTGCTTGAGCACGCCTGTTTCCTCAAGTAACTGTTGAAAGCCCTCCGGGACGCGGCCATCACTCAACTCGGAGCTCCATTGTTTGTACTACAATTGAATAGAGTAAGACGACATTTGAAACAAAGCCTTGAGGCAGTGCAAAATTGTTATTAACCTACTCGTTCCAGTTCAGCACGCAATGCAATAACAGCCTTTTCACGATCAGTAACCAATTCTTCCAAATATTGATAGCGCAGCTTCTTGCGAGCGCGGCATTCTCGAGCACTTTGACGACTGCGTTCTTTTAAAGAAAAAGTGGAAAGTTAAGCATTATTTAATCGTAACTTTTTTTTAATACATACCCAGTTTAGCTCTTATATCGACTTTTTCAGAAGATGCTTTACGTCCGGGCTTACGACCGCGTTTTCCGCCTTCTTTGCGTTCCTGAATGATGAAATTTTAAAAACTCAATATTATTTTTTTTTATATTTATTTGCATAGGTTAAAAAAAATTTAATTCTACATTTTTACTCAAGCAGCAATACTATAAAGGGTTATTATTTTATACAAACATGAGAGCGGAAAATGCCCACTGTGCAATAATATACCCTGATATGGCAAAAACACCCTTATTAAACAAAGGAATGCAGCACCAAGCACAACTACGCAGTTTCTAAATCTTTGTGCACGTTAGATCCGCTAACATTTCTGTACATCTACACAAGCTGTACTTGGATTGATGAAGATTTACGGATTCGCATACATTGGATCTGCATCAACCCGAAATTATGAGATCGACAGGCGTTTTATATCATCAATTAAGAGCAAATGATGAAATGTTTCCCAAAGTGTTAAGTGCGAAATAAGCAATTCATTTTTATATATAAACCACATCACCAATTTTCAACAACAGTTTATCAACAAATGTTTGGACAATTTATTCTAGCCAAATGTTCAAATTTCGCTTTATCTTTTTTTACTTTTCCAACACTTACAGATAGGTTTGGCTCCTCCGAGATAATCATGTGCATGTCTTCACAATCCATTTGATAGGCCTTTGATGATAATTGTAAAATGTTTATCAAAATTTCTAGTTCAATTTGCAAAATATATAAAAAAATATCAGCGCTCAACGAACTTGTTTACAAGTTTTCTATGTGCGTGCTTTTGCTTTGTGTTTTATTTTTCTTTGACCTTTTGTTTTGGCAAATGTTTGTTCTTTGTTACGAAAATGACAACAAGGCTGCTGTACTAAGGCCAACTTCAGACTGTACAGTTATAACAATTAACAGGGCTGTTGAACTATGCTACGTTTCCAAAAGTATAGTTTTAGGGATAAGCTAAAATTTGTCTAAATAGGCTCATATTAGACGATGTCCGTTTGTACGACGACAATGAACACTTTTAACTCTCTTGTCCGCTGGTTAGTCACACTACAGAAAATTCAGGGTGGACACATTTGACATTTCATTTTGTTTGATGACTTTTTCTATTGCACTTTATTTTGTGCACTTTGAAAACAATTACTATTAATAGCAACGATGCGTATAAACATAAGTGATTGAAAGTTTCAGAGTGTTCTGCTACTCGTTCTGCTCATTCTGTTCGTTGTCTGCTGACATCAACATCAGACAAAACTAACATATTTTGTCCGCCTTGCAAAAAGTTCATCCGCTCTCACTCCGTTTTTCGACAGTTTCACATTGAAAGCAACAACAAAGGTCGGAAAAACGGACATCGTCTAATGTAGGCCATTGTAAATCAAAACTTGAAAGTTGCCATATTTGTTATGATATATATGCATCATGGTAGAATAATCTAGGTAGGAGCAATAAGGAGAGCCGCTGGGCACGGTTACGATTTCCTAGGCGCCTCGATTTGAATGTGTTTTCGTGTTCAAAACAATAAAAAACAGGTTTAGTCGAGCAAAAATTTGATATCTCAAATAGTTATCGAGCTATTGACTTTTTCCAATTTTTTTCCTTGCTACAAGATCTGTTCAAAAAACATCTATATCTTTGCCAAAATCTTTTGGGTTGCGAACAAATATGCTTCATTAAAGAATTTCATAAATTTTTTATATTATATTTTTGAAAAATTTTTTTTATAATAGTTTTGTTTGAATATATTTTTTCAAATGAATATAAAAAATTAAATTTTTCTTGATATAAAAAGGAGCTTCTTAAATTTACATACAATATATAAATTAAAGTATTTATTTGATAGAGTATATTTTAATAGTAAATCTATTTTGGGGCCACACAATCTAATGGATCAGAAATATTAACACGTTATTTGAAAGGTAATCAAATTATCTTTCCGAAAAAATACAAATTCAATATATTTTAACAATAAAATTAATTTTATAAGCAAATTCAAACAATTTTTACTTTTTATTACTGATAAACCCGTTATTTCTCAAAGATGTGCAGTATTAATGTGATAAAGATCTATTTCATTTTTAAGATATGAAATTTTACCTTCATTTGATATACAAAAATTAACACTTTTTTTTAAATCAACACTGCATTTAATATATTTGCTATGTCTTCTTAAGATATAAAAATGATTTTGCATATGTTTGATACGGCTAATCTCATTACTAATGCAAATGCTATTAAATTTTGAACAAATGTTGTTCTTATCTGTAAGCAGGTTTCTGTTTTTAAATTTCCGCTAGGCGCAGCTGATATAGTTGATACGAGCGAATTTTTTTTTTTTGTTCTAACTTTAGTACTTATATATATTTGCACGATTTTTTTAATATATTTCGATTTGAATATTGTTCTATATTGTTTAAAAAATAAAGTTATAATGTAGTTTTTTTAACATAACAGTATCTTAATTTATATCAATTTGATACACCGCGCCTAGTCTCGTTAAGAAAACACTGCGCCTAACCGGCGCTTTGGTCGAGATATAGAAATTCCTTTATTCCTCCAGAAACAAAGGTTCAAATGACACCAAGTTCACATATTAGTCTAGCCCTAATACACATTTTTGTAAATTTCAGACTACCCATCAATTGTACAGTTTGTACAAAACCGCATTTTTTACAAAAATGTTTTTAGGTATGGTACCATTTATTATTTAATCATTTAAAACAATTGATCAGAATTTACATATTACTTACATAAACTAAACCAGCATCGGATAAGAATTTACATATACATTGTTTTATTTCAAATGATCAAAATGTTTAAATAGTCTCTCCGAGCACCATTTAATTGAACAACGTTCACCGGGTAAGCTAGTATACATAATAAATACAAAGCTATTTCTTGACTACACTTTAGATGGCAAGCCCCATACGTTTTTTTTTCATAGTTTCATTATATGTATGTGGACCTGCTAAGCCCAAATATAAATTAAAAAACCCCACTTGCAAGTAGTTAGGGAGATTAAATTGTTTTAAGTTTGAAAAATTACCATTTCATGCTTCTTTTTAACATTCTATAGAAAGTAAATAACATTTATCTGGATACAATTATATTTTTAATATAATTTCCTTTTTCTTATTCCATTTTTTATGGAAGCATTAACAGTTGTTTATAGTACCTGCACACCTAAGCCAAATGAGCAAATTTAAATATCTCATTAAAAAAGTATTCACACTTATTTTATCTCATTTTGTTTGACGGTTCTACGCCGAAAATATGTTTTTGACATTTTGCTTCGAAGGGTATGTTCCATCAATCAGTTTTATTTGCTTAGAGCTATTTTCAATGTGAAACGCTTTAAATTTATCTCATTTGCTACTCATTTCGGTAAAATGAGTTGGAAATTAAAATTAGGATTTGTATGGGAAATGAATTAATTACGCATCTTATTTGTAATTTTTGACCGAACTGAGCATTTTAGCTTAGGTGTGAACGTACTATTATTGTAATAGTGATATAAGGAAATATGGAGTAGGAAAGCAGAACAACTAAAGTAAATGTGCTTGAAATAACAACATTCCACGCAAGGGCAGATCATTGCATACTAAAAAAAACTCTATAAAAAATCGAAAAAGTCATATGCTATAACGATACTTTTTAAGAAATTACGGTTTTATGTAAGCAAATAGTTTACGCTTACATATAAGCTGATATATATTGCGAAATTCTAAAAAAAATTTGCTTTATAGAAATTTTTTCTGAAAGCTGATTATATTGTCTTTAAAATGTTATCACAATCATCAATATAATCGATTTTTCATTCGGCCAATCTTATTTATATTAAAAGTATTTCACAAATACATTGTCAAATAGCGGCTCCCAGGAAATTGTAATCTCCCATATTTTTTTATTGTTTTGAACAAGAAACACTGAAATCGCGGCGCCTAGGAAATCGTAATCGTGCCTGTTAATGTTTCCTACTGGGTAGCCAGAGTAACGCAGATTCTGTTTGGAAGCTCTGTCAAACTGTCAAATCTTGCGCCAACTACAGCGAAAGCACATTGTTTACATTTTGTACAAACGCGAGGATTCCGTTTCCCTGCTTCTTTGAGGTGTTTACAATGAATCCTGATCCTGATAATTATTTTGCTGATTATGAAAACTTAGAGGTAACTAACTAGAACCCAGTTTACCGATTATAAAGTATATCTACTTCATATGCTACAGGTGCACGAGTTGATGCTAAAGGATCGCCCTCGCCAGGAAGCTTACTACAATGCTATAATAAATAACGCAGCTCTCTTTAAGGATAAAGTAGTATTGGATGTAGGTGCGGGCACCGGCATACTTTCAGCTTTTTGTGCCAAAGCTGGCGCCAAATTGGTTTATGCTGTGGAAGCTTCTAATTTGGCAAAATTAGCACTACAAGTCATTGAGGAAAATGAACTGACTGCAGTGGTTAAGGTGAGTGTTGATATTACTCGTAAACCATGTCTTACTTCCATCCAACTAGGTCATAAATTGCAAAGTGGAAGAATTTATACTGCCACCCTCAGCAAGCAAAGTAGATATCATTGTGTCTGAGTGGATGGGCTTCTATTTACTGCACGAAGGCATGTTGGATTCTGTTTTGCATGCGCGCGACAATTTTCTTAAGCCCAACGGTCGCATGTTTCCAAGTGAGGCAACCATATTTGTAGCGCCCTGTTCAGTGCCTAGCCGATTCGAGTATTGGAACCAAGTTGATGGGGTGCGCATGAGTAAATTTGCTGCCATGTTGCGTGCTCAAAAATCTACAAAACCGGAGATAGCTCATATAGAGGGCAACAACTTGTTGCATGAAGGTGTTGTGATGCATTGGATGAATCTGGAAGAAGTCACGCGAGAGGAGTTGGACGAAATCACATTTAACGACATTCTGGCCACTCAGCGCGCAGGTCTACACCAAGGCTTTTGTATATGGTTCGATGTGCGCTTTCCCAGTGAAAACTATGAAGATGCCATAGTGCTGTCTACCTCACCAAAAGCGCCTGAAACGCATTGGAAACAGTGTATAGTCGTTTTGCCAGAAGCTGTTTGCGAAGATGTCGAAGAAGGCACGCCCATTGCATTCAAAATTTCCATGAAACGCAATGTCAACGATCAGCGTAAGTATAACTTAGAGCTAGAGTTGCTAGATCCAAATACAGAAGAACACCCAGTGCCGTGTGACTGTTTTTTGACTAAGTGTATTTTGACAAAGGCGCACCTGCAAGCCATGGACACCGCTGAGTAGCAGTTTGGATTTGATTTTAAGATATAAAAAACAATTTAAAAGAGCATTTTTTAACCATTAATTTTTACTATTATTTGTTTAATGTTGATTTTCGAATAACTTAAATAAACACATAGAAGGTTTTATACACGCTGCACTCAAAACTTATAGAAGAGAAAAAAAAAAATTATATTGATGCTTCAAAATATTACTTTAAGTTGCAAATTAAATCCAAAAATTTTAAACAGGCTACATAGTATACAAAAACATTAAATATAAAATAAACAAGAAATTTGTTACAAATTTAACTGCTTATTTGTTATAACTACAATAATTTACTTTATTACTAGGCTAGACTACGCTGCAGTCGACATTGAAGCTCTTTGAGTGCTTGTTGCAAACGTTCGGTGTCTGGTTTTTGATAACAAAGATTCAAACATACGGAAATTATATCCTGTGCTTTGCCAACAATACGTCTTCTGCAATAAAAGAATAATACAGTTATAAAAATGAAGATTTTTATTAATTCTTTAAAAAATTTCATCGGACTCACTTTGAACGATACCAAATTGTGTGCGCATTATTAGCGAGTAGCGAAACAACGCATATGGAGGACTGCACAAGATGCCATTCATTGCCTTCATTGGCCCACACGCGTTCGTTCATTGAAATCATTCTAATGGGAATAGTAGGAATACCATAAAAAAATAAAATTATTCTATATGAACCCGTACCTGGAGTAGTACTCTAAAAGCAAGTCAATGTCCAAGTTCATGGCTACCAGTTTTTCAGGAACAATGCCCTCAGGCAGTTTTAGCTGACATGCCTTAACCTCGAGTTCGCGAATAAGAAATGCCAAAGGAAAGCAGTGACCGGATTCGCTAAATTGTTTGACAAGTGTTTCAATTTTAGCGAATAGTCGCGTGCTTTTCTCCATAACCGAACCGCCGCCATCAATAGCTTTATTGATGATTTGACCCCAAACAGATTCAATCAACAACGGATCGTTATGGTGAGAACAATTCAAAATAATCAATTTACACTCCCATAAATCGTAGGGGTCTGCATAGTTCTGGTACAACTGCGTTATATCGTAAAGTGTGTAATTGAGCTCATCGACGGCCTTAGCAGCGTTAGTATTTGTCGGCGCTAAGGCAGACATGGCATCAAGCACATTCTTTTGTACACGTGCAATTTCCAGCTGAAAAATAAATTTTTTCAAAATAAGAATTTTGCTTGTTGTGATCAGTTGTGACCAGTTTTACCTTGTCCTCCAATTCCTTGAGTAGTATGCCATTCGATAACGAATATCCGGCACTTTCATTTCGCATGCACATCACAGCTCGTGCCAAATATTCAATACGCTGTTCCAACGGTACACAGTTACTTTGAGTTGTTGCTAGATTGTCTAAAATTTTCGCCGCTTGCGAATGATGTCCATTCTTTTCGTAATATTTCCACAGCAAATCTATTAGTTTCAAATTATCTGGATTACGCACAACGTTGCGTCTCAAAAATTCTCCCAATGTTGGCTCAACTAATGCTAGCAGCTCTGAGAGCATATCGTGCGACATAAGCCATTCGTAGACGGAAACATGCAGCAGCGGATCTTTAATCTGCACCGCCATAGCGACAATTTGCATTATCTGCGCATTGGGGTTCATTATGTCGTTGTCGTTTGCGATGGTGCACATTTGCAGTGGAAATTCTTGATTTGCGCTATTATTGCAAATGGTTTGGTAAACGTGATCGAGCATAAGACGCACCTCTTTGTAGCAAGACATTCTAATAAAATAGGGCAACATTTATGATTTTTGATTTATTTAAGAGCTTTTGTTTGTTTTACCTTGCAGCATATGCAGTGAAACCTTCACGATCTTCTGGAGGTTCATTGCTGTTATAGTAATGAATGCCAAATTCTTCAGGGTCAATTTTTGCAGCACAAGTAGATGAAAGTTCGATGACACCTTCACAGAATCCAGCAAATGTGAACTGAAAATTGAATTAAATCTATTTAATCGTATATTTAAAGTTTTGATATAAAACAACTAGATGTGGACCTTAATATTGAGAAGAAATATGTAAAGCAATTAGCCTTAGAAAATCACAGCAACTCTATTTGTTCTAATAATCATTATAATGACCACTACTACTGACCGATCAGTGGTGTAACTTGTCCGAGAGAAACATTTTGGTTTATGAGATTCTGTTGACTATATAATACAGAAAATATAAAATTGAAATTCTTAAAAGAGCCACGCCCACTAGCCCTACAAACATTCGTGCTAGAAATTTAGAAAAATTAGTGCTGTTTTCAAGGAAAGGTCAGGCCTCGGTCATGCCTGTCAGCCCTGAAATCCAGCCTGATCAGACATGACATTTTCTGCTGGGTATATTCTAGATTCATAATATAAGCGCATATAAATAGGTAAGTTCTAGGGACGTATATAAATTTAGAAATTTTCAAAATGTAAAATAAATTTAAATAGCTTATAAAAAGGGTATTCTGCGGGAGCTTAGCTGTATGCCACCGGATGGGTCACAGGTTGCGGATGGTGGACGGCCTCCAGATATGATGGTTAGCCGCGAATAAGTTTAACAAATAAGCAGTCCCGGACAATACAGCGGAGGAGTGGAAAGGCGTAGCGTCGGACAAGCGCTGCGTCTTGATCGATAAGCCCATATATCACGATAACCTGATGAAAACTTTTTATGATTGTTTTATAAAAAGCAAAACCTAGTTTCCTTCGTGTGTTTGACGAAGTATTCGTGTAAAATCAGTTTGTTTCGCATTATTTTTTTATTTATTTATTTAATTCAATAATACAACGATGAGCCACGAATTGGCCTAATTATTGTACAGAAATTACAGATGGCAGAAACAAAAAACTAGAATGTTCAATGAAATTTAATAATACAATAGAATTAACATATGTTAATACTTTAAAATTATAATATTGTTTATTGTATATATATATATATATATATATATATATTGTTTATATATAAACAAATAAATCAATTTGAATAACCAAGTATTTAGATAAAATAGAGTTAGAATTTCTAGACAATTATAACAAAGAGTTTCATAATTTGCGTTCCAAAGCGGCCTTAAATTGTCTAACATTCAATGAGAAATGACGTTCACTGTAAGGAAGGACGGATTCCAAAGCCTACAAGCACGTACTATGAACGATCTTTCCATAATTGAAGAAGAAAAAGCAGGACTTAACAGTATACGCGTTCTACTTGAACTTGAAAATATGAATTTGCTAACTACATATAACGGCGCGTTAAAACGAACTATTTTATAGATCAAAAGTAGAGTGCGCAACCTTACAAAACTATCAAAACTCCTCCCAATGAAATCTTTAACGTATTCAGAGATGTGATCATGAGTTCGGAGATTATATACGAAACGAATTACCCTGTGAAAACATAACTTCAATTTGTGCAAATTGAGTTGAGTAGTCCCAATTAAACAAAGTGACTGTATGTTTTGTCATAAAAACTAAAAATCTTACGCAGAATTAATGTAGCGATTAAAAACTTTAAAGTTTGATTTTTCCAAACAACAAAATCAAACTTAAGCTGTTCTTAGATATGTAAATGAATAACTTACCTGCTGGCATATATTTTGCAGAGGCAAATTAGGAGCAGCATCCTTGCACAGCTGCAAAGCTGTTCGTAATTTTTCATTCTTTTCATCGGGAATATTACAGTTCTTTGAAGTCATAAGAATTTCAGTAGCTTTAAATGAAACTGCATCTTCATGTCGATACAAATTTGGACAAACATCGCGTAATTTAGCAGAAATCGAACTAACGCTGGCGTTATCTCTCAAATATGAATTAATAAGAGCAACAATAAGCAGTGCACATGACTCCGAACGAGATAATGTGAGATCACGAAACGTGCAAGAACAGAGCACTGCTTGTTGGTCCTTGGTTAGTTGTTTGGCCAGTATTTGGAATTGATGTTCACAGAGAATTTTCCAGAGGCCAAGAACTTCGCAGGTGTGCTCTTAAAATGAATAATTGAATGGATTTAAAAAAGAAGAAACAATAAGCAATGTCAAGATATACTTATAAAATAGTTAAGAGCTGTTAGAGAACGTTTTTCGTCCGCTTGAGCTTGTTCGGCAACATTTCGTTGCTCAGTCATGGGATTAATGGTGGTGTTGTTTTGGGCCATATGGCCGTAGCCGTTGGACATAGTTGTTTGGTTGTTATAGGAGCGCATGGTACCTGGAAACAGAATTGTTATATCAATTGTTGTGGTTTGACGTTAAGTTGCAAAGTCTTACATGATAATTCATTCACCGAATTTGCATCTAGAAAAGCTTTAATGGCATATAAATCCTCTAGTATGAGAGCGCAATCAGCATTAGTCAGCGTGCTACACATGTCGGTATCAAGACAACGTTTCTTCCAAACAGGACGCAGCAGACGCGCGACGTACAAGTACAAACCATCATGTTTGGCAGAATAAACAATATTGGTCACATCATTATGAGCTGACATGCCAGAGCCGTAAGGACTTTGATTAGGTGGAACTGAAAAATTATTTATTAGGCATTAATAGCATGACTTTAAGGCCTTAAAATAAACTCACTTGGACTCAATGGATAATGTGACTGGTGCAATGGACTTTGCATGGGCATTGGTTGCAACGATCGAGAGATCGGTGTGCCAGCATTAGTCATTGGAGTCGACATATACATTAGTGGTGAGTTGCGATCTATGCCCCCCATAGGCATGAATTGTTTTTGTCTTGCTTCGTTGCCTAGCGAGCTAAAAGATCCCGCATGTGCAGAATTTTGACCCTGTGGATTCATCATCATTTGGTGCTGATAGCCTGGTTCGCCGCCATACAACATGAATGCTTGAGCTGCCCACATGGCCAAGTCAGTGCCTCGATATTGGTCTGAACAAGCCAATAGCAAGCAGGTAGCGCAAGCCTCACGCTCAGACTGAGCCTGAGTAAAAAAACAATGAGAAAAAAATTAATATTTAGAACATGAACTTTAAATTTCTCATAACTCATACCTGGAAGAAAGCTTTGACAGCCTCATGATGTGGTCCTTGACAGGCCGTTAGCAGCTGTTGCAATATATCTGATGGCTTTAGCAAGGCAATAATATGTGCACCCTGATTTGTAAGCAACACTACCTTTTTGGGCTTTTGTGAGTTACGCAAAATAGAGTGCAGATTTGCCTTGCAACGGTCACGTATTTGAGCCATACTCCAGACGATGCCGTCCAAAGGTAGTACAGTGGTAGACTCAGCCAAATATGGACGATTTGGAAATGGTGCCGAGCTGATGGACCAGAGAATATCCTGATCTTGCTGTGGCGTCGAAACTAGCAACAATGTGCCTTCATTATAGTGTGCCGAATGTACCTGCTTCGGTTTATTGATCGTGGTATTGGGTGTATAGCCGGGTGGTAGACGCACGTGCAAAAGATAAAGGCCCTGCGGTTTATTGCAGTCAAAAGGATGTGTTGGTAGCTGTGGATTGATTCCTGTACCACCACTTATATTGGTTACTGACGAGCTTGGACTTTGGTGCTGCTGCTGAGGTGATTGTTGCTGTTGCTGCATTTGCTGCTGATAGGCATTTTGTGCCACATTCAACGCTGTTGTGGCAAAGAAAAGACGCACACCACTTTGAGTAACAGCGAGAAGATGAAGATTAGGGCAATCGGTTTTGAGCAGCGGACAAATAGATTTAATATTCTTGAAGACCGAGGGATCTATTGTTCTAAGAAAGTTTTTAAAATTATTATTTTTTTAATTATTATATATGCTTAACTAAAGTGTACAAGAAAAACGAAAAAAAAGACAAATAAAAATAAAGAGATAATAAACGACGATCGGTACTTAATCACCAAACACGGAAGAATTTTTTAAATAGGTTACGTAAAAGCGGCTGCCTTCAATGAGACGCACTTAGTTTATTTTTTTTTTTTATTTTTCTTTATTCAATCATATTTATTAACTTGTTCTACTCTTTTTTTTTTTTTTTGAGTCAAAGCTGTTCACGGAGCTAAGGATACGATATGAGGAAAATTGAGAAAAACAATTGAAGACCTTCTATTTCCGAGCAGTCTTTGGTGAATTACTATTTTACTATTTCCGCTATTATTGGCTTCTATTGATCTCTTTGGGAAGCAACACTTTTGCAATTCTTTATTCTAATTGCTTATGAATCTTTGTTTTCGTCGTTTTTTTCAGAATTTTCTAAACGCCGTTCTGAATTTTTATCAGATTCTTTGATTTTTTTTTTAAATAAGTTTATTTTTTGTTTTTTTTTTTTGCTATTAGATTATCTAGTTCTTTATTACATTGTATTTTCTAATAATTATCTTCATCTTAAATAAGGCAACAAATTATTGGTATCTGTTGCTTAAGACTCAAATTTTTCCAGTCATAAAGAAATAGTCTAACTCATACTTTTTACATTCTATGTTTTTATTTTATCTCTGCATGCAGCTTAGATTCGATCTTTAATGGTTTCTGATTTCCATCGTAGCCAACTTTTGATCAATGGTAGTTATTATTATAGAAAACATCTTGCGTCTAGAGTAGTGATTGCAATCAATCATATATTTTGTCTTGTCTGCATTGATTCTCAGACCTGTCAGTTTTTTTAACATTCTATGAGGTATTTTTCATTATTTTTTTATTATCTATCGTCCCAAACGAAAACGAAAATCTATCTGAAGTAGATTGTTTCAGTTGTATGTGAAAATAAGGCTGAGAATATTTGTTGTTCAATCTTTCTCTAGACGTCCGATCTTGTGATTTTCAATAAGGTATGGTTCTACAAGAGCTCTAAAATGGGGATGTTGGCCAAACTTGGCATGTTATGTTATATGACAACTGCTTTCGATTGACCATCTTTAGTTATGTAGTGCCGTTCAGATAAACCTCCATAGTGTGTTATTTGATTGTAATCCGAATTAGATCTTATCTTCTAATGTTTGTTTTAGTAGAACTATTGGAAGCAAGTTAGTCTGTTTAGCAGGTTTTTGGAATGACGTCCAATGTAATTATTTCGCTGTACATTCCAATGCTCCTATTAATGGAAGGAATGGAACCATAAATTCTCCAGTTTTTCTTACAATCAAATGGATTAAAATGGGTACCATTTTTGTATTGAAGGGTAATAAATGGCTCTCTTGCTGCACTAGAAAATATTTAGGTCAGCATTTTTGTCCGGTGTCATTAAACAACATCATAGGTCCTATTGACCTCATCACGCCTGAATAAAGTCAGTAAGTGATATAAGGTTTTATTCTTAATAATACTCTCTCATGTATAAGTTGAGGTTTATTCGCTTTTCTCTCTCTTTTCTTCTTAATTGCCTTCTGAGTCTAAAGTTACATGAGTTGGAAAGAGTTGTCCCTCATTTGATTCCGATGCTGATATCATTCGAGTAGCTTATGCTCAATTCTAGCTAGGCAAAGTGCGTTTGATCGGTGAGATCTTTTGCGGTTTTAACTAAGCTTTTGGTGTTTCTTAGTGTCATTCTGCAGAGACGGATTAGTTTTGAAAGTATATCAAATGTGGACATGGCCGATTAAGACTAACTCCTTCTTGTATTGCCGAAAGCGGCTTTTAATTGGCAAAAAAGATGATAGCTGCCGATCTGATATTTTACGGTTTCATTCTGGACTAAAGTCGATTTTCATGGACGCTGATATGTTCATATCACCTGGTTTAGTATAGAAGAACTCAGCAGGTATGCCGTCAGCATCCGCGACTTAAAACTTTTTTTTAAGCTGAGCTATAGTTAATAAGATTTTATTATAGTTAAGCATTGGAAAACCAACGGCTTCATCCTTAATTGGGATATCAAGCGATTAAGAATAAATTTAATCACGTGTCCAGAGTTAACAATAGAAACATCATCAGCACATGCTATAACCCTGCATCCCACAACTGAGACGAATCAACTCAAACTATTTTTTGTTTCAAAGCGGGAAATTGTTAAATTAAATACTTTAAGAAATTATGATATTGCAAAACAAATGCTAATAAATAAAAAAAAAAAACAACTTATTTCTCATATACATACTTAATAATGTTTCCTGCGCTAACAGCAATTTCATTTTGTGTAGCTTTAGCAAGTCGGCGCATGCTGTTGCAGTCTTGACCCATGTCCCATGCTTCCAGTGAACCTTTTTCGGTAAGCACATAAAGTAACTGCCGACTGTCATCAATAACAATTTTAACAATAGGATCCGTTTCCTTTACGAGAAAGTTAATTTAAATTTTGGCAGCAATTTTTTAACTTAGATCTAACATACCGAAAATACTTTTAAAAAGCTGGGCACTATATAGGAAACAATGCCTTGAGAATGATTAATCTTCTTGCAACGTTTTCCAAACCAACTAGACTCAGCTTGATAGTAAATTTCATATAGGCAACCATCGCGTCCACCAAGAAAGATGCGTCCACTATTGCTTCCCTGTACAACATTAATGGCAACATTATCTGTGCTCAATATAAATATAGGTTTATTCATAAGCTGCATTTCCTCAAAGGTCGCTGTGCTTTGCATGTTACGCGACGGGGATGAAATAGTTTTTGTTGTGTCGCCAAAAGTAACGCCTATTAAGATAACATTTTAGTTAAGCCCTCTATAAAGATCTAAGCAATACAAAGAATACCTAAAACGATGACTTCAATTGGTGTCGTCAGTACAAGCAAATATTTCACATCGTTGATGAAAACATCTGCTTTTGGCTTTATTAGTCCTACGCTAACGATCAAATGATTGAGACCATCATAATATGCTACATCACGAGCTTGTTCATAAGTCCAAATCTGGGCAGAAAATAATAAATTAATGTCAGTTTTTAACTAATACATTTCTTACATATATTTCCGAATCTATGGTTAGCCATGCACGTCCAATTTCAGGAAAGAGACCCATCATGCAGTGACATTTGATGTCTGAAGAAGGAAAACAAAGTAGTGTGTATTAAACTAACCTCAATTATCACATTTGCGAAAAGCATCCCAAACTAGAACTTACGCTTAAAGTGTTCCAATATTTCTGAAGGAATTGGTATTTTATTTACAGTCTGCACCTGGTTTAGTTGCTTGTGTCCTAGCGAAAGACTAGATAGATTCTGGTAGTCATAGTCGTTCAAACCACTAGCTGTGGCCATGCCATGTTGACTGATTCCCGTCAACTACATATTCAGCAATATTTAATTCGTACGCATAGTATTTCAATAATCTTATACATTTACCTCTAACAACCCGGGCGACGCCTGATCTTTGTTATCATGCCGCTCCAACATGTTGCCCGCGATGTCAAGAAAATCCGATTGTGCTATCATTTGAGTGTTCATATTATTTGTCGCACTTCTACTCAAGTATTTCTTTATATTCGTAAACTATACAATTTAATCTTTACTTTAGTAATTTTTGCAGCTAGGAATTTCTATTTAAACGCACTTTTTAGCAATTTATATTAAAACAGCGATGCAGAAATGAAAATCGTTTGTTTTAAAAGCCGGCAGTCTGTCATTTTGCTTGCATGACACATGAAACTCGCGCTTTTTTGACATTGTTGCAGGGTTGCAACATTTACTTTGAATTTGAAGCAGCAGAGATAATAAATATGACTAGAGATTGCATAGAAGCAACCAAGGTATATTTCACAGGTAATGTCGTCTAGGAGCGGTGGGTACAGCAGCTGTCAAGCACATAGAATAGTATAATTTGCAAATTTTATTATTTGTTTTTCTTTTCTTAGTAAACTCTAGATTTTGACAGGTGCTGTACCCGCTACAAGAGAGTATTTCAACTCCTAACAATACTTTGTCTTATTATACCATGAGAGCAAGAAGCTCAAAAAACTTCTTTAATGTGTCAAGTTGAAATCTGTTTAATAGTAAAATGTGTGCAAGTCGCTGCCGAAATCGTAACGCAGAGGAACGTAGCACAGAAGTCTGTAGATAATAAAAATAGATTCTTACGCCATGCTTTTTGACAATTCGACAGATGTGAGCAAAAAGTTTTGTTTAACTTCGAAAATTGTAAAATTGAAAACTATATAAAATTTCAGCAGTCTTTACTTGACGATGAGAAGTTAATACTATTGAAAAAAAACGAGATCTTTCACCGCTAATTTCCTGAGGGCTACAAGGCGGCGGCTGCAAAATGTTGCACTACGATTTCAGTATTCGCTCATCCTCGAGGCAACGTCCTTCTTTGCTACGTCCCGCTTTGCCCCCACATGTGATGTTTATACTACGTTTACATTGCAGCCAAATCTGGAGGTTAAGTCCAAAAATGAGTTTAAGTACCGAAACCGCTTACATACCACTAGAGTTTCGCATACAAATCCGAACCTTGAAGGCTTAGAGGTTTCATCGAAGTCACCATCAAAATCTTCAAATTTTGTAGTGCAACACTGTGTTTATGTTTTTTTTTTCGTAAACCACAAGATTAAACAATTTCGAAATCAGAAAATGTCGCATGATAAAAAATAAGTTTCTTTCTGAAAATTATTAAATAAATTTATCATGCTATACGTGTGCTATGGTCTACAACACAATTATTGAAAAATATGTGCAAACTGTCGACAATAAGAAAACGTCAGAATAAGTCCCCTAACAGACAGTTTAAGGAGTTTAGAGATTATCAAAACTTTTTCATCTAAGTCTCGAGGTTAAGGTGCAATATAAACGTAGTATTAGGTAATCAAGCCTTTAGTTACTTATAGCTTGAATTAGGGATATTCGATGTTGTACAAACGTCGATGATGGCATCGATGTTGACATCGAAAGCTCAACATTGATTCTCGATGCTTATCGAACAATAGTTATCAATAAAAAAAAGCAATGTAAAATCGCAGAATTTACTTATTACTAGCCCTCAGAGGATAGTAGACAGTTTAACAACCGGTAAGAGAATTTTTGAATGAAAAGAATGTGAATTTTTTTCTGAAAACAGTAGTTTCGCTACACGTTATGCATTAACAAAACAGCATAATTTTACTTTAGGGCCCTGACACAAATATTCATTTTCTTATTTTAAATGTATTTGGGCCTTCTTATCCCAAATAAAAAACAAATAAAAAAAATGGCCATTTCAGCCCTTGAAAGGACTTTGACCGAGCTTCTTATGATCAATTGTATTGTGAAGAGCTGGACCTACAAGTTTTAAGCCGACTTCGGACGGTTTATGTTCTCAAGAAGCTTTACATGTCAGTTTTGGGATTCTCTGGCGTGTGGGCCACACACTCTACCCACTGTGCTACGGCCGCCACTTATCTTATCCCAAATATGCAAAAACAAATTCCCGCTCTTGAATGGTTTATGAGATAAAATTCGCGAAAGTTTGGGAATTCTGTACAATTTGTTAAGTGTGTGGGAAGCTGGAAACAAAAGTAATAATTTGAATATGATTACATTTACAAGGAAAACACAGTTTGAAATTACCTAGATAAATATAAAAACTTTAACACTCGTATTAGAAAGCAAGAACAATTTTAAATAAAAATCGCTGTGTTTATTTATACACATTTTTCGACTGTGGCGACAATTTTCATTATCACACACAACTCCTACTTTATTAAAATGGCCTTAATTTTATTTTTTACCATCACCAAGTTTGTTCATCACCAAGTATCATTACAAATTATAGATCAGTGCATTTTTTTGCACTTAAAGTCACGATTTATCCTTCGTATTTCTTGACGGACAGACCGGATTTTAATTATTGATATTTCATTCAAAAGATCATGTTTTAATCTTATTAAAAGTAAACATTATTTTTAGACTACTTTTACATATAAGAACTTTGAATGCTTTCATATACCTGAAATGGTACTTTTTTTCAAATTTGCACGAATTTTATCTACTAAACCATATGAGTGACTTTTTTTGCATATAAAATATGGATCATTAGATTAAAGGGCTCCATGTACACATTTTACAAAATAAAAAAAGGGCTCCTCCCCTTAAGTAAAAGTATTCCCTTTTTCTAATGTCAATTTACGCCAAAAAAATCTTGTATTACAAAAAAGTATGATATTTAGGCAACTGATGTTCATTCCTTGAGAAGATGTCAAATATTTGGAAAACCTTTTTCATGTTTCATTTGGCCATGTTTACCTTGTTTTCTAACTTCTTCATTTCAAGCAATACTGCAATTCCAGGGAGAACCTTTGCATTCGACAACATTTTCAAATGAACATGCACTTGCGCATGTGGACGGTGAAGCAACTAGCAGCTAATTTTCAACTTTTTCGAAGTCAATATATATTCTCTACTTGCAAGTTATTACTTGCACGTGTGTCCACAGAGTCACGTATGATTTAAAACAAAAACACAAATAGAAATAAAAAATGAGTTTAAACGAAATATTTACGTGTCAGTAAAATTCAGTATTGAGGTAATCTAATATGAAAGAGACATAGAGAGAGAGAGAGAGAGAGAGAGTTGCTCACTCTGGTGCGCTCTCGCTTGTTGTCTGCTCCATAATCTCACGTATACACACACAGCATACTTCACATTGTTACTTGTCGATTTCTACCAAATCACTCCACCCGCAAGTCGAGTTATTAGGGGTTCACACATCAGTCAAATGCTTGAAGTATATCCCGTTTTTGTACTCTCTTTAAAAAAAAACGAAATGGCCATTTCAGCCCTTGAAAGGGCTTTGACCGAGCTTCTTATGATCAATTGTGTTGTGTGTGATGTGAAATGTTTGTACACAAATGATCGAGAACTGGACCTACATGTTTTACGCCGACTCCGAACGGCTTATGTTCTCAAGATGCTTTTCATGGCAGTTTTTACTCTCTGAGGTTTGCCATTGTCTGCAGAGAGGTGACGGCCGAACAGAAAAATTAATTCAATTGAAAAAACTTTCTGTGTCGGATGAAGGATTTGAACCTGGGTTCTCTGGCGTAAGAGGCACACACTCTACCCACTACGCCACGGCCGTCACTCTCTCTTTAACTCTCTCTGAAAATTTTGATTGACGCTTGCTCACATACGATTTTTTGATTGAAGCTCCGACGCAGGCATTTGTTACTTTTCTGCTTCCTACTATTTTGTAAATTTATATCGTGCTGTGTGCATCACTTTATTTGGGTGTTTTTTTTTATTAAGTTGTTTTGTGTGCATAAAAATTTTACAAAATGGAAAACAATAGCGGAAATATAGTTGATCTTTTAAAACTAAAATTACTCACATTAGGAAATCAATATGCCGGAAATTATACCTATTTGAATGACCATGGGATACAAGTCATAAAAAAAACAGTAGAATTATTGAAATTATGGCAGGAACTGAGGAAGCTACACATATTTTTCTCTTCAAAAAAGTACCTTTGTTTCCAGTTAACAACTTTTCTTGATATAACTGCCTACTAAAAAGCAGACAATAAAATAATGCAACCCTTCGACTGATTGATGCAGGTCTGGAGCTCAATCAAAATTTTGACTGACGAGAGAAGATTTTGGAGTTCATTTTCGCTCTGAGATAAAGTTAATTTTTTTTTTTACATAGGAAAGCAGCAACAAATTTTGATTGATTCAGTCATTTGACTGAAGTATGAACACCTCTTTACAGAACTTCATTCCAAAAGTTTTATTTCAAGATATTTTTATTTTTTGTACGATGCAGCCCTGCTCAGAATACACTGTCAAGCACATGTTGGACTCATACTCAAACCGTCAAACCGAACGCAAACATTCATTACAGAAAAACAAATATTTTTCCATATTAAACGTTTTCGCGTAAACAAACGATATTTAAAAAATTTAATAATTATAAATTTCCGAAATGATACACGATGTGTTGCTGTCCTGCCTAAATTTATATTCTAATCAGCTGCCAATCGAGGAATTTGTGGTCAGTTTAAGTGTAGGAATGTGTTAATTTGTTGTAGGAATATGGTTTTTTAAAGGTTTCTGATGCAGTTTCCACATATTTGCATCCTTGTGAGAAGAAGATATTGCAGGATATAATTGGTATCATCAACTTATTGCGCGATATTGCAAAATTCACAAAAATGTATGGCAGCAATCACAACATTGCGCTAAATACACCGATTGTGGACACAGATGGTAAGTAGGCCAACAGGAACTTCGGTGCAAGATAGTCTTGGGATCTTATTTTTAATTTATTTGTATTTTAAGAGCCCCTGCAGAATGGCTTGTATCTGAAAGCGTTTGCCAATGGTATTGACACTGTATTGGAAGACTATTATGAAAGCATCACTGAATTGGAGCGCCGTTATTTGCAAAATCCAACTCAGTCATTGCTGTTCATCTACCAACAGCTACAAGTTTATGAGCCGTTAGTGCTTTTCCTGCGCAAGTTGATAAGGGGTATACGTACTCAGAAGCTACACGGCTGCGCCATTATTCAGTATTTGTATCAGAACATGCAACATGGAGATCAACGCATCTACCGAGCTATGCGAAGGTTTGTGTAAACAGTCTGTTTTATTTAAAATTTTGTGTTAATATTACTACTAATTGTTGTAGCATTCAAGCTGCTGTTAATGTAGTGTTCCTCAAGCAGCTGACCCATTGGATTCTTTATGCTAAAATCGTCGATTCATATGGTGAATTTTTTATACAATGCGCAGAAACACGCAACAATAGCACCATGGAAAGTGAACGCGGCACAAGCACTGGCAGTGGTAAGCATACCGTCACAACAATGTCTGTAAGTTAAACTATTGGCGAATTAAAATTCTGTTGTTTTCATTGTTTGAACCTTTTCTAAGGATGCGGCCAGCACTTATGCCGAAATTTGGCGCTATGAGATATTCTACGAATTCCTGCCACACTATTTATCTGCTAGCTGGGCCGAGAAGGTTCTATTCATCGGCCAAACGGTGCTAATATTTAAAGTTGATGTTAATAAAATCAATAAAAATGCTCAAAACTGGAACAAAACAGAAAAGAATGCTGTTGATGATGAGGATTCGTTGTGGAATGAAAAGGAACACATTTATTTTGGTAAAATACAAGCGCTGCAAAATAACTCCGAGTTAAATGTGTCCCATTATGAGCGTGTCATCGACGAAATAAAGCTTTATGTCACGACGCGTCTCTCAGAGATAGCCGTTAATCAGGCAGATCTGGTACAACAGCTGAAGCTTATAAAAGACTTCTATCTGTTGGGTAGAGGCGAACTGTTTTTGGAGTTTATACGGCAAACCTATGTGATAAGTCGCGATGAAGATAACGAGAATAAAATACGTGATTTTGTCAAGGCTTTTGAGGTATAGTTATTCACTATTTCCTGCAATTATTTATGAAGTAGCAAAATTATTACTATCCGCAGTCGGCTGCTCATGGCGTAGGTGTCTCTGAGGACTTGGAACAGTTCACACTGTGCATTCCAAAACCAACAATGGAAGGCGAGGAAACCAATGAGTTTGGCTATATTCAGCACGTGCAGTTGCAGTATAAAATAAACTGGCCACTTCATTTGCTCTTCTCACCCAGAGTAATTGAACGTTATAATATATTATTTCGTTTTCTATTGCTCATCAAACAAATGCAGTATGAGCTTCATATGCTCTGGGTTAGACACACACGCGAGTCGAAACAAAATGAGCCACAAAATATCAAAGTTATGCATATGCGTAACCAGCTAATGTTTTTTGTGGATAACTTACAGTATTACATACAAGTTGATGTGCTTGAAAGTAAGTTCATTGGATGACTTAAATTAAGTTTAGCTCCATCGATTGTTTTGTTTTTCACCCAAAGGTCAATTCAGTATTTTGCTCAACACTATTCTCAATAAAGCAGATTTTGAGCAGATCCAAAGGGCACATAGCGTGTTTCAAGCCAATATTTTATCACTTTGCTTTCTGCTGGCCGATGTGAGCGACATGAACTGTTATTATGTTGAGCTAGAAAATAACACCATATTTTATATTTTTAATTTAGGAAGACGTTAACAAAATGAGCATGTTGCAATCTACAACATTGACTTCAAATAATCCTGTCTATATCATACTCAATGATATTTTTCATCTCTGCGAGGATTTCTCCTGTGCTTTAGATGCAGCCGATGCTACATTGGATGAATTAAATGAAAGCATCGATCAATTGGATGAGCGGTAAATGTGCATTGTTGGAATTAAGAATGTGATTTTAGAACTAATATTATTATTACTTTCTCAAATACCAGTTTTAATAATTTAATTCAGCAGCTTATTCGATTGCTGGTAAATCTCAAAGCAGCACCCAGCACTACTCCACTCTCGCAATTATTGCTGCGTTTGGATTTCAATCACTGGTTTAGTACGCGCAACAAGCGCACGGATGGAGAAGAAATTAATAATTAAACCTTTTATATAAGAATTAGTTTTAATAAACGCTTTACAAACTACTGTCTGCAGTGGCCTTATCTCAACTCTACTTAAAAAACTTTTATTTATATTTGCAATTGTCAATTTGAATACCTTCTTGGAGGTTGTTAAGGACTTTGTCTATCTGGGATTCATCATAAGCTCCCTCAACGATATCAGCATTGAGATTAAACGAAGTTTCAGTCCCAATGAAAAATATCCTTCGTAAGATTTTCGGTTCAATCGGTGGCACTGACGTGTACCGAATACGATGAAGTCATGAGCTGTAAGTCGATCTCAACAAAATCAATTGCGTAAAAGTCGAGCATCTTCGCTGGCTACTTATTTTAAACGGATGGAACACATCACTCCAGTGAACAAAATATTCTAATAGTTAACCAACGGTGGTTAACACACAATAGGATGCCCGAATCTTTGTACCAACGAGATTGGCACAAACTTTTAGATGGAGCCAAAACCGACTTACGGTTGTAAATACAAGCTAAGTATGTATATTCTCAAATGATATCAGTACTTGAATAGATTATTATTACATAGTTATTGTGAATTAATCTATATTTAAAAATTTTACTATTTTTGTAGAGATAGTTAAACTTTTTCGTAATATTAGTGTCATTATTTATTTTTTTAAAACTGCAGAAAACTAAGTTTTCTAAGTTGAAAACATACCTAATGGTAAGATATAATCATAGTTACCATTTACATTTCGGAGGACCGAGATCAAGGAATCGATTTGTCTTCCATAACTTTAAATTGGAACACATCTTGGAAAAAATTCGATTTCAACCTAAGTAATGAATTCGTCAAAGAGCAAAAATTAAGAATTTCAGACGAATTATTAAAATTTTGACGAGAGGAAGATAAACTAAGGCTTGCATTAAAATATCACTTCGGCGGAGAAAAGTGGAAAAGTTAAGCCAAATAATTTGTTCGGTTGTTAGATATAATGAAGGATATTTACATCATCATTAAATACTTTTTTACATCTTGTTTTGGAACAAGTCTAATTTAATAAATCCGCTTAAATTTTAGAAAGTTGTTTGGTACAAGGTATGACAGAATTTTAATTGTATCATGCGTACAAGGTAGCATATTTTTCGTAGATTATAAAGTCATTGAAAAACGACCACCATCCCCCCTGTGACCCAATCAACCCCTTGAAATTCTGCGGGTTCATTAAAGTAGACTTAAGACAAGTTGTTTGCTAGGCCGACATTATACTCATATTAAACTTATTTAATTTAATTGTATGTGCAGCGTCATTTAGCTTTCCTTTTCAGTTCGGCTCGGCACAGCAACCAGCCGGCACTATAAACGATCCCTAAACTTGCATTAAATATTTTTGAAACTCGTTCATATGGAATGCTCACTGCTTTAACAAGTTCTCTAACCTTTATTCGGAGTTCATCAAACTCCATTTGACACATTTCTTTCTATGGCTTCGTCAGTGGAACAATTTGATTTTCTAGAAGGCTAGAAACTTTCCAATCAGCGCTCATAGAAGGTTGATATCTCATTAAAGGATTATATTTATCAGCAATTTATCAGATTTTTTTTTTTTTAGTTTAAAACTTGAATAAACTTTCTTAAAATTATATTAATTCACATTTGTGAGCAAGAAATGTTTTTAGAGCTTTACATATTTAAGGTCTCTGAGCAATACAATTTTGAACGATTAACTTGAAAACTTAACAGAAAATGTAATTTAATTTTTAAACTAAACTAAAATAAAAAAATCTATTACCAATTTTATTTGTATTTGTGTTTTAATAATAATTTTCTTAAAACTAGTTTACAGTGCGACTAAAATATATTACAATTGTATGCGTTTAATGTCTTCCATACGGAAATCAGTCCTAAAAAAACACATGCTTGAAATTAAACCCAATTCAACAATAAAAAAAATATTTTTACCGTAAAGTCAATATCGTGCGAACTTCATTCGGTGTTATACGCCACGAAGGCATATCGCTAACACTCTCGGGATTCCAATAGTCTGTCAACTCTGAGACTTTTTCCAAATTCAATAGCGTAGCTATTTGTGAAAGACGTGTCATTTTATCACGCACAGACCAAGATGTGGCACCAGTAAGATATGAGCCTAAAGCACGCACTTCCTGGTCAAGGACAAGGCCACCAAGCTAGAGTTGTATAGTAAAAATAATTATTTTATAGGTGAATTTAGTCTATGTATGATATATAACGCTCGGTGAAATTTAAAATTTTCTCACATTTCCCTATTACTGGTACAATTTGTAACTTAAGAACTGTTGTAAAATTTTGGCAGATACGATTTTGATATATCTAAAGCGGAAGAGTTACTTCGAAGTTTAGTTCGAATTCCCATTCTCACAACTTTGAAATTAAAAATTATTAAAAGTATTCGAGGGTTAATATTTGGGAATAGTAGGTGTTGGCAAAGTTTGGAAGATTTGGAAGACTTCCTTCGAAGTTTTGTTTGAATTCTCATAACGACGTTTTATTCGAATTCCTATACTGAATTCTCATAACTTTGTTGATGGTAGATTTATTATGAGAGAATTTTCCTCCTGGGACAAAGAAAATATTGGGAATCTAAATTCCCTGGGAGTTCCCATAATTGGGCTAATTAAGTTGAATAATTTTGTTCTTACCCGATTGAAGTTACTTTTTTTTATATCACGTTCCAGGCGTGTTGTTACTTCCGTAGCTAAAATACTGACCAAGGCATCATAATTTCGTGGACTTAGCGATGTTTTAAAGGAATTCAAGAGCCCATCGATTTGAACAATTAAAAACTGAACAAATGTTTCACCAGCTTCGTAAGCGGCCAGTTCTTCCTATTGTAAGCCAAAATATTACTGATAATATATTATTTATACTCAATAATTACTTCAGTCAGGTAATGATTGTAGCTCAAGAACTGATCCACCCAAGGATTCAAGCGTGGTTTTATTGCACTAGAGCGTAGCTGTTGCATGCCAAAGTCCACGCAGGCCTTTAACGAATCACGCACAGCCTTCAGCTCGGAAATGCAGCTATCTAAAATTTGTCGCTCCATGGGCGACATGTATGGAAAAGTACCATTGATTTCTTGAATCATAGTATTCCACAGAGTCTCAATATATTCCGTGGACATGTCGGCGTTATTTAAATGCACTAGAAAACTCATGCGTGCCTTGTCACTGTCGCTAGACTGCAGTTTGCCTTGTTGTATTGTGCTCTGTATGGCATTATAGGCCTGCGCCAAGTCAATATAACCCGATGGATAACCATTTTTAAGCGGAGTTTTCATAGCATTAACAAAATCGCCATCCAGACAAGAAGCAGCGTTATTGATGACAGCACAAGTGCCACTTATAGATTGCGTAGTTAATGAACGACGCACCGATTTGCGTAGTATAAAGAACACATCGTCAACCATGGAAGAGCATTGCTGACCAGGCTCAAAGGAGTCCAAAGCAATAGCTTTAAGCACACTCTCCTCCATGAAATATCTGGAAATAGATACGAATTCAAATTAAGGAAAAAATACATTCAAATTGGAGTTAGTCTTACCTTTCAAAAAGCAAATAGGTGCCAAGCAACTCCTGCATTTGTCGACTTAGATCGGACTTGGTAAGTAGCTTCTCTAGTTTTTCTATTTTTGACGTTTGAGCTTCTTTTTCCGGTATGCTGGCCTCGATATCCAACTAAAAATAAAAATCGATTTATGGATTTCAAGTACTTAAATTTAAGAGCTTCCAAGGGTTGTATCTCTCACTCACCATGATTCGTCGTCGCATGAAGCGGAAGTATAGCTCCGCTCTGGAGTGCATAACTGTTATTTCAGCAATTATTGTATCAATATCTTTGGGATTGAGTTTATCCATTGAACCACCGGAAGGCTTGCGATAATGCCCCAGCACCTGGCTGGTGCCACCTAAGCTGCTCAGTACGCGTTGACTTTCATTGATCTGTTGTATACGTCGCGTTATCTGTCTGTTTTTGTTGAATTCTAAAATTAAATTTTTCACTTCCGTGTCACATTCACGCTGGAGTATCTCCACCATATCTAAAAGATAGCCTGCACCGTAGCATGCATCAATTATTGGTTGATTGACTTCTATTACACGAGCAAAATTTTCCATAAGTGTTGTGAGTGTATCGGCATATGCTACTGGCAACCGCTTCTCGGCCTTTGCAATATCCATGCAATTGCGTAGTTCTTTCTGCGCTTTATTAGACAGCTTTTGGCATATATAAGTCGAAAACTTTTCAATGCCTTCATGATGTCTTCCAAGCAGTGGGAAAATTTTGAAAAAACGTTCTATCGATGCTAAATCATCCTTTTTAACTGCTTCGTTGAACTTTCGTGCAATTAATTCACGCATGTTTTCTGTTGCACCTTCCAACGTTCGTACTGCATCGCTCACCGATGTTACCGAGCCTTGCACATCGTCAGCAGTACGTTGTAGGAGCAACTGATCCATTGACAGGAAACGGCTAATGTGACCTGCACCTTTCTCGTAGTCCTCCTCACGTATGGCAGTGACCACGCCCTGACTGCACAGCTGCAAATCGATAAGATCGTGCACACGTTGCTGACACTCCGAGGCACGACTGCGTGCTAAATCAAGACGTCGCACCTTGGCGCTTACTGACTCAGCCAGCTGCGCAGTTTGCGTGATTTGTTTATTTAGCTTTCGCGAATCGTTGTCTACTGCATTCATCACAGACATGGCTCGACCAACACCGCTCATTTTTGTTTCGATTTGGCATTGTTTTGCTAGTAAAGCCTCCAAGTTGACGTTGATTTCGTGCTGCATTGTAAGATATTTTCATTGGTATAGATTTCGATTGGATTTTGAGTTGTCGTCCTGACTTACCTCTTTTTCGGCAATTAAACTCAGCACCTTGTCGACGTCATCAATTGTGTTGATATTGATATCGCTCACCAGGGATTTAATATCCATTCTAGTATGAATTTATCACTAATAAATGATCAGGAGTAAATAAAACATTCTACTTTTGCCAGCGTATAATTTGCCGATTTTTTTCGTTATGAACTGTCATGCTGGCAGAACAGCTGACAACAATACTGCCAAACTATTTATTTTTAATTTTCAAGTGTTGGTTAAGGCACGACTACGAAATTATTATTTTGTGAGGCACAAAAATAAAATTCTGACGTATATACAGTTTTTATAAATCGTTATAGAGGGCATGTTTGCAAAATTTGAAAGAAAAGCATTACAACTGAAACAAAAATATAATTTACTGTTATATATACTTGGTATCAAGCGCCATTCCTTGTCCATGTTTATTGCCCTATTGGCCATGTTTATTGCCCTATTGGCCGATAAACATATTACAAAGCATATTTTAATTCGAGTAAACTTAAAGAAAAAAATACTATTATATATACCTAAAAACACAAATGGCTTCCCTAATATTAAAGAAAAATTTAATTCAGAAACAAATAATCCCAAAGTGGGCAGTGACTGTATTTTCAAAAGGTTGGAGTAGATTACATATTAATTATAGTTATTTATAAGTTTGCTCTTGAAAGTTTTAGGAGTTAATGAGAATGTGCGGAAGTGTGTAGGTAACTTGTTCCACCAGCGTGCCGTTCGTACTAGAAATGATCGTTCAAAAGTCAATCAAGAGATTTTCGGTATGAGAATCTGTTTGTTTCGAGTAGACCGACTAAAGTTAAATTTGCTCACCATGTAGCGTGGAGCGCTAGCTTTCATAAGTTTGTAGAAAGAGACCACCAGTCGAATGTTTAAAAAATTTTGAAAATAACTTTTCAAAAATTTGTAAACAAACATGGATACACAATCAAATTTTTTAAGTCCATATACAAAGCGGACAATATTATTAACAATTTGTTCAAGACGTTTAATGTTATATGTCAGCGTATCAGAGTAAACTTCAATGCAGTACGTTACGCAAGACATGAGTAATGCATGGCCTAGGGTGTATTTCACTTTCAAAGGCAAGTACAAATTAGTGCAATAAAGTTTTCTTAAGGTAAATCCGACTTTAGAGCTTAGTGCATTTATGTGTGATTCGAAAGATAACTGACTATCAAGAATTCCTCAAGACATTTAATTTTATCGACAAAACAAACTTGCACACCATTAAATGTAATGTTTAAATCATTTGTAACAGCCCTTGATGGATTGAACTGGACACATTTGGTTTTAGAGGGATTTATACTCAATCCAAGAAGAGACGAGTGAAAGATTAGAAATTTTAGTGGATTCTAGGACATCTAAAAATTGAGCATGATTTAAGAACAAAAGTTGAATATCATCAGCGTAGATGAATGGTTTACAAGTACCAGCATCAAAGACTCCAACTAAATCATTGACATATTGTCGTTTAAGCTTTCAAAAAGCTTTGAAAGCCGGTAAAGCAGTTTCAAGCATTGGAGAGTGCGAGAAGAAAGTCGAGTATGAGATGGCTGCAGAATGTTATTGTCTTAGTATTGTTTTTGTTTATGTATTATTACTTGCAGTTGTTTAGCTTAATATATTTACACTTATGTGGCATCAAATGTTATGTTGTGTTGCAATTTGTAACTGCAACACAAAATATTATAAATAGTAGAATTTGTCTGGATACGGTCCTTTTCTGTGTCCAGTTACCAAAGGAGATAAAACCAAGTAAGCTTCAATATTGTAAAAATAAAAACAGATTTTATGTCAATTTAATTAAATTATATAAATTTATTTATATTTTGTTATAATTTGTAATTATCCTTACAGAGAATAAACTCGCCGATCTCTTGCCGTATCACCATGTTTACATCTTTAAATAATTAAATAAAATGTTTATTTATATATAACTTAAATTGCGAGTTTTTTATTCATACTCCTAGACACAGGAACAGGAAACAACAGCTTTATTCTTTGCTTTCAACGAAATCGTTGCAGATCCATCTTAGAAAACTTTACGCTGCTGGGGACCGAACCAGGATATAAATAATCGAACTCGGAGAACTTTCCAGCCGTATTTGTGAACCAGCTTTCCTCGATCGTTGAAGTTTATGCCACACGCCCAGGACCCTGCAAGTAAAAGAACAAGCCAGCGACAGAATAAAGGAGTGCCACCTACCAGATTTGATCCATATTTTCGTCCAATGCTTCGCTCGCCAGCAAGTAGAGAGAACCCAGCAGCCCCGGCCGCCACGCCAGATAGAGATGGTCCAGGAGCCCCGGCCGCCAAGTCCAGTGCATCGTCGAACGCGTCCACCATCTTGAAAAGCGGCAATGCAGCACCGAACCGACCAGCTAATGTTCCTCCATCACCGAATCCTCCACCACCTCCAATCGAACCATACAGAGCCACCGGTACACGAAATCCGAACACACACGAAAAAAGCGAATTAGAAAAGGTAACACTCGATTTTCAGAAACAAATTTCAGATCTACAAGACGAATTTAAGCGCCAAATGCACGCCATACAAGCTCTCGTTTGCAACAATAATGTGCGGCTGCAAAGCTGCGTCACCGAACTTCGAAACGAGATACGCCGATCCGAACCGCCCGCCATTTCTACGAACGCAGAACTGCCCACCTATGTGCCAATGCAAAATGAGACTCCGCAGCACCGATCTTCCGTGGAGTCCAGCCAGCCATCTTTAAATCAACGCCAGAAGAAAATCTACCCTTTGCCAAAATTCTCAGGTTTACCAGAAGAGTGGCAGACCTTCGAAGAGTCGTTCATCAGCACTACTATAGAGTTTGAGTATTCTCAATTGCACAACATCATGCGGCTGAGGGATGCTATAGTCGGAAGTGCTCGAGAAACCGTGGAATCTCTTTTGTGCAGCTCAAGAAATGTAGAAGCTATTATGTCTGCATTGAGAGAAACCTACGGCCGGCCAGAGCAGCTCATCAAATCGCAAATTATAAAAGTGAAAGCACTGAGCGCAATTGCCGAAAGCGACCTACCTTCACTTATTAATTTTGCGAACAAGGTAAGCAATATGGCCACTTTTTTAGAATCTGTCCAAGGGGAGCATCACCTCACGAACCCTACACTACTCAGCGAACTTGTCGCAAAGTTGCCGATATCTCGACAAATTCAGTGGGCCGAAAAATGTTTGCTATTGCCGACAGCTGCCACCATTTTGGATTTTAGACAATGGCTTGGTGGACTTCGAAGAATAGCCAATTTGGTTGCAGACTCCTTGCCTTCGACCTCAAGATCAACCATAGCAAGCCAACATGGAACTCAGAGGACTAAATCTCAGGCAAATAATGAGAACCCAGCACGCAGGTATGCCCTCGTTAGTGTTGCACCAACAAAATGTCGTGTCTGTAATGGTGAGTGTAAAACCATTTTTGTTTGTGACCATTTTCGTAGCTTATCTACTAACGACCGATGGGACAAGGTGAAAACCTTGCGTGTTTGTTTTTCTTGCCTCAAGAACGGCCATCAGGCAAGTAAATGTTTTAGCAGGCGTCGTTGCGCAATAGATGGCTGCCCACATTTCCACCACCGCCTACTGCACTCTGCTACCAGTAACCACGAAGCACCACTGATGACGCGATCCGCCAACATGGAACCCGCCACCTCCCAAGAACGACGAAGTTGTCACGCGGCCGCGAACCGAGAAGAAGACACCGTGCTATTCCAAATGATCCCGGTAAATCTTTATGGCAATGGAATCGTAAGGAAAATTTATGCCTTTGTCGATGATGGATCCAACGCGACGATGATAGATGCCGAAATAGCGCGTGAGTTGAATCTATGTGGAGCGGATAGCGTTCTTGAGCTTCAATGGCTTAATAAAGAAGTTGCACGCGAGGAGTCCAAAATTGTAGAGTTGCTGATAAGTGGTGTGGAAGATAATGCCAGGAAATTCAAGATGTCGCAAGTTTTTGTCACGTCAAATTTAGCGTTGCCAACTCAATCTCTGAATGTAAGAGATTTGGCTGAATGCTATTCTCATCTCTCAGGGCTGCCTTCTCTTAGTTATTCACACGTACAACCGAAAATGATTATTGGTCTAACTCATGCATTTTTAACCGTTCCAATTGAAATCCCACGATGCTCTCCTAACCCCGGACCAGTTGCGGTAAAAACGAGAATTGGATGGATAGTATATGGCCCAGTAGGTGGTGAAGCGCAGACAAAACAGAAAGTAACCTGCCATGCTCGAAATGTAAGTAAAAATAATAATGCTTATAACGAACTTGATGAAATTATTCGAAGCTATTTTGACATTGAAAACTTTGGCATCCGGGCAAATGTTACACTAGTGCGCTCTGATGCAGACGAAAGAGCTCTCGATATATTAGAAAATAAAACTCGACGGGTCGGAAGCCGATACGAATCGGGGCTATTATGGAAACAAGATAACATAATATTTCCTGATAGTTTCAACATGGCATTGAATCGCTTGGTGAGCACAGAAAAGAAAATGGAACGAGATCCAATTTATGCCAAAGAGTATCGCAACAAAATGATAGAATATATTGAAAAAGGCTACGCAAGAGAACTTTCAGAGGATGAAGCAAACGCACGAACAAATAAAACATTTTATCTGCCACACTTTGGAGTAAAAAACCCGAATAAAAAAGGATTGCGACTGGTTTTCGACGCAGCCGCTGAAGTAGAAAAAGTTTCACTAAATAAATATTTGCTTCCAGGTCCCGACATTAATCAACCTCTTCTAACAATATTATTTAAATTTAGGCAAGCACCAATAGCAGTCTGCGGCGACATCAAGGAGATGTTCCATCAAGTGAGCATTCTAAAAGAGGATCAAGAGAGTCAGAGATTTTTATGGAGAGATGGCATATCCAGTAAACAACCAAAAACATATGTAATGCAGCGATTAATATTTGGAGCAACTTGCTCGCCAACAATAGCGCAGTTTGTCAAAAATACCAACGCACAACGTTTCGCATCAGAGTATCCCCGCGCGGTTAAAGGTATACAAGAGAGACATTACGTCGACGACTACGTCGACAGTTTCCAAAGCGAAAGTGAGGCAATTCAGGTTGTGAGAGATGTTATCAAAATACATGCTGCTGGGGGATTTCAAATCCGCAACTTTTCATCAAACTCAGAAAAATTAAAAAATATAGTTGGCAACTCGGCTACCGATGAGTGTGTAAGTGTGGAAGGCGAAGAGGTGGAACGTATTCTGGGCATGCATTGGTTGTCAAAATCAGATGTTTTTATGTTTGTTTTCAAGTTTAGTAAAGTGCCCACGGAAATATTACATCTAAAAAGAAAACCAACGAAGCGTGAAATGCTAAGTGTAACAATGTCCATTTTCGATCCGTTTGGACTCTTAGCCAACTTTACGGTGTGTGCAAAAATAATCATGCAAGCTGTGTGGAAATCTGGCATAGAGTGGGACGATGAGCTACCCGATGAATTGTATGAGAGGTGGAGGAACTGGATGGAGGCGTTAGAACAGGTACGACATTTTAAGATTCCAAGATGCTATTTTGCAGGTTTTGAAAACACACCAGTGGATCTGCATATATTTTGTGATGCGAGTGAGCAGGCATTGGCTGCGGTGGCGTATTGGCGATTTACCGAGGCAAACTGTGTGAAATTATCGTTGGTGGCAGGAAAAACATCGTGTGCTCCGACTCGTTTCCATTCAATTCCAAAGCTCGAATTACAAGCGGCAGTGGTGGCAGTACGTCTAAAGGAAACAGTGGTAAAAAGTCATGAAGCATTAATTAATAACATAACATTTTGGAGCGATTCAAATACCGTGATTCAATGGATACGGTCCGATCACCGCATGTATAAGCAGTATGTGGCAAACCGTGTCTCTGAGATCTTGGAAACAACAAAAATCGAGGACTGGAGATGGTGCCCTGGTGAGCTGAATCCGGCGGATGATGCTACACGAGCAAAATTTCCTTTAATTTACAAGGCAGAGAACAGATGGAAATATGGACCGGAGTTTCTTTTGAGTGAGAAAAAAGACTGGCCAGCAGAAAATTATAAAAAAATAAACGACAAGAGTGAGGAGGAGCTGAAATCGAAACATTATATCTTTCTGAGCAGGCAAGTGAAAGTTATAATTCCAGATATTAATCGTTTTTCGTCTTATAGCAAATTTAAGAGAACAATGGGCTGGGTGCTGCGATACGTCCTGAACCTTAAGCGTAAAATTAAACGCTGCATCACTGCTAAAGGGGAGCTTTCGTCTGAAGAAGAAGCTGAAGCTGAAATTTATATTTGCCGATGGGTTCAACAAGATGCATTCCGTGATGAATACGCCTGTCTGCTGGAGAAAAAATTCATCTCAACGAGTAGCAGCATCAAAACGCTTAATCCATATCTAGACGATGATGTTATTAGAGTTGGTGGTCGAATCGACAATGCAGCCTTCATTCCCATTTGTTCCCGACGGCCGATCATTTTGCCAAAAGCTCATCAGCTGACACGCCTCCTAATAAACTGGTACCACCGAAAACTTCATCACGTCAACACGGCTACAGTGATAAACGAAGTCAGACAACGCTATTGGATTCCGTCAATAAGAACGTTGGTGCGTTCTATCGAAGATGGTTGCGTGTTTTGTAAGGTGCGTAAAGCGAAACCACAACCACCACAAATGGGTCCATTGCCACCAGACAGGGTAACACCATATGTACGTCCGTTCACATATACTGGGCTGGATTTCTTCGGACCAATTACCGTCTCCATACGTAGGCGACATGAGAAGCGATGGGTTGCTCTATTCACCTGTCTCACCATTCGAGCCGTACACCTAGAAATTGCCACGGACTTATCGAGCGATGCCTGCCTGATGTGCATCAGAAACTTTATTAATAGACGTGGCGTTCCAGTCCAAATTCGAAGCGACAACGGCACCAATTTCGTGGGAATAAATAAGGAACTACAAGGAGAAAATGGTTTTCTGGATCAACAAAAGATGACATCGGGTCTATCACCGCTAGGCATTAAATGGGTTTTTAACACTCCCTCGAACCCCGCTGCTGGAGGTGCCTGGGAACGACTGGTGCAGAGCATAAAGAAGCCACTCTACATCATGCTAAAGGAACACAAGCCGCGCTTGGAAACATTTCATAGCCTACTTATCGAAGCAGAAAACATCGTTAATTCGAGGCCATTGACACACCTTCCAGTCACGCCTGAAGAACCAGAACCATTAACGCCGAATCACTTTCTATTGGGCTCAACGAATTCAACGCAGACTCCGGCGCCTTTTGAGCCAAGATCATTGTGCTTGCGAAAACAATGGAGGGTTCTACAAGCTCTAAAAAACGGATTCTGGAAGCATTGGATTCAAGAATATTTACCGGAGCTTACTAGACGAACCAAGTGGTGTTTGCCAGTTAGTCCAGCAGCTGTTGGCGCTTTAGTGCTTATATGTGACGAAAATGCCCCTCGTTCCCAGTGGATGCGTGGCCGAATTATACGTTTATACTACGGCCAAGATAAGGTAGCAAGGTCAGCAGACGTTAAAACAAGCGGAGGTATTTTCAAAAGACCTCTATCGAAGTTGGCGATTCTCGATGTCGAAGCTGATCAGAAGTCTATGGGTGAGTCTCCCCCTCCGGGGTCAATTCACGGGGGTGGGGATGTCGTTTAAGCTTTCAAAAAGCTTTGAAAGCCGGTAAAGCAGTTTCAAGCATTGGAGAGTGCGAGAAGAAAGTCGAGTATGAGATGGCTGCAGAATGTTATTGTCTTAGTATTGTTTTTGTTTATGTATTATTACTTGCAGTTGTTTAGCTTAATATATTTACACTTATGTGGCATCAAATGTTATGTTGTGTTGCAATTTGTAACTGCAACACAAAATATTATAAATAGTAGAATTTGTCTGGATACGGTCCTTTTCTGTGTCCAGTTACCAAAGGAGATAAAACCAAGTAAGCTTCAATATTGTAAAAATAAAAACAGATTTTATGTCAATTTAATTAAATTATATAAATTTATTTATATTTTGTTATAATTTGTAATTATCCTTACAGAGAATAAACTCGCCGATCTCTTGCCGTATCACCATGTTTACATCTTTAAATAATTAAATAAAATGTTTATTTATATATAACTTAAATTGCGAGTTTTTTATTCATACTCCTAGACACAGGAACAGGAAACAACACATATAACATAAAGAACAGTGGGCCAAGCACAGAGCCCTGTGGGACACCAGAAACAACATTTAGCAGACTAGACTCACATCCATTATAAGAGACAAATTGCTGACGACTACTTAAGTAGGATGACATAAGCATGCTCGAGGAATTGGAGAAATTAAATTTAATTTTAAGTTTTTTTATAAGGTTGTCATGATTGATCCTATCAAACGCTTTTGGTAGGTCTGATGAGACAAGCACGCTTATTTTATTTGAATTTTTGGTTTTTTATTTAAACCATTTATGAAATGGGTCTATATAAAGGGTCCGCCAAATAACTTTTTTTTTTTTTGAAAATGCAAAAAAAAAACTACTGAATATTTTCTCAAATTTCTTTTTTTATTTGAATGTACAATCCTTCCGGTTAATAATGGAAAATAATTTCATTCAAATGGCTGCCTCGGCTGGCCACGCCTACACTATCGGTCCAATTTTTAAGCACATTATCGATTGTGTGCAGTTGTATTTCACCAATGGCTTCACGAATATTTTCCTTTAAAGCGTCAATTGTCTCTGGCTTGTCGGCGTAACACTTATCTTTGAGGGCATCCCACAAATAATAGTCCAACGGTGTCAAATCGCAGCTCCGAGGTGGCCAAACGACATCAGCTCTACGGCTGATAATGCGATCTTCAAAAACAGGACGCAAAACATCGAGTGTAGCTTCGGCTGTGTGGCACGTAGCGCCGTCCTGTTGAAACCAAATGTTGTCAATATCCTCCTCTTAAATTTTTCTGAACAAAAATTCGTTCAACATGGCCCGATAACGATGGGCATTGACTGTAACGGCCACTCCTTGCTCATTTTTGAAGAAAAATAGCCCAATTATGCCTCTGGACCGAAATCCGCACCAAACAGTGACTCCTTTTGGGTGCATCGGCTTTTCAATGCATGCGTGCGGGTTTTCTGTGCCCCAAATGCGACAATTTTGCTTGTTTACATACCCGCCAAGATCAAAATGAGCTTCATCTGAAAAGATGATTTTTTTGGCAAAATCGGCATCTTCTGTAAGTCGATCGCATGCAATATTTCCCAGCGTTGTTCAAGCGTATACACAACCATATTCGTTTAGCGGAAGGATGAAACTAATTATCTGTCAAATCAGACATGTGCTTAGTGTTACCATTCACGAAATAAGCACTAGTTGAAAAAAAACATCCGTCGTCAATGTTTTTAGGCTATGAATTTGCATTCAGTGGGCACAACTGTGCGGAACAGAAAGAAACCAGAAATTAAACTTTTTAAATTTAATTTGTAATAGCATGCAAAGATAAGTATTCTGTTCACAATGACGCTACAATTATAAAGTTTGACTACAATTAAAGTAGAGCCGAAACAAACAGGGAATTAAATTTTAAATGCTTTAATCGGAGTTGTTGTAGAAACCAAGAATTTAAACCAAAAAATATTTCGCTTAGGTGTCATCAGACAATATCAAAGCGAAATATTTGTCAGTTTCAATCAGTATGCCAAAATGTTTTTTTCAAAAGAACTGCAAATTTTTTTTTTTTAAAAGAACTGTATTTTCGACACAAACCTGTAACTTCAAAGACTTTGAAAATAAAAGTTTTTTAGTTTTATACACTTAAATACCTTACAAAAATAAGTTATATAAAAATAAATATAATATAATAAAATAAAATAAAATGAAATGAAATGAAATAAAATAAAACTATATAATATAAAATAAATTAAAATAAGATAAAATAAAATGAAATATAATATAATAAAATAAAATGAAATAAATAAAAAAATAAAATAAAATAAAATAAAATAAAATAAAATCAAATAAAATAAAATGAAATAAAATAAAATAAAATAAAATAAAATAAAATAAAATAAAATAAAATAAAATAAAATGAAATAAAATATAATAAAATAGAATGAAATAAATAAAAAAATAAAATAAAATAAAATAAAATAAAATCAAATAAAATGAAATAAAATAAGATAAAATAAAATAAAATAAAATAAAATAAAATAAAATACAATAACATAACATAAACAGTTTAATTTTTTAAATACTATTGAAAACTTATTATTTTATATTATCTTAGAAAAACATTGAAATTTTTTAATTTAAGCAATTTATGCATAAATTCTTTTACCATGCTGATCAAATCATCTGCAATGTTTCACAAATCTAGTTTTTCTTCTTAGTAAATATTAAGTAAGTGTTTCGTAAGCGTTTTTGTTTTAGTAAAAATGGAAGGAATGGTTCAATAAAGATAATGAAAAATGGTTGAGGCAAGGAATATAAATTGATCAACTTTGTTTTTAGTTACTAATTTGCTTAGTTACCTAACTACCCAATTGAACTACAATGTAAATTTATGTAATGTAACACGTAACATCACGTTAGATACTAAGTCTAATTAAAAAAAAAAATGAAACAAAATTTTCAAGTTTGAATACTTGGAAAATAAACTTATATTATGTCAAATCCTTCTTAAATATGTCTTATACAAAAACTCTTGTCCAATTCACAGAGTTTTGCTAATTTTGTAATCCAAGTCAAAAACCATTTCTGTTTTTTGTAATGTCATATTCTTGCTTATATCATTAAATCCCTACGGTCGATCGTTGTATTTTTTTTTTACTTAATATAGAGCAACTTATTTAATTAATTACTTGCAAATATAAAAAACTTTTTAAAAAATTTGACATTTTTGTGTTATTATTATAACTCTAATAATTTTTCAATTATTAATTAAGAGTTATATTTTCGAGCTCAAGGTCTATGTTGTTTTTCTGAAGAAAACAACCAACAACAACAACAAAATTTGACATTTTCATTCTTTGTTTTTATATATTTTCGTTTAAATCGTATGTTACGCCAGTTTGGAAGTGCCCATATGAAACATTTATTCACATTAGTTTTAATGAAATTCAATTTTATTATTTTTCGTTAATTGATTTGTCAATTTTTTAACATTTCATTCGATACTTCAAATATAATGCAATCTGAATAATTATTTAGGAGTTCTTTTAATTTCATTTTTTAATTAATGTATTCTTTTAAATCTGAAAATTTTAAATAAACTGTAGTTCACTCTAGGATGTTAAAAAATGATATTATTTTCTATTAAACAGAGTTGCAACTGGGCCAGTCAGCGAGAGAGACAGCAGAAGTATTTACCAGGGATGATATTGGCTTAGTTGTAAAAGGACCAAAATTTATACAAAAATAGGGCATTTTTGCCAAGAATGGGGCCTTTAGTGGTAATTCAATATTAAAAACTTTCTATTTGAATATTTAGCCTTTCGAAATATTCCAATAGATTTCGATTTAAGTGTTTCGGGAAATTAAAACAAATAGAAGTTCAGTTTTCATGTTTTTTTTTTTTTTGCTTTCACTGTTTCAACCTAAGCGGGGAAGTTTTTGGCTTGTCACAAAAATAGTACACTTAATTTAAACGATCAGATCTCAGAATCAGAAATTGTGGATCAAAGAGATGTAGTATAATTGTTTTTTATTTCATACATAAAGGTCCCATTGTACCTTAGCAAGAAGGTGCATTGTGCAATGTGCATTGATTGCAAAAGTCAAGAATATGCCAAAAAATTATCCATATCAGTTAATTTCTTCAAACTTGTTTTGACAAAGCCATTTATTTAATAAGTTAATAATACAAATAAAAATAGAAAAGCATTTCCACAGAAAACCGCAAATTGGATCGATATATTCATCGTTAAATAGTCTTAGGCCTTTCCACACGGAGAAACGGAAAAGTAACCCAACTCCAACATAATTGCTTAGAAAGTTGCAAGCCACTACAATTCCAAACATTATTGCAACCTATGCTTTCAGATGAGCAAGTCATTTCTCTACTTCTTCTATAACAAATATAAATTTTTTAACTGCTCGCTCATTTCTTCTTCCTGTATTCAAAACAATAAATATAAAACACAATTTTCTGAATTTAATTGATGCTTTTCTCAACTTGAAGTGCCACACAATTGTTTTAAGTTATCAAGAAAAGCACAAGTCGCTGATATAAATTGCAGCTAGCTGTGTTGCATAAAACTTATCGCAAGCGTGCTGCCAACTCGTTGTAAAAAAGATGCTTCATCTGAAGGTTCCGGTGTACTTACATGGGTTAGCAACATTTGTTGATGTTGCGTTGTTTTTCAATTGCTCCATGTGGAAAAGGCCTTAGGAGCATTTTTTGAGTCCTTTGTTATATACATAATAGTGTCAGAAATATATGAGGAAAGATATGCGTTAAGACTTGTTAGAAGTCAAATCAATGATGCGGGATGAAATGGGCATGATACCAAAACAAAATCAGTTCTACCAAAAAAATATATTCAGAAATGACTAAATTAAAAAAAGAATAATTTCATAAATCTTATAAAATTTTGGAATATAGAGCCTTGAACAAAAAAATTAGTTAAATCACGTCGAATAAGGTGACAAAAAATATTCCATCGCAGTCTTAATTTTTTAAAATTAAAGAATTTTCATCTCAGGTGCAATTTTGTAACTGCTATGCTACATTTTTTCCAAACCTTATATTTCTTAAAACTTATGACTCGAAAACACTTTTCTATTTCCGATTTTTTTAGATCGAAACTTTTTTTGGTGGAAAAAATCACTTTTTTATGCAAATAATTGTTTATTACTTCTTAAGCATTTATTTAAGATACATTCTGATGCCATAATCTGAAAGAGCGTAAAATACGTCGGAAATTATTTTTGGTGCAGATAAAATAAAATAAAATGGACGAAAATTCTTTGAAAATTGACGCTATAGAATTACTTTAGGATACTATTAAAACTAAAATCGGTTCAAAAATTTAGACATTCTTTTGGAGAGTGTGCAGGAATTTCATACTTCCTCCATTATAGTAGATACCAAATGTTTGTAAGAAGATTTCGTGTAGAGACATTCAATAATACAAAAATTGGTTATTCTTCATAATGCTAACATGGTGGCTTTATACAAAATATAAGAAAGTCAGTTTTTTAAAAATGTTCTTCAGTTTTAATAGATTTTTACAATTGTAGCCTACCAAAATCATACCTGCGTAGGCGTACATAGCTTAAAAAAGCAAAGTTGGGGAGAATTGTTTAAGTTTTTGGGTTTTTTTGAAGCTATAATTTCAAAACATTCAACAGAACTTATTTTACTGAGAACGATTTTATTACAAATTTAAAATTTGTACCTCGATGACATACTTCTTGATATTTTTCAGTAGAATTTCAGAAAAAGGGCCCAAAATGAATCGAAAGGGCTTTGGAGCTTTCGAAATCAAAAAGGGCTCAAAAAAGCCCCAAAAGCCCCCAAATATCATCCCTGCTATTTACCCCAGTAGGCCACGTCGTGCTGAACAAATCGTGAGCACAGAACTATCGGTCACCCGCCAAGAACATGGATTAAATCTAAGTAGAAGCTAGTTTAGTCCATAAATTAAAGACAAATAATAATAACAAACACAGCCATGAAAGACAATAATAAGGTAGCAATAAGACAACAATAATAATAATTCATTATAAAATAAATATATTGTAATAAATAATTAATGTAAAATAATAATATTATAGTCAACTAACTAATAACTAATAAGTATATTATAATAAATTACAATGTGGTTATTGTTATTATCATTGAATAATATATGGAATGAATATACTGAATCCCTTGGTTGCTTTATTCTTTACTTTTCATAAGAAGTAGGGTCGACCGACTACCTATAGTCCTTATAGTCTACATATATGTTATTATAACTATGTTAAAATAACATACTTATAATACGAACTAGCGTAGTAGTGGTAATTTCATTGAACCCCGCAATTCTCGCTGGGGCATTGGTTGTTTTTCAACACTGTTTTTTTTTGTTTCTTTATTTATTTGCATGTACTGTTGGTTGGCCTTGAAAGCTAAAACGAATTAAGTTGTATCCAAGAGCTAACGGACAATCGCCTGATAGTGAGGAAGAGGAAGCATGCATGGCCATTGCCTGGCGTTGGTCACGTAGGCTATTCTGAGGAAAGCTATAAAAGGGCAAACACAACACAACACAAGATCGGGACAATTTCCATATAACCGCTGAGCAAAAGTCTTCGTCAAAGAGTTTCGTTTGAGTACCAGCTGAATAAGAGATAATTCTTTAATAAAAAAAGTATTAATTGTTAAACCAACATCGACTGCGAGACCGACAACGATTATGCCGTGGTTATGCTAGCCAAACTTGATTGCCGAACATTTGGTGTTCATTTTCGTTTATTTATTCTCTTCGCTGAAATGTTTGATTGGTGGTTATGCTCATGTTTGCTGCACAGTTGCATCAATGTTATAATATTCCAAAACACAAATTAAACAACAACCCTAATTTTTATGTATACACTTTTTAATACACTTTTTTACACTTCGGTCAAGCTGCGACTCCAAGTAAATACCATTCCTACATAAAATATATTAAATTAAATACAACACAACAAAAAGAATTGATGGAAATTAATCTGCAATTTGATTTAAGACTATTTTTTGTAGTAAACTTGTGAAGGCACAAAATTGTTAGTGTTTATTTGGAGCGACAATAAATACTGAAAATTTTTGCTCAACACATGTTGTTCGACTTTTTCTTAATGTCTGTTCTTTGTTTTTAAGGTTGCTTGTTATTTAAAATAAGTTGCTTTATAACATATTTAAATTTTGACTACTTTTTGCTACTTTTTTGTTGCTTTTATGGAAAATGACTGCAGGCAACACCGGAAAGTTCGGCATGTTTGCTGTTTCAATGGCCCATATTAGACGATGTCCGTTTGTCCGATCTTTGTTGTTGCTTTCAATGTGAAACTGTCAAAAAACAGTGAGAGTGAGAGCGGATGAACATTTTGTAAGGCGGACAAAATATGTTCATTTTGTCTGCTGTTGATGTCAGCAGACAACGGCCACAACAGTGTGGCGATGTGGTGAAATAAAAGTTTTGCTACACTTTAGCAGCTAAAAAGTACTTTTTCTACGCAACGTTGCTATTAAAAGTAATTGTTTTCAAAGTGTACAAAATAAAGTGCAGTAGAAAATGTACTCAAACTAAATAAAATGTCAAATGTGTCCGCCCTAAATTTTCTGTCGTGTGACCATCCAGCGGACAAGAGAGTAAAAAGTGTTCATTTTCGTCGGACAAACGGACATCGTCTAATATGGGCCAATCAGCAATGAAAATTGTTCGGTATGAGAGCGAGAGAATGAATTTGAGAAAAAGTTAATTTCTCACTTTACACGAGAAACAATAACAACAAAAAATGTTCATCAATCTTGCTTGGCTAGCATAACCACGGCATTACTAAGCCAACTCAACTGCGAAGCCAGCAGCGACCACGATGCAAACATCGACTGTGAGACCAACAGTGATTGCGAAGTCAACGTCGATAGTGAAGCTAACGTCGACAGCACAAAACGTCAACTGCGAAGCCAATGTCGACAGCACAACGACGTCGACTGCGAAGCCATATCGGCAGCGAAGCCAATACCGACAAAGGAAGTCACGTCGGAAACAAGCCAATATCGATAGCTCACGACGTTAACAGCGGCCCCAGAGCCAACTACTATTAACCCAGCAGCAGAATATGAAACACGTAACATTCTATCAATATTATATAGTATTTTATTATGTTATTTTAAGCTTAGCTAAGAATCTTATTAGTGACTAGTTAGGATGTACTTACAGACGGACATTACTTATCGTAACGACATTCCTTCTATCCTTTATCTGCGCGCTTGTTGTAGAATCACGGTCCAGCTCCCTTTTTCCCATATCAGACTTACTTATTCAAGACCAGCTGTAGAAACGCGATTCTATCTTCACCAAACTTACTTAATTCGGGTTTCCTGTATAACCACGATCCGGACCTCACCAGGCTTATCTTTTTTGGCTTATCTTCTTGTAGAACCATAGTCCGGCCTTTACCAGATTTTCATTACTCCGGGTTAAATATAGAACCAGAATCCGCCCTTACCAGACCTACACTCCAGCCAAAGGACAGAGACAGTAGCTAGAGAATTACTGTTGTTGTAATTGACGCTGAGACAAGGATGTAAGAGCCTTTAATCATTGTCCTACGGTCAAAATTAAATCTCTAATTATGAGATTGATGGAAAATTAGATATAAGTTTGATTAAGATTTTTTATTATTGTTAAAGAAAGACGTATATTGTAACTCAAACAATCTAAATAACAGAGTTTAATTTGGTGTCCGATCAAATAAATAATTTGCTAAAAAACCCTGGTCCGACGAGCTACACCTCTGCCGGAAAGCGCCGTGACAAGTTTAAGAAATACATTTTTTAAGAGTTATATTTAAGCCCTGCTTTGAATACATCAAACACTGTAACATCCCGGGAAAATGGACGTTTCTTGATCTTCAATAAAAATTGTAAATTTTATAGAAACTTTTTTTTATCGAAATAATACAAGTTTTTGCTGAATGATTTATGTTCACTTTTAACAAAACTTGTTATTAATAGAAAAGGTTCTTTTATTTATTATTGGCTATAAAAATTCTTTTGAATCTTTATGGTAAGAAATGTGCTTGAAATCGTAACGTATATTCTTTACACATTTTCAAATATAAACAGAATTAGACGCATAAAAAAGTAGATCAATTAAAACAACTTTATTTCTTAGATATACAAATATTGTAAATAGTCACAATTTAACATAAACTAAATTAAATACGTATAAATATTCATTGGCTTCGTAGTTGTAAATCATATACAAATTCAAAAGTAGAATAAAATTATGTGCTTAATATTATGGGTCAAGGAGATACCCGAAATTTTATTTTTCAAAATTGACGATGCAGACAAGTATAAATAATTTCTTATAAAATTAAAAAACATATAATTATGTGCTTTACTTACGACTCTACAATTTTAAATTCCCCTCTAATCTCGTTTTAATGAAAAATATATCAATGTTTCCAAAATTTGTTCCGTTCCTTTATAGTAGCTATAGAGAATATTTTACTAACAGCCTTGCTTTGACATTGAATGCGTGTTCTTGGTCTTTTCTAATCCAAATGTGGCAATATAACTTGACGTATTACATGCTTGTTTGTGTGCCACGTTAAATGATGTACAAACGGCCTCACCACAATAATCAATTTTCCACTCTCCTCCAGAGTCTTTAAACCAATGGCATCGGTTGTATAAATTTCGCGTTGATTGAATGGTATCACATCCAAAGATTGGTTATAATAACCAAAGTGACTGAACGGATTTATAAAATATATGTTAAATATAAAAACATGAGAAAACTTGCGCAAACAAACCTCGATTGCCAAGGCGTTATGACGCCATCATTCGGACCGCCAATTAGAACCATTTTGTCCAATTTGGTTAAAGTGTTCTTAAAATCTGACGAATTCGAGCACTTAATTTCATTATTAACCAAGGGCAAAAAATTGCTATATTTGAGATACAATTCACGTCTATTCGGATCATTCCAATAGTTGCCCACTGATGTATGTTGGCCAACCCGTGAATAAAATAACTCAAAAGCAGATTTAGCCGCAAGATCAGGAAATATTAGATGCAGAAAACTAGCTACAATGCGTAAACAAATTAGAAGTATGTATTAAGAAAATTTAAGCAAAGTCATGATGACGCACTTCCGTATTGCCCTGCCTGAGGTGACGATAAGGAAATGAAGGTTTTTATATTGTGTTCCGGCAATGATTGTATAGCAGCACGTGCCAATAGACCACCTTGGGAGTAACCTTGAAATAAAAGAGGAAATATTTAAAACATACACTTTAACCACGTTTATCCGCATATATAATCCTCTACCTAGTACAATGATGCCCTCTGAATGCAATTTGCATATGGTGTCCAGATAATCACGAAATTCCTGTACTTGCTTCCAGGCACTTTCCAAGCTATACCAACCGCTGAATATATCACAGTTGTACACTTTGGTTCCCGGATGACGCTATAAGCAACATCAGAAGAAAAAAAGAATTTCATTGCGAAAAAAAAACAATTTAAATATGCATCACGCCATGCACTGAACTTTTGAGAACTTACTTTTTCAATTTCGCGCACCATCACCACCATGGACTCAGCTCCTGATAATATTCCATGTAGTATAACCACAGGTTTGTATGCCACACTGCATTTAAAGCAGAGCAAAAGGATGACCACAAAATTTAATCCGATTTTCATTATTTTATTTCGTTATCAATTGATTGGATGTTGTAAAAAATACGCAATATCTGATAAAATTTTGTTGTTATTTTTGCCTAGTTTGCTAATTTCTGCGTTTGTAATTGTTTTGATTAGAATTTGTTTACCATTAGTTCAGAAACAAGAATTTAAACGTCAATGTAATATTGCGTACGCAAACTGACAAATTGAGTGACTCGCTGTCGTGAAACAGCTGATAACAGGGATGCAGAAAATAATTTATAGTGTTAAGGTAATAAAGGGTTAGTTACCGTAATTTTCAAGTAAAAACTTGTAGAATTCGAAATTTGAGAGAATTTGTAAAAATGTGTAAGTGGAATAAACTCTCAGAAAAATGAGCGCAATTCACAAAAGAATCATTCAATGCTTTAAAGTTCAAGCCCCAGCACTTGAACTGGTAGCTATGATGTTAATTGAGTTTATATGAAACGATTAGTTTTGTTTGAAGTTTTTATTGTAACTCTTTTATTAATTAAAGTTCGAACACTTATATAGTAACGTATTGCTAATTACAGTACAATCGTAAGTTGGTTATTAGTCAGCATATTGCATACTTCAGCTTAGCGGCTGGCAATATGCTGACATTGAATTGCGGAAATAATATTTTTATTGACATAAAATAAAAACATAGCTTTGGTCAATGACCGGCAATAAAGGTTGCAGTTACTCAAAATGCAATTTACTGATTACGAAATATAAAAATTAATCAAAACAATGAATAATGTAAACAAAGCAAAACATGCTACTTGTTGAAAATTAACATGATATTTTGTTGCTTACGCAAACATATTAAATAACTAGAGCAACGAATATTATAAACAAAGCAAACTGCTACTCGTTGAACTTTAATACATATAATAAAAAAATAAAAGAAAATAACTACAACAATGAACATATACTAAGAAAAATATAGGTTACATTTTGATAAGATCTTATTAAAAGGAAATATTATTAAAAAATCTATTACACGGAAACAAATCGATAAATCGTTTATCCTTCGGCCATGCGGTGGACTCAAATGTATTGATTTAGTTGACCAAAGTGCTGCGAGACAGTGAGTTATGGCCAAGAAGTGTGCGGGTCTTGCGCACTATTTTGCGCAAATTTCACTATTTTTGTTATGAATTTTCACAATTCGAGTTACTAAATTGTGAACTTCCTTGTTTGCTGTTGACAGCTGTCATAGCTTTAGTACCCTACGCTTGTTCCGAATCAAAATGTCAGTGACTTTTGGGATATCCTTTATATCAATTTACTTAAACGTTGTGCCCCGAGGTTTCTGAGGACACTGATTCCGAACCTTGTGTACAAAATTTTAAATAGCAGATCCAAAATGGCTGGAATTTTGTTCTACTATCATGCAAAAACCAACGAACTCATTTGAAAGGTAAAGATATCAAAGCCTGCATGCGACACCCAATAAAAACGACAAAATTTGTATTTTTGGTTTATTGGGCGTGACAGGAAGCTTGTCATATCGCATATAGCTTTTATTAAATAAGATGCAATACAAGATCTATTGAAACCAATTTCTTCGAAATCGGTTCAATCATTCTCGCCTGATTATGCTTTTCAAAGCAATCTCGGTAAGTAGAAAGAGAAAAACGAAATGGCCATTTCAGCCCTTGAAAGGACTTTGACCGAGCTTCTTATGATCAATTATGTTGTGTGTGTTGTGAAATGTTTAAACACAAATGATTGAGAGCTGGACCTACGTGTTTTATAGCATGTTCTCACGTCAGTCTGAATTAAGTAATTCGGCCTATGAATTACGAATGTGAATTACCCTGTTCTCACGGTAATTCAGTTTGACAGCTGTTGTTTGTGTATTTTGTTTTAATTTTATTTGATTTGTTGTGTAGAACGAAAATGGGAAAAAATGTGCAAAATAAATATTTGTTTATTATATTTAGGCTATTCACAGTTTAAACGTATATTAACAAAGCGTTATTTTTGAAACTGTGAGCACCTCAGTATGTGTTTGCCGTATTCAATGATTTTGCAACGCTGTTATGTATGGTGTAGATACGACATAAGTAGATACGAAATAAGTTTAAGTTTATCCATATTTTGAGGTTATGACAAATCCGTGTTGCATTCAGCGGACAGAAATGGAAACGATTATTAAAAATCAAACCATTTCTTTTGTGTACTGTAATGTTTTAAAAAATATTCTCTTCTAAATAAAACTCAATAGTTTTTTAAGCAAAAGTTTATTTAATATTTAATGCTTAATCTAAGCACCTTCCATAAGAAGGTCTTACATATAGCTCATGGTTTGCTTTTGTGTGTTATATAAAACTACATGATCACTAATGATGATAATTTTTCACTACTTGTGAGACAAGAAAAAAAGAAAAAATACAACACAAAAATAACAATAATTAAATTAACATTTCATATATTTTGTATGTATGCGTTCATAACAATTTAATTTACGATAAATTAATGTATACTTAAAGTATATTAATCTAATTGATATTTCTTCTATATGCCTTTTTTTTTTCATTACTGATGATTATTTTTGACTGAGTACTTTAAATTTTTTTTTATTATTATAATTATAAATGTAATGTTTTTGTTGCTGTTATTATTTGAATGATGATTTAACAAATATTTAATTGTATAAAAGCAATATTTTTTTATGTTTTTATTTTCTTTGAACTTTATTTATTGTTCATATTATTTAATGATATTTTCAGCAAATTTAAAAGTTTTTCTTTTCATGTTACAAGCATGCAAAAGTATTTATTTTGTTATATAAAACTATGTACATCACGTTTATATTGTCGTTCTCTTTATGTATGTATATGCTTTTGTTATAATTCTTGTGATTTGAAAAAATATATTTAAGTAAGAAAGTTTTTGAAGTAGAAATAGACACAATCCATTGATGAAATATAAAGATTTAGATTTCAATTAAAGACAAAATTGTACTTTATAAATGTGGTTTTATGATTTTTTATTTAAGAAAATCAAAAGCCACTGCACTGTACCTGAGCTAAACGGTTTCTTAAGAACTTAGAATTTACTGAATAGAGCTACCACCTGAAGAAACTGTTGTAGAATTATGTACAATGTATGCAATTCTTCATAAATTGACGATCGATTTAATATTTTAAGAACATTTTTTTTTTTAGAGCTTTAGCTTATGGCGAAGTTGGATTACAGAAAAACAATGTCCGAAGTAGTTTGCGCGTTTCCGTGATGGAAATTTTTCTTGTTCTCGAAGGCCCTCGGAGGTTGACGACGGCCAAATCAAGACGCTAGTGTCTGTCAGATACATTGCGAGTGCACTAAATTTATCCGTGAACGTCATTTAAAATCCGCTGTTTTCATCAAAAAATTGGATGTCTGGGTCCCGAACGAAAAAAGTTCCCAAAGTAAATCGATTTGACATTTGCGATCGGCTCATGAAACGTGAAAAAAGTGATATATTTCTCAAGCGTATGATTACGGATGACAAAAGTGGATAGACTACAATAATGTCAACAGAAACAGAAGCTGGTTCCAGAAGGATGAAGCTCCGGAGAGACAAGCAAAAGCACCCTCACCAGAAGAAATCCTTTTTTCGAGCTACTCCTACAGAATAGAATCATAAATTCTGAAATCTGCATCGCTCTTATGGGTTTCTAATATTGAAAACAATACTTTCAGAGAATTTTTTCACAGAAAAGTGGAGACTTCAACCTGCGCGGATTAATGAAGCAGCTACCACAGAAATGGGAGAAGTTGATCGAACAAAAGGGCATATATTATAATTGATTTATGTTTATATGATTTATAAAATAACTGAGCCTAGGCTGCAAAAAAAAACCGTACTGACTTTTGAACAACCCAATAGTTCTATTATAACTGATAAAAAAAATCATACTAGTAAGTCGACTAATTCTACGCTTTTTTTAGAACTGCATCTTTGTAAATTATCTGCATCTTATCTATGCATCTTATTCTTTGTAAAGGATTTATTTTTTAACAATACCATAAGTATTCATATTATGGAACGTTTCACAATCTATAGGGTATTTTTTTGACAGGGCTGAAACTGTTAACAATGTCATTGTTATTTGTGTTCAGTTTGGTTTGCCATTTCATCATGAATAGATTAAAGGCAGAACAACGTTTGCAAATGGTGCAAGGTTATTTCGAAAATCATGGTTCAGTTTGGGAATGTTACCTTACGCTACGTCCACTTTACACTCGACTTAATCGTCCATCAGAGCGATTAATGCGATAAGCCATGGTTTTCGCATCTCGTATATGGGCTATTCACAGTTTAAGTACGCAGGCCTGTTTAATTTACGATTTATTATTTTTACGCCAACTTACGTAAGCGTATTTTGCACTCAAACGCAAATAAGCAAACACGCATAAATAAAAGTAGCCCTTGGACGTGTTTTTTGTGTCTCGTATTTTTATGCCCTATCTACAGCATATATAACAGGGTTGCAAAATCATTGAATACGGCAAACACATACTGAGGTGCTCACAGTTGCAAAAATAGCAAATGCTATAAATACACTTTGTTAATTTACGTTTAAACTGTGAATAGCCCAATAATTTAAATGATAAAACGCATCCGTTAAGAAGTCGCAGTGCCAGATTTTTAAAAATAGCAACGCTTTATTCTGTAACTTGGAAACTAATTGATATAGAGCATTGAAATTTAGCACATGCTGCAGTTTAGGAAGATGACATGAGGTACACTCTGGAGGAAAATATGAAAACTTTCGAGGCACTGTCACGCCCACCTCCTATAGAAATGACGCACTTAGAGACATATTAAATATCGTGGAAAAATGTATAAGCAAAGAGAAATAGACTTGAAATTTAGTGTGTAAGCTTTTATTTCTGATAGCCAGGGCTCTGATTTTCCAAATGATAAAATGTTTCCAGACCTAAAGTAATGATAAAGTGCCCTAAAACTGAAGTGAAAAAAAAAACCAAAAAACTAAAATATGACTATATTTTTAATTGTTTTTAATTGAAATGCTTGCAACTCCATCACGTTGCAATAAATTACAATTTACATTTTTATAATAACAAAATAAAACAATCAGGCATTGGCAGTTAAAACTGTCGAATATATCGAAAAACTTCTTCCACTTCAACACTAATAAGAAGAGCATATTTAAAATATAAAATTAAGCTTACATCCAAATTTCTTTTTAGTTGCTTATCCCCAAAATTTTAAATTTTGTACTTCATCTTTATATTTTACCTATATACCGGGTAGTTTTAATCAATAAGGGTATTCAAGCAAACTTATATATTGAGCAATTAGTTATTTTTATCAGTTAGGTTGCATGAAGGTACTCTTAGGTCTTTCCCACACGGAGCGATTGGAAAACAACGCAACATCAACAAATGTTGCTAATCCATGTAAGTATACCGAAACCTTCAGATGAAGCAACTTTTTCGCAACTATTTTGCGATAAGTTTTATTTATGCAACACAGCTTGCTGCAATCTAATCAGCGACTTGCGATTTTCTTGATAATTTAAAAAATAGTGTGGTACTTGAAAGCAAGAATATTATCAATTAAATTCAGAAAAATTAACATAAAAGAAACATAAAACACATGTTTTTTTATATTGTATATAGAAAGCAGCAATGAACGAGTAGTTAACAAATATAATGCTTGTACAAGAAGTAGAGAAATATCCCTGCTTATTTAATTAACTTAATAACACTACTCAACAACCATTTTGCTCCAAGGAATGGATTTTTCAAAAATGTGATCTTGCCCTATCAGCTCTAGCATTTGATACAATGGCCCGATTTTCATGTTTCTTTTTTCATTGTTTAGAAAAAACTTGTACTTTTTTTTTCATTCATACATATGAAAAATAAAATTGTACATTGCACACCTGTAATTTCCAATATGTTTTAACTGTAATTTCCAATATGTTCCAAAACTATATTTTAAGTTTTTACGTTTCTCATTGATAGATGAGGTATCTAAGCGCAGTTTAAGATAAATTTCGTATGAATCCAACAAAAAATGAATTTTTAAGAATTATTTTAGTAAATTTTGTCAATATCATTAAATTTTGAATTTTTAAACATTTTTGAAAATCTTTTTTGGATTTATTCAGTCAAGTCTAGAATATAAAATACAACTTAGAAATTGTTTGCAGAGATGTGTGGATACATATCTTATTGAAAATTTTTAAGTCACTTCTCTTATTTGTCTTATATTTTGACATTGATTCGGGAAAATTAGCTTGGGACCATTACCTCGCTCATCAATCGAAGGACCTTTTTGCTATTAAATAAAACAAAAGCACAAAAAAATAAAAGAATCATGAAAATCGGGGCATTATATCAAATGCTAGAGCTGCTAGGGCAATATCGCCTTTTTGAAAACACTGCAAAAATTGAATTTAAAAAAATACGAGAAAACTGCTCCGTTGATTTGAAAATAGTTGCCATTTTTGGAATCAGCGGGCCAAAGTCCTGTGAAATAAGTTATTGAGTGGGTTGGAGCAAATTTTTTTTTTTCATTTTGTAGAGTAGTGTAATGCTTCAATATCAATAAGAGATCAATGTTGCGTTGTGCGTGACTTGCTCATCTGAAAACATAGGTTGCAATAATGTTTGGAATTGCATTGGCTTTTAAGCAATTGTGTTGCAGTTGGAGTACTTTTCAGTTTCTCCATGTGGAAAAGGCCTTAAATCGAGTGTGCATTTGCAACATATATGTCAGCTCTTAGGCAAAATTTCCACAAAAGTTAAACAAATTTCAGCATGTCCAGACAAAGAAAAAAAAAATTAAATTTGTGAAATAATATCAACAAAATGCAATATCTGAGTTATTTTCACTAGAGTCATTGAATTTTTACCTTCAACTTATTGCTTGCACTGACGCGAAGGTTATAGAGTTTGAGCACCAGAGGGTGCTATAGTACAAATCTCTTAAAAAATCGCTAAAAACTCCTAAGCCGATAATCTTATTTGCGTGAAAATTTGTAAATAATGGTTTTCGTGTGCGGTGGGTATTTTGGACTTATTTATTTTCCTAAATCTCGAACTCCAGAGGGGTCAGCGAAATAACTCCTAACGAAATTACTAGTAACAAAAAAATTAATTAACTCCTAAAATTTCCCATACAAAGTTTGGAATTTTTTCAACAATGTTAGAAATTATTTCATCTTTGACTGTAAGGTGTGAAATAACTTCTAAAAAGTTGCAAATGAAATAAGTCCTAATGAGGAGTTATTTCATTTAAAATTGTTAGGAGTTATTTCATCGAAATATGACCACAGCAAAAATGCATACAAAACGAAAAATTAAATCGGGGCCAAATTTGAGATCTGTAGTTATTTTAAGATGAAATATTGCCCCACCACATAAAATTATATTTGTCCGATGAATTGGTTTTTCCTTGTACGGGAATTTGTATTTTAACTTGTATTTTGAATACCACATTTAGTAAAAGGGCAAATCCCTTTATCATTTATGTTATTATATTTTACTTAAATATCTCCAACTATAATAAATTAATGGGCTTAAATTCAAGAAAAACACAATTGTTTTTTTTTGTAATCTGAAAATTAGGACTTAATTCATCTTTTTCGTTTAGGTTTTACTTCATAATGAACATACTCCTAAATGTTAGGACTTATTCCATTTTGTCTTTAGGTCTTACTTCGTCAGGAGTTAGTACATCTTTGAACATTAGGAATTATTTCATTTACCGTTAGGAGTTTTTACATTAGGAGTTATTACGTTACGAGTTATTTCGCGGAGCCCTCCAGAGGGCGCATAAATCTCTAAAAATATTGCGGAAAACTCCTAGAGCGGAGTTTTTTGAGAACGGAAGATGTTTTTTACGCTATCAATTTTGCTATATCTCAAACATCAGAGGGCACTGTAGTACCAAACTCTTAAAAAATCGCTAGAAACTCCTAAACCGCCCATCTTATTTGCGTGAAAGTTGGTAAATAGAGGTTTTCGGGTACGGTGAGTATTTTGGATTTAATTATTTTCCTCTATCCCGAACTCCAGAGGTCGTTGTAGTACAAATATCTAAAAAAATTGCGAAAAACTCCTAAACCGCTTATTCGATTTCCATGCAAATTTGTATTTAAGAATTTTCGAATACGGAAAATGTTTTTTGTGCTATCTATTTTGCTATATTTCAAACACCAGAGGACGCTGTAGTACAAATACCTCCAAAAATGTAATACACAAAAAACGCACACAAAGCACAGCACACCGGTTAGTAGCTATCTATTAGCACTGTTCTGAAATCCGATTTTAATCACCATCGGGGACAACGCAAAAATACGGCCCAATACTCCGTGATGCTTTTGTTCATGGAGGAGCATCCAGACATGGCAAGCTTTATCTATTTTAGGCATAGTAGGCGTTTCATATGGTTTAACATGCTTGGGACCACTTTCGACATATTCTTCGAAAGTTATGTTTGCATCATTTCCCACACTAAACGCTAATAGCCTTCTTCGTCCAGGAACCGTAAAGTTGTGATCAGTTCAGATCTGATCAGTAAAGATCAGTGATCAGAATAATTGTGGGAATCGTAGAGCACAGGGCAAAAGGTTTAACTTAATTTAAGACCCAATTAAATGCCGCCTTATTTAGACGATATTGTGCAATAAATGTTTGAGCAACATCATAAAATGATTTTATATAAACCTCACTACTTACACTGAATCAGATAAATCCAAAGGATTACTGTGGTCGCGAGGATTCCTCGGCTTAACTTTTTCGTCCGCGGGCTTCTCACTCCAATTAAACTCCAATAAAACTGTTGAATTTAACATATTCGAATCCATTTTCATTTTGCTTCGAACATGATATTTCCGATCGGAATGCAGGCCACCGTTTCAAATCCTTTCAAATCGGAATTGAATCCCGACTTTTACGCAATTCCAAGTCGGAATTCAGAACAGGGCCGTTGTATATAAAATCGTTGGTGGGTTCTTATGTTGCTACAGATATCATAAGTAATAACATATTTAACAAAGTTTTTTTTTTGTAAATATTATTATAGTTTTAGAAGCTAATATTCTACATTTTATAAAATTATATTCGTTCCAGGTTTTTGGTTGTTCAATCCTTTTCAGAATTGAAAGCAATAGTTGAAAATAGTACTTTAATATACAAACTTTTTATAGTTAATTCAAATAAATTATTGTATGGGTATCGTCCCATACAATCCACAAATTCTATTGATTTCTCGCATTATACTTTGTTTGCGGAATGGAAGATACATTTATTTTAATTTCCAACCTATTTTTATTATTTTTCAAAAATCGTACTTTTATTCTATTCGCATAGGCCCACCTAATAACGAAATTTCAGCAAAAAATGCCTTGAAAAGCCTTTAATTTTTTATGTTCTTCGATTTTTGTTTGTGATCCACCATTAAAATTTTCATTTCAAAATTTTCAGTTGAGTGTCACACTTGTCACTATACAAATAAAGAGGAGGCAGCTGCGGGCACAATTTTTTTTTATAAAACGTAGACAAAGGGATTCCCATTACTTTTGCTGCAAATAAGGTCTTTGGCAAGTATCGGAAAAAAATATGCAGGCTGCAAAAATTCTTGTTTTGTTTGACGAAATTAGAAAGAAAGGCTTTCCAACAAAAATTATTTAAAATATAATTTATCACTGTTTCACCAAATTTTTTACACAATTTGCTACAAAATTATTTTAACTTTAATTCACAATCAAAAACTTTTAAAAAATGCTTCACAAAATTGCAATATAAAAGCGAAACTACAGAACTTTCATTGTAAGCAACATGTGTTTCTTTTGCAGTATTACATACCTGGCATTCGTTGTACCGTTATGTTGGGTATTTTATGTTGTATTAAAACATTTCACTTTTGATTTAGAAAAGTACTTTCGTGAATGGAACAAACATTTTTTTTTGGGGATTTTTATGCTGATATTTTTGAAAGATCTGACACTGTGCCACTGTTTTATTGCAATATTCTGTTTAGAGATGAGGCTCACTCAAAATACATCAGTACATGTTGGGAAGAAACTGTAATAATCGAAAAAAATAATTACAGTTTGAGCGATATTAGGTGCAGAGCATTGTTCTTGCCTTTTATATGTTAAGTTTCCTAAACAAAAAATTCTTTCTAAGGAAAGTTTGATGGAAAAGTATGTCAATGCAACATATTTTATTAATATATAAAAAAAAAAATTCGAAAAGCTTTTTATTTTTTTTTATGTTTTTTTTCAAAGTGTGACAGCAACCTGACATGCGCGAAAAAGTATCATTTTCTGAGTGGCTGATTGTTCCAATTTCAGCGAAGAGTTTGATTTTTTCATTGTGCGAGATAGATATCGTTGTGTCCATTGTTTTCTAAGATTGCCAAAGACTTTTTCGAGATTTTCTTGCGACAATTTTACACATGAAGCAAACATGTATTGAAGAATGTGAATTAGTGATTTATTACCATAAAAAAGGAAAAATTCCCAATAAACAACAAATCGTAGACGGATTCGTTTCTAATTCGAAACGAATACGATATCTCGGATTCGAAACAAGTTCGCAAAAATCCAAATAATCGAATACGAGAATTTTTCGTAAAGACATTTTCATATGAAAAACTTGATAAAATGATGTGTAGAAATAATTAATATAAAAACAGATACGAAACAATATAATAGAAGATCAAAAATTTCACAAGAATTTTTCACAACAAAACTTTTGTAGCTTAAGACAGTTGTTAAGATTTTGGTACAGTACGGATAAAAAAACTTTAAATTTATATTTTGTGTTTAAATTTAAATTCTTCTTAATATAGAACAAAATATTTCTAATTTCTTTTTAAAAATGTATTCAAGCTAGAATAAGAGACGAAATAGCTTTTAATATGAGATGATTTAAAATGTTTTTCATTTGAAACTAATAATGTTGCTGACAATGCTCGTTTATATTCAAAACAGCTTTCATTTTCGAAACAATTTTTTTTTAATAATTTTTTTTTTTTTTACTTAATATAAAGGCACAAACTTCATTTACATACATTTTTTATTTAATACAGTTTTTTGCTTTTAGTACACATTTTCTCGCTCCTAAACGGACTTTATTTTTTATGCTGTTTTTTTTTTTAATTTATTGTTAGCTTATTATGTTAATTGGTGTATCTTTTTTCTTTTTTTCTGTCGTATTGAAAATTCATTTATGTATTGATGAACATACAAAAGTTATTTATTTGTTTGGTCCAGTACTATTTTTGCTTTAGTTTATACTACTATTTTATATTTTGATATTACTATTGTTCACTTATGATTTTGATATTGTTTTTGCTAATAGATTTGATTTGTTGTTGTTGAATTTTGATTTATGAAATTACTTTAATTATTATTTTAATGTTGTTTCCGTTCAAACTATTGGTAGCACAATTACCATTACAAACTATTTAATTTGTACTCATCGATATGATTTTTAATGCATTGTACAGATGAATATTTTTTCGGGGGTTTAGTATTAAATTCAGATGAAAGCAAAAGATCAAAAGATTCTAGAAAATTTCTTAGCTGCTCTGAGCATTTTAGTGAAGAGTTTTTTTTTTATTCTCTCAAAACTGAAGTAGTCAAAAAGATACTCTTTATAGAAACATGTTTTAGTTCCCCTTCTTTACGGTATTTGTGAAAAATTACACTTTGTGCAATAAGCAAGTATGTTTGGTTTGTTTTTTTTTCTTTCTTTTTATTTGAACTAAGCTACACACATTTAGAAAAATTAAGTTATTTTTTAGAAAATTTACTTATCTTAGGCATAGTATTATTATTAAGTTTTAATATTTTCACTTCAAGAAGTTTCACAACAATTTGAATTGATTTTCAAATATTGTGATTTTGTTTTGTTTTTTTTTTTAAGTTCAGGATATGTCATCAAATTTTTGCAGCAGTTGCAAAATTCAAAAGATTTATTAATTTATTATCAAAAGCAAAACCGAAAAATTACGCCTATTTTCTATATAAACAGCAAAAATATTCTTTATGTAGCATTTATTTTGATGGTTTTCCAATTAAATATTTTTATAACTTAACTACGATGTTTCCATAAAATACATGAAAGTAATTTTTTTTTTTTGTTAATAACATACAATTCGTGGATTGTATTAAGAACAATTGCGTAATTTTTTTATTTAAAGAAATATATACGTACTGAAAAAATAAAACATATAAGACTATAAACTACAATCAGCGTTCATTTTGTGCGCCTAATGAAATTGTCATTTCTATATTGTAATAATAATAAAAGAAAAAAAAAACTAGTCCACTTTTTGTATGATAATCATCTCTGCTACAGTGTTGTTAGAATTATGATGTTTTGATGTTAGTTGATATTTACAACAATTCCGGTTCGACCCATTGCGTGCTCGCCCAGTTTGGTAGCTCAGTTTCGTATTCCCAACCGGGTCCCTGAAAAAGTTTATTATACGGAATATTATAAAAAAATAAAAATTATTGTTTCACTTTAAAAGGAGATATAAAGAAAGATATGTTATGAAAGGTTTCTTATAAGAAATGAGCATTGATAGTATATTTCTCGTTTGAATTGAAACAAATCAACGGAAAAGTAGATGCAATTTCGAAAAATTTGTTTTATTTCGTGTGATGAGAACACTTATCAAAGAATTTAATGTACTCCCTTTAACTCTTGTGAACTTATTCCTCAATGCTTATTAAACTTAGAGTTGTTTGTATCCGATTTAAGGTTATTCGAAAAACCGAATTTTTTTTCAAATTTTTTGGTTTCGGATTAGACAACACTATGTTAAGGTAAGGACGAGGTTGAATATAGCATAAAATTAAGCTTTTTAGATATTTTATATATAGGTGGGATGTGTACAAAAGCTATAACACATGTACCAAGTTCTACTCCAGAAAATGTAAGTCTCCCATATAAAGTATTTTTTTGTAAGATACGGAAAGGCCCTCTCGTGGAAGCTCGAGAGCTAGAAAATGAACTTCTTAGACTAAAATCTTGGATTTTTTGACAAATAAGTTCCACTTGGACAAGCAGGTTCCACTTGGAATAGTTTTTGAACTGCTTGGGTCATTGGAATTTTTTTGAGATTTGTGATCTCTTATGGTTATATAGCCAACAGATTCCATGTGGATTATTTATGTTACTAATAGGTTCCACTTGGGCAAATAGGTTCCACGTGCTTTTTTGAAACTTGTCGAAATCCAATATCTTTGCCCAAGAAGTTCACTGATCCAAAAAAAAAAAAAAAAAATAAAAAATTGAATGACCCAATTATTTCCGAAAATATTGCAAGTGTTACCTATCTGTCAAAAAATCCAAGATTTGTGTTCAAGGAGTCCATTCACCCAAAAAAGTTCAAATCCCTGAACTGATTCTAAGAAAAGTGTTAGTGGATCCATTCACCCAAAGAAGTTCAAGTCACTGAACTGATTCTAAAAATAGTGTTAGTGGATCCTATTTGTCCAAGTGGATATTATTTCCTAAAAAATCAAAATTTTTTTTTTCAAGGTCTACTAAACTCAAAAAAGTAGCAATGACCCAAGTAGTTTAAAAAATATTGCAAGTGGAACACATTTGTCCAAGTGGACCTATTTCTCAAAAAATCCTAGATCTTTGTCCAGGAGTTCACTAAAACTAAAAAGTTCCAATAACCAAAGTAGTTCCAAATTGTAGGTGTATGTGACCAATATTGTATATTGACAAAGTGAAACCTTATTTGTCAAACAATTTTTGCCTAAGCAAACCACTTAACTCAAAAGAGTTCTTATGACCCAAGGAGTTAAAAAATATTGTGAGTGAAACTTATTCGTCCAAGTGCAACCTTTTTGTCAAAAAATCCTAGATTTTTATTCGGAATCCAATACACCCAAAAAAACTTCCAATGACCAAAGTAGATCCAAAAATATTGCAATTGGAACCTATTTGACCAAGTGCAAAGTATTTGTTAAAAAATCTAAGACTTTTGTCCAAGTAGTCCACAGAATCTAAAAACGTTTCAATGGCCAAACTTGTACCATGTATATAATCCATAGGCTGCATCATGGAAGTATAGTTTCATGTCCACAGAGTCTACAGAAATCATAAAAGTTGCAATGAACTCTACTGGGAACAAGATTTTTCTTTTAATTGCTCAGATTGTATTCCTGTCCTTAATCTCCCTGACCGGCACATGAAATCTTCGCCTAAAATCGTCAAAAGATTTTTCAAAAATTTTCATTTGGGTCTAAAAATCGTCATTTGCCCGTCCCAAAAACTTCATATCATTTAAGTCATAAAAGATCTTTATTTTAAAATTATGAGATGAGAAACATAGTTTATAGTTTATAATTTAGCCAGGTACTTGTCCATTTCAAAATTTTTAGCAGCGTCACTAGAACTTTCTAACGAACTTTTTATCAGTAGACTTCTGCTTTTTACTTTGCTCTTTTTTTTCAACTTCTTCGTAAAACAGTGTTGTTAGACAAAAAACAAAAAATATTGAACAGTTTAATTAGGCAAAAAAATAAATTGAAAAAGTTTTACTCACAAAAAAAAAAAAAAAAAAAAATAAACATATCGCCCGAGTAAAATGTTACATTTCTAAGGTTTTGGGAAATCACAATCAAAGTTTAGAATTGAATTACTCAATAATTTGACGGTCAATTTTATTCCAACTCTCAAATTTTGTAAAAAGGTCAAAAAACTATTAGTTAACAAATCGTTTACTTCACAAATTGAATTATTAATCAAAATACAGAGGATTTGCTTTAATAAAACTTTGTCGTATGTGTCAGTTACAAACATGTTTATGCGATAAGCTGATAAGCAAAAATTCTAATACAAAATAAAATTAATTAAATGAGAACAAAAATATAAATTTATTCAAATAAAGTTCGATATATAAATATTAAGGAGCACTTGAGATCTTACATCGACTATGTAACATCAACTTTTACTCATGGAAAAAATGGAAAAAGTATGCGAAACTTGAGGTCAAGTAAAGAAAGACTGCGTAGTCTTTTTTCTAACGACGTTTAAATTTTTAAAGGACCTTGAACTTAGCTTATCAACTTAAATATTGGTTGAAAATATCCTTTTGAACTTACATCCTTATAACGAACACATACGACATTATTTTACTGAACACAAAAAATCTGAATTCGTATGAACAAATTGTCGTATGTGATAGTTCTTCTCACATACGACAATATTTCATTCAAACGATAACCAAGTGTCACATACGACAATGTTTTACTGAATATCTCGAAAACTAAAAGAGATAAAAAAATGCATGACGCCATTCGAAAGATCTCCTTTGAAAATATAGAATGGCATCATTAACTCAAAACATGCCAATAAATAGTAATTTTTGCTCTTAAATCGTCATTTGTGTTCTTAAATTGTCCAAACGTCATTTTGGTCAGAGATAAAGAGATAGGAAACTTCATGTTATTCAAGGTTATTTCAAATTCCACCATTTTCAACTCTCTTTTTTATGCAAAACTCACGAATTGTGTATATGAGTTTGGATATCCCAAGTTTGAGGGGATTTCCTGTGGTTTTTGTGCTTGTATTGAACATTTTGTGTTAGTATTTGACACAAACAGGACATAAGGCTATCCCTTCCCCACAGTCCAAAATCGAAGTTTCCTAACCCTTTATCTTTGATTTTGGTCTCAAATCGTCAAAATGACGATGCCATCGTCCGTCCATCTGGTAATGCTGCTCAGGAGCATTAAAAGGTCTGTTTACATACACATCCACAAGCATGTACGTTCTGGTGGTTACTCGGAATGAGATCTCATTTCAAAGTCTCACCATAACGTACGCGCCCGTAAACGAGAGCGATAAAATATTTTCCGAAAACGCGTAAGATTTCTTGTGTATCTATTTAAATGGTACACTCACAGAGGTATGTGAGTGAACCTAATCGTACCCTAGTATTTTATAATGAACAAGATTTATCTAAACTGAATATATCAAAAAATTCCATTCAAATTCAAATCAGTGGTAGCATTGGACTTGATAACGCTCAAAATTATCACACAAGCGATTTGGTTTTTAGGAATTGTGTGCTCTATAAACGCGATCTTAGAAAAATAAATTAGTGGAATTAAATTTTATAATGGGACCAGCAATAATCTTATTATAAAAAGAAATAAAAAAAAGTTTATTTTTAGACTAGGCTTGAAGCCGCTATAATTTCAAGTGACACAAGTGCTTGACACAAGTGCCTAAAATTTGTTTACATTATAAGGTCTGTCCCCGTACACGTATTTTAAGTCCATTTTGCATGTTTTAGTTCCGAAAAGCGTTTCCGTAATTTGAAAAATGTTAAAAAATTGTTAAAGAGAGTGAGAGCGAGAGAGTAAAAAAATGTCCTCTTCTTAACTGAAGTTATAATTTTTTGTTCAAAAAATGTTTGCTGGCAAAAATGGTAGAAGTGTCAAATTTCTTTAAATCAGCTGTTTTGAAGTAAGCAAAGAAATATAAAAAAAAAATATTAAAAGAACAATTATTATATAATTCTAGCATATTTTCTTTGAAACAAATAACAATTGTTAAAATGAAAATCGGAAATATGGTGAATTGTGTAAAAACCAAATAAAAATGTGGACTTAAGTATGCGTGGATTTGAAAACTTTGCTACTTCATTGGAGCCACTTTATAAATTTTGACACAAACGATTTATTTGACAGTTAACACCTTTGAGAGATTTTTTTCTTACTCACTCGATTATGTCAGTTTGACTATTTCAAGAACGGAAAGTATAGGAACAGACGTAATATTCGTTTTAGCTAAAATATAACTATTTGCAAAATCATTTACTACAATCATTTACTGACAAAAAATTCAACTAAAATAAAATATATATTTTCGACAAATTTAAAAAGTCAAAATTTTAATTATATGATTTCTTTGTTATGAAATACGTTTAGAGCAGTTTTTTTAACATATTTCCTTTCTATTGTTCTAGCGTTAAGGATATTCCAATGGAAATGTGCTGGACTGGTATGTAGAGAACCTGGTTTCGAATACTGACTGATGTGCTTTAAAATTATTTATATAAGTTGCATCATCTGTTCTGCCAAAATAACCACTCTTCGAAACTAGTTCGCTTCAAATCATCAAAAATATATCCCAAAGCATATCTTTAGACATCTGTCGTTAGTTTATTTGCGATAAAATGGCAAACTAAACTGAGCAAAACTGGAAATAGCATTGTCAGATCTAAACAATTTATGACAGTTTAACTTAACCCTGTCGAAAAATGGAACAGCTAATAAACACTTTGGTTTAAATCTGGTTCAAATCATACCAGCAGTTAGGTGGTTAAAAAAATACTAGTTTACAGGTACTTCAAAATATGCTAGTTAAAATACAAGATCAAATCATATCGAGAATATTGCTTAAAATAAACGGTCCACTAAAAATAAAGGTGCCATTTTAAATTCACATCTTTTTTCAGATGGTAACATACAACTGTCATTCGATGACTTGAAAAAGTAAAACTAGGAGATTTTCAGATATGGATCGATACACACTAGCAAAACGCATTTAAATAGTGAAAATTCACTACAAAAATGGTAAAAATATCTTGAACACAATTTGTAAAGTTCGTAATGTTTTTAGATATTATCAAGCGCCTTCTTGCACAGCTATTGTAAAATAATCGATATATTCGAACGTCTCGGGCAAGTTAGTGATGTCAAGACTCCAACTCGTTTTCGTTCGGTTAGGCCAACTGAAAATGTTGCAGCTGACGCTGAGAGTGTGGCTGAAAATCCTGGTTTGTCCATTGCACTTTGACACTAGAATTGAAGTCTGAAGACCAGTGAAGCTCACAAAATTTTACAAAAGAGCAAATGATTTAAAAAACAAAAAAAATCAAACACAAAATATTGCGCATCGTAACTTTTGGCAATGAAAATAATAAATAAAAAACAAAAATTAAAAACAAAAATAAAAAACAAAAACAAATCCTGTGTGCGTTAACACACAAGCAACGGGATAATTTGCAAGCATTTGTTGTTTACTGTTATTTGCATTTATTTTTGGAGATTGTATTGTTTTTCATACGTAGTCTTGCTATCGCATAAGTGCAAAGACAAAGCAAACGTGAGCAAGATGAGCTACTGGATGAGCATGTCTGCTTTAGATCATGTAAAATGCATAGACAAGATTGTGAATTCGCAAACAAAATAATTCTGAGTAATGAAGCTCATTTTCATCTATCTACAGTAAGTAAGACTATTGCATCTGGGACACCGAAAGCCTAAGATAAAAACTCGAACAACCTCTCCATCCACAACGAATGACAGTTCGGTGTGGTTTTTGGAGGGGCGGTGTCATTGTGCCATTTTATTTTTTGACGATGATGCTGCCTTTTTTTGACGTGCACGACGTTAATTTTCACCAGAACGGCGCTACATGCCATATAGCTGGTGAAACAATGGCCCAATTGCGTGAAAAATTCATGGACGTGTGATTTCTCGAAATAGAGACTTTGATTGGCCGCCGAGATCGTGCTACTTAACACAATAAGACTTTTTTCTTTGAGGCTACGTTAAAGACAAAATCTACGCCAATGCTGCAAAGACAATATTAGAGCTGTTATTCGCGATATACAGCCGCACTTATGCGAAAATGGGATAACAAATTTCATCGAAAAATGGCCATAACTAAGGACAGACATTTGGCAGATATTGTGCTCCATTAATAACCTCAGAGTTTGTACATTGAATTAGAATAAAATTATCAGCTCTTTTCACAAAAAGATGACTTTTTTTTTTAAGTGTAAACTTCTTTAAGTGCGTTTAACACTTTTTGGAGAGAGCAAATTTATAGATTCGCGATATCATCACGCTGTTAGCGATATCATCTCGCTTTTACACATTGTAAAGCATTGCATGTGCCGTGGTTATGCTAGGCAAACACGTTTGGTGAGTTTTTTTTTATAACCGATTCGATTACCAGTCAATTACCGAATCAATTACCGAGTATCTAAGCGATTACCAACTACTTAACAAACCCTTTACCGATTACCGAACCAATTACCGAAGCGATTATTAATCGATTACCTAACCAATTGCCGATTACCGAAGCGATTACCAACCAAATACCAATTACCGAAGCAATTACCAACCGATTACCTAAGCGATTACCAACCGATTACCGATTACCCAAACAAAGTAATTGTGTTACTAAAATATAGTAAATAAGCATTTAAAATAGCAGTTTATACATTCAATAACGCATTATACTACGTTCATATTACGGCATAAATTTGGCAGATATTGTGCTCCATACCAGAACGCGTTGGAATTTCGTAATGAAATTTTCAGATTTTGATATTGGTGATCTAATTAAGAAAATTCCAAAGTTTAAGATTTTTCCGAATTAAATTTTTTTCGGCTATGAAGTGGTCGAAAAACTGAAAAATGGCCCAATCTGCATACAAAAACTAAAAAATTTTAGATAAAATATTGTTATTTTTATTAAATAAAATATATGTAAAAGTGACATGTGAAAATATTATAATAAAAGTATACATATAGGGCCATTGTCGAAAAATCGACCATCTGTGTTTTATCACACAGGTAACACATTGTTAAATATACCTGTGTTGTCCAAAACCAACTGATTCTCATATTTTAGTCTTTTGGCTGCCTGCTTACGTAAATAGTTTTATTATACATTACATTTATATATTTATTTTGATTTTTTCAAAAATCGTCAAAAAAAGGTATTTTTTTTAACCGCTTACCTAAATAGGTAAAAACAGGAAATTCAAAAAATTAATTTTTTTCTGAGTTTTCATTTAACTGAACCGTGTATATTCGGAAAGAGTTTAAAAAAATCTGTGTAATTTTTTCCAGAAGTTAGTTTGAAAGTTAGTGGCCGAAAAATCGACCAGCGGGCTAAAATGGGTTAATAACCTCAGAGTTTGTACATTGAATTAAAATAAAATTATTAGCACTTTTCACAAAAAGATTACGTTTTTTTTAAGTAAAAACTTCTTTAAGTGCGTTTAGCACTTTTTGGTAGAGAGCAAATTTATAGATTCGCGATATCATCACGCTGTTAGCGATATCATCTCGAATTTAGCATTGTACAGCATTGCTTATTCCGTGGTTATGCTAGGCAAACATGTTTGGTAAGCTTTTTTTATTACCGATTCGATTACCAGCTGATTACCGAAGCAATTACCGCTTACTGAATCGATTACCAAACCAATTACCGAAGCGATTAAAAAAGTAGATCGCGTCTGATTTGCCGAATCTAGCTACTTCGGAAATTCATAACAGCTATGGTATTTCATAGCTTTAAGTTTTCACTTCGGTCGGCAGTCCCCCCACTGCCTACTATTTTGGTACAATTGGTTTTCTAATTTAAAATGACACCTCTCGTTGAAAGACCCTTCATATGTGTTTTTTAAATTAAAACTTTAAAATCATTTCATGTAACTCATAACACTTTCTTTTGACTCTTGCTTACCTTATATTTCCAAGCATGCAAATACATGACCAGATCCTTCGGTTTTGGATCTCTGTAGCGTACTTTACACTCATAGCAATGATTGTCGGCTGTCATTTTTTCCGCATTGAATGCCATGTCTGGCGATTCATGGCCTGTTTGTGTGGCTACAGTAACCTGTTTGGAAAATAATTTTTAATTAAAAAATAAGCCAGATTTAAATTGTTTTTATGCTCCACCCACTTCTACCTTGACATGCGGTGCTGCTGGTTTAGCTGCGATGCCGCTGCCATTTACAAGAGCTGACGTTGCTACTGTTGAATTTTGATTTGGAGCTTCTGCTGTAGTTGAAGTCGCCACATTGTTGACTGCTACCGACTCCACAGTTACATTTGTAATGGTGTCTGTTGGCTGCTGTTCAGCCTCACTCACGGTCGCTGCTGGCCTTGGACTCTCGGAGCATGGAGATGCCTCGCGTGAAACTGTTTCTGAATCATCATCACTCAGAAGTGTGCCTAATTGGAATGAGGAATTGTAATTGTGGTTATATTTATTTCAGCTTAACTCACCCTTTGGTCCAACACCGCTCAGACTCTCTACATCACAATCACCTTTGATGGTTTTAAACAACGATATATCTGAATCGCCATCGATGCCCAGCCAGTTTTCAGCGTTATGAATATGAATCAAATCGCTGACAAGTTGCTCATCAGTTTTACCACCGATGTCACCACCGCGTCCCTTCAGCGGACCGAATACTTCGTGGTTGTACAATGGATCGTTAACAACAGGATAGCCTGAGCAAGAAAGGCGAATAGAAGAGAGAGAGAGAGAGAGAGAGAGAGAGAGAGAGAGAGAGAGAGAGAGAGAGAGAGAGAGAAAAAAATCATTTTCCTTTTTCTATTTTCTTATGATTTTGGCTTAGATGATTTCTAGTTTAATATAAAACTTCCTACATGAATCTCGCAAGGGTTAAACTGTAATTTAAAAAAAAAACATGCATATTGTTGTTTGTAGATTTCCGTCCAACAAATTTTCAAATCAAAAACCAATTTCGGTTGCGTGCAACGAATTCGTCTCTTCTCCTTCTTTTTTTTCTAAACTAAAAACATCAACAACAAAACCAGGGAAAAACCTTACTTTTTAATCTATTCAATCTGTTTGTTCGTCTGTGCATTTGTCTATCTGTTTGTTTGATCTGTTCAAGCGTAAAAACAAATTTGTCGTCACACAATCAACTTTTAACTATTGAACTTTTGACACACAAGAACTGACTGACTGACAAACTATCATCACTAGCATCGACAACGGTGCTAAATCCATTGAAAAACTTACCCAAATACTGCAAATGAACACGAATCTGATGCATTCGTCCAGTGAGTGGCTTGCATAGCACGACGCTAGTTTTGCCATTGTGTGCAATCTTCTGAAATGTTGTCGTGCAATCCTTGCCCCTTGTTGACACTTTGCAAACGCCAATTTTATAGCTGACGACTTCGATTGGCTCCTTGCATTCGATGATTCCCCTGCGAGTGTTTAAATAGAGAAATACAAGAGCAGAAAAAGAAACAAAACAAAAAAAAAAAAGCAATGAAAATCAAATCACATGAAAATCAAGTCGTTGACGCTAAAAAATCATTTGGTCAATAGTGAATACACGGGAAAAATATAAAGGAAATTTTAACTATTTTTATGAACAAGCTGAAAAATGTTTCCAATAAATTATATCGTATTATTTAAGTCGGAGGGTGAGCGGCATCATGTAAAAAATGCACTGCAGTTTCATATGTAGCAGAAGGTCACAAACTCTGTTATAAAGCGTGTTTTTTTAGAGGTATAAAATTTCCTAGAGGGATAGCTGTCATAACAGTTGTCAAAGTAAAAACATGCGTTTGACATTTATGTTTAGTATGCTCTGAAAATTTACCATGCAAAGTCTTACGCCGGAACAACGTTTACAAATCGTGAAAAATTATTTCCAAATTCTCATAATCATCCATCTTAGCGGGTTATACGTAAAATGATGAATCAGTTTATGTCTACGTTTACTCTTATGGATAATATTCATCTAAAACAAGCTCATACTGTGTGTACTGCAAAAGCCATCGCCACCCTACAGGTTAGTGTGACCGAGCACTGAAATTTGTCGATTCGACTCCGTTCTCAACAATTCAGCGAAGATTTTGTGAAAGATTTTGAGGAAAGACCTTGGCGTACACCCGTATTAAATCGAACTCGTGCAGAAATTGAAGCCATCAGATCATCGTTTGCGTACGTTCGGTCAAGGGGCTGAAAATCAATTGGAAGTTGAACTGCATTTTTACCGTGCGGTGATGTGGCACATTTCTGGCTTAGCGTGTACATAAACAAGCAAAATTGCCGTATTTGGAGTGAGAAAAATTCTGACCATACTCTCCAGGTTCTCTTACATCCAGAAAAAATTACTGCTGTCTGGCGTAGTTTGCATGCCGAAGGCATCATTTGTCCATACTTTTTCAAAAGTGAAGTTGGAGCCAACGTTGACGTTACCGTATTTTTGGTTCCCTATGTCCATACCAATCGTCTAAGTGCTAAATGGTCCCAACAGGATGATGCAAGCTATACAGCGTGAAACCATCACTTTATTGGGACGAATTTTTGGTGACCGAACTATATCAAGAAATGGGCATGTAAATTGGCAACCTACGTCATGTGATTTGACTACGTTAGACTATTTTTTTGTGGGGAGATCATCAAGTCACTGGTGGTTTATGCTTATAAACCAGTTACGACTGACCAATTCGAAACTTACATTCGGCGCGTTATTGGCGAGATAAGGCCAGCTATGCTGTAAAAAGTGGGACAAATTTGGACCGACAGGACGCTATTCTTAAGACGCAGTCGCCGTGGCCATATGCCCGAAATTGTGTTCAAACACTAAATGCCCTAAAAGGTGCAAACTAATATAGTCAAAATATTGGCCATTTCATGAATTTTTCTGTCTTATTTCAAAAGTAAATTCTATAGGCTGAAGTGGGGTGATGTGTAACACGTTTTTATTTGCTCAAATAAAATTGGTTTTAAGGCCTATCCCTTGCAAAAGAAGCAATTCGAAGTAAGTGTTTTCATGGCTGTTGAATATTTTGAGAAATGAATAAAGTTGAATAAAAATTTCAAAAATGGTTTTTGGGGTCTTTTTCAAATCAGTAAGGTAATGTGTAACACCAACAAAATGTTGGTTTAAAGACCAGGAACTTTAATTTTTTATTTAAATTAATTTTTAATTTTTTATTTTTTATTTATTTGTTTAGTAAAAGTATTTTGATAAGAACTAAATGAAATAATAGCAATATCTCGTAAATCTTTCTGATTCTTAATGCAGACATGCTCTACACACATACGTTGGAAAAAGAACTGATCGTTAACTTCAATAGAATAAATGAATTACTTCAATAGAATAGTATTCATTGCAAAAAAAAAAAAATACCTTTCAAATGTAAAATGATTATTCGTTAGAAATATCGGAGTAACAATTCTCACTCAAAGAGAAGCAAGACTGCAAAGGGAAGTCTGCCAAAAATGGTAAAAATAAAAATACAAAAGGCAGCTTTCTTTGTCATTTGCTTGGTTTTATTTTCCATATATTTTTTTTTGCCACCTCCTGCAACTGTAAACGTTTCTGTGGCGTTGTTAGAACACAGTTTTTCATTGACTTCCTACCACGATTGGATTTTGGTCTGGGCTGAATAGTATGAACAGGGCCGATCTCTTTTAATGTCGTTGAAGTGATTGCATTTCAGGGTTTGACGTTGTTACCTCTTTAATGGCAATTATAATGTGTAAGATGTGTTGCATATCACCCCAATATAAGTAATTTTTTTTTATTGAAGGAATTTTACCACAACGTGAAAAAAGATCGCTCCTAGAGTCCTGTCAAAATTTTTACACTATGATTGGTGTTTCTACTCGACGGTTTATAAGTTTATTTAAAAAAAAAAAAACAAAATGGCCATTTCAGCCCTTGAAAGGACTTTGACCGAGCTTCTTATGATCAATTGTGTTGTGAAATGTTTGAACACAAAATGACCGAGAACGGGACCTACATGTCTTATACCGACTCCGAACGGCTTATATTCTCAAGAAGCTTTTCATGGCAGTACTTACTCTCTGAGTTTTGCCATTGTCTGCAGAGAGCTGACGGCCGAACAGAAAAATTAATTCAATTGAAAAACTTTCTGTGTCAGGTGGGATTCGAACCAGGTTTCTCTGGCGTATGGGCCACACACTCTACCCACTGCGCCACGGCCGCCACTTTATTAACTACTTAACTATTAATGAAATGCATGTCTGCCTACTTCCAACACTTATGAAAAACTAGATGCTATCAAAAGAAACATATCACAGTAGTTCATTCACATTTTAGTACATTTTCGAAAATTTTATGTTGAAGTGCCACTAATCTTGAATAGTTCTGGAATCATTTGGAATTACTTTAAACAAAGTCATTAAACCTGGTTTTAAACATTGGTGATATGAAAATCGATTGCCACGCTATTGGAAAAGCGTATTGATGAATGTTCGCGGTGTCCATTCTATATTACAACTATTCAATGATAATACGTTTTAGTACATTTACGGAAATTTTGTGGTTTGTGCATCACTATTCATATAGCCAAAATATAATCCAAGGCGATCATATAAGGAAGAAAAGAGGAACTTATACTTAATAGTTTATCAGCAGCTCCAACTCACATCAGTACGTTGCTCACAGGGTAGAAGATACCTGAGAGATAGTGGGTTCGAATTGCAATGCGAGCAAAATACCCCTAAAATAACAATTTTGTCGCTTTTATACTATGGAGTGCAGCGAAGTTTGGTTGTTGTTTATTGTTATTCAAACCTTTTGTATTTTTACTCCCCATCTAATTCGCTGTATTGTTGTATACGTGGCCAGAGAAGTTTCACATTAAAAAGATATTACTTTGTATGGTGCGTGGTATAGTCGGAGAGTAAAAACTCGATTTAGGAATTGTATTGAAAATATAATTAGAAAAATCGATTTGTCTTTCTCAACATGTTTTCGATTGCACATTTTTTGATGTGTCTCTTGGTCTCATCATAGAAAAAAATTTTTTTTTTTATTTTAACCCTAATAATACTAATAATCTTCGCCTGTGAGGCGCAGAAAATAGCTTTTTATGCGATATTTATATGCGATCGCTTACGAATATCACAGCACACGTTCGTGCCAACTAAGTTTAGTGTTGCACGAGCTTAGTATCAGACGCTTTTAGCGCAAAGCCGTTAAATTGCTGACTTATAGATACGCAAGCCGCCTGTGACGCGATGCTTAGTGTTTAAGGGAATTTTTTTGTGCATTCATGTTTGAGTATTTTTTTTTGGTTTGTTACTATTATCTAAGCTTTGTATACATTCATTAAACTTTTTGAAATTACTACTTCTGATTAGCAAATAATAAAATGCCTGGAAGAGATATCGCTAAATGGAAGTAAAGATGAGGACAATTTGGAAGGAACTTTGGATTCGAATGATAGTTCAGTCGATCCCACCTATGTTGATGAGTCTGACAATGACACAAAATATAGCTGTAACTAAACAATTGATGACGTCAACCTTCAATCCATCTCGACCACGTTCCAAAAAGTTGTAACGGCAGGCACGTCACAATATAGAGAACAGGAGGATTGTGAGCGTTCAGTAATCATGCCATCGACATTAGTTAGAAGGGGGAAAAACTACTTATTTGGTCTACTTAGCCGCCTTCGTCAAACAAAGTTTCAAACAGGGCTACTTGAAGAAACATAGTAAAGAAGAAACATAAAGGCCTAATAGAACAATTGGAATACTTCGAAAATTTCAAGGCAAGCAAGTTTAAACGAAGAGTACCACTATATCTCCCACCAGAAAAGGGGAACTTCGCATTTTGTCCACGCAAAGTTGTAGCATATCAGTGTACATATACGTATATTATTGTTCTCAATGCAAAAGACTTACTGCCTGGAGCATAGGCCACCATTTTGTTACTGTGACAAAAAAAAAAGTAACTAAAACAAGTCTGAATTAAAATTAATGTGTATGTTTTCGTATCAGAGGCAAGCCCCTAATTTTTTTTTATATTTAACTCTAAACAATTATTTTTAAGTTGTATGAGTTTTGAAACAAATATTGAACTCAAAATTTGTTTTCTGCTTAAAAAACGTGATCTCTGACGCCGCTGAATGAAAAATGTGTTTCTTTTATATAATAAATATATATTTTAAAAATTAAAAATATGTACACATTCCTTTGTTTTTTTTAAAAACCAACATTTAATTATAAGGTCTGTATTTTTTGTTTCAGTAAATAAAATTTTTTATAAAAGTTGCCTCACAGGCGAAGATTTGTATTTAAGGGTATAAATTTATTTTTAGTATTCTAGGATTAATGCCGTAAGTTTTATTTCGTATGAAATAATTTCGTCTTATTTTTATATGAAAAACTATGCAAGTCTTTGTGAAATGGCGGCCCGTATACGGTACGGTTTCGTTTCGCAAAATGAGTTACGTTGAGATATACACAGGGCCTATAAGACTAGATGCCGCCCCTGGGCAAGCAAGCAGTCTAAGCTAAAAAAAAAGTCGTGCTCGGAAATAATTAGCGGAAAGCTGGAAATAGTTTTTAATTGCTTCATTTATGAACTTAAATGAATTTGAAGTTTGTCCCATTCCACCTAGTGAGCTTCGGTGCCACGCCCACATTTATGTCGAATTCTTTGGTTTTCCGGCCTGTAAGTATGATTATTCGAAGAGCGGTTATCCTAGAAAAAAGTGTTATAAGACAAAATTAAAGACAAAACTTTGAAATTTGAAACTTTGAAAATAACTCAAATATCTTTAATTTTACAGAAAAAATATTTGCATAAAAACTAAAGAGCATACAATTTTGCATCGATTTAGTATCAAAATAAAATACTCTCTAAAATAAAAAGAGTGATCGGCAGGGTACCGAAGCTAAAATACCCCCCGCAACCGTATCGAAGTATATTCAAAGTCGAAAATTCGAAATTAGCCGTCTTTAAAATGTTTATGCATAATCTAAACGGTGCAAAATAATGCCTCTTAATATTAAAGTGCCACGCCCCTTTTCAATTCCGGTCAAATTTCTTAACTACTGACTGCTTATTATTCCAAAGAATAAGGGAAATTTGGTCGGACAAAGGCAATAGAAGGAGTTCGATTTAAATTAAAGTGACACGCCCTTGTCTAATTCCGCCCAATTTTTTAGACTAAGCACTGCTCATTATTCCATAGAATATATTTGCGAAATTTGGTTGAAATCACAAAAACGGTGTAGAAGGAGTTTGATTAGAATTAACTGGACACGCCCCTTGTCCAATCCCACCCACTTTAGAATGCTTAAAACTTTTCATTCTACAAAAGAATATATGTGCGAAATTTGGTTAAAATCGGAGAAACGGTGTAGATAGAATTTGTCTAAAAATAAAGTACCACGCCCTCTGTCTATTACCGTCCAATTTTATAAACTTAAGATTGTTCAAATTATCAAGGATTATGTGTGAAAAATTTGGTTAAAGTCAGACAAACGGTGTAACAGAAGTTCGATTAAAAGTAAAATGCCACACCTACTTGTTTAATGTAGACTCCATATTATACCGAAGAATAAATGTATGGGTTGGATAAACGATGTGGGCGCAATTTGGGTACATACAGACCCGATGCCATTCAGTTTTATACATTTACGAAAGTTTTTCTATTTTGATGACGTCATTTTGTATCGAAGTTAGGCGTGGCTTTCATCCGATGTTGCCAAATATCATAACATTTTTCATGTTTGTATATTAAAGCTTATGTGCAAAATTTCAAGTTTTGTCTTTCATTTCTGTGGAATTTTAAGAGATTTTATTGTTAAAATAAAGTCACTTTGTATGGGAGGTAGGCGTGGTATTCATTCGATTTGGCTCATTCTCGAACTTGATCTCCATTTTTTAAAAAGAAGCTTATATTTTGAATTTCATCGCGACGACTGTAAGATTACAGCTGTAATCGTGATCACAAACGGACAGACAAACGGACACTCGGAAATTGACTCAGGAAGTGATGCTGATCAAAAATATATATAGTTTTCTATACCTGCCACGCCTCCTTATTGGCGTTACAAAAGGAATGACAAAGTTAATATACCCCTTACGCAGTGGGGTATAAAAAATAAAAGATAACAGTTGGGTTGAAAAAAACGTAGGCTTTCATAGTAAAACACATTTTTTTTGGTAAAATTCGAATTTATTATTCATCATAGTTAGGGTGATACAACGACTATAGCAGTTATGCAATTTTTCGATACCATTTTTATAGTACCATTTCTCTTTAGCCTCAAAATAGACTCAGTTTCAAAGATTTCTTTCCAGCAAGCATTCTTTTGAAGTCTGCACTTGTGACACGGTGCATTATCTTGATGACAGCACTTTTCTCTTCTTCAAATGGGGCCGTTTTTCGATATGTCATCCTTGAAATGGCCCAACAACGCTATCTAAAAATCGCTGGTGATGGTCTGGCCCTTTCTAAGGAAATCAATGTTTATTATATCATGCGCATCCCAGATACTGATGCCATCACCTTTCAAGCCGACTGTTTTGTATTCCCACGCTTTGAATCGCGGGCAGTCTACTAGGCTGACTGTCGATCAGAGTGTAGTGATGGAACCATGTTTCACCCATTGTCACATATCGACGGAAAAATTCGTTATTATTACGGTTGAATGTCGCTAAACATTGCTCTGAATCAACGACTGAATGGTTTTGATCGATTGTGAGCTCGCGCGGCACTAACTTTGCACATTTCCAAATATTAATGCACGATATGTTTAACACGCTATTTTGATATCTTCAGAGTCTCAGCTATTCGTATCTCGAATAGAGTCCCAACGGTTGATTTTTCTGGTGTAGAGTCCGAATAATGTTTATCAAGCCAAGTTTTGGCTTCAACTGTGTTTTTAATTAACACACAAAATTAATTTTTTCTAGTTTTTTCTTCACTCACAATATTGCTTCACTCACAATCAAACGAACCAAATGTTCGACAGCTGTCAGATTTATACACGTGTCGTTTAAAGGTTGGTACCGACAAATACCACACCAAAGATATAAAAAAAAAAAATGTGTTTTAATATGTTAGACTACGAACTCTTTAGCCGAACTGTAAAATGCATGAATACCCTTATTGTTTTAGCTACTTAAAATTCAGTTGGCTGAAGAGTTAAATAAAGAAAGCATTTCAGTTAATTTGTAATCTGAATAATCGTTTCTTCCTATTAAAGAATAGATTTTTAACATTACAATTACAACACAAAACGAGTACAAGCTATGATAAAATGGTTAGACTGAAATATTCGAGTTAAATGATTTGTGAAATATAAACACAAATTTATAAATACATAATTTCTTTTCTACAAAATGCATCCAGCAAAATTTTGTCCGCCCCTGCGTAATGCGGCTCTAGATATTCAGTTATAATATTTAAAAGAAACTGTACAAACGTAATTTTTAATTGCATTACTACAAACATTTTGTTACATAAATCAGAATTTTTATCCGTGTACACTTCATTATCGAGTTGAACTTAAAGTCTTAACTTTGTGTTTAACCAGGCAACAAATGGAATTAGCTTAAGAACAAAGGCGGCAATATGAACATCAAAAACAACAACGACAGCAACAAAAACAGCTATAGCAACAACAAAAACGAAAAGAGCAAATAGAAAAAAAAGGATTTCACAGTTAGGACTTAAACAAATACAACCACAAAGGGGGATCAACTTGACTTAAGCAAGGACGACAAGCTAAACTTGGCTTCACTCAAGTGAATATCGCACCCAGAACGTTGGAATGCGATAGCAAGGGACATGAGGTAGAATATTTTTTATTGTTTTAATGGACATGAACTTAAAATAAGAAGCATAGATTGAACCGTTTTTCGCTTTTTTTTTTGTTTTTGCTCTTTTTTGTTTTACTTACTCTGGAAACTCGCCCTCGACGCGGCAGATGTATTCCTTCTGCACTAGACGGTTACGTATCTGATGCTCCATTTGACGTGCCTTCTTTGGACTACGGCCGAAGAGCAGCAATCCCGAGGTGAGTCGATCCAATCGATGTATTGTGCGCAAATTTTTCAAGTTGTATTCTTTGGCCAAGATAAAAACGACTGTATTATGACGATATCTGCCGCATGGATGAACCTTTTGGACAAAAGATGAACAAAGTAGATATATAGTAGATAGATATGAAGATAAAGAAAACTTAACAAAAGAAAACATGTAAAGTTTACAAAAACAATAGATGCACTCACTATAAGGAGTGGCTAAGCTTAAGTTAAGTAAAAAAAATAAGTAAAGACTAAATAAAAAGGTCAAAAAAAAAAAAGGATGACTGTAGAGTAAAGTAAAAGAAAGTAGAGTAAATCTTTATCTAAATTGTGTAAATAAGTCGAGGTCGAAACTAGCAGCTTTGCAAGGGACAGAAACCAAAAATGTATTTTTTTCTTAGCTTTTACTTTTGGCGTCCTTATTGCAAAGCATGCAATTAGGATTTAATTTAATGGATGTGAGAACAACCAGAAAGATGTCAAATTCTTGTTTCTTTCATGTTAAGAAGCTTTTAAGTTGTGCACTTTGTAGCTTTTTGTAAGTTTATTCAATGTTGATTACGGATATTTTTATATAAGAGTAGATAATTGGATGTATTTAATTATATTTATTAATTTTTTATTTATTACCAGTACAAACTGATATAAGACTATGACTTTTTTATGTATTTTACAAGCACTTTTAAAATATTTTAAAATTTGTATTCCATTAGCTTAAAACAAAAAAAAAAAAAAAAAAAAAACTAAATGACCATTTCAGCTCTTGAAAGGACTTTGACCGAGCTTCTTATGATCAATTGTATTGTGAAATGTTGAACACAAATGATTGAGAACTGGACCAACCAGCTTTATGCCGACTGCGAACGGCTTATGTTCTCAAGAAGCTTTTCATGGCAGTTTTTACTCTCTGAGGTTTGCCATTGTCTGCAGAGGTGACGACCGAGCAGAAAAATTAATTCAATTGAAAAAACTTTCTGTGTCAGGTGGCCGCCACGGCCGCCACGGCCGCCACTCGCTTAATACTGGTTGGATCGAAAAATGTTGGAGTAATTGTAACAAGTGCTGTTTTTATGCACTATTGTGAACCATTACATAACAAGCTTTATTTCGTTAGACGTCTGCCATTTATGTTAACGCATTTACAATTTACAGCAGTGAGATGCAACTAACCTCTGTTTTCAAAAAATGGAAAAACATGAGTTTCATGTTCTGATTAAACACTATTATTTCTGCAAGAAAATTATAACTGAGGCCAAAGCCAAGCTAAATAAGTATTATCCGGACTCTGCATCGTCTCACACTGGCGACATCTGGCATTTCTCTCAAAAATCATAACTTCTGAACGAATTGAGATGTCTCTATAATTTTTTTTTTGCTATGGACAGATAATTGACTATAAGGATGCTATGGTATTCATGGTCAGAGTTAGGCTTTCTAATAGATGTACAAGTTATGAATATGAAGTTCTCTACATAACTGTTTTCTTAGAAAAAATTAGTAAAAACACGAGTTATGATTAATTTATGGTTGCTGAGAACAAATCCATAGTTAATTAAAATTTATAAAGTTCAAAATTTTTTTCTACATTGGAAAAAAAATTGTAACACAACTTTACCATCTTTACAAGTATCAAAAAAAAAATGTATTATAACATGCAGTTTTATATGAGTACCTATAATTTAAAAGCATAACCTAAATTTTTTGGAAACATTCATCGATATATATATATAATTATCAAATAAATCTAACATTTCCGGGGAATATATTTTTACAACTCTTTTTGAGGTCGGACATGCCTTAATTATAAAATCTTCGGATCTGTTGATGATCTCTTTGAATATATTAAAAAAAAAACTTCGTTTGCCGTTTTCGAGAAATCTTGCAGGTATGTAGGTATTTGTATTTTTTATAGTCCTTATTTTGGATTCTTGTGCTTCTACGGACAATTCTCCAATTCGTGTCGTGTAGGTGTGAACATTTTTGAACGATATTTTTTATGGATTAAATCTGCTGTTTCTGTTGCATATATCCCATACTTTTCTAGGTTTACGTTTTCGTTGCAGTTCAAGACATTGAGGATAACTTGCAAACTTTTGATGATCTCTCCGTCAATATTCGTTATCTCTGCGACTATCCCATTTCTATTGACATTTCTATCATATTATGCGGCTATCTCAGTTTTATTTCCAAATCCTTGTAGCGGTTGGTGAACTCTTATTACAAGTTTGTTGATTGATTATATGATTTGAAATAAACATTTTTACAGTTGGCACATTCCAGAAAAAGCGGTACCAAGGTGTGTTAAAAAAAAAAATAAAAAAAAAACAAAACGATACAAAACTGATAGAAAAAAACTTGTATGTAGCGCCTAAAAAATGTGGCGTCACGTACGCTATTTTAAAAAATTTTTAAAAATCATTCGTAGAAGTCACTATAATATATTTCTTCAACAGAAAATAAGCTTCTCGCTAACGAATATTTTTTTTGTGGCTTACTTATGAAAAAACGAAAGTCAACCTCTGCATTTCACTTGAGTATGAAAACGTACTTGACGTTCTTTAAAGTTGAATAAATACATGTTCACTTTTTTGAATAGTTTTTTTTCAAAATGGCATAGAATGCCTTAACAGGCATAACCTCGGTCTATAAAATATATTTATACTCCCAACGTTTCTTGTACAACCACGACTTAATGAGTAAAAATGTAAAAAAACGACAAAATGGAATGTGTCAGGTGCTTCTTTATAGAACAAAGTGGAATGCTGTGTTTTAAGCTTTTTGAAGAACTGATAGAAAAATTTATAGACCTATTTATACCATCCAAATGAAATGTTAAGAAAGCTTAACATTTTTATTACCCCAAACACAACTTTTTAACTTTCTACCTGTTAAAAAAAGCATAATATTCTTATCGCTCCGGATACGAACTCCGTACGCACTCATTAGGTGTCGAGTTTTTACAATTTTTTTTCCTATGGAATTATAAAAAAAAAAAACGAAATGGCCTTATGATCAATTGTGTTGTGAAATGTTTGAACACAAATGATCGAGAACTGAACCTACCAGTTTTATGCCGACTCCGAACGGCTTATGTTCTCAAGAAGCTTTTCATGGCAGTTTTTTACTCTCTGAGTTTTGCCATTGTCTGCAAAGAGGTGACAGCCGAACAGAAAATTAATTCAATTGAAAAAACTTTCTGTGTCAGATGGGGGATTCGAACCTGGGTTCTCTGGCGTAAGAGTCACACATTCTACCTACTACGCCATGGCCGCCACAATATTTTCACTTATTGCCTAATAAAAAATGTGAACATCAGAATATATTCGTGGCACCCTACAAAGTTTACAATGTTGCTTGCCATATTATTTGTGTGCTTACAATAAAAATAATAATCAAAATATTTCAATCCGTTCAGTTATTATAAACTGTATCATAAAAAATGCCAGAACACGCGCAAGGCAAGTTCAACTGCAAGAGCATGAAAAAAGTCACATATCCTGACAAAAAAATTTTTTGCATTGTGTTGTGCTTATAAATGTTCAAGAGTTTAGTTCTTGTGGTCGGAACCGTTTTTTTTTGTAAGTCCATTCGAAGTTGAAAAAATGGAGAAAAATAGTGTTTCGGAAAAGTACAGTCACCTCCTACATTAAGAAAAAAAAAATCACATATTTTTAGTCATATGTGAAAAAAATAACTTTCTTTCATAACTTGCAGAAAAATTGTAACTTCATCTTGAACAACAAAAAAAAAAAAAAACAAAAAAAATAAAAATGAAACTAAAAACTCAAAAAAACCATCAACTTTCAACAGCTTTACAAAGCGAATCGTGTTTCAAATCAGTTAAAATTTAACATTCGCGAGTTTTGAGCAATTGTTTATTAGATTTGCGAATTTCCACCACACCAAAATTCATTTTCGCAACCACTTTTTAGAATTACGCCACTGTGCGTAGATGAAGTTGATTCAAAATTGGTATTCTGATTTTCTGCCGAAGCCGAATGTTCAAAAAAGTGGAAATAATCGGCCGAATACCGAAGTCGAATATTACCAAAATTTAAAAAAAGAATGTTACGCTACTAGCATTAGATGCATAAATAAGCATCAGCTAACGTATTATCATTATATCGGTATCATTGGCCCTAATGCACGCGAAGTTAGTGCAGCATTCTCCAAATAAGGAAAAGAGTCAAGTCGCATAGGTCTTGCAGTGAACGCTGATAAGACGAAATATCTGGTGTCAACAAACAAACATTCCCAGCGTCTTTGAACCCACATCACTGTTGACAACACCTTCTTCGAGGTTGTGAAGGGTTTTGTCTACCTGGGATCAAGCATAAACTCCATCAACGAGGTCAGTTGTCACTAAAACTCACGCTCTATAAGTCACTAATCATGCCCGTCCTGTCATATGCAGCACAAACCTGAACGCTCAGCAGCTCTGATGAAAAGACGTTGGGTGCCTTCGAGAGAAAGATCCTACGCAAGATCTACGGACCTATCTGCGTCAATGGTGAGTACCGAATACGATGAAAAGATAAGCTGTATGAGCGCTACGCTGACGTCGCCATAGTCAAGCGCATAAAAACCAAGCGGCTGGGCTGGCTAGGTCATATTGAGCGGATGGAAGGCGATGCTCCGGCGAAAAAAATATTAAACGCAGAAGAGCACGACCGTATCTCCGTTGGAAGGACTAAGTGGAAAACAGCCTAAGAAAACTTGGAGCTACCAACTGACGCTAGCAAGCACAAAACAGAAATGGCTGGCGCAAATTCGTAAACAAGGCCAAAACCGATTTACGGTTCTAGCTCCACTAAAGTAAGTAAGTAGGTGTGTGTAAGTGTGTAGCTGATCAAAGCAAGTTTACACAAGCTTTTTACGACATACGCAGCGAATATGTTGCGTATAGCTTAAAAATATTCGTATTTCAAAGTTCATATGAAATACTTTTGATATACTTTGTAACTTGGAAAAACTTTGTTTGAAGCTTAAGAATCATTAACAAAGTGGCATGAAACGCCTTAATATTTGTGCTTGATTTTTTAAAACGCTAAAGATCAAAAGGATTCATTAAATCTTCTCTGATTTTTTACTGAAAACCAGCAATGACAATAAAAAAAGCTTTGGAATACTTAATATACAGCTTCCACAAACCACATAAATTTCAGTACATTCGAAATTTTTTTATTTATTCTTAAGAATCCTTTTCAACCTCAAGTATGTATTTTAGAAGAATATAATAAATATTAAATTGAGGCATATTTTCTACACATAGTATGTAAACATTTTTTACTGTCGGTCAACGTGTTGTCCTGTTTTTACTGAAATGTTATCTTTATGGCAGGAATATTACACAAACACAGATATAACTTAATTCCTTTGCACATGAATGAGTGTTTGCGTGTGTGTGTGTGTCTGTATGTATGGGTATTATATTTACTACTTTTGAAAATTTCATGGGTTTCATTTCAGTAACAACAAAAACAGCAACAGTGCAAATTAGGAACATTTTGCCCAAGAGCCAAAAACTTGTAAAGAGCATCCGATGTGATGAGCACAGAGTTCAGTCAAGTTTTATTTATTTTTTTTTTCGAATTAGGGTTTCCTTTTTAATATGTTACATATTTCCGCATACTAACAATAACAGCCACACAAGGTTAGAGTTGCTTTAAGTTGGATGAAATTTTAGCAAAAATTCTTGCTTGTTAAAATTATGCTGTGTGTTTTCAGCAGGATTGAATTAAAATTATAACCTTGTGTCGAACATGCTCGACCTCAGAAAGAAATTTAGCCCTTTCTTTCCCTTAAATCTTCAAGAATTTATGTTGTTTGCAAATAGTAGTTCTGAGAAAAAAATTCTTAATAATTATATCGTATAGCTAAAAGCTGTAGAAAAGATTACTCAGCATTAGAATGGAATTAAATGATATGTATAAAATGGGTTACTTAGAGTATATTTTGACATATTTCTATGTAATTTGGTAAGTAAGAGCAAGCAAACAGCTATGGAAAATTAATGTGAGCATAAAGGTTTTTCCAACCATTAGCATTGCAAAATTTGCAACTAACTCTAAAAAGACTCAGAGTAAAAATAAATGCGTATTTGGAAGGGAAATTTATGTATCTAATCTTACTTTACAAAAGTTTTAAAACTGTACTCTGAGTTACATTACAATTCGAACTTTTCCTTTGACCGACCTTTTTGGGGGAAACTTTTTGTGTACCTAATATAAATATGACTGTTAGAAATCTCTTTTTCTTTGTCTTATGAAATTAAATATTTGACTTAGTTGTGCTCATTAATGAGATCAGCCCCTAAGCAAGCAACATCAATACGGTTAGGTCAACAGAAGTAATGAAAAAACGTGCCTAGACAAAATAAAATAAAACCTTTTTCCCAACATGGACTGTAAATGATACTATGTATATGAGTAAATAAAAATAATAATAATAAACAAAAAAAAAACAAAGTAACCAGTAAACTATGGGTCGAAAGGCATTCAACGCTTAGCAAAAAAACAAAAATATAATGTTACAAATTTAACCACAATTAGGTCACGCTATCAGATTGATGGCAAAGTGCCAAGAAAAGTAATGAACATTTACGCACTGTGGAATATAAACCTAATTTTTGCAATATAATTTTTTTGTAAAATTAATTTTACAAAATTACTGTGATAGGCAAGTTTCGCCCCGTTCTTGAAAAAATTTATAAATTGCAATATAATACATGACTCAATATATCCCGGGCCTGACTACGAAATGGCACCTCAAATTGTTACAATGATTTTTCAATAGAGCCACAGCAAAAATTCATGACATTTGGTTTGTTATTGACTGAGTTACAGTGGTTAGTGCGACTCACAGTGCAAAGTGCACTTGGCACTTTTTTTGATATTAAATCTATAACTTTTCAACCACTTGAGATTTTCGATCCCGACTTTTTTTATATTTAAGAAAATTGATTGCGCTATATAGTCATCACAAAATTTTTTTTTTTGGTTTTTTAACAGGGTTGTTCAAAACATGATTTTTTTTTTTATATTTTTTATATGGTTTTAAAGGTATTTTTTTAAACTAAAGTTCAGTTAATAAGGCTTAATGTATTTTTCTTGGAAAATTTACACAATTTTATAAAAAATAAGAGAACATTTTTTAATTGTGCTTAATAAAAATATCAGTATTGCCTGAAAACATACCTTACTAAAAGTATAACTTTTAACTCGTTTTGAAATTCATATATAAAGAAATTTTTACCGGTTTTTTCATGGTTTTATTAAAAGGTATAATTTCATCAAAATTATCTTCAGAAAGACTTTTATTTTGTACATTTTTGTGTCGCAGTGATGTTATTAATGTGTCCGACGATATCATTAGCATTGCAATTAAGTCAGTATTTTGGTTCTCCCTAATATTTTTTCTTATGTGACTTAGTCTAAAATCTGTAGTCTTTATTTTTGGCTTCTTGGGCCTCCTCCGGTAGCTCACCAATTGGGGAAAAATGATATTTTATTATATCTTTTCCATGGCACAAAGTTTTATGAAGAGTTGGAGTTATGTCCTTCCAACTTCCATATAAATTGAATCAAAATAAAGCGTGACTTACTATATTTTAAAATATGCTTTTATTGCTGTTTTTATTTAGAAACAAGCATTACAAATTTCATTGCATACTTTTAGGCTTGTCGAAGAAATACATATTACACCTGTCAAAATACGTAAACATGCTAAGTTAATGTATAATAGGTTAAAATAAACAAAAATTCAAAATAATATAGCAAAAATATGTTCCTTAAATTAGCATAACTTTAATTTCATTTTTACAAAGCGGTAAAGTCAAACAGATTTTTGATAAAGCCGGAATTATCTAAAAATTCAATGAGTTTTTTTATAAAATTGAACACTTTGTTCTACATCGCGAACTTCCGGGAAGAAAAACTATTTGGCATAAAAGCCAATACACCAGCGCACACTGTAATGTACGTCATTCTGGATTCCTATGAATTCTTTTAATAAAAAGTTTACCGAAAGTTGAAAAATAGTTTCAAAAAATGGTTTTAGGTTATAGTTCATTTTAAACTACTTAAAACAAAAACAATATTATTGATACATAAAAATAATAGATATTAAACACACAAATTTAATAAAAAAAAACCGCTTTCAAAAATCTCAAATGGTTTCTTCACGACGTTGTTCTAAAGTTGAAAAAAATATCAAAATTTTCACTTCTTGAAAAAGTTGAAAAAACTCTACTTTAAACTTTAACTTTAAGTAATAAAATAGTACAAATTTTAGAATTCCGATCAAAAATTTTTTTGATTTTACTCATTTCATATCAAATTTCATGCAGAAAAAGTGCACTGTGTGACGTTACTTTTGTTTTTTTAAAAACAAAATAAACTAATTGGACCTCGACTCCTCCAGTCCAGATCTGGCCTGCAGTGATTACCACCTCTTTGCTGACTTGAAAAAAATGTTCTGCGGTAAAAGATTTGTCTCAGATGAGGAGGTCATTGCCGCAGCTGGAGGCCAAGGAAAAATCGTTCTTCAGCGGAAGCATCGAAAAGTTAGAAATGATTGTATCGCCGACAAAGGAAACTATTTTGATGAATAAAGAAAGAAAAATTTTTGATTAAAAGTAATTTTGTGTGATGATCTACCATTGCTATTTAATGGGGGAAAATACCATGCAAGTCAGGCTATGGATACGGAAATTTTATCCCAACTTTGATCAATCAAAAACCATCAAATGCTGGTATTCTGTTTTTCCATGCTGTCGTGGTCGTACAGATACAAATGATGCGGAACACTTTGGTCGCCTAAAGGAGGCAGTTGTTGAAAAAAACATCGAAAAATTATTGAAAATCATCAAGGGCGACCACAAAGTGAAATTAAGAGAGATTGCTGACACGTACACGAACATTTGGGTGTGCGAAAGCTCTGTTCCAAATGGGTGCAGCGCGTTCTTACACCAGAGCAAAAACATCAACGAATTGAAGATTCGAAGAACTGTTTGACAATGTTTCATCGGAATCAGTTCAAGTTTTTGCGTAAATAAATCACTATGGGTGAGATAATGATTCATAATTTCATTCCAGAGTCCAATCGGCAGTAACCTGAGTGGCGTGCGACCGACGAAAACCGTTCAAAGCGATGGAAGACCCAGCAAATCGCTGGGAAAGTGATGGCGTCTGGGATGCGAGTTGTACTATTTTCTTGATTACTTTAAACATGGACTCACGATAAAAAGATTGCTTTATTAAAGCATTTGAAGTCGAAAATTGTAAAGAAAAGAACCCATTTCGCCAAAAAAAAAAGTTTGTCACAAATCATTTTAAGCTATGGCCAAAATAAACTAATTGGACCTCGACTCCTCCAGTCCAGGTCCAGATCTGGACTGCAGTGATTACTACCTCTTTGCTGACTTGAAAAAAATGTTCCGCGGTAAAAGATTTGTCTCAGATGAGGAGTCCATTGCCGCAGCTGGAGGCCAAGGAAAAATCGTTCTTCAGCGGAAGCATCGAAAAGTTAGAAATGATTGTATCGCCGCCAAAGGAAACTATTTTGATGAATAAAGAAAAATTTTTGCCAAAAAAATATATTTTCTTGTTGAGGCCCGGGACTTATTGAGTGATATGTTACATTGTTTGTCTAATGAGGTGGAGACAGTCAAAAAATAGAGGCTTTGTCATAAGCAATAAATGGACGGAAATATGAAAAGTATTTGGAAAAATATTCCTATCAATCTATCATCAGTGTTTATGACAAACAGTTAAAGTGTTTTTTGTTGCTTAGGGGCTGTTCATAAATTCATAAACACTTTTTGCGGGGCGGGGAGGGGAAAAGGTTAAAAATTTGTGACGAATTGTGATATGGTGGAGGGAGGGGTACAAACAATTTTTGAATTCAATTTTCAAAATTTAAAATTTTATAAAAATTTAATTTTATTGTCGTATATTGCTTTAATTTTTTATCAATAAAAATCTAATCAACTATCAATAAAGTTTAACTTTGTTTAAGTCGAGCAGAGGTATAAAAGGCATTTGAAGCACCTTCAACAAGTGTAGCAGCTTCAAAAACTGTTTTTTTTTGCTGAACTGAAGTGTGAATTCTTACTCTAAAGCAGTAATCAAAAATAACTGTTATAACTGCACTGTTATAAACAAACTAAAACAAACAACAATTTCCACAATTTTCGTGCATTCAAGTTATATCGTATCAACACTGCTTGCTGTTCTTGTTAACGTCAGAAAAGTTTTCGTTCGTCAAATCTTTCATAAAATTGTTGGTTAAATACAATAGAACAACGTGAAATTTCCATCTAATTTCCATAATAATAAAAATTATGATAAATACTGGGTATCCCGCAATAGAGTGCAACTCTTGACGGAGGTGAAAGGTTATGTCGAACTGAGCAAAAAATCGTGCGAGAAGGGGGGGCATATTTGCGCATTCTTAGGAGGTACAGGGTTAATTAATATTTCACGACTTTGATTCACATTATTGTTTCTAGCAGAAAATCGAACCTACAGAACCTACTTATTTTGATAACTCATTGCAAATACAATGAAATCACCTTTCTAACGGTATAACAACAAACCCGAGCTCTACTCGTGTGAAGATGAAACCAATCGATTGAAACTACCGAATTTCAACTTTGAGTGCAAATTTCTCAGAATTTCGCGTGATAAATTAAATTTTTTTTATTATTAACTTTTTAATTTATTCAATTCTGTTTTCAATGACACCAATGACACTCTCTTAAAATAAAAAAGTTGCCTGTACTAAGAACATTATACCTATTGCAAAACAATGCTATTATCTACTGCTAATAGGTATAATAATTTAGTACAGCCAACTTTCTTATTTTTAAATGTATGTTTATGTTTTTGGTGTCATTGAAAACAGAATTGAATAAATTGCAAAATTGATCTTAAAAACAAATTTCATTTATAACGCGATTCTGAGAAATTTGCACTCGAAGTTGAAATTTAGTAGTTTCAACCGATTGATTTCATATTCATACGAGCACAGCTCGGTAACGGTTAAGTTGGTGGGATTTGTTGATATTCCATTCGAAAGGTGATTTTATTGCCTTTGCAATCAGCTATCAAAATCTGTTTTCTGTGAGTTAGTTTTCTTGCTAGAAACAATAGCGTGAATCAAAGTCGTGAAATATTAATTAAACCTGTAGCTCCTCAGAATGTGCAAATAGACTCCCCTTTCACACGATTTTTTGCTTAGCTAGACATAACCTTTCACCTCCATAAATAGTTGCACTCAATTGCGGGGCACTCTGCATAATGTGTTCTATGCTTTTTATATAACTGCTAAATTATAAAAAAACTCAGGATTTAAAAAAGTAAAAGTGTGACGTTACATTTTCGTTACATTTATATCGAGAAGGTTTGGGTAAGAACTTTGTGACAAAGTGTGACATAGGGGTAGGGGTTGGAGGTAAAAAATGGGCCAAAGACATGTTACGCAATTTATGAACAGCCCCTTACTTCAATAACATCATTTCAATTGCTTTGGTAGCTATGCGGTCTAAGTAAACAGATTATCAGTCAAGAGTTCCGCGGTTCGACACCCAGATAAGTTTCTTTTTATTTTTTATTTTTTTATTTTTGAAATAAAAAATGTGTGAGAGAAGTTTTTTTATGATAGAGAATATTTTTTATTTAACTTAGAAATGTCTTATGTCATTGTTATAATAAATTGAAACTTTGTTATGACTTTAATTAAAACTTCGTCCAAGCTGAGGCTCGAGCCGAGGCTTCGAAAATTGCAGTCTAACGATCTTTCACATCAAAACGTCTTTATGAATTGCGCATGATTTTATAGTTGTTTAAAAGCGTTGATGAATTTGCGTGATGTCATGACACCTTTTGTTGTAGTAGTGTTTACGAGCAGTACAATGAATTAATTTTCTTGGAGTGTTTTATTGAAAAATATATAAAAATTAGAAATATCAATTGAATGATTAATGTTTTCATTAAAAATTATAAAATGCATAGTGTTTGAACCAAAGTGAAACTATTTCGAATACACAATTAGTTCTTCTTTCTTTCAGTTTCTTACAAATTAAAATCAAACAATCAGTTTTTTGAGTGTAGTTACTTAAAAGAAAATATTCTTGTAAAGCAATTAACAAAATAAAAATTCAATAGCGATACGTGTATCTTCTTTGAAGCCTTTCTTTTTTAAGGCGGGATATGACATTCGCGGCAGAGAAAACATACCTTTTTTTTCAAAACTCATAACTCAGTCAAAAACAAAGATTTTTCCAAAATTTTTTTTATTATTGTAGAGAATTGAACAAATTACAAGAAAAAAAATTCAAAAAAATATATTTTTCACTCCAACATGGTTTTATAGAGCTACAAACTGGCGGCAGAGAAAAAAACGGGGCCTCGTGGTTGCAGCGCTGGGAGTTGCAAAAATTGTCCGATCTGGAAAAAAATGACTTTTTTAAATCTTAACAAAATTGGTCATCGTATGGCACGAGCTTTTTTTTTTTAATTTTTTTTTCAATTTTTGGTGATGTTCCAAATTTGAAAGTGTGTTTTTTCGAAAAAAATATTGACTTTAAAAATGCATACAAAATCGAAAAAAAAGTTTAAAAAAAGCTCGTGTCATACGATAGCGAATCCAGTTTAAAAAAATACAAAAAAAAAATTTCGTCAAAAAATGAACCCGCTAGTGCCGCACCAGTACGTAAAACATGGTTTCCAGATAAACGCGTTCAAAGTTTGTGAACAAAGAAAAAAAAGGTTACCTTCAATCTGCCATGCCTGCTTCGTGCTGTATGCCTTCGTTATCTTGTAAGCAATTCGGGCTTCACCCTTCACCCTTCAAGTAGGTACGAAATAACAACCACCAAAAGTCATGTGGCGTAGTGGGTAGAGTGTGTGACTCTTACGCCAGAGAACCCAGGTTCGAATCTTCCATCCGACACAGAAAGTTTTTTCAATTGAATTAATTTTTCTGTTCAGCCGTCACCTCTCTGCAGATAATGGCAAACCTCAGAGAGTACAAACTGCCATGAAAAGCTTCTTGAGAACATAAGCCGTTCGGAGTCGGCGTAAAACATGTAGGTCCAGTTCTCGATCATTTGTGTGCAAACATTTCACATCACACACAACACAATTGATCATAAGAAGCTCGGTCAAAATCCTTTCAAGGGCTGAAATGGCCATTTCGTTTTATTTGTTTCTTTTTTTTTTTTTTAAAGTCAGGTAGCAAGTAAAACAAGTATATACCAGCTGCCGTACGTAGGTAGCGCAAAAATTAAAAATGCGCTCTCCATGAATCCATGAATATTTTTTTCTTAGAATCTTAAGAATATTTACTAAAATACAAAATTATTAAAAAAAAATTTCAAAAAACAGCCAGTGTCATGTAACCCCTTAATGCATTGAATTTTCTTCTGTGTAATAAGCAGTAGTAGTTGTGGATCATGACTGGGGCCTGCAATTTCGAATTGTTTTGGCGATCCCGGGATTGAAAATTTCAACTATACTGAAAAAGTTTAAAATAAGTTTTATACTTGAAAGATCTGTTTTTTTTTACAATAAAACACACGAAAAAAAAATCTGAAATTTATTTTCTACTAAAAGTAATTGAAGCAACCGTAAATAATGATTTTTTTGATCGATTTGAAATCAACAAAAAGTGTTCTACAAATTTTAATATAAATGGAACGGAATAAAATTATTTTTTTAAATGTGTATTTTACATTAGAGTCAATTTAAACACAAAACTTAAATTATTTTAAAAAGGAACAAGTTGAGCTCAAGTCTTAAAAAAAAACACGATAAAAAATTGATTGTCTTCTATTTTAAAAAAATTTAAAAATAATTATAAAAGAGAAACTATTTCATTTTATAATAAAAAGAAATATCAAATGTTAAGAAAACAAAAAATAAAAACTAATTATAATAAAAAAGCCTTGAATTTAAGTTTTATTATTATACACCTCTGGAAAATGAGACCTTAAAAAAATTAAGGCCTCTAGGCTGTCATCACCGAGATTTGACTGAATTTTGGTGACGAAGTTCCCTGCCGAAGAAAAGCATCTCTCGGCCTCGACACTAGCAGGTGACATTGTGCACTCCTTCTCCCTACTCTGATTTATTTAAAAAAAAAATTATCAAAATTGGTCGAGAAATACAGGAGAAAATGGTGCTGAACTGTTTTGCCTTCGCCTATTTATATATATAGATTCATTCATTTCTTTTCCTATTCTATTTGACAGCCTCATATTTGCCAGTTTGGTTGGTGTGTTGGCACATTTTTGTAAAACATTTTGCAATTTTCTTCAATATAAATCCTCTATCTTCAATATAAATCCTGACTATGAAATTTGGAAAAATCGGTTGAAAACCACACCTACCATACAAAGTGGCTTCAAATTAACCGTAAATTCTCTTAAAAATCTGCTCAAATTAAAGAAAGGTCTTGAAATTTTCCACATAAGCTTTGATATTTAACAGTACGTTCAAAAAGTCCATAGGATGACACATAGATGGCGTCACTAGATTTTTTTCCATACGATTTTTATTTCGTACCAACCTTCAAACGATACGTTTAAAAATCTGACAATAATCTGACAATTGATTCGTGAGTTATAGCATTTTTTGTGCAACTATTGTTATTGAAAAAAAAAAAAAAATGGAAAAAAGTGAGTTGTGTTGATAAAGCATTGCTTTTTGATGAAAAAAAATACAGTGAAAACCAAACAATGATTTGTCTGCTCCATCGAGACAAATGGTAAAAGAGTGGATTGCTGAATTTAAACATGGTCGCACCAGCACAAATGATGCAGAGCGCAGTGGACGCCCAAATCAGACTGTTAATCCACAAAACATCATAAAAATCCAGAAATTGGTTATGAACGATCGCAAATTGAAGATGCACGAGCTAGCTGACATTGTAAAGATATCAGATGGTAGTGTTTTTACCATCTTACACAAACATTTGGGTATGTGACAATGGATGAAACATGGCTTCACTATTACACACCAGAATCCAAAAGACAGTCAGCTGAGTGGACAGCAGTCGACGAACCGAGCAAAGACCCAACAGTCGGCTTGTAAGGTGATGGCGTCTATATTTTGGGATGCGAAAGGAATAATATTCATCGACTCTCTACAAAAAGGAACCACCATCAACAGCGACTATTACTGTTCACTTTTGGGTCGATTGAAGGCTGAAATCGCCAAGAAACGGCCACATTTGCAAGAGGAAAACCTTTTGTTTCACCAAGAGAATGCACCGTGTCACAAATCGATGAAAACGATGGCAAAATTGAGTGAATTGGGCTTAGAATTGCTTATCCCCACCGTATTCTCCAGATTTAGCCCCCAGCGACTTTTTCCTGTTTTCAGATCTCAAGAGAATGCTTGCTGGAAAGAAATTCAAGTCCAATTCAAGTAATCGCTGAAACTGAGGCCTATTTTGAGGAGAAAGAAAAATCGTACAATAAAAGTGGTATCGAAAAGTAGGAAAATCGCTATACTCGTTGTATCGCTCTCGAAGGCAACTATGTTGAATAATATAATTAAGTTTAATCAAAATTAAGCTTTTTTCTTACTTATCATACGGAATTATTGAATGACCTGTTATATCGGTTGATTAGTCGTAGGCCCAGATTTTCGACTTTTTTTCAGAAGTTTTGACCTCAAAAAAAAAAAAAAATTTTTTATTCACATGATATCTTTAAACTTGTAGGTTCATCCTTCCGGTACTTATATAGAGAAAAACTGTCAAAATTTCAATCGGTCAAGAACTTTTTGAGTTACAGTAGGAGAATTTTTTGAATAAGTAGTTTCGAGATAATCACGTTTAAAGTTTCGATACGGTATGACTTAAATGACTTGTGGGTCAATTTGGTTTCTTGCAGCTGCTGTTTGATGAGACTCTTTCAAATCTGCATTGTTACTCGTGCCTCATCGGTGTTTTCGGCGAAAACTTTGGAATAGGTGCCAAAAGCATTAGAATGGAGTTGAAGCCTTCATTTAGCATTCCAGCAGCAATGCAAGCTGAAATTTCGACAATTTTCAGCCAGAAATTGAGGTCCTTCTGACATATTTGCCAAACTGTTGCATTGAAACTTTCGTTAGCATTCTGGGTATGGCCACCTAATCATCTTTCCAATAAATCAACTTTAAATAAATCAGTGTATATTGGTAGAAGATGTTCCTTCATTTCGTGGCCAAGTCAGGAGTAAGATGTTCAAGTGAAGGTTACGGACGCGGACTACAACTCCGTAAACATTCAATATGTCGCTCTTTTTGACAATAATTTTTTAACCATATTATACATTCGAAATATAAAAAAAATTTTGCATTTTTTCGAAATTATGATATTTCCCCCCTTAATATTCTGCAAATACAATAAAAAGCCAACAACAAAACAAAATAACAACAAAAACAAACAACGTTAGTAGCGCTCGCTTTTGCTCACAAGTTCAAATTATTGAGAACACTTAATTCTGTTAATTACAACACACATAAAATTCTTGAAGTTGTTGTAAATATTATTTGAATTTAAGCCCATGAATTTGATTTAAGTAAAATTTGGGCTTCGTCATGATGTAGTTTTAGAAGCGAAGAAGTGTACAGAAAAAAAAATTTTAAAAGCGGTCAACACAATGCTGAGATCTGATACCGATAAAATTTTACGAGCAAGTTGTCCTATGGGAGCTTCGCTTACCCGCCCCAATAATATTAATGGAAAAACTTTTCAATTTATAACATTTTCGAAAAATCTAAAAATGATGACCTTTTTTCAAAACTTAAAACCTCGAAACCGGTTTGATAAGAGAATTACTTTTTCGTGAAAATTTTAAGTAATACTTGTTTTTGTATATTAAAAACACTTCAAAACACTCCCACAAAAAATCCTGTGTACGGGCCTAGTGTAAAGTAATAAATTAGCTATCAGACTTTATTTTTAAAGTTGTATTGTTTTAGCACTTTGAGATTTCTACTTTTACGGGTACAAGTTTTACTTCTACCATGCATATCGTCACTACACACATTTTTTTAACTATACTTTTTAGAAAAAAAAGGAATAACTTATATTTTTAAGCATTTAAATGAATTTTGTGTTTCACAGTGCGACAAAAAAAAAAGACAGTACGTTAAGATTTATTCATTAAGATAACAATTATCGCATTCAAGAGAAAGAAAACAGAACAAAACCAACAAATGTATGCAGCCACATCAACTACTTTATTCTTATCTAATGTGTATGCGTGTGTTTGATGGCTTTCTTTCTTGGACGAATAGGAACACAATGGTGCTCAAGTGAAGAAAATTCATAATAATGAAAGATGAACAAAAAATTGCGTAGATGTGGTTGATGCTTACTTAAGCATAAAATACTATCTCGCATACCCACACACAGACACACTCACACGGAGAAATATTTGCTCATGTGTGTGAGCCTGTTCATTCAAGCATCATCATCATCATCTTAGTCAAGTGCTACAAGCACCAAGGATACGACGCAGGACAACGAACATCAAACACTTGCTGTGTAGCAATAAAATTACACCAACTTATTTTAATTTTGTTATGAGAATTTGTTAAGCCATGAAATAATAGTTAAGAAAAACAACAACAACAAACAAAAGTGTATCCGCAAAAAGACAGCGTGTAACACTTCGTGCCAGTAACCTGCTGAACCGTATCCTGCTAGCGCGTCCTTGTCAACCCATCCACTTGGAGCACACAACACTTTCGAGCACTGTTCTAATGAAGCTCATTTGAACTGAAAAAGTTGAGTCAAGTTTTTAATCTGTTGCTGTTGGCATGCTGAGCAGCAAAAGCAGCTGTTGCTGTTGTTACTGTTGTTGTTGTTGTTGTTGTTGTTTTTGTTGCTGTTAATGCTATGCTGAGCTAGATGTTGCAGCAACTTTTGGAAAATACGAATTATTAAAAATTGCAAAGAAATGCAAAACAAAGTTATACGCGATGTTTTTGTTTTTGTTATTTTCATGAAATTGTTTTTATTTGTTTTTATTTTATGTTGTTTTGTTGTTATGGCGCAAAACTGGAAAGTTTTTTCCGGCAACCGAGTGCGCCTAGAAACTTGTAGAATCAAGAGTGATGATGTTGTGAATGACAATGTAAAACTTCTTGAACCACGCCCTTCGCTCTGCTCGAGTATTCCTTCTTAAGCAGCCTTGAGAAATAAAACACTCAAAGTGGAAAAACTTTACTCTCTTAAATGGACTTAATTACACGCTCCTCTAGGGTCAATTAAGCACTGTCATTTTTTGTTGTTGTTGCCATTGCGTGATACAACGCAACGCGGTTCAGTCCTGAAAGAAAACAACCACAAAAGAACAAAAAAAAGCACAATAACAACAACAATGTCGTAAGCTACATTTATTCAAGCTCATAACAAAAAATTCGGGTTTTCAGCCAAAAATAAATAAAAGAAAAGCCGAAAAGTATCCAATGGATGTGACATTGCAGCAAGTGGTGGTGGCTTCTCGCTACAGCAACAGTTTGCTGCTGCAGGTATGATTTTTTATAATTAAAAAAAAAAAACAAAAAATAGTAATTATTTTTACATACACTCAAACTAAGGAACTGAAAAGCTTCTTAACTCACAAAAAAAAACTCACTCCTAGCAACTTTTATTTTTAATATTTGTAAAGAATTCTTCAAAAAAATGTACAAGTAGAGGATTATGAAATTGTAGAATAAAGAACGAATACAAAACTATGTTGTTTTGTAAAAAAGAGCAAAGTAGTTGTTGCTTCCTCTTAAAAACACTTTTTTTGAGTGTAGTTTTATTTTGTATTATTTGTTCGTGTTCTTATTTTCAGAGAAAGTTTTAGTGCAGCTTGACTTGTTTGCATGTTTTGGCTAACATGTTGTTTTGGCTATAATATGCAGTAAATAAATTTCAAGTGCGACCCCAATATAAAAAGTAGCTAAAGTTATAGCGTGTAGCTCTTATTTTGAGGTCACTTAAATGTCTTCCAGAGTGCAAAAGTTTTATTGTTTAGAAGTTCCGCAAGTAGCTGGTTTTTCAAAATACATTATTTGTAAATACTTAAGAAAAAATATGGTTTGAAGAGGCGGCCAAGGTCAAAGTTTACTTATTCATTTCAGTATAAATAAATGTACCTTACAAACTGTTATTCAATTCACCTAAATCCCAATTAACACCAAAACATTCCAAGCAAATACGAGATGTTGGATGTGCTATTGCGGACTCGTTATGATTTTGGAACGAGTTCGTAAAAATGCAAATTAGCGAATCCGATGAAAAACTTAAAAAAATTATGAGTAAAAATCGAATATATTAAAATCGTGTCACAATGTTTGTAGCCGAACTCCTCCGAAACGGCTAGACTGATTTAAATGAAACTATTTTGTATATTTGGTAGGTATCAGAATAGGTTGTAAAGTACTTTTCACCCTCCTTTACAAAACGGGCGTGGCTCCGCCCATGCAAGCCAAATTTTTGATATCGAATAGCTATGGAAGTAAAAGGTACAGAACATTGAAACTCAGAATCAAAGAAACTTGGTGATGTTTTTCTAATAGAAGCGTGAAAAGGCATTGGACAAGTGGGTATAGCTCTGCCCATATAAGCCAAACTATTGATATCGAATTGCTATGGAATTAAAAGTCACAGAACATTAAAACTTAGAACGGAGTTTTCCCTTGGTAAAAACTTGGTCTTTCTAATAGAAAACTTGAACGGGTATTGGACAAGGGGGTGTGGCTCCACCCATATCAGCCAAATTTTTGATATTGAATACCTTTGGAAATAAAAATCACAGAACATTGAAACTCAGAATGGAGTTATACATTGGTGATGTCTTTGTTATAGAAAACTTGGACAAGGTGTTTGGCTCCACCCATATCAGTAAAATTTTTGATATCGAATAGCTATGGAAGTAAGAGTCACAGTATATTGCAATTCAAAATATAGTTACCACTTGGTGATGTCCTTTTAATGGAAAACTTGGATGGGCATTGGACAAGGGGGTGTGGCTCGAATACCTCTGAAATTAAAAATCACAGAACATTGAAACTCAGAATGGAGTTATCACTTAATGATGTCTTTTTAATATAAGACTTGGACAGGGATTGGACAAAGGGGTTTGGCTCTGCCCACAAAAACCAAATTTTTGATATCGAATAACTTTAGAAGTGAAAATCACAGAACATTCCAACTCAGAATGGAGTTGCTACTTGGTGATGTCTTTCAAATAGAAAACTTGGACGGACATTGAACAAAGGGGTGTGGTTGCGTCCATATAAGTCAAATTTTTGATATCGAATAGCTTTGGAAATAAAAATTACAGAACCTTGAAACTCAGAATGGAGTTTCTCACTATTTCGTTGTGTCCGGAAAACTGAGATGGGGGTTGAACAGTGAGCGTGGTGTCAAACGAAGGGGCAAATAAAAGTTGTTTGTTCTAGGCGTAGCAACGCTCGCTGGTTAAATTAATAAAAATAAAAAAATACATTTAAAGAAACTTCTATATCTGATGATTAGATCGTATAAGATGAAAATTTGGTAATATTTTTTAAATGGAAGATCCACAAAAAATGGGAGTAGAAGCACTATAATACAGCCACTTTTTTAGAAATCCTTAATATTGATCATGTTTTGATAGTAAAATACTACGCTTGGTATTTCAGGGTCTTGTAGGGTCTATTTATCCAAGCGGATAGTACAAACATAATTTCATAAAGGCATGTCCAAACTATACGCCCACTTTTTAGGGGACAAGCGCGGAGCGCAGCGATGCGCGCCGGGTTAAGCTAGTAATACATATAAACATACACATAATACATACACATAACATAGTAATACAGCAAACATAAAATCATATTAGAGAAAAAAAATTTCACAAACATTTTTTTTATGACTAAAAATTATTAAAAAACTAAAAGTTTTTTTATATAACATTGGCGAATTACATTAGCCAGTTAATAAAAAATACTTTATTAAAAAATGTTTGCATTTAAAAAAGTCGACTTCGTTACGGATTCGAAAAGAGTTCTAGAAAATGCAAAGTAGCAAATGTGAGTCCTTTTTGGCTAGGCTTTTTCAGAAATGCATAACGAAGTCGACTTTTTAATACGAATTTTCTATGTTTTCAAAGTATTTTTTATTAACTGGATAATGTACATTAGGCTGGGCCGATGCTATATTGAAATGTTTTTTTGTTTTCCCGAAACACAATAGGAACTAAACATTTCGTATTTTTACGATGTTACAAAATAAGCTCAAGATCTTTTGATTCCATATAACTTTCGGCCCTCTACCAGAGCCTTAATGACTGAAACTTCTCCCAGAGCTTTTACGACTGAAACAGTACAAATAACTGTCTTTCCACATAATAACAGAGGTATACAGCAATTCTATTAAAATTTGTGTGTTTGCGAACTTTTTTCTTAATACTTTTAGATCGCTTAGTCCAAAAATCATCATTAAAATTATTTTTGCTTAAAATTAAACAAAATAATTTAACAAAATAAACCACGATATGAAAAAAAAAATCACTCATACGCCTCGAAAACAAAACATCAAATTCTGCAAAAACTGTGCTTTTTATGTTGATTATTGCATTGTGTGATTCAAATAAGTTAGTTGGCTGCAAATATGGGTGAAACTTCCTTTACAAAATACCTGATAAAAAATGAAAAATTTCAGTCAGAAAAGCTCTGGTAGAGGGCCAAAAGTTATGTTCATTTCAAAAAAGGTAAGTGTATTTTGAATCAGCGCAAAAATACGCAACTTTTGATACCTATTGCGTATTAGAGCTCAGTATGCTGTAAAAACGAAAACAAAATACTCACAAGAAGTACATTGAGATGTTTAACAGCGACCAGGCAGCGGAATTTTTTCGGCTAGGTAGTACGCTGGTATACATTTAACTGCCGCGGAAATTTGACTTGTTAACAAACTTATTTGGTTTATTAATGTGTAATCTTGCCTTTTATAGGAAATAAAATTGCAGTAATAAAAATATGAATCTCTCAACCAACACAGCTTCTCTACACAAAAATTTTGACCCTACACCAAAATTTCGCGTGTAGAATTATATGCCCAAAAATTTTAATTCCTACAGCATTCTAAGCTTAAAATTAAAAAAAAAAATATTGGCCAAGCCAAAAATTTTAATCACAACAGCTCTTGTAGAGGGCTAAAAGTTATGTTCACTTCAAAAAAGGTAAGCATATTTTAAATCAGCGCAAAAATACGCAACTTTTGATACCTATTGCGAATTAAAAAAAAACATCGGCCCAGCCTAATGTATATAGGTTATTTAAGTGAATATTACGTTTTCATAATTTTGTATGAAAAAAATGTATATTTTTTAATTATTTTTATATGAGAAACTTTTTGAATATTTCTTTTTTCTATTATTTCGTGTTTGTTTTTATATCAAAAATTTTTACTCATAATTTTTTCTAGATTTTCATATGAAAAACTCCACCCGAAAATTTTTCGGATTCGCTAATTTGCATTTTCAGTCCACATTTGCATTAGTACATTAGTCAATATTTAAAAAAAAAAAACGTTCGCCATTTTTTTATTTTTGGAAAAAAATCATTTCTACTGGTTCACACGATAGCCTCTTTCCACTCAGATGATCTAGTTGGTCGAAATCATTGCAAGCTTTATTTTTTTATGTTCTTGGGCAATTCCACAGTCCCGGGAGTCATATTCGTACGACTACAAACACAGATATTTTTGCAATAACAATAGCGTCCGTATATTTTGCTATCAAAAACAAAAGCATTCCAGCTGGTCTATGCATAAATAAAAAATTTTGAAGTTCATGATCTATTTTTGTGGCAATTTCAAAAATATGGCAAGAACGGGCGTTACTAGTACATGAACAAAAAATTCCTGCTTTAAATTCAAAAAAAATTTAACTCTAAATTTTAACTAAAATGAAAAGTAAATCGCCGTAATAATTGTTTCGTAAAAATTAGACACCACCGTGTATAGGATATTATCAGTCAACAGAGTGACAAATTCTGCACAATAGTGGCATAATTAAGCAACCAAAAATTTGCCATAAAAACCAATCAATAATTCGCTGAATATTTTTGATTAAAATATTGAAAGTTCTGCGTACTTGTTTATGCAAACAAATAAATTATGCAGGATAGTTTACCAAAGTTTGAAACTAAATCGGATATTTTTTTTGAATTTTAGTTTTTTTTTTCGAAGCCAAAATCTGATAAAACAACCCAGCTGCAGAACATTAAATAACCCAGATCAACAACCAGCTGACCAACGGTCATAGCCGTTAGCACTCTAAAGAATACAAGAAAATAGAAGATAGAGTAAAAATCAAATAAACGAAAAAAATAGTAATAAAAGCAATGCAAAAAAATGTGTTAAAAAAAGTTCTTCAATGCCTAAGGATATGAATGAAATTTTCTAACTATTCGTTAGTTGTTTTCGAAGAAGCGGTTGTTGTTGTTGTTGTTATTTTCTACAGCTTCAGTTAATATGAAATGTTTAAAGTGCCAGCACAGCAGCATAGATAGTCATACACACAGCGACATTTGCTCAGCAACGCACTGACACCCACTTACACACACACACAAGCACACACACATGTTTGCAAGACAAACACTACAGTAGATGACATTCTGCCACATGCCTCCATCGTCGATATGAATTTTTACAATCATTTTTTTCCTCTTGTTGAGTTTAGGTTTTTTTCTCTACTATTTTTTCGCAGCTGCCAGATAGTTTGTTTCATACAGGAAGATGCTTACAAGGATGCGACTTTAGCAGCGTGGGGTGTTAGCATGATGAATATATGAAGGATAAGAGAACGATTTGAAAAAAAGAAAAGTTTTCAGTGAAATCCTTTAAGAATTTAAAAAAAAGCATACCCTTAGTCATGAATACAGCTCACAATATTTTAGAATTTAACTCAACTAGGATTTTTTTTTCGAGCTACAATATAGGAAGAACGTTGGAGCAGCATGAAGTATCTGCTGTTGTATGGAAACAAGTGTTGGGAGCAAATCGTTCCTACTGTCATCTCGATTCTTTCAATTGTTGCTGTGTGAATGGTTAGAGTTGAGCCAGCACAATGAAAAACAACAACAACAGTAATAATAATAAAATAGATATCTATTATACGAAAGGACAACATCAGTATAATAGAAATAGAATACAGCAATACAAACACGCATGTGTTGCAGTGTGTTTGTTGTGACTTTCTATGTGCACGTGTGTTATGCAGCGTCGTATGTGTTAAATTAAAATAGGGTTAATTTTACTTTCTCACATTTTTCTCGCTTAATTTAAGAGTAATTTTAATTTTACTAACTAATTTAGATGGTTTAAGCCCCTGGTGCGTTCATTTAGGGCCGCCTCTGCATGCCTTTGCATGGCTTGCTTTGCCTATCGACGACGACGACTCTGAGCAGCTGTGCATGTAACGAAGTTTCTATTTTATTTGTTTGCTTTTAATGCAAATGTTGCAAATATTGAAATTTAATCTGTCCATCGTGTATATTTCTCACGAACAAACACACACACACACACTCACTTACAAACAATGGACTTCTTTCATGTCATTGCTGCAGTGGTGTTGACTTTCCTTTGTTTTTTTCTTCTATTTTTATTGTGCTGTTTTTTTATTCCTATTTGTATTTACTGTTTGTTTGTATTTATTTGTGTTTACATATCCTTCAATGATAATTTAGTTTAGTTCAGTCCAGTTGGCAACTCTGGTAAAGCATTAACGTATTTTTATTTGCTGGTATTTGAAACCGTGGGAACTTCACGGAAGTATCCAACATTTGGTGGTAATTTATTTTTCATTGTTTTGAATGGATCTGCAATTAATTGGATTTAAATAAAATATACGAACATACACATGTAAGCCTTACTTGGTGGCCTCAACCTAAAATTTATTTTGTTCGCTTTTAAGGAGGGACACGACATTCGCGGCAGAGAAAACAAACCTTGTTTTAAAAATTCATAACTCAGTCAAAAACAAACATTTTTCCAAAATTTTTTATTATTGTAGAGAATTGAACAAACTACAAGAAAAAAATTCAAAAAATATAACTGGCTCCAAACTGGCGGCAGAAAAAAACGGGGCCTCGTGGTTGCAGCGCTGGGAGTTGCAAAAATTGTCCGATCTGGAAAAAAATGACTTTTTTAAATCTTAACAAAATTGGTCATCGTATGGCACGAGCTTTTTTTTAAAATTTTTTTTCAATTTTTGGTGATGCTTCAAATTTGAAAGTGTGTTTTTTCGAAAAAAATATTGACTTTAAAACTTCATAAAAAATCGAAAAAAAAATTTAAAAAAAGCTCTGTCATACGATAGCGACTCAAGTTTAAAAAAAAAAAAAAAAAAAAAAATTTCGTCAAAAAAAGAACCCGCTAGTGCCGCAACCAGTACGAAAAACATTTTTTCGAGATAAACGCGTTCAAAGTTTGTGAACAAAGAAAAAAAAAGGTTACCTTCAATCTGCCATGCCGGCTTCGTACTGTATGCCTTCGTTATCTTGTATTGTGCTGTTTCTTATAGTTTTTTGCAATCGTTTAGCAATTCGGGCTTCTTTTGAAGCTTCATATGCCTTCACTTTGGCGCATTTCGAACGAATTGCATCATATCCTTTGGAAAAATTCAATGCTGTAGCTCCTATGGTGATACCAAGTAGTTGAAACATTTGCAAATAACTAAAACCCACCCTTCAAGTAGGTACGAAATAACAACCACCAAAAGGCAGGTAGCAAGTAAAACAAGTATATACCAGCTGCCGTACGTAGGTAGAGCAAAAATTAAAAATGCGCTCTCACTAATCCGGCTGTAACTTTTGAACCCGTAGGAATTTTTTCTTAGAATCTTAAGAATATTTACTAAAATACAAAATTAATAAAAAAATCGATTAAAAAAAACTGGCAATGTCATGTCCCCCCTTAAAAGTTTCGTTATATACATATGTTAGTCTGTGACGAATTTTCGCATGATTTTTTTTTTGTTATATTGTTCGTTCGTATTGTTGTAGCTTTAATACTGCTTATAGAAAGCAGGACCTAAATTAATCTATGGGGCGTATGAGTAACATAAGTAACTACAAATTTACTCTACAAATTTATTCTAATTTGGTTTACATTTCTATCTTCGAATTTTTTTAGCATAGCACAGTGTGGGATTTTTAAACTAGCGAAACAATCAGAAATAAAAATGTGCAATCACTCCTTAGAAAAATTTTGCTTTGTTTGTGATTCAGATATCTTCAATCAAACTTCCCAAAGGAATCTAACCAAAACCATTTTAGCTGCTTACGACTTCAAACTCAGTCTGAAAAACTTGTTTTGCACGATTTAATGAGCTTAGCGGCGAAGGCGCAAAGAATTATTTACCATTTATAAAACCAGTTGAGTAGAGAAATACAATTGATCATGTTACTGATTGCCACTTCTGTTTAATCAAAATTTATGGTGAACAATTTTTGAAAGCCATGTATCCCAACGTTATCGTAACAAAAACTGCATCATATTCTGATCGATACCCTAAACGAGCATCTCAGCCCATAAATTAATAACAACTAGTCCAGGAGAAACAGGTTTTGACTTGAATTGCAGTATCAGCACTTATTCGGAAGCAGAAACTCAAAATTACTTTCTTCACAGTCATTTGGATACCTTCCCTCCAAATTTGGGAGCTGAGAGAGAGATAACAAGGGTGGAAGGTTTCACCAGGCCATCGTAACATTTAAAAAGCCGCATGAGGGATTTTGGGATCAAGGTATGCTAAGCGACTATTATTGGATGCAACTTTGAGAAAATGCAATGCAATACAACCGCAAGAGTAAAAATGAAAAGGAAAAATTCCGACCAAAAGCTTGAGCACATATGTAGAATACTGATTTTTATGCCTTTACATGATTACTTAATGCGTCGTAAATTTTACACTTTCCGTCCGATTTAAACAAACTTGAGCTCAATATTTTTGCAATAAAATTGTCTTCAACTTTGAATTAAAGAAAAGAAATCACAAAATTTGTTTGTTGCCAAATAAAGCATATACGGGTGCCTTTTATATTTCGGGATTAGAGAACAAAAACAAATATTAATCATCGAAAATCACTTTATTGTTTTTCAAAATATTCTCCATTAAGATATATATGGAGAATACACTTTTGCATGCGTTTGAACCAATTGTCGAAGCACTTTTGCCACTCTGATTGAGGTATCTCCAAAACATGCATTCTGAATGCCGCAACCGCTTCTTCGGGCGTCGAAAATCGTTGTCCACGCAGTTTATTCTTCACGGTTGGGAATAAAAAGAAGTCATTCGGTGCCAAGTCAGGACTATCCGGCGGATGACCCATCAAATCGATGTTTTGGGTGCTCAAAAATGCAGTTGTTTGAGCCGATGTGTGAGGGCTCGCATTGTCGTGGTGAAGAGTGATCCGTCTTCGGCGGTTGGTTTTCCTGATTTCTTGGAAGACAACTGGCAAACAAATGGTTGTGTACCACTCAGAGTTGACTGTTCTGCGTTGTTCTAGTGGTACGGTTGCGATATGTCCATATTTTCCGAAAAAACAGGCGACCATTTGCTTGGAAGTGCTTCGTGCGCGAACAACTTTTGTTGGATTTGGCTCATCTTGAAACACCCATACAGTCGACTGCTGTTTACTTTCGGGCTCATACGCGTAAATCTTCGATTCATCACCTGTCACGATGTCATAGACGTGTTTCGAAGCACCGCGATCGTATTTTTTGAGCATTTCCTTCGACCAATCGACACGAGCCTTTTTTTGAGCGATTGACAAATTGTGTGGGATCCAACGCGAACAAATTTTTTTGACAGTCAAATGTTTATGCAATATTGAATGTATGCTGGTCCCACTTATGCCTAAGGTTGCCTCAATCTCACGATAGGTAACATGACGATCTTGCAATATCAGTTCGCGCACAGCATCAATGGTTTTCGGAACAACAGCTGATTTCGGACGACCTTCACGAAATTCGTCTTGGAGTGAACTACGACCACGATTGAATTCCCCATACCATCGATAAACACTGGTCCTTGATGGAGCTTCATCGCCAAAAATTGAATTAAGTTCATCCATGCACTGTTGCTGTGTTAATTCACGTCGAAAGTTGTAAAAAATAATCGCACGGAAATGTTCACGATTTAATTCCATTTTTAGACCGAGATGAATCTTTTAAGTTACTATAAACAACACAAATAGCGCTCGTATGTCAAAACGTTCTGAGTACGTATAAGCCAACAAATGTCAAACTTTGCGATAGAGCTTTCAGTTGACAGATTGCAACACCAGGGTTGCCAAATCCCGAAATATAAAAGGCACCCTACGTATAAAAATATAATTTTAAAAAAGTGGAAAACTTAAATTTTTTCACTTACGAAGACCTGTAACTCAAAAAATACTAGTTCAATTGACACGCTTGGCATACAGTTTTAGAGATAAGAATCTAATTTTTCAACTGATATCAACTGCGTGACATTCAAACATATAGTTCTTGATATTCTTTGCAACAACTGGAAAAAGAGCTAAAAAACTAGTTTTCTGCTGATATCACGAAAACGCTTATTTGGAAAAATAAATAAATATAATTTCGTTATCAGCGACCCCAAATTAGTGTGAAAAATGTTCTTTCAGTTAAGTACTCGTAAAAAGTCAAAATTTTGTAAGCAAGTGTAATCAATGTTTATTGTTATTAGCCAAACATTATGTTATTTTGTTGAAAAAATATACAAAATATTCAACTCTTCAAAAAAAAAAAAAAATAAAAATATCACAGCCTACTCTCAGGCTGCCTACTTTTAGATATAATTTCAGTTGCAAGTCAGTTTGGTTGTAAAATTTTATAAAATTTTATAATAATTCTTTGATTTGTTAATAATTTTTGGTACAATTTGGTACAAGATTTAACAAAATTAATTAAATTATCAAGAGAGTGTGTTTCACTAGATTTTCTTTGTTTTTAAAGACTTATCAATGCGATTTTCTAATCAAATTTTTACAAAAAGTAATAATGTTAAAATGTCAGGAATTTTTTGTGTGTAAAGACGTACATACAATGTAAACGTAAAGTAAAAATTTATAATAAAAAATAAGGAAAAAATTAATCAAAATCTAAAAAAACATTTCTTTTTAAAAATTTTCTACAATTTTCACAAAAACTAACATGGAAAGAGGTCCCCAGGTGTCACTCGCCGAATTGAATCATTTCCGGATATGTGATAGAAGACACAAATCTAAGGTTGACGTATTTTTTCTACGTGCTCAATCGATGGTTTAGGGTTTCAAAATGGTGTTTTAAAATCAGCTGAAATTTCGTATTTTTGCCATAATTGAACTATTTTCCATAGAAAGATACACATATTTGGAATCAAACGAAAGGTATTAAGAAGGCGCACATGATGACATCTAATTTTTAGAAAGAAGTTTTATTGTTATTTTGTTGTTGAAATTTTTAACAGTATTTAGGCGATATCATGAAGAGCCCGTACTCGAAATTGCTTCATTTTCACTTATGTTTAATTTCAGCTAATTCTAAAAGTTACCTTTTTTGTTTTTTTTTATCTTTTACCTTTTTATATTAAAATTTTCTTTTTAGAAAATGCACTAGTTTTCTTAAAAATACAATATTTTGTTATAGCTAACGACTACATTATGGGTAAAAAAATTTTGTTTTTTCTCGAATTTTCCGTATGTGTAGATATTTGATCCGAAATGTTGATATACTACAGTGCTTCCATACAAACTGTGTGCTTCTTACTTGTTTGCCCGAAGAATGAGAAGAAATCATCCGAAATTTAAAGATATGAATTTCGATGCAAACATCTCCGCTGGTTTTCACTCAATTCTTTTTTGTCAAAAAGTCCAATAAAATTACTTCATAAAAACTATTACAAGAATACCATTTGCTGTGCATTAATATTTTTAATCTTTTTTTCAAAAATGATCCAAAATAATGAAAGTTACATTAAAGTCGTTTTTGTTGTAAAAGAAATCTAAATCAAAAATTACATTTTAAATTCCCTTTTACATGGCATAATATTTATTAGCAAAACTTGTTTGTCTTACACAAAAATTAATTAGCTGTTTCTGTCATTAAAAAACAAGGGTACCCCCTTTGATTTTTTTGATGAAATTTATTTTTTAAAAATGTTTCTTTTAACTTGTAACTATCGTGGAATTGCGAAATTCCAAATGAGCAATTGTTACATCACAATTATCACATAGTGTTACGTCTTTGATGTCTCCATGCCAAGATGGATTCCTTTCTGGAAAATCTACTGTTACTAACCTACTTGAATTTACATCAAAAACTATAGAAAATTTTGGAAAAGGTTTTCAGACTGATGTTATCTACACGGACTTTAGCAAAGCTTTTGACGTTGTAAATCACAAACTCTTAATTTTAAAATTATCTCTTGTTGAATTTCCCACTCAGTTGCTGTGGTGGATTGGATCGTATCTAAGTAATAGAATACAATCCGTTTTATTTAAACTTGTGAAATCATACGAGTTTCCTGTTACCTCGGGAGTGCCCCAAGGAAGTCACCTCGGGCCCCTTCTCTTTCTACTTTACATTAATGATTTGCCATCTGTAATAATGCATTCTAATATCTTGATGTATGCTGATGACGTCAAACTATTTCTTTCTTATAAAAATGAATATGACATTGTATTCTTACAAGCTGATATCAACAATCTTCATAACTGGTGTAAAATGAATCTCAATATGAAAAAATGTAAGCACATGACCTTCCCGCATAAGCCATTGCTTAGGCATACCTACAAAATTTGTGATTGCACATTAGAATCTCTAGAAAGTTTCGTTGATCTTGGAGTTACCATGGACCCTAAGTTGCGCTTTCATATTCATATTAATAAAATAATAAATAGAGCAAATAGTACCCTAGGATTTATTAAACGATGGGCAAAAGAGTTTAACGATCCCTTTATAACTAAACTTTGTTCACTTTTCTGGTGCGGCCTATCTTAGAATATGTTTCAATTATATGGTGCCCAAAATACGGTTGTTACATTGACGACATTGAATCGGTTCAGAATAAATTTCTTCTGTTCTGCTTAAGCAATTTTTATTGCAGAACTAATTTTCATCTACCACCCTATGAATATCGGTTACAGCTCTTGAATCTTCCAACTTTAAAAAATCGCAGAGTTATGCTTAACGCGAGTTGGATTGTTAAGCTTTTACATGGATATGTAGACAGTCCATATTTATTGAGTAAAATTTACTTTAATATTCCTCTCCGTCCTAGAATATCTTTTGAGTTACTTTACATGAACTTTTGTAGAACAAATTATTTGCAAAATGAACCACTGAGAAGGGCTTGTGGTGACTTTAATTTTGTTTCTGATGTATGATGTTCTTTAAATGAATCCATGTCTCAATTAAACATATAATTCTAGATTGTCTCCAGTACCGCAGCTGATGTGAACCATTATCTACCAAGGGATTTCATTTTTTTCAAGTGATTTTTGGCAATATATTACTACCAAGCTGAATCAAATTTAACATGGTTATCCAGAGCAAGATCACGTCCGTCTCGTCTGGCATGTGCAGAAGCTAGGCCCCGTCCGTCACGCCTTGCATGTGTGAGATTCACTCTAATCATTGTTACAAAAATCTACACACAACGGAATACAATTTGATTATTCAGAGCAAGACCTCTTCCGTTTTGCCTGGCATATGAGGGAGCTTGAATGCGCCCGTCTAGACTTTCATATGTGCGCACGGCTCTAATCAATCGATCTATTAACTATCAAGATGACATCCGGAATCACATACAACTTTGAACATTCTCGCTTTGCAATTTGTTTTTAATTAATATTAATTGTTATATGAAAATAATTCTATAACTGAATGTTTATAATGCTATTATGATTTGTAATTTAGGTTTAGCATAAATAAATTAAATTAATAATAATAATAATAATATTTTTTTTAAATAGTCAAGCTTAAAAAATAATTTATTTAAAGAAAAAACCCAATATTTCTATCCAATTAAAAGTTATTACTAAAAATATATTTTCATACCATGTGGATCTGTATTCACAAAACTCATTTTCTGTTAATGCTTGCTTATTTTCAAAAAGCTTTTACTTTTATAGTACTTTTTGTACTATACACCATTGATTGAGCACGTATTTAAAAATACGTCAGCCTTAGATTTTTGTCCTCTATCACATATCCGAAAATCATTCAAATCGGCGAGTGACACCTATCCTTGTAAGTATAACGTGTTGTAACTTTCTTGTTTATAAATAAGTGTAAACAAAATTCAGGACACTAACAGATAAAAAATTCATAGAAATTGAAGAGAATGTTTGCTTACTTTGCTATCTTTTGAGTTTTAAGGTCACTTTAAAATATAAAGCTAATTTCTTTTTCAAAATTATATTTTTACAAAACAAATAATTTTCATAATTTAAAAACAATTAAAAGTGATTGTACATATTTTTATTTTTCATAGCTATTTCAAAAATTTTAAAAATTTTTAATCTTCTTTCTTAATGTGAAAATATTGGACTTTTTTTTTAATTAAATAGGCAAAGTTCACAAATCTCGGATTTATTTATATATGTCTTTATTATATTTTTATTATTGACATTTGAATTAATTATTGACTTTTATTGTGCATATCAAATTATTTGAAATTTCAACCTTTTTATAAATTTGTATTTATGTACCCATTCAACGCACTATGCAATGGTTTAAGTCATAAGGCAAAGTTTTTAAGAAGGAGTTTGAAATTTATATGTAGTTTCAATATAAAACATTTTTAAATTAAAATGAAGATTTATTTTCAGTGTAAATAAAGCTTTTGACATGAAAAAATTGTAAAGGATTTTTTTTTTAAATTTATACCCATAGTTTTTTTTAATGCCTGTAGGCAATTTTTTATTTGTCATAGGAATATAGAATAGATAAACTAGAAAAGGTCCCAATTTTAAAGTTAATACATATAAAGCTTTAATTAAAGTTGGCAATCATAGAGCTAAGACTTCATAATGGAATCGCTTGGAATATACATATTTGTAGTTACATTTACTGTAAATAAAAATTGACTGTACAAAAACAATGAAGTATCTTGTCACAATCGGATAAATAAACAATACAATTAGATATAATAAATAATAATGGGGGAAAAACAGAGGAGCGAAGGAATAAAGGAAGGCAGAATAAGATGAAAGAGAGAAATGAAAAAGAAAATAAACATTAAATCAATGGCGGTCATTTAAGCCACTTACTGGAATTGATGCCGGTTTATTGACAACCACAATATCTTCGTCCATGTGCACTATTGTGATTGGTTGACTAGTGACTGGAACTTCGTGTCTGCAAAATACATGTAATATTTATGTAGGTATTGTTGATACACAAACTTAAACATACTTATGTATGTATATTTAGAGTACAAGTTCTAAGTAAAAATTGTATAAGGTAATTCATAAAAAAAAACACTTAAGAAGCAAAGATTATAAAAAAATAAGAATATTATTTAGACTTATGACAAGCAATAAATTGAAAGAAATTTAATTTTATTAGATAGAAAAGAAAATATACAAAATAATAAATAAAGTTTGAGTATCTATCAATCTATGAGTTGTGCGTGACAATGACGCACATTGCTCAAAATTTAAAAAATTCTCCAATGACAGTAGCTTAACACTTAATTGATGCACATTTTAATAAATTTAAATGCATTGCTTGGTCAATGGTAGCCCACCACTGTGCATTGCATCTGTGCATTTACAATGTTCTACATTAATGCCGCCCAAATGGTACCGACATGTCATGAATATAAAATTATTATTAATGAGCTGACGTTGTAATTTCTCGACTGACTGTTTGTTTGGCTCACGCACATAAACGCATTTTCGCATTAATTGTGTGCATTTCTCACTCGTGTTTGCCTGAAATACTTGTAGTAATTAATGGAATAAGTTTGCTGCTTCATCAGGTAGCAGCAGCTATTTACTGCCACTTGTCTTCCGATCGGATGCTTTTGTCACTTGTTAGCACGGAATTTGTGAATTAGCAAACTTTAAAGAATTTTTAAATTAAAACTATTTTTTGCGCGCGTGTTAGCGAAACTTTAGTAAAACGATTAACTTGATTTAAAACTCGGTAGTTGGCAGTTAAAACTAAGTTTTGCAGTTTGATAAGCAGCGAAGATAATGAGGCTGCTCTGGAGGTGAGATTAAAATTACGCCAAATAGGAATTAATTATCCACATAGTATGTATGGTAGTTTTGAGTCGTACCTTGAGTATGGATTAAATTTTGCCAAAGAGTTTAATAAGGACTATTTTTCTATTTAGCTAGTTTCAAGGTTGACATTATTTTCAAATGAAGGCAATGAAATCGGATAAAATGCAGTTATCGTACGCAAAAGTGAGATTTTTCATTCGCAAACTCGAAACAAACTTTGATTAAAAGAAAGTTTTAATTTAAATTTGTTACAATTTGAAAATGTTAAATGCTATGATATTATTCTACAAAATCCTAATACAGATTCTTCTGAAGAATATATTCGGTTTGCTATGAAATCAGTTCAGAAAAAATAAATACAAATTGTATAAAACTGTGGTGTCCAACCGGTAGTTCGCGGGCGCCTGGTAGCTCGCGACCATATTTTTAGTCGCCCGCAAACGATTTGTACTAGCATGCTTATAACATGTTCTAATCATTAAGTTTAACATGTTAAACAAAAATGAGCTTTTCATTCAACACGATCGTTCACACTGCCTCAACTAGTTTCCAATTTACAGAGACAGTAGCTTTGTAGCTGCGGAATTATTAGTTTGCAGACGCCTTCATGCCTTTCCATGCCACTCATGCCATCAATAAATTCTTCAGATACTTGCAAAATTATGTTCTCGTATCAAAGAGACAACTTCTTGCTTTACTATTTTTCCTTTTTATAAATTTTTATTTTGTTTCAATATCTAAAAATTAACAATATTTCTTTACTGGCTTCATTAATGGAAATACTTTGCTATATCAATACAAAGGGAGCCGAACTAGAGCTTAAAAAACTTCGCAGTGGTATCGTAATCAAAAGCATATGTAATGAAAACGTTGCAGTTTTTGAGGTAATGGACCCTGTCATATATAAAAACGTACGCAATTGGGCACTCATCGTCAAAGCATTTTTCGGCTCGACATATACTATATGCGAGCAGGATTTTTCTCAACTAACGGATGTCATGTGGACTGAGGAGCATGTAAGAAAAAATATGATTTTAGCATGCACAACAGAGCAGTACAAACCAAATAAGAAACAGATAAGAAGCTATCTAAAAATGTGCAGAGTCAAGTATCACATTAAAATTATTTCTCTCCCAATTAATTAAACATAAACATATATGTGTATGTATGTACTTTACTTTATTTAGTTGTAGAAATTTTATAATAAATAGGCTGAAGTGGGGTGATGTGTAACACGTTTTTATTTGCTCTAATAAAAGTGTTAAGAAATTTTATTTTTGATTGGTTTAAAGGACTATTCCTTCAGAATAGTAGTGCAGAAGAACCAATTCGAAGGTTTTCATGGCTGTTGAATATTTTGGGAAATGGATGAAGTAGAGAAAAAAGTTAAAATATGGCTATTTTGGTCTTTTTCAAATTAGAGGGGTGTGTATAACACCAACAGACTAGGAACTTTAATTTTTTATGTTTATTTTGACTTTTTATGTTTAGTAAAACTATTATCACAAAAACTTGAAATAATATCAATAGCTCGTAAATCGGCCTGAATCTTAATGCATACACACATACGTTAAATTGAAAAAAAAAACTGATCGTCAACTTCAATAGAACATATGAATATTATTAAATGTAAAAAAAAAAAAATTAATATCAAATGCAAAATGAATAATTGTGTGAAACATCTATATCGGAGTGACAATTCGCACAAATAAAATGGCTGGTTCGGTTCTTCAGACAGCTGAAATGAAATAGGCGCTTGCATTTGTTGTATCCAATTTTAAAATCTCAATCTTCTTTGGATGAGCGCCGTCTTGTGACGTTTTTAGAGCACAGCTTTTCATTGACTTGCCACCACGATTGGATTTTGGTCAGGGCTGAATAGTATGAAGTGGATCGACTTCGTTTTATTTTGCATGAAGAGACACCGTTGATGTGGATGGCATGGCAATTATAATGTGTGAGATGTGTTACACTTCACCCCACCGTGAGTGATACTCATCACCCCAATGTTAACTACTTTTTTAGGCTAAAAAAAAGGAAAAAAGAGTAGGAAAAAAAGGCTACTGATGAGTTGGTGTAGCGGCCAACGAAACAGCTGTCTAGTCTACTATGTGATTGATACTCTATATAGGGTATTGTTGTTGTTAGTTGTTTTTCCTTCAGTTGTTTTCTTCGGAAAGCAACATTGACCTTGAGCTCGATAAAATATAACCTTTAATAATTGAAAAATTATTGGAGTTATATAAACACATAACTTAATACTTTTTTTATTGATTTTATTTTACCACAATGTGAAAAATTGCAAGATTTTTTTTTATATTTAAAGATATTAAACATTAGAACATTTTGCATTTGCTCACTTTTAAAATTTGGTGAAAATTATATTCAAACGGTATTTTTTGTAAATTAAAAAAAAAACCTTTTTGACAAATATTGAACTCTAATCAAATGTATGTCTGCATACTTCCAACACTTACGAAAATCGTGATGTTGTCAAAAGAAATATATCACAGTTGTTCATTCAATCATATGTCAACATTTTGTACGAAAAATCGCCGTGTTACACATCACCCCATGATTCACAATACCCCACTTCAACCTACATATTTTTATAAGGATCGGTGACCGCGAAGCATGGTCATGATTTCAAAGTAGCCCTTAGTGCAAATTCGGTTGGACACCGCTGGTATAAAAGAATAAATAAAAATGAATTTTTGGCAAGCGTAATAATTTTATTATAATATCTGAGTAGAAAAAAAATTGATTCATTATGATTATTGATTAAAGAAAATTAATTTATAGCTAAAATAATTCCTTATGTAAATCAGTATATTATGAACATTTTCTCAAAAAATACAGTTATCGGTTTTCCGTTTTAACGTATTATCATTATAAGAGCTGTTTGATAATTCACTGAATTTTTTAATTTCCCGCATAGTAACTGATACAACTGAAATACAACACTGATACTGTCAACTACTGTCAACTACCATCTGTTAATAGAATACTGTTAAAATTTCAGCTCGCTGTGACGCTTAGTTTGTATTTGGCAGCCATTGACAGCAGCCGATCTTGTGAATTTTAGCGAAAATGGAAAAAAATGCAAAAAAAAAACACCAACCAAACCAAGGAAAATCTTGATAAATACTATGGGAACTCTGCACCATCAATTGGATTGATTAGTCGAACAAGTGACGCTGAACGTTCTGGATGCTCAATGAGGTCACCACACCAGAAATGGTCACTAAAATTCACGATATCGTATTGGCCGATCAGAGAGTTTAAGTGTGCGAGATTATTGGGGTCGTAGGCATCTCAGACGAATAGATGTGGAACATTTTGAGGAAATCATTCGGATATAAAAAAATTATCCGCAAGATGGGTGCAGGGTTTGCTTACTCCCGACCATAAACGCGATCGTGTGACTAATTCAAAGGCGTGTTTGGCGATGTTGAACAAAGATAAGAAGGATTTTTTCCGTCGATAAGTAACCGTGGACGAAACATGGATCCATCACTACACACCAGAGACAAAGGAACAGTCGAAACAGTGGATTTCATCGACCGAACGTGCACCGAAGAAGGCGAAGACTGTGCAATCGGCCGGAAAGGATATCGCGACAGTAATTTGGGATAGACGCGGTATAGGGTAAGACGGGGTACATTTGACGCTGGGGCACATTTGACTTCACTCTCTGTAGTGTGAGTAGGGGTTTTTATCAAAAATGTGACAATGTGAAAAGTACCATAGTTTCACTTAACGAAACGTCAAAAAATTTCACAATTACATTCTAATGCGTAATGAAGTTGCACGTGTTTTTCTATTTTCACGACCGTAGTTGTAATTTTCTGTAGCTCGGACGTAAGCTCTACCCTAAATAATAAAAGACGTTTTCTTAAGCATCTTACAAAATTGGTTACTCTGTTTATGTGTGTTATGAAAATAAAAAGTGAGTTTATCTGAAGTGTAATCCAATTTGCAAAAAATAAAAAAACAAGACGGTGAGTATAATGGGGCACCTTTGACTTTTGTAGAAGGGGCAGATTCGGCAAATGTTAAATGTATCCCATTAAAAATATTCAAAAACAAATTATAAAATATAAGTTTAATTTAATGAAAGCTAAATAACACTTAAGCCGAAAAACTATCACAGAAAATATGGTTGTCAAATGTGTCCCTGAATAAGTCAAATGTGCCCCACTGTGGGGAGCACTTGACAAATTATATATTTTTTTTTTTAAAAATAAATAACAGTGAGCATTGACATTTACCCAAACTTTTTGTTTTCATGTCTGCATATTAAAACTCCGGCGCTTCTAACGATATAACTCTCTAAAAATGATGTTATATTTTGTATAAAATACAGGACTTTTAAATGAAAGTGTCAAATGTACTCCGTCTTCCCTTAATCCTTCTCCTTCCTAATCCTAATCCTTCTATTACCTTCCACCGAAAAGAACGATCAATGACGAATGCTTTACAGCCGAATTGGGCCGTTTCAACGACGCTTTGAAAAAAAAAAGTCCCCATTTGTTGAGGAAAAAAGTGCTCTTTCATCAAGACAATGCGCGCCTTCACACATACCCAAAATTCAAAATTTGGGTAAATTAAAAAATGCAAAATCCCATGAATTGAAGTACAAATTGTTTCCTTATCCAGTATATTCTCCAAATTTGGCCCCCAGTGACTATTTTCTGTTTGCAAATCTGAAGAAATGGTACGGCAGAAAGAGATTCACCACTGGAGAGGAGCTCATCACCGAAACCGAAACTTATTTTGAGGACCTTCCGAAAACGTATTTTTCGGATGGGATCAAAAAATTGGAGAAACGTTGGACGAAGTGTATCGAGCTAAAAGGAGACTATATTGAGAAATAAAACGTTTTTTTTTGGTCGTAAAAATCATTCCTTTTCACTGTTTAATTTTCCACTGAATTATCAAACGGCCCTCGTATATTGAGCGCGCCCAATTTTTTAGCTCAACAGGCTTGGATCTACTTTACCTTTCTCAGTAATTTTTCTGCAGGATTTACATTTTAACAGCAATTTGGGCAAAGCTAATTGGTTTTGTAAGTTAATTTGGGTAATTTATGCAAGTTTTTTATAGGTGCTTTTTGAAAAATGTGGTCATAACATGAAGGTTTAGATGGCGCATAACCAAGAGGGAGATTTAAGGGGTTCAAACCCTCTCCAAAAGGTCCAGAAAGTAATGAAAAATAATACAAAAGAGAGTATTAAAGTCAAAACGTAATTGAAAGAAAAATTGGGATAAATATATAAATTTATTTGAAAAAGCAAACGTTATGTTATAATTTTCAATATAAATTTAGAAAAATTCGCTTCTGCAATAAAAAATTTTTCGAAAAGTTAAAAAGACCCTAATTAAAACCTGTATTCTTATATTACAATATGTAAAAAAAAAAAAACGAAATAGCCATTTCAGCCCTTGAAAGGACTTTGATCGAGCTTCTAATGATCAATTGTGTTGTGAAATGTTTGAACACAAATGGTCGAGAACTGGACCCACACCGAGAAAAAAGCAATAGGGAAATCACCTAAGTCGGCCTGGGTAAAGGGAATTGTATGGGAATTATAAACTTATGCTTATTCACCTAAGCAATTTATTGTTTAATACATTGCTTTGAAAGTACATACTTCGATATCCGAAAATCCAAAAATTCAAAATAAAAAAACCACTAGCACGGATGGCTTAAGCATATTTTTCAGCTATTTTCTGCAAAAAAAAAAACCACATTAAATTATTTGATAATTTAATGAAACCACTTTTAAATGCAAAAGTAACATAAAGTAAATTAAAAAACACACGTTAATATTCACACCAGTAAGATTTATTACAATTCATCAACAAAAAGAAAAGAAAAAAAGGAAAAAAAAAATTTGTTTGCCTGCCGTGCGGAATCGAATCCAGAACTTTTGGTCCATCGCTCTACTCACTGATCCAAGCAGCCTTGCTACTGCTAGCTGAGATAACTGCAGCTATGTTAACAGATGCTGTATTAATAGATGCAGTATGTCGTATTTTGTTGATAGCCATACAACAAAAATCTTTTAATAGATTGTTGTGTTATGCTGCAGCATAGCTTCAGATTTAATTAATATTGAATAAAACGCTCCGCGTAACAAAGGAGTTTGGCTCAATGCGTAGTGAAGTGACTTTATACACAGTGGTATCGGTTGGCGTGGGTTCGAATCTCAACGGCACGCGAAGGTAAAATTTTTGTGTTTGATATTTAATATAATTGAATTCAATATTCTTGTTATAATCGTAATCGACGTCAAGCAGCAAGGAAAGCCGAAAAGTCATTAATATCTAAGAAAAAAAAAGGTCTTGATGATAAAAGAAAAATATGTGTTGTTGCCTATTTCAGTCAAGCAAATCACAGAACGAGAGGCGGCGGCAGCTTAAATAATAAGGGAAATAAAAAAACCAAAACCCGAAAAAAGTTATATTTTTGAAATCCATTTTTTTTTTTAAAGTAGTGTATAAAAAATTACCAAATACTTAGTTAATTTATCACCCAAATAAAAATTGACAAGTCAACATGTAAAACTTATGCGTTTTGATGAATTACTTGGGAGGCTGAAAACTGCCAAAGCCTTCTTATAAATTATACTAGGTTTTTTTTCCATTTAACATAAGCTTTTTTCTCGGTGTACCAGCTTTATGCCGACTCCGAACGGCTTATGTTCTCAGGAAGCTTTTCATGGCAGTTTTACTCTCTGAGGTTTGCCATTGTCTGCAGAAAGGTGAATGGCCGAACAGAAAAATTAATTCAATTGAAAAAACTTTCTGTATCAGATGGGGCATTCGAACCTGGATTCTCTGGTGTTTGCGCCAAACACTCTACCCACTACGGGACGGCTGCCATTAGAATATGTATATAATAAAGGGTCCGCCAAAGAACTTTTTTGTTTTTGAAAATGCAAAAAAAAAACTACTGAATATTTTCTCAAATTTCTTTTTTTATTTGAATGTACAATCCTTCCGGTTAATAACTTAAAATAATTTCATTCAAATTGCTGCCTCGGCTGGCCATGTAGTAGCCTACACGATCGGTCCAATTTTTAAGCACATTATCGATTGTGTGCAGCTGTATTTCACCAATGGCTTCACGAATATTGTCCTTTAAAGCGTCAATTGTCTCTGGCTTGTCGGCGTAACACTTATCTTTGAGGGCACCCCATAAATAATAGTCCAACGGTGTCAAATCGCAGCTCCGAGGTGGCCAACCGACATCAGCTCTGCGGCTGATAATGCGATCTTCAAAAACAGGGCGCAAAACATCGAGTGTAGTTTCGGCTGTGTGGCACGTAGCGCCGTCCTGTTGAAACCAAATGTTGTCAATATCCTCCTCTTCAATTTTTCTGCACAAAAATTCGTTCAACATGGCCCGATAACGATGGCCATTGACTGTAACGGCCACTCCTTGCTCATTTTTGAAGAAAAATGGCCCAATTATGCCTCTGGACCAAAATCCGCACCAAACATTGACTCGTTTTGGGTGCATCGGTTTTTCAATGCATGCGTGCGGATTTTCTGTGCCCCAAATGAGACAATTTTGCTTGTTTACATACCCGCCAAGATCAAAATGAGCTTCATCTGAAAAGATGATTTTTTTTTGCAAAATCGGCATCTTCTGTAAGCCGATCGCAGGCAATATTTCCCAGCGTTGTTCAAACGTATACACAACCATATTCGTTCAGCGGAAGGATAAAACTAATTATCTGTCAAATCAGACATGTGCTAAGTGTTACCATTCACGAAATAAGCACTACTTGAAAAAAAAAGTTAGATGGCGGACCCTTTATTATAATATTATTAAAATAAAAACAAATTTGACGTATTTCACGTGATTCGGACAACGAAATTTTGCCCAATCAGTTAAAATCAAAATATGACTTTTTTTCGGAAAAGACTTCTCTTTTGAAAAAATATTTTTAAAAACATTTAATTTTGTTATTTCCATGGGATTGGATAATTTCTTGTTCATGGTATCAACCTTTTTATCAAGTTTGTTATCAAGTTTTCATAACAAATATTGACACTTACATTTCTTTTAACTTCATATTAAAATAATTTTTTTATTATATTAAAAGTTCAAAAAATTTAATTGTTAAATAATTTTAAATTTGAGTCCATGGCTGAGCAAATTATAATGTTTTCCCTGAAAAAATTACGAGTACTGTTCAATTATTTTAATAAAAATTTATTCAGTTGAGAAACCGTTTTAAAAAAGTCATATACTGGTTTTATGTTTTAGTTGTTTTAAACTTGCAAGCTTGTTTATAAAATATCATAAGAAAATCAAAAAAAAAAAATGAAAAATTCTAATTTAAGTCATTCTTAAATTTCTCCTTTTGAATACTAATTGAATCTATGCAATAATTTTTGAAAAATATATTTTGACTCTTTACAATTTGACGAATCCTGAACTAGGCTTTGCACAGAGCCAAAATCATCTACACAAGCAAGGGACCAAAAAAGATGTAAGATAGCCTAAAAGAACCAGTCTAAAGGATTAATTTTTATTTCAATTAATGCATAATATCGATTCATAACTTCATCCGGTAAACTGATTAAAAAAAAATTAAATTGTTTATTGTGTATTTTAGTTTTGATCAAAATAAACTGCAAGAATTCGTTACAAAGTTTTCATTATATTTGTTTTTTATTAAGTTAAAAAAATTTAAATATTTATTTATTTAGAAATAAATTTTGCTTTTCTTTTTAATTATTTTTGCTTTAAACTTAAGTTTTTGTGTAAGTGATATTTTATGAGGGAAGTGTTAACTTTTTGTGTTAATTTTGCAAATTTATATTTTTAAAGACAAAAATTTTCAATTTGAACAATTCCGCGAAAAATATAGGCAAAAATCAAAAACTTAGTTTTTAATTAATTTTTTTTTGTAAGAGAATTTTTTAATGTAAACAGTTTTGTTTGGAATAATTCCCATATCCCTGTCTTTAAGTTTTTACTGGTACTTCCACATAAGTATTTTTATCAAAACCAGTCTATATATAAAATCCTGGCTACGAGCCTGACGTTTAGGGTTCGCACATTTAAAGTGGAGAATTGCTAAGATTTCTGTCGAAAATTAGGCGAACTTCGTGTAAACAGATATTGCCATTGTTCTGCTGTAGACTATCCTCCTTCTTATACACGTACAGAAAGCAGCACTACACCAATCACAGCTATTTCCTGATAGATACTCAAACTTTATTTTCATAGCTAACTAAGCATAACATAAAATTTAAACAAAAATAAATAAAACTTTTACTTGAGTATTTCGAGTTAAGTGCATGCAACTTAAGGTAACTCATTAACGATTAAGAAAAGCTTATATTTAACTGTTAGTGTGCCAACACCCTTAACCGTTTACCCGTTCATCCGCTTCACGTAGACACTTACCGGTGCACTATGTTTGCCAACAAATCATTATGTTTTAATCTATAATCGATTGGCACTTTTTCATAATTAACCGTCAGCGTACCGGTTGTGATGCAGCGTTCATATTCCTCGGCCGGATGTGCCCGGAACTCACGTGCAAATACATCGAGTATTTTTTCACCCACCCAGCGTCCTTTGGTGAACGTGGTGAAGGTGAAATAATAGGGGTACACCTTGCGCAAACCTAGGTAAGGAAATTGAAAAAAAAGGTTTTTATTAAGTGTAGAGTGCATAAAATAAAGTAATGAAAAATAAACAAAAACAGCTGTAGACTCAAGAGTACACAAAGGCAAAAATGTAGTTAGGAGTAATAAAAAAAAAATTAAGTGTCACGTTACGTCATTGCATGTCAAGGCAGAAAAGAGTAAATAGCACCACTCGGCACGAATGCAGGCTGTAGTTTATTTAATTGAATTAATATTGACGTCGTTTTTATTTTTATATATTCCAATTCTACTCGTACTACTAATTTGCTTCGCTTAATAGCTAATTAAAATTTTTTTTATCTTTGTTTTTGTTGTCGTTTTTATTTTTTTTTTTTATGCTTACCATTTTCAATAAAGTATGATGTTTCATGATAGCGTTCATCAGTGAAGCCAGGTCGTTTAGCTTTTAAAGCTTTGGTCTCTAGTTTTGCCTGCAATTATAAAATAGGAAATGAATGACGGAATGTTAAAGTCAAAAGAAAACGAACGAATGTTAGTGAGCGAAATATAATTATTACTCTAAGGATTAAAAGCATAAGCAGATATTTAAGCGCAAAGGAAAAGTAGAGGGAAATAGTGTTATAGTGATACATTAAGAGTGAATGAGTAATATAGATTGAATGGCTCTTAGAATGCCGCATTTAGCAGAAAATTCTCTTGTAAATAGAGTAAAAGCTTGTTATTTGTAAACCATTCTATATTCACTTTGATGACTCAGGATTTCCAAGTCCTTACTAACTGCTGGAAATTTCTGTTGCCATGAAAATAATGAATAAATGATGAATGATAGCAAGTCTTTAAGATCAAAATGGTAAAATGAAAATATAATGATGGTTTATTTAGTTTTTCAGAATAAGCCTGTTGACGCACCAAGCTTTTTTGGTACTTATTTAAGCAATAAAAAGGCAAGAGATCGAATTTCATATACAGATTTATTTTGCTGCAAACGATTGCCGACATAGACAAAATTATAAAATTGTAAAACAGTTGCAATATCTAAATACACTTGAGGAAAAATTTACTGGAGCAATCATTTATTGCAAATTTACTGGATAATCGCTTTTTAGTTCTTTTCTGAACAAAGTCCATAAAACCTATTAAGGATTTTATATAACAGTTTGATTCTTTGAAAGTAGTTTTCGTGTATTCGGAACAATGTTTATCAAATAAATGAGTTCGCAATTTCAGCGTTCAATAGTGTTGTGATTGCTATTAAATATTTGTACACAATTGATAGAAAACTTTATCTAGTGTTCATTCTCAAGAAGCTTTACATGGTATTTATTACTCTCTGAGGTTTGACATTGTTTGCAGAGAAGTGACGATCGATCAGGAAAATTCATCCTTACTGTTAAAAAATATATTTTGTATCAGGTGGTATTTGAACCCGGGTCTCACGTGGTCCTTTGGCATACAGTCCAAGCACTTTACTGGTCGGTCTCTTACCAAAGCTTAAATTAACATTTTATTTTGATATAAGAACGACCCACTGCTTCTAAAAAACATCTGTAATACTGCGATGTGTAGTAAAGATGTAGTAAAAATAAACGCATTATTTTTTTTCAACAGATGACTTTAGTAATCTGTATCCCGCGATCTACACGTGAGATTGGGTTACGCTAGATGGCGTTAGAAATAAAAAAATTTCGTACAAAAAACTTCTCAAACGGTTTTGTGATTGCTTGACTCAGTGTTGTTTGAACTAGCGCCAAATTATGACATCAGCAAAGAGTAAAGACGAAATATTTTACAATTTTCTCCGATTAAAGCGGTAACGCAAGACAGGTGGCTAAAAGTGTGAATAATGTTTATAGTCCTGATACTCTAATAGCCAATCATGCACAATTTTGGTTTTGTTGATTCTGTTGTGGAAGATGCTCCAAGCTCTGGAAGGCCAATTGTCGAAAATGTCGATAAAATCATGGATATTGTCGAATCCGACCGCCACACAGTGCGGTATTTTCAATTCTAGCGTGCTAAAAGTCATATCTCAAAAAGTATTATAGGTAGAGACATGCAATTTTCCTCATAGCTTAATAAGGCAAAAAAAAAAAATTCCTACTAAAAATGGGAGTAATCGGTCTACTGCCTCCGCCTACCTCCCATACAACTGGAGCATATTTAACGACCTAACTTGGGTGGTATACATGCCATGACAATCAAATTTGGTTTCTTCATTTGTTTTGGCTCTTAAAACCGTTTATCAAAAAGTGGACGCAATCAGTCAACTGCCACGCCTAACTCCCATACAACTGGAGCATGTAATAACCTTACTTGGGTTCTACACTTGCTATAACAATAAAATTAGATTTGTTAATTTTTGCTACAACGAAAATTATGTTTCTATTAATATATAAGGAAACCCTAATCAACAACTGTTTCCACCCTACAATATAATTATAAAAATTAAGTTCTTGAGAAAGACATATTTTAGAAAAATATGTTTTCTTATAAATTTACCTTGTTCATGATATACTTTTATTCATTATGAAAAAAGTTTACTATAGAGTTTCATGTTTTTATTAATATTTTACATATTTGTGATGCATTTTTAGTGTTAAAAGGCTTATATATATATTTCAAATTATTCATCAAAAATGTTTCTAATGGTAAGGTTAAACTTTTATCATACCTGAACATTAATATAAAACATATATAATAAACTTTATCTTTAGATTTGAAATTTTTTGATAAGTCATACTTCAGCTTCTAAGGGTCATATAGAGCCGACTGTAGTTATATCTATTTGCTTGTTTGCTTGTATTACTTTGTTCTTAACCATATGTACAGTTTGATGTTGCTAAAGATTTTAGATCAAATTATCCATGGATAAATAATGTTATATCTCAAAAAGTATTTATGATAGAATTATGAAATTTAAAACTCCGATAGATTATATTTTCATAATAATATGTGTAAAAAATTGTTTACTTTTACCCAGTAGTTTGCTCGTAATAGAGAAAAGTAGATTTACACCATAAAATTGGGATAGATATGGCTCATGCTAATGAATACTTAAAAATTTTATCTACTCGTAACTTGTTAAATTTACGTTATTTAATATTCCTAGAAAAAATAAACTCAATACTATCTCATTTACACAATTTTTTTCCTTAACATTTTATGTGAATTTGGGCATTTTTTTGAAGCAAATGAAGATTTTTTTCGTCTTTGCAACTACTCGCAAAATATTTTTTCATAAATGTTTTGTACAAATACTTAAATATCTTGTAGTTATAATCATCGCGATGGATATCGTTGGATACATTATTTTTTTTTCTTACTGAAAATTGCATTTTAAAAATAAAATTTAATTCTTTTCCTTCAATTTTTCTAATTTTTATTTATACTTCTTTTTCTTTTTAGACTTAGAAATAACTTATCATTAAATTAAATATTTTTATACAAAAAAAAAATATTGCGACATCTTTGTTAGGTCTTGTGTTATCTCTGTTGGAAGTAGGCGTACAAAAAGTGCATTAAATTAAATTTTTTATTGTTTGCTTAAAGTTCCAACTTTGACGAATTTAAGCAAAATATACAAACATTATTTTGGAATAAAGGAATCGTTTTTAATTACATGAATATATTTCTGTCCGTTAAAATACTCCCTTTTATCAAATTCAGATTTAAATTTTTAGGACATTTGGCACGTCAGAATTGAAAATACTGCACTGTGCGCCATAAAACTCTCGTGGGCCGAATTTCAATTTACGAATTGCTGCTGAACCGATTTCTGAAGCGGATGCTGATTGGTGATAACATGTGGGTCACTTACGACAACGTGAAAGTGAAAACGGTCATAGTTGAATCGCGGTAAGCCGGCGCAAACGGTGGCCAAGCCAAGATTGTGTATTTGAGATCAGTGTATTTGGAACAAGATCTGTGTATTTGGTGGAATTGCCACGAAATCATCAACTATGAGCTGCTTCCCTAAGGTCAAAATCTTAATTCGAACTTGTACTATCAACAATTGGACCGGAAGCAATCGCAAGTATCACCCAATAGTAACTCCATTTCGAGTTTCAATGTTCTGTGATTTTTATTTCCAAAGCTATTCGATATGAAAAATTTGGCTTATATGGCCAATGCCCGTGCAAGTTTTCCATTAAAAAGACATCACCAAGTGGTAACTCCATTCTGAATTTCAATGTTCTGTGACTTTAACTGCAATAGCTATTCTGTATCGAAAATGTGACTTGTATGGGCGAAGCCAAGCCCGTTTTGCATAGGAGGGTAAAAAATATTTGACGACCTATTCTTATACCTACCAAATATAAAAAAAACATTTCATTAAATCGGTGGAGTCGTTTCGGTGAAGTTCGGCCACAAGCACCGTGACACGAGATTTTTATATATTAAAAGATTTCGTACAATTCTAATACTTTTTTCAAGTTCTTTATTTGATCAGTGAAGTCGTAAAAATATTAATGCTTGTAAATTAAATAATAAAAATTTTGGGGTGTTATTTAATTTTTTCTGGGGTCTTTTGGTTTAAGAAATTCCTTTGGAAATTCCATTGAAATTCATAGTAATTTTTAAAGCCCTTAGGGCCAATTAACCAAAAATTACAAAGTAATGATAAAATTACAAATAAATGATAAAAAATAAATGAAATGAATTGGTCGACTCGCTATATTGACTTAAAAGGAATGTATGTTAAAAAATAAAACCGAATTTGACCAAAAAATGTTTCTTTTTTCTTTTATTTATTCCAAACTTTTTCATCCACTAATATATATTTTCTGGGACATTTTATTCCATTCGTATTACTGCGTTTCTTGAAGGTGATTACACGAATTTTTTTTTAATTGACATTAAAAAATTGTCATTTTAACATCTGTAAAAAAAATTTCGAAAAAATATAATTTAAGAATAAAAAAATCGTCATAATATCATATATCGATACGGGAAATACTGTCAAATATATACAGCGGAGGTGGAAAAAAGTATTAAAATTTGCTTATGCTAACCATAAATATATAAAAAAAAGAAAAAAAAAACGAAATGGCAATTTTAGCCCTTGAAAGGACTTTGACCGAGCTTCTTATGATCAATTTTGTTGTGTGTGTTGTGAAATGCTTGAGCACAAATGATCGAGAACTGGACCTACCAGCTTTATGCCGACTCCGAACGGCAAATGTTCTCATGAAGGTTTTCATGGCAGATTTTTACTCTCTGAGGTTCGCCAATGTCTGCAGAGAGGCGACGGTCGAACAGAAAAATTAGTTCAATTGAAAAAACTTTCTGTCAGGTGGAGGATTCGAACCAGCGTTGTCTGGCGTATGAGCCACACACTCTACCCACTACGCCACGGCCGCCATCGTAAATATATACCTATTTAAAATATGCTTATTCAAACTGAAACATGTTGTTTTTCCTTACAATAAATACGGGTTCATTTTAAATAAAAGTTGACACTTTAGACAAAGTTTAACCAAGAAGAAAAACAAATCCGGGAAAAGACACGCCTTATAATATGACACGATTTTGGAATCCTTTTTTTTGTGAAAAGTTTGAATGCTACACAGCTGTAAGAGACGAAAATAAAAAAATGCCGAAAACGTGAGGTTCAAATATTATGACAGCTCAAGCACAATGAACGAGAATGAGATAGTATAGCAACATGAATAGATGAGATGTGATGGTTAGCTGTGTTGGCGGAAAATTATTTTGAGAAAACTAACAGGGTGACAGATAGATACAGATAGTTTCTATTTTAATAATAAAATTTAAGTGACTTAAACTAGAAAAATGCAAGTGCCTAGTAGTTTGCAACGATTACCTTTTTCAAATCCTTAATTTGTTCAGTATCATCGGCTTTTCTCTTCTCCGGATTTTGCAATTTTAATTTGTCCTTGTCACATGGTGACATAATCTGCAAAATAGAATAAAACAACAGTGTGAGATATGCATATTAAAAAAACACAATAAAAACAAGCGTTAAACATAATGCATAAAAATATAATGCGTCAAATAAAACCTGTTTTTTTTAGGCGCAAAACATTTTAGTTTTATTATTATAGCCGGCACGAAAAAATAGCGGAAATGTGAGAACAGGCCAAAATAATGCAGCTTAAAATATTTCAAATAGTAAAAAAAATCATTGATGAATACTGTTTCATATGCAAAGAAATTTCCTTTTAAATTTTTTATAAACAAACTTTTTTTTTGTAAAGTGTGCAACCACCAAAAAACTAACTCGCTGCAATTTTAAAATCTTATTAAAATGCGCCACTCTTGAAAAATTAATAACTCCCCAAAGCAGCAACGCAATTGTTTTACGCCTGAAAGCATGCTACATGCATGTGTGCCTAAATAGATTGTTTTTGCTCCCCAGCGTATGCTTCAATGTAACTGCGCTTAAGCCTTTATTTGCTTGTGGTTGTCGAAACCGCAAATAAAAAAAAAACTTAAAGAAGTAAAGACAGAAAAACTGGGGGGGGAGGGGGCCAAACGCAAAACAACCGGAAACTAAAAAGCGGAAACCAGCAGCTTAAGCAGTGGCGTCCATTTTTACTACTTAAAATGAACGCAAGTTTTTCGTTTCTGATTCGGATTTGAATTTTCGTTTTTTTTTTAACTATTTTATGCTTTTTTTGCTATGTGTTGGAATTAGTTTGGCAACTTTTTATAGCTTTAGTTTTGCTATTTGTTGTTGTGTTTATTAAGCTTGCTCTTTTTTTTTGCGTTTTTTTCTGGTGAAGTTTCACTTTTTTTTATTCAGTGCCACTTCAGCTTAGCTGAGTTGCAGCACCTAAGAGTATGCAGCAAATAATACGCTTAGCTAAGCAAAATCGCATTTAAGTTGGCTGAAAAAAATTAAAAAAAAAACAAAACCGCCACCACTAAGAAAAGCTAAACTTTTTATTCTCCCCTTATTACAAACATTAATATTACAAAAAAGCTTTCTTTTTTATGCCGCTTTATATTTTTATTATATGCTTGCAAGCTTTTGAGACTTTGCATGCATACCGAACGCCTGAAAGCACGCTCAAGCTTTTAAGTAGCTGCTGCTTTAAAGCTGCAACCATCATTTATAGCTTAATTATTTAATTTTTTCTTTTTCGTTGCTTTAAGGTTTTTCATTAACAGCTTTTGGGAAGGCGCTGATATAAAAGTTAATAGCTAAAACTTAAGCTTATCCACCCCCGACGTCAGGCAGCAATATTTAAGCTTTCTCTGAGTTGTTGCAGTTGAATTGGGTTAAAATAAGTTGCGGCAAAAATCGATTTAAAAATAAAGTGCTGCGTAATAGACGTATGGGTGGATCGGCAGGGAGCCTATTAAGCTCTGAGTGTGTATGTGCCATAACGCCGTTTTTATTTTATTATTATTGCATTATAAATACTGTATAGATATAATAAACTTTTATGAGGTCATAACGTCATACTGTGCCAATGAGTGCATGTGTGCATGTGTGTGTGTGCTTGTTGCATGTGCCTCCTCTGTGCCTTCTGCGTGCTTCATTGTGACTAACAATAACTGTGCGCCAAGCAATCAAGGATTTGCTTCAATTGCAACTTTGTCTATGCACAATTCACATTTACATTTCCATTCATATGTGTCTGTGTCTTTGTAGCATTGCAATCATATTCGCATTTCTTATTCGTCCGCCTAGCAATTAATTTTTTGATTTTCCATTCAAAAGTTACAATGTTTGTTCTTAAAGTCTTTATATGAATTTAATTGAATTTTTCTGACATGCACCGACATGCAATGCAATGCAATGCATGGCAAAAACTCAAAATTAATTCAATTAATAGCTCATTTTACATTCGTTATACGAAGTTTTGTTTGGTTTAATGAAATAAAAGTTTGTCATTTGTACCCACTAGGAATCAACAATCAAAATTTAAGTTTTTTCCCAAACATTAGTTTTATTATTTAAAAAATAGATATCATAAATTTGCAACTTTTTTTTGTCACTACCTCTTATTTCTGCATAATTTTCAGTTTATACAAAAGATAATAATATGTATTTCGACGTGAAATTACGTCTTACAGCGCGGTTTGTAAGGGCATTTTTTTCGAAAATTTTTTCAAGCACATGCAACGTTTTTGGTCACTTTTTGGGATGTACTACAGTCTTTAATATTTATCTTACAAAAACAAAATATATGTCAAAATATCAGTTACGTGGCGAACAAAACGGGCTTTTAATAGCAAAATCTTAGACGAAAAGATTCACATTTCCATTTGCATTTATTAAACATAACGTTGAATTGCATTTATTTTTAACCATCACAAAAATTAATAAGAACAACAAATTCAACACGAATGTATTAAACCAAAATTCTACGTCTACACTTAAAAAAAAAATGAAATAGCCATCCCAGCCCTTGAAACAATTGTGTTGTGTGTGATGTCAAATGTTTGCACACAAATGATCGAGAATTGGACCTACATGTTTTACGCCGACTCCAAACGGCTTATGTTCTCAAGAAGCTTTTCATGACAGTTTTTACTCTCTGAGGTTTGCCATTGTCTGCAGAGAGGTGACGGCCGAACAGAAAAATTAATTCAATTGAAAAAATTTTCTGTGTCAGATGGAGGATTCGAACCTGGGTTCTCTGGCGTAAGAGTCACACACTCTACCCACTACGCCACGGCCGCCACTACGTCTACACTTACGATACTTTCAAAACAGTGTCTTTCTCTGTGCTCTTTCTCACTTGCTTACACAATTTTTTGTCTAAGAATGCTACTATCAAATTTTTTTTTTATTTATTATTTTGTTTTTCCTATGTAAAATCGGTTGCTTGTTCGGGAAATCATTTTAAATTCTACCACGTTTTTTTCGAGATATTTTCGAGATAAGAAATGTTTGCTTATTTTCCTTTGTCTTTTGTTTGGTGACGATCATTCCTTCGGCCCAGAAACCTTGGTACTCGTATCGTCCCTAAAGAGTTTTCATTTTTTGATTTGAACAAAATAAAATGATCACTTTTTATGTCCAAAATTGTGAAAATCTCTTTAAAGAGGGTTTCCGTGTTTGCTGATTTCAAATTTGATGCCAAAATTTTAAAATTCCAAATGGCGGATGCAATATGGCCACTAAAATTTCAGAACCTTATCATAGCACTACGAAATTTAGAAGAAGGGAGTTTTTTGGGGTAGCTGATTTTAGGGGCTCTTACATAACACTTTTAGGGGGGCCGGAAATTTGTGACGAAGTGTGACATGGAGGGGAGAGGCGGAGGTCAGTCGTGAGATACATCACAAACATTTTTGATTTTAGTTTTCTCCTCTCTCTTCCGCCCCCTTCCCACCCTAAAAAGTTTAACATTATTTATGAACAGCCCTTTATCTGCAGTACCGCCACTGATCTGGATCAAGCCTTCTTATTATTATTAGATAATTATTATTTCCATGTGATGCTTGCTAACTCTTTCTGCTATATAGACTTAATGTGATTATTCAGAGCGAGACCACGTCTGTCGTGCCTGGCATATGCCGGAGCTTGACCCCGACCGTCCAGTCTTTCATGTGTGAGCTCTGCTCTTATCCTTATTTATATAAATCTACACGCTATAGATTGATTTTAACCCTGGGAGATCGACCCCGCCAGTCTAGCCTGGCATATTTGAACACTGTTTCAACCATCCAACCAATTTTTCTTCCATCGTAAAAATCGAAGACACGAAAAAAGTTGTTGTAAACAAAGCACTGTTACTTTATCAAATGTCAACGAGAGACGCTGATATTTGGCAGCCTTGTCATAGAAATATGTGGCAACCTACTAATTAAAATTTGCGAATCGGACAGTTAAGTCCTTAGACAGTTAAGTGTGAATGAACCTTTCTTTTTGAACAAGTTGGTAATTAAATTGTAATAATTTTGTTTTATATTAATTGCTATAAGGCCACAATGTGCTTAGCATTCAAATAAAAAATGAAGGTATATATTTAGATTGGCCATTAGTAATAAGGAAATTCTAGGTCGAATCTATCGTTAACTAAACTTTAAGCTATTATTGACTGAAAACTAAAGTCGAGTTTAAGAAGATTCGACACAGAATATCTTTATTACTAACGGCCATTGAGTTTACTTTGAAGTAAATTATTCAACTTCAAAAAGTCATATTTTTTAAAATTAAATTCGCATACTTTTTCAACTGAATTCGAATTTGGTTGATATATTTACTAATTTTAAACTACGGAACCATTTTTTAACTTATAAGTTCAATTTTGTAACTATCTAAATTTAGTTTTTCACCTTAGTTTAGTAAGAATAATTATTTCATCCTAGAGGACGAAATTTTGCTAAAAATATATTTACTGTACACCAGACGTACGATTATTATTTAATTAAATAATATGCAATCTATATATGTAAAAATGGATGTATGTATGTCAGGCCCGTAGACAAGGGAGGGGTTTTGGGTGTTCAAACCCCCCCTTAGGGTCCAGAAAGTATAAAAAAAATAATATATAATCATTAATATGACATTTCTTATATGAGCATACCAGGCCCGTAGACAAGGGGGATTTTAGGTGTTCAAACCCCTCTGCTCCCCTTAGGGTCCAGAAAGTATAAAGAATTAACACAAATGAGACCATTTAATTCCAAATGTAATTTTTTTTTTTAGATAAGCTGTGATAATGATGTTAATTTTCTTGAAAACTTCACTTAATTATTGAAAAATTTTTTTGGTCAAGTGAAATATTAATTTTGCTTATAAGAGTCACAATCATTATATTGGAATTCATCTCCAAGGAGTTGGTATATTAAAAATCCGTTTTAATGCTCAAAAAGTCTCTGATATCCAGTAAAATATATATACGAAAGTTATACCTAGAACGAATATAATTTTGTAAATTAAAGAAAATTAGCTTGACATTTTTTATGCCATATCTATCCAGCAAACCATAGTTGACGACTATGTCGAAATTCCGACTAATATGTCACTATTTTGAGCTGTCTTAAAGAAATCATTACAATTTTGTTACGCAAATATAGGAACAGTATCACTTTTTATGCGAATTTATATAAAATTTTGTTATGCGACAGCTTGTACGACATATCAAAATGCCAACAGAATAAAATTTCCTTTCTTTCCAACTGTCTGAACGAAATCGTAACTTTTTCGTAACATTTTTGTAAGGACTCGTTAGGAAACCATTACGATACTTCGTTATGAAGTCGTGTCAAACCCTTCATACGATTTTCCTTACGATTTCGCAACGAAATCGGATTTCGAAATCGAAAGATTTCGAAATATTCTTAACGAAATCGTGAAAACATTTCACAATCTTTCCGATTCCGGAATCCGATTTTGTTACGAAATCGTAAAGAATATCGTATGAAGCGGTTGACACGACTTCGTAACGATTTCGTAACGAGTCTTAACGAAAATGTTACGAAAAAGTTACGATTTCATTCAGCCAATTCGAAAAAAAAAGGAAAGTTTACTCTGTTTGCATTTCAATATGTTTTACAAACAGTCGCATAACGAAACTATTTACAAATTCGTATAAAAAGTGAAACTGTTCCGATATTTGCGTAACGAAATTGTAACGATTTCTTTAAGACAGCTCGAAATAGTTATGAATTCGTCAGAATTTCGACAAAGTCGTCAACTATGGTTTTCTGGATAAGCTTATTAGACCCAAAACTTTTGAAAAAGCATTGATTTGAGTGAATTTTTTTTTCATTTTTAAAAGTGTAAAAAATATATGAACCACGAAATTTAACACATTATGGGGTATTCCACTTAAAGCGAATGACTAAAAATTTTGACATCTAAAATTTCCATTTTGGTACAAAAATTTTCCAAATAACAGGTTTCGGAAAATCACCTTAAATCTAAATTCTCATCTAAATTTAAATTTCATAAAAAAAAAATTAGCAATTACAGTTTTTAAAGCTTCGCCATTTTAAAAATGTTTATTTTTATTATATTAAAAAAATAAAAAACAATTTAGTTTTAAAAAAGTTAAAAAAATTTTGTTTTTAGTGTTTTATATATGCAAATAATTTAAATATAAATCCACCTCCGATTAAATTCTTATATATTCAAAAAAGTTACTGGTTCTTTTTATAGAAATTTATCTAGCAGAGTAATTATTTTAATATTAACATGATCTTATTTTCATGTGATATCTTATATAATAAATTGGGTATAAGATACTGGTGCTGGGCAAAAACCAGTATTCGAATTACGGTTTTTGAAAAATAGTCTGAAATTTAAATGTGACTTTATCGGAGTCGATTCCTCTAATCAAAAACTTTTAATAAAAAAAAATATATATGGTAATAATTGTTATTGGAATTGATTGAATCATGAGAAAATGAAACTGTTAAATATTTAAAGATCTTCAAATATTTTCTTTTGAATTTATTTAAATAGCCGAAATCATTTTCGAGAACAGTAATATTTTAGCCCTTAACAATAACTCGAACTAGGGTTCACACAGGTTCAAATAGTCGTACACAAGCTGGCGATCAACAAAAGCGTAAGATAGTCAAAAAGAAACCAAATCTAAAGACTAAAATTTTTTTTCTCCCGTTTATATGGAATGTCCATAAAAGTTGTGAATACAGCTTCACCAGCTGAACTTATTAAAAAATGTTTGCATTTTTCATAGCTGATTTTAATTTTGATTTTAATAAACTGCGAGGAATCTAACCTATTTTTATCGTTCACATTAATATTGTTGAATTAGTAAAATTTTGTCACAGACATTTTTACTGTTTGTGCTAATTTTCGGGATAATACTTCTTAAAAGAAATTAAAAGTTCTCAATTCGGACCATTTTTCAACAAACTATAGGCAAAAATCAAAACACTTAGTACTCAAAATTGATTTGTAAAAAAAAAATCTCATCTCTCTTATGGTCATTTAAAAACAGGCATATTCACAAATAGTCTTAAAAGAAAACGGATTTGCTTAAAAATTTTCATATCCTTTCTTTCAGTTATTACTTTACTTATAGATTTTTTATCAAAACCCCACCTAAGGTAAATCCTGGCTACGGGCCTGGAGCATACTTAATCCTCCTACGCCTCTCTTCAGTAACAGTATTAACAGCAACAGCAACACGCTTAAGATATCGAATAAAGTTCGATACATAGTTCGAGCCTTGTCCATCACCAGTAATTTAAGAATCTATTGCGTTGGAAAGTATTAAATGAAAGTGAGGAAAAAATTTACCTTTTACAATTGTTTTAATTGTGGTTTTCTAAAATTTAAACCATTTGTGTTAAGTGTTATGCTATTGATTATTTTATTTTGCCAAAATATTAAAATGATGCCACTTAATTAGCTGCAGAAACCGCCATTAAAAAAGGTCAGAAAGGAGGAAAGTAAATCTTTGTTTTCAAGGAATTTTTTCCTTTTATCAATTCCGTCCTTATTATGGCGACTTCTTGATATTCTTTAATACTTTGATTCAATGTTACAAAATTAAATACGAGTAATTATAAAAAGAAAATGACACCGCTGAAGTCGAAGCTGCTTTGGAACTACTTTGCTGATGTACCAACCGAGTGCAGCGCTGCCAGAATAGTATAGTGGTCAATGTGTGCGGTGTCCATTCTATATTTCAATTATTTGATGGTTACAATTTTAGCTAAATCAGAATAATGTAATATTGTATTTCGTTTGCCAATTTCATTTCATCCAATTTCATTTCATTTCAAGTTCTTAAAACAAATAAAATCTATCCCCTCTTTCCCTCCCCCCCAATTTTTAATTTTCCTGTCAGTGGTTCGCGTTATCTACGATTTAAGCAGTCTTGGTTGAACCGTTGGCATAAGTTTTAGCTTACTCCAAATTGAAAAACGGAGCTTATTGTAAGTTTTTCGTTTTTTTTAGCTCTCACGCGGGATCTCAATTTCTTGGGACAACAAAAATTTTAAAAAAATAAAATTTTCAAACCTTTTGAATGTTGTTCGAAAAAGTCAATTAAATTTAAAAATTTTGCTAAGTGATCTGTTAAAGTTTAGGAGTTGGTTACGGATTTACTTATAATAAAATGTTAGTCTTCTTATCGTGGAGATTTTTCTAGCAGTTTCTAGAAAATAACGTTAGAAAGGAATTTGCATTGTAGGTCACATTTCTAATGGTGTGGAAAATTTTTACAAAATTACTGTTTATATACCTTTCCTTGTATACAACAATTTACAACATGGGAGTACTATTTACAAAGCACAACTGGCTTTTGTCATCGTTCAACTTGATTTTGATGACATCCGAAAACGAGGAACGATCAAAATTTTTAATTAAGCAATATGCAAGAATTTTACCTTGCTCTGGTAATACTACTAAACGAATAAATTAAATCAGAATTCAGCAGCGGAGAGGTGAAGGAGTGCAATTGATATTTAAAATATATTTCTTGAAGATCTATGGGCGAGTACCGCTTAAATGGTTGTGCATCCTTAAGAGTACATAGGGATAGCAAAGTCACAGAGGATGATATCTTGTCAGAATTGGCAAAAAAATAAGGGAAGACTTAATACAAACATATACAGACAAATAAAAGTAAGTTTTATTAAAAATTCATTAAAGTTTTATACTAAATTCCTTTGATTCATCGATATCAAAAAATATCGATATATTTTTTATGAAAACCCCCCTTGGGTAAATCCTGGCTACGGGCCTGATGTATGTGGGTATGTGTGTATATCACGTATATACTCCAAAACCGCCACACTAATTTTTATGAAATTTTTTGCGATACTGAAGCAACATTCTGAGAGTGTTCCTGTGAAATTTGGTGTTGATTGGTCAATGGGGCGTGGTACCTCTCATACAACCCAAATTGGCTCTATCGCCCACAAACAAAAAAAAAAAAATGCTGTATATCAGACGGTTTTATTCGTATAAAACTAAAATTTGGTACTTTTGTTCAGATGGTTACTTTCGGTGACTATACATAAAATGGGCGTGGTCACACTATATTTACGCCCACATTTCAGCAATCATTTGAATCCCTGAGATGTTCAAGTTTTGATAGTGAATCTTGGTATGCAGGTGCTATGGGTCCAAGTGGCAGTCACTATGTATATATAAATGTTGTCACGCCCACTTTTACCGCCCACAAATCAGTAAAAATGCTTTATATCAGACGGCTTTTACAGTAGAATACTAAGGTTTGGTAATTTAGTTCATATGTTCACTGTTGGCAACTATTTAACAATGGGCGTGGTCGCATCAAATCTACGCCCACTTTTTCGAAATCATGCTTATTCCTAAGTAGTACACGTTTTAATAGTAACACTTGATATGCAGGTGCTCTAAGTGGCAGTCAATATATATATATATAACATTTGCCACACCCATTAGCTTATAATAATACTGGTATACTTAGCCTTTATGCTTATGCCTTTATATTATACTCGTTTATAATAAGTACCCGGCGTGGTACTTTTTCAGCACCCCAAATTTTCGGTATAGCTTTCACTTATCAATTTTAACTTATCAAAGTCACTTATCAATGAAACTCTGTACGAAATTAATATAAAAGAGCGGTCTCACTATACATATGCCCTCTTTTAGGGCAAAACCGCTGAGCACCGGGTATAAGCTAGTTTTAAATATTACCTGACATTAATACGCCACGGTGCAGTTTTTCATTTTTTACGAAGAGTTTTTTCTTAGAATTTAACGTAGAATATGAAAACCGATGAATCCCGAATGAGAAAAAATTAATCCACGCCATTGAACACATAAATGTTTAGCTAACAGTACTGCCGAATTAACTCTTTTAAGTGCACTTTTTGACAAAAACCGATTTAATGAAATATATATGTATATATAAAAAAGAAAAGATATTTCCATCGAAAGCTTACTTCGAATTTTAAATAGTTTTTTCATGCCAAAAAAAAAAAAAAATAGTTTTTTCAAAAACAATGTTTTATTAAAAAGTTTATTGAACTAAGAATTTCTATTGTTTCGAAGATATGTGAATGGTTTTGGTCTCAAATTAATGGTAATTTTTTTTCAAATAAATTAAACTTAAGAAATATTTTAAAGTAAGTATGCAATAATACATCGTCGCTGCGCCAACAAAAACAGTTTATGTGATTTTTGTCATTTTTTTTTATTGCATATTTCATTATTACTATTTATTGTCCACATTTTCGCATTTGCCGTTTTTTATATCTCTTTAAGTTTAGATGGTATCAAAAATAGCTATGTGCTATAAATACTCTGAAAAAAAACGCTATAAGCTAACTTGCTTAAACTGTTTTTGATCGCAGGTGAAACAAATGCGTGTATGTACTTTGATTTTTATGTAAAAAAAAAATTTGAAAAATAACTACAAATATACCATAGGATATACTACATTGTTCCTACTTTTTCATTTGTTCACGTGCAATTGGAATACCATTAACAAAGGTAAAAAGTGTTCAGATTAAAAATTCCCCTATACGAAAAGAGATTTCTGTTTTGTTGTCTCATTACACGGTGTGACCGTCAAAATATTTCTAGAATAATTCCAAAAAATCATGATTGTGCTTACGTGCAGAAGTCGAGTGCAGGGAGTCGGACCTCTGGATCACGTCGGTGTTCCAAGATCCAGACTTTTTTTAATTTTAAAGTTGCGATCACCTTTTTAAACCTATTACAGTGTTCGTTCGAAATGATATAAATTACCAAGGTACACTTTCTTTATGCAAAACTGCTCGCTGATTCCGTTAAGAAATATGATTTTACCGAGAAAATACAAAGTCCAGACACTTAGAATCTTGTACAAGACAATGCCTTCAATGCTCAGCTTTCTGCAGAATAGTTAGTAGCTTGGGATGCAATGAAAGCTGTATTCGATAGTTTTCTTGGGGAAAAACGCAAATTACGCAAATGTTGGACGAATTCAATGTTATTCACTTCCGCATATCTCTGAAAATTCATTCTTTGCACTGTTATCTGGACGAATTCAAGCTTACTAATACCCTCTCAGTCGGACGAGCAAGGCAACATTAACACCACTTTCAAACGTTGTGAAACAAATAAAAATCACAATCACAATGAAATTAAATAAAATTACCAGTAAAACTAACTTGATAGATTTACTTTCGTCAACTAACTAATCAATGTCTAATCAGATTTTTGTAAATTTGAGCGCAGTTATCGGTATCCGTTTTGTAATTGAGTCTCTTATGTGTAGATCTGTTGATTATGTGCAGTATTTTTATTGTGTATCTTCGTCTGTAGTTGTGTTCTTGTTGCAAAATTCCCAACGTTTTTATGTGTTAATGTTTTGTGATAAATGTTTGCATATTTTTGCATAGATTCCTGAAGATGGCTAGCAATTATAGCCGAAATATTGGAAATACTAGATAAAAACATCAAAATTAAAAATTTAGTTTTAATTTATTACGGCCAAAGCCTCCACAAGTTTAATATAACAAAAGAAGGCCCACAACAGATTAAATTAAAAATATAAAAATAAAACTTTTATTAAATCAAACTCACAAGCCTAAGATTTCTTTTTCGCAAAAAGTTTAAAAAAAAACATACAAAGTATTTCAAACAAAGTTTGATTTAAAAAAAAAAGTTTGATTCAATTTTGACGACCTCGATGAAAGTTAGCCCCTAATTTAAAAAAAATTATCAAAATTTCATGACAAAAACTACGGTGCTGTGTATCAATAATTACTAAAGTTCTTTCAATGTCGAAATAATAATAAGTTTCAAAAGAAACCAACAGATGGCAAACCTATAATTTTATGTATTTAACAAAAAAAAAAAAGATCCACAAAGACTTTTAAAGGTTAGCAACCTCAAAAATTTCGACAGCTTGTAACCTCAGTAACCTTTCAGCATGCTTTAGTAAAACTTTTGAAAGTCCTCAAAGTTCACATTAAGGTCATTTAAAATCTTGTTTCAAAATTTGATACATTTGGCAAATAAGAAAAATGAAATGGAAAACGAGGTTGAAAACATTTAATGCCTAAATAAGAAGAATTTGACGCAGTGTGTCAAAAAAAAAAAAAAAAAAACCAACTGTAAAATAATGAACATAATCAATTAAAACGCCCTTTCAAGTAAAGTTGAGTAACCACCAAATGTTAACAGCGGTCAAGTGACTGCTCAGCTAACAACAACAATAATAACATTAAAAGCGACCATAAAAAAATCATAACCTAAACCAACTTTAACCACGCCTGTCACATTTTCGACGAATAACATTAACGACGTTGCGTTAAGTGAACAACTTTTCTGAAAAATAAAACAAATTTTCGGGGCAAGTTGGTGAGTAGATCTGAACTTTATTTGTTTTATGGGCTTTTTTATGAAGTTTGTTACTGTTTAATATAGTAAAAAATAAAGCCAAAAACAGGCGAAGCATTACAACAAAAAAATACAGCAGCATTGTCTCCATTCCACTTAAATACTTTGACAGCATTTTTTGCTGTTGCTGTTGTTGCTATAAATTTTTCACCATTGATATCATCAAAGAGCTTTTAGTGCACTCCGGCTTCACGCAGGGTTTGTATGGGTGGTAGCGGGTTAACGAAAAAAAGTTGTGTACCTGTTTTCAATTCAGTTTTATTTGTTTTTATTGCATTCAGAATAGTTCACAGCAAGTTCTTAAAATAATTAATGCTCTAGTTTTTGTTGTTGTTGCGTTTTTCCCTTTTGAACTTTAATCGCCAGCGAAATACGTAGCTGATTTAATGTTTTCATGATGGCGGCTGCTATATTTTATGAAGGTTGTTGGCTTTATATAGCTACCCGCGACAATCCGCCAAAAATAGTAAATAACACAAGAAAAAAGAAATACGAGCGAAGTATATGCGTTTGTATTCTTATGTATCTACATATATATGTTTATATATATATGCATGTAGATGTGGGAGAAATAAGTTTTGCAGGTTTTTGTTTTGCGTTTTTTTTCTGTTTTCATTGACATTTGATGGCGTCATTCTGACATTTGCACTCATCCACCTTGAGCTGTATTTTTGCTGAATGACAGGACTAGCGTCGTAGTAGTGTTGGTAATGATGGTGTTCGTGGTGGTGACGGAGGTTTGGTAGGCGTAGTTCAAGTGACTGTCTGCATGTGTTTCGCTGGATTCTATGAATTTTGCGTAGTTTTCGTTATTGTCACAGCACGGTGTGTTTTATTCTCATTAAAATTAACACCCCTGTATAAATAGAACGTAATGTAATTGTCGAAAGAGCAACGTTGCCACCTAGAGGCATTAAGTTTTGACGATTACTTCTATTAATTTAATTGTTTTTGTTTGCATAAATATTATAGTTAGTTGAGGTAAGATTTGCTTTGAGGTTTAAACATGTCGTTAAAACGCCATGCAATATATGTATTTAAATATATTTTATAAAATTTGGCTTTATTTATAATTTTTTTATAAGATTATTTATAAGAATTTAAATTTATAAGAAAAGATTGTTCAAATTTTTAACTTTTCCTTTACTTCTTAAATTTCATATTAAACATTAACACTAACAGTAACATTTACATTTAAATTAGCATTAACATTAACATTAACATTACATTAACATTAGCATTAACATTAACATTAACATTAACATTAACATTAACATTAACATTAACATTAACATTAACATTAACTTTAACATTAACATTAACATTAACATTAACATTAACATTAACATTAACATTAACATTAACATTAACATTAACATTAACATTAACATTAACATTAACATTAACATTAACATTAACATTAACATTAACATTAACATTAACATTAACATTAACATTAACATTAACATTAACATTAACATTAACATTAACATTAACATTAACATTAACATTAACATTAACATTAACATTAACATTAACATTAACATTAACATTAACATTAACATTAACATTAACATTAACATTAACATTAACATTAACATTAACATTAACATTAACATTAACATTAACATTAACATTAACATTAACATTAACATTAACATTAACATTAACATTAACATTAACATTAACATTAACATTAACATTAACATTAACATTAACATTAACATTAACATTAACATTAACATTAACATTAACATTAACATTAACATTAACATTAACATTAACATTAACATTAACATTAACATTAACATTAACATTAACATTAACATTAACATTAACATTAACATTAACATTAACATTAACATTAACATTAACATTAACATTAACACTAAAAATTAAAAATTTAACATTTTACATTTAATTTTTAACATTTAATTTTTAACATTTAAGATTTAAACTTAAACATTAAACATTTAACAATTCACATTTTAAACTTCAAATCTGAAAGTCCACGATTCAAATTTTAAATTTCAAAATTCACATTTAACACTTTTTGGATTATACTTCATAAATCACGTTATCACATTTCACAGTAAATAATATACAATCCAGATTTCACATTTCAAATTTCACAGTTCATACTTCAAATTTCATATTTTACATTCCAGAAAAAATTTCGCATTTCATATTTAAAATTTTATCAATTTCACCAATTAATTAAAATCAAATTTCAAACAGTCGCCGTAGACAAGGGTTAAAATCTCAACCGACGCAGAAATTTTTTCCCATAGAATTATTGTATTTTTTTTCCAACCCAGAGTAAAACGTTATATTTGCTTTGCACGAAGAACATGAGTAGTTCGGAGTCTACATAAAATTTGTAGGTTCAGTTCTTGATCATTTGTGTACAATCATTTAAGAGCACAAATTGATCACTAGAAGCTCTGTCAAAGTCCTTTAGAAGGCTGAAATGGCCAATTCCTTTTTGTTTTATTTTAAATTTAATATTTTACATTTCTTACTTTAAAATCTTCATACCATGTTTCGTATTTTATATATCATACTCATATTTAGTATTTATTTAATGTTTAGTTCTTAATTTCAAATATTTCAAATTTTTCTTTCTATGAAATAAACTTTTCATTTCAAGTTCTTTGTGTTTCATTCTATAATATTCAACAGAGTTTTTTTTAAATAATAAAGCATTATTAAAATAATAAATAATCAATCGATTTTTTATGAAATATAAAGCTCCACGCACTGTCCGTCTTAACCACTAAATACATGTATTAACTCTGTCAGCTGTATGCCAAGCAAATATTTTATCGTTAAGTCGATGTGGCAACACTGTGATAGCTACGCTACGTGATATGCTCAAGTGCAGGCTTACACATACATTATCACATCAACACAGTAATTCATATTTATGTGTTTGTATTTGAGTTGTAATATCCCTGTAGGAAAATCAACTAATTTAAAAGTAGTTGATAAAGTAGTTTTTTGTCAACCACAACTAGTTGAAATTCTGACTTTTTTCCATAGAACGAACTAACTTATTTTGTATGGTGATGTCCGCTAAATAAGTCAATTGACTGTCGTCTGCATATATTTTCAACTACTTGTTAAATTAGTTACATTTAAATTATTTTTTTAATTGCCCTTAAATAACCAATTGAAAACTATTACTGATGGCCAAAAGTTAATAATATTTGATGAAATAACATGGTTAAATATATACGAGTATAAGCTTGTAATCTAATGAAAATTTTCAATTAAAACATGCCAACATCAGAGTAGTTGCCGCCTTAATATAATTCAAAGTAGTTCATATACTGGTTTATTTTAAACTAGTTTTTTAATTAGTTGTTTTAATAAACAAGTTAGTTTGTTCCTATAGGGATGTGTGAGGAGTTTTTGTGATTGTGTGCTTGTATGCGTACGTGTCTGATGGTAATAGAATTAACAACTACATCTACTCAAATATGTATCACTAAATTTGTAATGCTTTAATTTATTAAGTTTTTGATTCCAATTCACGCTAACATTTATTATACAAACATTAATGTGTGTGTGTGTGTGTTAGTGTTTTACTTGTTATAGTTATAAAAGTTGCTTGTAACTTATAAACATTCTAAAAATGTCAACTTAATGTTAGAAAGAAAGCAATTTAATGCCCAAGGAATAGCAGTGTGCAGAAAAACATTGAAAAGAATGCAGTCACCGTGTCGTATGCGTAGCATTTAATTATTTTAATGAATGTCATTATTATTGAAGTAGCCAGCACTATGCTTGCAAATAACAGTTAGTTTTTATTGTGCAACGTTTTATAAAGAATGAACAGACTTGACAGAAGTTACCTTCAGAGATAGTTTTGTTTTACTTACAAACAGACAGTTTGAATGAAGTTCTAGACAATTAAAGAACAGTAAATTCTACAACGTAAGTTCTCGACGCTGAAACATGATGTGACATGCCTTTTAATGAAGGTTATAAATGTTATCTGAATAGTTGAAGGTAATAAAGCCATTACTTATGTTGTTTTTTGTTTAGTTCTTTTGTATGTTTTATTTGTAAAACTAAAAAAATTTTAGAGTAGTGAATTGTATAGATCTTTATAGAAAGAGTAGTTTTGAAAATTCAGTAGTTTTTTATTGATTTACTTAAAAAAAATAATACTAAAACTTTAAAATACAAACTTTTTTAACTTAAAGTTTAAAAATGAAATTAAAAGTGGGCTGAACCGCCTTTAAACACTTGCAAGTCAAATCGAATCGACCTATTAGAAAATAAAATGTTCGTTATGAGAACAAAGTTCTACCATATCCATATTGCTGAAATATACATCACACCAGTAGACAGGATTTTTCATTTGGTGGCGGGGGTGGTGTGGTAGGATTTATGCTTTTAATATTATGCTTGGATATGCCCTTTTCTTAAATAATTAAAATAGGGTAACCAGAGCTTATAAAGTTTATTTACAAAATTATTTTTAAAAACTTAGTTTTTATTTTTTTGAGAAATGGTATAAATTGAAAATGTTGAATTATCTTCCAAAAAATATAACTGCGAAAATTAACACAAAAAGTAAAAATTCAACAAAACTTCACTAATACATTCATATAAGCCTAAAACGAAAAAAATTAATATGAAAAAGGTTATAATAAAATCTATTTATGTCTAAATAAAGATTTGCACATATTTTTATAAAAAAATCAGTTCAGTTTAATTGAGTCAAAATTAAAATATACAATAAACGTTAACAATTTTTTTGAACTAGTACACCACTTTAAACAATTAATCAAAAATATACATTTATGGAGCACTTCACATTAAAAGGACCACCCAAATTTGTATTCTTTAGATTTTGTTTCTTTTTGGCTATCTTATACCTCCATTGGTGCCTAGCTTGTGCACAAGATTTAGAGGACTTGTGCAAAAACAAGTTCGGGTTTATTTAACTAGAAGCGCTAGACTGGTGGCTCTCCTTTTAATTAATTTTTTTTTATTAATATACAATATAACTAGGCCTTTGTTGTTTTTGTTTTTATTTCGAGTTCACTTGATCCTACGAGCTGAGTAAAAAAGTTTTGACTAAAAATATTATTCCATTGCAACATTGCTGTTAGGGCCGATCGTAGCAATTTTGCCAGAACAATTTTCCTGGTAGTAGCGCTTTTGTGACTAGGAAGTAAAATTTGTTCTTAGTAGATAGAGAGATAGATAGAATATCTTTGTGAAATCTACACTCAGAAAAATATTAACTATTAAAATAAAAGTTTTAAGGAAATTTCTACTGTTGAATTTATCTGTTGATATATTTCTAGTTTGACGAGTGACGGTTTATCTGTAATCTGTTATATAAACAAATTGAATTGTTGACTCCCCAGCTCTTCACAGTTGATTTAAGAATTTTGATTTGTCAAAACAAAGGCATTGTTTCTATTATATCAACTTCCACTTTATTAAAAAGTCAGTTCAATTTTTTATATTTTATTGTGATTTTATTAATTTAAAGCAATATTTAAATAAAACATATTCAATCATTTGCTTCGCATATTGTTTCTAATATAACATAAGTTTTTAACATAAATGAAAAAACGAAGTTAAAGCAACAGCTTATCTATTAATTTAGTAGTTGATTTAAGGTTACATTAACGAAAAGAACTGATAACGGAACAGTTAATTTTGTCAAAGTATTAACTGTAAAAGCAATTAATTAAACACAAAATTATCAACAGTTGATCAACTGTTATTTTGACAGTTTCGTCTGTTGGATGGGATCGAACAGTGGAATCTGTGTCATACCATGTAAGTTGGCACATCTTACATACTGGGTAAGTTGTCTGATTAAGACTAATGTGCTTCGAAAATACCATTCGTAAAATTTAAAGTCTTGACGACGATTTGCATAACATGATCCATTTTTAAAGCTTTTCCGCATGAATTTCTTGGTGTTCTATATAATGGTACTTCATCAAGCGAGAGTTTTCGACAGTTATGGCAGCGTTTTCTATTAATTTTACAAGCTCTTGTTTTTTTTTTATTATAGCTGGGCACCATCTGTAGCTATTGCACCATCTTGACATCTTAGGTGAGATGCCCAGAAATATGTTTTAGTGCAATTTTGTGTTCAACCAAAAGTTTGAATATTTTGTGGTAATTATTTTGAAGAGTGAGTTTAGCATTGGAGTTCGCTCTTTCGTTTCCGTCAAAGCCAATGTATGCAGTCAAAAATCCTGGGTTAAATTTTAATAAATTTTTTATTTTATATATACAACACCGAAACTGTATTATAATTTAGTCACCGTCATATACTACAAGGAAGTTTTTTTCCAGCATGGGATTAAATACACGCTTTCTTGTATTACAATATTTTCAACAAAAAATAAAAAATAACAAAACTTGCGGAATTGGCACAACATGCGTTCGTGCTTATAAATATATTTATACAATAATGAGCTGGATCAAAATTAAGATTTCGCCGGACACTTACTAAAAAGGTAGAGAGACTCTTAAAAACTATTTCTGCATAATTTTTTTTCGGATCGGAGAAATCCCAATGAAGCGGTTTAGGTTCAACATGTTTTTTCCATGTTACTTTTTCTCCCATTCAGAATGCATACGCAAGATAAGCCACAAAATAAAGATTTTGATCTTACACATATTTTGGCTAACTCTAAATGTATTGTCAATTTATATTGGCTAACTCTAAGATATTGATATTTCGTCATTTTCGAAAACATGTTCCTTTTTAAACGCATATAAAATATGTATTTTACATGGTATTCTACATCGCTATAACAACTCATCAGTAGTCTTGCGTGGTTATCGCTGTAGATCCACTAGCTCATTATGTTATATTTGTTTTTACATGTCTGTGCATGTAGAACAAATTATAAATCAGATAGAATTCTTCAACTATATGACGCATACTACTATTAAGCATTTATTTTTTTGTTGAAGATAATTCTTTCTTAAAAAAAAATAGCTATTAGTATTCTGAAGAATACTTTACCAGTATTCTTTACCAACTACTATAAATTCAAAAATACACAGAATGCTTATACAGCTTTCACTCAAAATGCACGCTGAGAATTCTTTAAAAATATAAATTCTTATTTTCTTCTTTAAAAATATATACAATTTTTTCTTTATATATAAACAGTTCAGGTTTCAATGGAGCTAATGAACATTAGCTCAATCAAATGATTCAAGTTCTATAAACTGTATTGAAATGTTGTTTTTTTCTATTTTATTGGGTTTTTTTCAAATTAGTCAACACAGGTTTTCAAACGTTTTGAAAATATAATTAAGAGCCAATTACTTTAAACAAAACTGTATATATTTTTGCAAATTAAGGCTTTTTGAATAAGAAAATATTCCATAAATATTCAAATATAAATCAATATTTGTTATACAGCTTTAAAATCTAACTAAAGACATTGAATGCATTGTTGTTTATTGCTAGTTACTGATATCTAAATCGCATAAATCAAATAAAAACCACAAGATAAAATTTAAAATTAATTTAAACTAAAACAGCAATAATGAAATGAATAATTTTGCAAAATTTTGTTGTATTTTTTAGGCACATTCAATTGGCGACGAAAAATAAATAAAAGTACACCACGGCGTATGAGTAACATTAATTTATTTATTCCGTCGTTCATTGGCTTATAAATAACCGAATTCCATTAAAATTTGACACAAATCTGTTCGTAATATTTTATAAATATTTTACATTGCATTGTCTACCATTTTTGCTGGTAATGTTTCAAATAAATATTTCATAAAGCTTGACAAAATATAATCGTCAGTCAATTATTGCCATCATTGGTTGGTTGGCAGGTTCATTACAGTAAAATGTTTCAGTTTTATATGCCGCACAGAGTGGCAATAGCGCGTGTATGGTACGCCTACTTTTTGACACATGCTGTCACACTACGACAAAAACAGCAACATCACCAACAGCAGCAACAACAACAATATTAGCGAAATTTGCCCACAACTCCACATAGAATATGCAACTCGCGATAAAAAGACAGCAAATAATAGTATTAAAAAAAAAATCACAAAATTTAATAAAAGACAAAAAAAATATTAATTCATCAAATCAATATGCAACCAGTATGAAGCATTGTGTTGGTAACACAAATAATTCATATTTGCACATACTCGCAAATACATAACTGTGTCATTATAGAGTAGCACAGTGGATGAGAATACTCTGAATGCGTTAAAACCTCCTATAAAATCTTTGACTCTAGATTAATTTAACAGAAAGTAGCCGTGCAGCTCTTTGAGTCATAGGTTCTATAAGTAACTTATCAGAAGTATTTGGTAACTTTTACTCTTAGTTTTCATAAGTTGACAGCTGAGCATTTTATTTAATGATTGTTGCCAAACTTAGAATTTGTATCTGGTTTTTAGCAAATATTCGAGGACTTTTGTTTTGAAAATTCCCTAAAAGTTCCGATGTTTGTTTTTTCATGTTCATTTTTTTTTCACAGATCCCTACAATAGGCAGTGTTTTCTGATATATGTATGTGAAGGTAAGAAATTATAGTAATTTTTGTAAGGGATAGTAAATTTTCCAAAATTATCGTTATTTTAAAACCGAAAACAATGTCATAACATGACTTCGAATATATATATACTAAACATTTGTAGCTATGAGAAAGACAATCTTATTATTATTTTAAAAAATTTCTGTTATTTTTCAAAATCATTTCATTTTCAAAAGAAAATTATAGTAATTCTTAGTGCAATGGATAAAAGGGCGAAACACATTCCTTCTAAAATTTTTTAAAATTTTTGGGAAAGCCATGAATTAGGACAAATGCTACAGCTGCCCAAATGAGATAACTTTTTCCCCAAATTCTCGAAAGGCACTTTGCCAATTTCTCAAAAATTACTCTCTCTATTCCGAAAAAGATACCAAATAGCTTAGAGTAAATACTTTTTGCCAAACAATGGTACCGTAGTATTCAATAGTTAGAAACAAAATAATTAATAAAATATTTTTTTTTTTTTTTAAATGAAATACATTAATTTTGATTCCAGAAGACACTTACATAAATGTATAAGCTTTGTTACATAATTTGCTTCAATTTAGCTTTAGAGTTAAATTTTAGCAGCGCTACTGACAAAATAGAAAAGTAGCATTATTTTTTTTCTGCAAAGACCGCCTATAGAATGACAATAAAATAAATACGAATTGAAAAATTTTCGTCCACTTAATGCTTACTTTATTTTTCATAACTCTGAGCAGTTAGACGTAAACAGCAGAAAATTGTCTTAAATTATTTTTATTGTAATAAGGGGTGTTGAAAAATCAACAGTATGCAAGATTCAAATTCTTTATTTTAAATCATTAAATATATGAAAAAAAGGATCACCAAAATTATTTAAAAAAACTCCCGAGTAATAGCAAGTATTTCAGCAAAGTATTCCTTAAGAAGTAAAACTATAATTAAAACTATAACTATAACTATAACTATAACTATAACTATAACTATAACTATAACTATAACTATAACTATAACTATAACTATAACTATAACTATAACTATAACTATAACTATAACTATAACTATAACTATAACTATAACTATAACTTTAACTATAACTATAACTATAACTATAACTATAACTATAACTATAACTATAACTATAACTATAACAATAACTATAACTGGTTTAGTTTCATACTCTTATTTAGCCAGTTAATTATAGAGCTATGTTTAATACAACTCTGTGCTGAAATTTTTTGAAGGAAAATACTTAAAATATTCTTAAATAAGATTTAGGAAAACGGGGTGCGGCGATTTTTTTTTAAAGAAAAACTATTTTTGGACAATACTATTTTTATTTAAAGTTTTTATACTCGAAAGCTGACAAGTCAACAATTTCAGAAAAGCTGGGCTTTTTAATTTTTCCCCTCAAAAATATCCTTTTCCAAATGATATGCTATGGTAGTGCTGTGATCCGAAGAACCGGAATGAAGTTAGGCTTCAATTTTGATATTTAATTTCAAATTTAATTTGATTAACAATGTTTAATAACAGTTTTTGCAAGAATAATATCTCGATTTAAATTGAAATGAGAAAGAAAAATTTGTCCGCCAAACAGAAAAGTAATTTAATAAGCAAGTGCCACTGCCAACCCAAATACCAAAAGTGTTGAAAAATATTATGCTAACTCATGCTTATGCTATATTACATTGCTTAGATGGAACTGCTTAGCACAGCGTTTGACATCTCTGCACCTTCGCACTTGCGAATTCACGTAGACGATATCAAAATGAGTTGGAGGCGAAAAAGGAAAATTTAAATACATAGAACAAAATGAAAAAGAAAAAAAATATAAAAGTAGAAAATGAAATGAAATTGAAAATGGGTAGAAAAAATAAAACCGAGTAAAATGAATTTCAATAACTTTTTTTCTGCAAGGCACACTGGAGGCGGCTTAGCTAAACTTTGTTTGGGGGTGTTCTTTTAAGGAGAGAGCGAAAAAATATGGAAAATTCCGTGCGTGCTGCTGTGCCACAGGTCACAAGCCCACAACAGGCACCAGCAACCCTCACCGCATCACAACTCATCATCTCAGCAAAACAAAAGTTGATATAGGCAGCATGAAATGCCAGCGCGCCTGACTTTTGTGGCGTCGATGATGGGGTGGGAGCACAAATTTTTGCACGTCCTACACTATTTTGTGTGCGCAGTGTATGCGTGTGAGTGTGAGTATCAAATGTATACGTTTGTCAGTAAGTCAGTCGTGCACTCAATTAAACTGAAAACGCAGAGACAGAAATTCAAGTGAAATAAAAATGTAGTTAACAAAAGTAACAACAACTACAACAACGACAACAACTGCGAATCGAACCACTTATTTCACATAAAAAAAAATATTTTTCCGAGGACACACTGTGTTTTGCCAGAAAGCAAAAACAACAATAAAGGGCGTACAAAAAAGTGGTCAACACTCTTTCATGCTTATTATTGAGCTCGTAAACTGCTAATTTTTTTCAATATTACTTTCATTATACAAACTCTTTTTATAACGCTGCCTTTTTTAACCAATACATATGTTCGCATTGAGTTGGAAAAATGAAAATGAGTTTAGTTTGGTTTTCCCTATAACTGTGCTATTTTTTTAGTTCTTTCTGGCTTTTTTTTTTTTTAAGTAAAATGAATAAAAGTGATGGTGTTTTTTTTATCGCGTGCCGTGTAGTTGTGAATAAGTTTGAAATATGTTCTAATGACAATAACATGTTGTTGTTGTTGTGCTAAATTTTCTTTTTTTCTCTTGCGTTTTTGCACTTTTTTTCTAAATTCTATTTCTAAATAGAAAACAAAATAACGCCCTCTACAACACAAATTGAGCACAAGTTTTGTCTAATTATAATATTTATTTCTAAAAATCTAACACCGTCGGCAACAAAGTCAACATTTAGTCCGATTTCGTGCTAAACGAGACTGAGATTGTTTGAATTAAAGTGCAGATAAGCGAAATGAAAGAGGGCGAAAAAACAATAACAAAATAATACTTTTTGGCCTTTTATGGCCACGTAGGCGTTTTTGACCTTTTCAGCTTAAGGCTTAATACGTAGTGGCATATTTTTTTTTTCTCCACGATGGGACTGTTCATTCGACTAGTGCGTCGTACAATCCAAGCGGGGCGCAAATATAACAACATTTAAACCCATTCTCGTAACTCATGTTTTGAAAACTTCAACCGACGATTCTCATTATGGAGAATGGTTATGGTTTAAAAAAAAAAAATTACTACAACGAAAAATGTTGTTGCTAATTGTGATAATAGGTTTTAATTTTCAAAATTAATGGTGCAATTTCCTAAGCGCAACAGATTCGCTTTCCTTTTTCATACAATTTTTAAAATAATTAAAACACAGAAAAAAGCTTTTTGTTTTTCTACACTCAGAAAAAACATCCTAAAATCTAAGAAAATTTACTAAATTGTAAAGAAAATTTTACTTGTTTTAGCAAAGAAATTTTTTTTTTATATCAAAGTTGAATTTTTCTTTGAATGAAAAACCAAAATTTTTTTCGAAAAAAAGAAGTATTTTAGAATAAAAAATTTTTTAAAACTGAATATGTTAAACAATTTCATTCAAGCTAGTGTTATTGTGTTTCCGTAAATTTGACATATTTGTTGATTTGAGTAGGGGAGTGTCTCCGATTGTGGACACACTTGTGTTTTTCGCTCATAATTTTTTTTTTAAGTCAATATGGTATTATGCAGTAGTTCGTACACCAGTGGGTAATTAGAGACATCAGCTAACTTTTTCCTGAAGTAACTATATAGATTTAGTCGATCAGGAAAGTTTTATCATTAATTTTGTGAAGGGTTCATTTTAAGCCAAACAAATTTTTGTACCCGGTTGTGGACACCTTTGTAAAATCGCTTAAAATCTTAAAAGTATGAAGTATAATGCGTATATAAATTAAAAGAAAAGGAAATAGGAAGGTATTTATTTATTTTCGAAAGAATGGCCTTCAGCGGCAAAATGGGAAAAAATGGCCTTCAACGGAAAATAAAAAAAATATTCATCTGAATCGGAAATGCAATGCTTGTCAAATGCACGTCAAATGCACGGGACTATCACAAACATTGCAATTTATGGAATTTGCGGCAGTCAATTTTTTTGGCAAGAGCGCCAAACAATTCGGACAGAAGTCGATGTCTTCGTCAGCTTCAGAAGACATCGTCTTCTTCTGGGTTATCTTTTTTTGGGGGAACACTGAAGCTCGCTTGGATTTGCGCTCAGCTGCCTTATTCGCTTTCTCACACAAAACCACAACGCTTTCCGGAGAAGTAAGCACACTGGTTTGCGACCGCGATTCGAACGCTTCTTCGGGAAAGTTCCTCAAAGAGGCCCGATTTCATTCAAGAGTGACAAAAGGGCACAATCACTAGCGAATTTCAACAAAACGCTTTCTTCAAAGGAAGAAAGGTCATCAAAATTTACTTCGACTTTCCTCAAATACCGGATTAAACTGCTTCGAGGAGAACCATATGTCTTGGCTGTCGATTTAATGGACTGCTTGTCGTTTAAGCAGCACTTAATGGCATCAACCAGCGCATTCAAATCGATTCCTGTTAAATTAGCCGATTTTTTCGGTGTCGGCCAAAAATATACAAAAATTCATAAAAACACTGTTAAAATTTGATATGTTAACAAAAACAAAGATTTTTGACAGTTTTCTGGCCAAACACACGCTTTAAACGAAAAAGCAAGGGTGTCTACAACCGGGTACATGAGGAAAAGACCACAACTGGAAATGGTAGCCATTTTTGGTTTGTTCAGCAAATTAACACAACACAAACATTTCACTTGAACTTGATATCACATCACAAAGTAAAGTAAATATACTGCATTACAAAGTGTTACATTCACCTATTTTGCGATGTTTTGCTTCGATTTATCGCACTTGGGAAATGGAAAATATTAGAAACGCTTCAAAGTTTTCACGATTATTTCTTTTTTTTTGTGTTTTGTTTGTACGCTTTGGTACGAGTATTTGCTCAGATTATGTGTGCTGTCAAACTATAAGTTTAATATGAAGTGTTTGTGAAATATCTATCGAGTGGTAGTGTGATGCCAGCCGTTTTCAAAATGGACGTAGTGGGGTGAAGCGTTTCACCCATGGAAGCAGTCCATGCATTTTCCTCAAACTTGCAAGAAGCAATTGCGAAGGCCCCAACTATTTTCAATCCACCTAGAGTGTGGAACATGGACGAAACCGGACTACTCACCGTATCCACAAACGCTGTAAAAGTCATTGCCGAAAAGGGCGCCGTTGTAGGCAAGTTCTCCTCATTGGAAAGAGGTACCAATGTGACTATGGCAGTCAGCGCGGCTGGAAACATCATTCCGCCGATGTTCTATCGGTTACCTCAATGTTTCAGGCTGGATGGACACTGTGATCATTTCATCCTATACATAAAACATTTCATCAAACATGCGTCTGCCGCCAAGACCAATCAATTGCTACTGATTATGGACAACCACATATCACACATGTCCATTGAAGTTGTCGACTTGTGCATAGCCGGCAAATACAGCCTTTATATGTTTCGGTCTTCGGGACCTTCAAACGCACGTTCACGCAGAAGTGCATGGAATGGTGTCAGTCGCAGTTGGCCGTATGCTCGAAATACACCATATGGCGGGCCTTGCTGATAAGGCCATGATGCAGGCCGTGACTCAGTGGAATATTAGATCTCGTTTCGAAGCCACTGGCATCTATCCTCTATACGCGAGCATATTCAACGATGACGACTTTCTTGCGGCAAACATTAGCGCTAAAAGTCTAATGGCCGAAGATCCGCCAACGGATGAAGATGTGCCAAATATGCTCGTTGTTCTTGAAAATACGGTCGCTGGCTCGAACAAGGAGGTGTTTACATCAGAAGGTGCTAGTATATGCCGTTTATCAGATCAGGCTTCTACATCCGTCTCTGCTTCTACGTTTTCTCTTCGTTCAATTTTGGAAAAACGATGAATTCAGTCAGGCCCCGTATACAAGAGGGGATTTTAAATGTTCAAACCCCCCCTCCAAAAAAGTATAAAGAAATAACACTAATGAGACTATTAAATTCAAAATGTAATTTTTTTTAGATAAACTGCGATAATAATGTTAATTTTCTTGAAAACTTCACTTATTTATTGAAAAACTTTTTTTGCCAAGTGAAAGATTAACTTTGCTTATTGGAGTCAAAATCATTATATTGGAACTCATTTCCAAGGAGTTTGTATACTAAAAAATCAGTTTCAATGCTCAAAAAGTCCCTGATATCTAGTTAAATATGTATATGAAATTATACCTAGAACGAATATAATTTTGTAAATTAAGAAAATTAGCTTGACAATTTTTATGCCATATCTACCCAGCAACCATTGACTATGTCGGAATTCCGACTAATTCGAAACTATTTCGAGCTGTCTTAAAGAAATCGTTACAATTTCGTTGCGCAAATATCGGAATATTCTCAACGAAATCGTAACAAAAATTTCGCAATCTTTCCGATTTCGGAATTCGATTTCGTTACGAAATCGTAAAGAATATCGTATGAAGCGGTTAACACGACTTCGTAACAAAATGTCGTAACGATTTTGTAACGAGTCTTAACGAAAATGTTACGAAACGAAAAAGTTACGATTTCGTTCAGACAGTTCGAAAGAAACAAATTTAAATCTGTTTGCATTTCAATATGTTCTACAAACAGTCGCATAACGATATTCTATATAAATTCGTATAAAAAATGAAACTATTCCGATATTTGCGTTACGAAATTGTAACGATTTCTTTAAGACGGCTCGAAATAGTTACGAATTAGTCGGAATTTTGACAAAGCCGTCAACTATGGTTTGCTGGGTAAGCTTATTAGACCCAAAACTTTTGAAAAAGCATTCATTTGAATGGGTTTTTTTTTCATTTTTAAAAGTGTAAAAAATACATGAACCACGAAATTTAACATATTATGGGGTATTCCACGTAAAACGAATGACTAAAAAGTTTGACTATTTTATTTTGTTGTTTTCTATAAGACATCTAAAGTTTCCAACTTGACACAAAAATTTAGCCCTATGCAAAGTCTTTTCCAAATAACAGGTTTCGGGGGAAAATCACCTGAAATCTAATAATAATTTTCAAAAGAAAAATTGTTTGTAAAACATACAGTCCAATTCTACAGTAATTTGATGATTTTTTTAATCATGTTACCAAATTTTTCATAAAAAAAATTAACAATTAGTTTTTTAAGCTTCAGCATTTTTAAAATTATTTTTATTATATTAAAAAATTAAAAAACAATTTAGCAGTTCAAACAATTTTGTTTTCAGTTTTTTTTTTGATTTGGAAATAATTTAAATATAAATTCACGTCCGATTTAATTCTTAAATATCAAAAAAAGTTACTGTCTCATTCTTTTTATAAAAATTTATCTAGCTGAGTAATTATTTTAATATTAACATGAACTTATATTCATGTGATATCTTATATAATAAATTAGGTATAAGATACTGGTGCTGTGCAAACACCAGTTTTTAATTACGGTTATTGAAAAATATTCTGAAATTTAAATATGACTTTTATCGGAGTCGATTCCTCTGCTCAAAAAATTTTATTAAGAAAAATATATATAGTAATTGTTATTGGAATAGAATCATGAGAAAATGAAACTATTAAATTTTTAAAGATCTTAAAATATTTTCATTTGAATATTATTTAAATTGTCGAAATCGTTTTCCAAAACAGTAATAAATATTTTAGCCTTTAATGATAACTCGTACTAGGGTTCACACAGTTCCAAATACTTGTACACAAGATGGGGATCAATAAAAGCGTAAAAAGGTCAAAAAGAAATCAAATCTAAAGATTAAAATATTTTGTTCTCCCGTTTATGTGAAAGCTTCAACAGGTGAACTTAATAAAAAAAGTTGCAATTTTTCATAGCCAATTTTAATTTTGATTTTAAGAAACGGCAAGAAATCTTACCTACTTTTACGTTTCAAGCTTATATTATGGTTATTTATGCTCATAATATATGGTTATTTATTTTATGGTTATTTAAAGACAGGCATATCCACGAATAGTCTTGAAAGAAAACGTATTTTGTTTTTGGAAAAATTTCCATATCCTTGCTTATAGTTTACTGGTATCTACTTATAGACTTTTTTTATCAAAACCCCCCTAAGGTAAATCCTGGCTACGGGCCTGAAGTCAGTCATCTAAACCTCCCCTCAAAAACTTTCCGAGCTTTTTGAAGCATCAAAGAAGAGTGCTGAGAGGAAGAAGAGAAGCATATCACCAACCTGCAAAAAAGCCAATAGACAGCATCGTCGTTAGGAACCCTCTTCCGAAGAAGAAGACCGAAACTTATGCTTGTTGTGTTCGGAATTGATGCCAAAAAACTCTGCGACTGTGACCTCGATATTAGCGATGAATATAAAATGTTCAGTAGTCTTTTCACTAATTTTTCATTATATTTTTTTCATTCATTTTTGAGCCGCAAGTAAAAGAATTTTGTATTGGATTCGATGACTTTTATTCAGTATTTTAGTTTCTTGCTGACTTAGGAGCCTGCCCGAGACCATTAAACCGATTGGTGTTGATGTTTATACATGAAAACGTAAAGTTTTTTGGCGAAACGCTTCACCCCACCATTTTTCAAAAATTGAAAAAAGAACATTTTCAAAGTATTCCCATAATTTTTTTGGCGAAATCGAAAATGTTCAAATAAGAGCGCATAGAAATAAGAAAAATATCAATTCTTGCGATTTAAGCCAAAAATCATTCAAAGGGGTGGGGTGACCGCACTCTACGCCAGAAATGTGGGAAAAATTTCATAAAATTAAGTATCCGACCATTGAAAACATGTTATGCATTTTCAAAAGTGCTGTCGGTTTGGGTGGAGGATTATGTCCGTGAGTGATTTTGGAGATTACGTCCGTGGGTGTTATATCCGGGTACCTTCAATTTTTAGCCTTGGAGAAAATATTTATTTCGATTATACTCAATGAGTTTTGATGAAGTTAATAAGAGTTGAAGTCGTTTAATCTTCAATTTCAATAGATTGTTTTTTTATCACAAAGTAGAGTCAATTCAGCGAATCGGATATTATTTACTTATTCAGTAGACCACGCAAAATCATTGTTCCCCTGTGTTATTATTGTTTAAAATTGACCACCCATCAACGGTGCTCTACGAAATTGGAAATACTGATAAAATCACCTTTAGCAAAATTAAAGCTTAAGATACTCGTATTTTCACATACTGGCTTTATATCGTTGTTGCGCATGCATACACACATAAGGTGATAATAAAATTCCACAGGAGTTCAGAAAACCTGTTTGAATTTTCAACTTTTTTCTGAAATAAGCATTTAATGAAAAATTTTTATTTTATTAATTAAGTAAATTAAATTTAATGAATAGCTAAATCTCAATATCTGTTTTGCAATACATGCGGTATTGCAGTGGCGGATACGTATTGCACGCGGAACGACGATATATTTATAGAATTTAGCAGTTAGACATAATACAGTGTGATGTGATTTGAATTATGTAAAGATGAAGAGCTAAGATTGCTTTCGCAATCTTTCGAGCAATGTTTCGAGCAGTATTTGGATCTATGCACCAGTCAAAATATTTGTACGATACTTTGACGAAGGATCGCAGACAGAGCCTATCTGAACAGTCCAAGTTATCATCCAATAGTTCAGCTTTATCAATTATCGGTATATTACACTTCAAAAGCAGTTTTACAAATCATATTCAACTGTAAAGTTTAAAAGCTTAAATTTCAATTTAAAAACCTGTATTATTTTGAGTTTTGATTGATGTGCTCTGAGATAATAGCTTAAACAAACTTGACTTTGAAATGCTGTAGTTGTTAAAATTACTAAAAAACTTCAAGAATATTTGTTTCACTCACTCTTAAAAACTTGAACTTCTGTAAAAATCTTGAATATCACGAAAATCATGAAATTGTGATCAAAATTAATTTATTTAAAAATTTAGCATGCCAAAAAGCTGAAGATAAATGATGACCACAAAATTAGGCAAAACTGCCACGATTGATTGAAAGCTAATGCATGGGAAATATTTTGATTAACAACATTTGCACAGCAACTTTTGATGAAGTGTTAATTGATTTGGCGAATTGAGATTAATGTGAATGGTTGGACAAACGGGCAGACGGAAGAACAGACAGACAGTTTGCATGGATGAATGGCTGATTTGTAGGGGCCACCACAACCGCAGCTATTCACATCAGAACGCATGATACACAGATTGTGGTGCGCAGCAAATGCGGCAGATGCTGCTATCTTTATCGAAACCACTCGTTTAGATGTTAAGATTTGATTAAGCAGAATTTATGCGACTGTGAAATCAACGCTTTGATGCGGTCTAATGTTGGAAGTAGGTTGTAGTGGTGGCGGCTGAGTAGGAGGCAGTGGTGGCTGTTGAGTGCCGCAGGCTGACTAATTTAATGTGGCCACATAATTATTAAAAATTTTAGCTACATTTTTAATTGCAAAACGGCACAAAAACATTGAAATTTATTATATTAGGGGAAATAATAGGGGGAAAAATAATGTGGAAAAACTAAGGAAGCAAATATACAAAAAAAAAAATGCAATTAAAATTGAAAATAAATAAGGCTAGGAAAAACTAGACAGAAATACTCTTCGGTTGGGTCGAAGTTAGAATACTCCTTCGGCCGTATTTAAGTAAAAACGAAATTTTTAGCAGTCTTTGAAATGTTTATATGTGAGCTGAAAAAATATTTTTGTCATAAGTTTTATTTAATTTGAACACAGCTTATGAATTAAATATGAAGTCAATACATTAATTTTTGTGATATTTAGGAAGGTTTTTCTATTTTGACGACGTCACTTGGTAAGGGGAAACTTGCAAGGAGTTGTTTTTATATAGTTTTACAAAGTACAATTTTAGAGTATATATTACAAATCAAAGCATGTGTGCAAAATTTCAGGTTATTAGATAAGTTTTTGGAGAATTTTAAGAGATTTGATAGTTTCAATTAAGCCACTTTGTATGGGAGGTAGGCGTGGTTTCCACTCAACTTTTCCAAATTTTATATTTAAAATCATGGCCATATTTCAATCAGGTACGTAAACCCTTTTCTATAACTGCCACACCTACTTATAGGCGTTACAAACGGGGTAAGAAAATTAAAATACTCTCGACGCAGTATGAGTGGGGTATAAAAATATGGCAGATTTTTAGGTTTTTAGCTGAAAAATAGCCTGACAGTAATAACACAGTCCAACTCTGTACTGGCAACAGCGTAACTATGGTACAGTTATGAAACATTTTAGCTGAGTAAAGTTAAACTCCAGCAAATGGAAGTCTTTTTTTAATTAAACTGGGACGTTTTATGGGAGTTTTGGTCATGGAGAACGGATCAAATGACAAAAAAAAAAAAATGTTTCCTTCTTCTAATCACGAGAAAATGAAAAAGTTTAACAAGTTGAATTTGATTTAAGTTGTATTTGAAGTGTTTGTTTTGTAAAAGTTGTATTTTATTTATTAAAGATGGAATTTGTGATATAAAAAATTGAAATTGATTTGTAAAAATTTAAATTTTATTTGTAAAAATTTGATTTAAATTGTACGCTCCAAAGTTCAATTTGGTTCGATAAAAGTGGAAAAGTTGCTGATCGTAAAATGTGAAAAATTGTTTTTGAAGTGTAAAAAGTTAAATATGAAATGTAAAAAGTTGACTTTGATTTGTTAAAAGTTAAATTTTAAAAGTTGAGTTGAAATTTGAAGCATAAAGGTTGAATTTTATTTGTTTAAGGAAAATTCAAAATGTTTTGGAATGGATTTGATTTGTAAAAATTAATTGGAAGTGTAAAAAGTTTAATATTATTTGTAAAAAGTTGAATTGGAAGTATAACATGCTGAAGTTGGTATATAAAAAGTTGAAGTTGGTATGCAGAAAGTGGAACTTGATTTGTAAAAAGTTGATTTTGATTTGTTAAGTTGTAAAAAGTTGAGGTTGAATTTTGAAAATGAAATATAAATAACACTGTACAACAATTTTCCAAAAAAAAAAAAAAAAATCCCGTGGGGTTTCATAACTTTTTTTTATGTTTGCGAGGTCGCTGAAACCGAATATGAATTCACTTTTTTCGGGTCACGTAAGGTTCTCCCTGGAGGCGCGTCCAGGGTAAACCCTAAACCAATACAATTAATGAAATCAATATTTTCCCTTTTGGGGAGGGCAGGAGAGGGTTGAAATGTATGACCGACCTCCGTTATTTTTCCAAGTGAAACATTTTTTCCTGAGAAGCTTGGAATCCCCTTGGACCCCTCCTGAGGGGGGCTCCCATACAATGCACCCTAACCCGCTAGAGTTAATGAAATCGATATTTACCTCTTTGGGGAGGGCAAGAGAGGGTTAATATGTATGACTGACATCCATTTTAATTCAAAGAGGAACTCTTCTTTCCTTTGGGGCTTATCCCCTCCGACCCCTCTTTAGGGGGCAGCCATATAATGCACCCTAACCCCCTTCTGTTAATTAAATCGATATTTACCCTTTGCGGAAGGGGAGGAGATGGTTAATATGTAGGACCGACCCCTAATACTTTTCAAAGAGGAACCCTCTTCTTCTTGAGGCTTATTCCCTCCGACCCCTTTTAGGGGGCTCCCATACAATGCACTCTGCTGTTAATGAAATCAATATTTTCCCTCTTGGGATGGGTAGGAGAGGGTTATTATGTAGGACCGACCTCCAGTACTTTTTCAAGTGTAACATTCTTTCCCTTGAAACCTATGCCCTCCGATCCCTCCTTAGTGGTACCATACAATGTTATTTCATTAACAGTAGGGTGCATTGTATTGAAGTCATCCTAAGGAGGGGTCGGTGGGGATAGGACCCAAAGGGAAAATGTTACACTTAAAAAAAAATAGAGGTCTGTCTACGTATTAACCCTCTCCTACCCTTCACAAGAGGGGTAATACTGATTTCATTAATATTAGGGTGCATTGTATGGGAGCCCTCATAAAGAGGGGTCTGAGGGGATAGGTCTCAAAAGGAAAACTGTTATATTTGAAAAAATAAAGGAGGTCAGTGCTACATATTAACCCTCTCCTACCCTTGCCAAGAGGAGAAATATTAATTTCATTAACAGTAGGGTGCATTGTATGGGAGCCCCCAAAGGAGGGGTCGGAGAGGATAAGCCCCAAGGAAAAAAGTGTTCCTCTTCGAAATAAAATGGATGTTAGTCATACATATTAACCCTCTCTTGCCCTCCCCACAGAGGTAAATATTGATTTCATTAACTGTAGGGGGTTAGGGTGCATTGTATAGGAGTCCCCTCAGGAGGGGTCAAAGGGGATAGGTCCAAAGGAAACAATGTTTCTGTTAGAAAATTAATGGAGGTCGGTCATACAATTTAACCCTTTCCTGGACTCCCCGAAAGGGGAAATATTGATTTCATTAATTGTAGGGGTTTATGGTTTATCCTGGACCCGCCTCCAGGAAGAACCTTACGTTACCCAAAAAAACTGAATTCATATTCGGCTTCAGCGATCTCGAAAACATAGAAAAAAGCCATGAAACCCCAAGGGTTTTTTTTCGTGTTGTACTGTGTAATTAAACTTGATTTGTAAAACTAGAATTTGAAGTGTAAAAAGATGATATTGATTTTGAAAAAGTTGAATATGAAGTGCAAGAAGTTGAAGTTGAATCTGAAGCATAAAAGCTGACTACGATGCATAAAAATTTGAATTTGAAGTGTACACAATTTAATTGAATTTGTAAAAAGTTGACTTTTTAATTCCTAGAAGCTCAAAAGTAAAAAGTTAAATTTTAAGTGTAAAAAGTTGAATTTTATTTTCGAAAAAATATAAACTGAAGTGCACACATTTAGATTTAATTAAATAAAGGTTGAATTTGTTTACTTACATAAATTTAAAATGAAATATGTTGAATTTAATGTGTAAAAGTCGTATTTGAAGTGTAAAAAGTTGAATTTGATCGGTAAAAAGTTGAATTTGATTTGCTTATAGTTAACTTAAAAATGTAAAAAGTTGAATTTCTGTTAAAAGTTACAAGTTGAACTTGAAATTTCAAAAGTTCATTTTCATTGTTAAAAAATGGAATTTGATGTGTAAAACGTTCAATTTGTTTTACTGAATATCAAGTTCAACAACATGAAGCGTATAAAGATGAATTTGAAGTGTAAAAAGTTGAATTTGGAGTGAACAACAACAACAACAACAAAAAAAAAAAGAATAGAGTGTACAAAACTTGAGGTATATAAAGTTTAATTAGAAGTGTAAAAATTTCAGTCTGAAGTGCAAAAATTCGAATTAAAATAGTCAAAATTAAACTTGAACATTAAAATTTTTAATTTGTAGTGACGAAGTTGCATTTGATTTGTAAAAAGTTTAAAATTCGATTTTAAGCACAAAATGTTGAATTTGAAGTGCATAAAGATGAATTTAAAGTGTAAAAAGTTGTATTTGGAGTATAAAAAATTAATTTAAGGTTGTAAATATTGAATTTTTGTAAGTAGGATTTAAAGTGTAAAAAGTTGAAATTGAAAAGGAAATATTCGAAGTTGACTTTGTAGCATAAAAAGTTGAATTTGAAGCATAAAAACTGAATATAATCCGTAAAAACGGGAATATGAAGTGTACAAAATTTAATTTGATTTTTAAAAAGTTGAATTTAAAGTGTAAAAAGTTAAATATTATGCAATTTTATGTAAAATTTGAATTTGAAGAAAAGTTTAATTTGGGGTTTCATAAAAATTAATTTTAGAATGAACTAACTTGAATTTGTTGTACTGTGTAATTATAACAGAAAGAAAAAAATTTTATAGAAAAAAGTGTGGGGAAATCAACAGATGGCGCTGCTTGGAATACTTGTACAACGAGAAAACAATTCCTGGCCAGTATAGCGAACTAAAGCTGTGTGCATGACTCTGTGACTAAATATGACTAAATATGATTTGTTCAATTAACGAACGAGCCACAGCGGCCAGGCAGTGAATAAAGCAAAGGCGTCCCGGTTGTCGCATTCCTGATACGAATGGCCTGTCTGTACGCTGCTCTTTGCTTGCTACTGAGCCAAATGTTCGCACCAACCTAATGCAAGGCAAACTTTTTAGCAGCAATTTGGCCTGATGCCAGCGACTGACAAAATGTTGTGGTTGTTGTTGGCGTACGGCGCAAGCCAACACATGGCTACATCATTCGTTTTAATCTTATTAGAGTCGACAAAAACTGCGCGACAGCCACAACACGAACAACAGAAACAACAACAACACAACCGACTGGTTGAGTGACTGACTGATTTTAGTTGGCAGCAGCATCTATTTAAATTATCTTTCCTACTGTATATCAATGCGTACGTGTACGTATCTTATGGATACAATTTGAGAATTTTTCAACTCACTTGAATTTCATAGCATCTCATTCCTTTTTTCTTTTTTTTTTGATTTTTATTAAAAAAAGTTTTTAAAATGATAGTGGTTATCAATTTGTAAATTTTGTTTGTTTTCCGTTTCAACATCATGGCAACAAGAATGATGAGCTTCGTCCATTCCTTTTAACACACACAACCTCCACCAAAGCCCAAAAACTGCATTTCGAGCAATAAAAAAATAAAATTATATGATAATAAAATTAGCGGCGCTGAATTGCAACTCAAGAAGTTATGATGGCGCCCACTCACAATACCCCTGCTAGTGTTTAGAAACCTCCCCTCACTAAAACACTCACAAACATAACCACTGTTTGCTTTCGATTATTTTCATCTTTTGCCTGCAGTTTGCCAGATATCAAAAGTAAATAAATCAATTTAATGGCAACTCGTCTGCGCTTTGCGGCGTAGGGAACATTAGTTTCACGACTGCACAACGCATTACAAAAAAAAAAATTTTAACTTGGAACGTGGATGTTCATTTATTTGTTCACTATTTGGTTCCATTAAAATAACACAAAGCCTTAACACAACCTAATTCTAGATATGAGTGATTGTAATAATTTTAGTTTGTTATTTTAATCAATATTTATTGAAATTTTGTTTTCTTATATGTTCTACTTTCTTTTTCTGAATTTGTGTAGAAAGCCGACTTTGGAAAATTTTTGAAGAAATAAGTTTCGCGTCCAAATTTTATAATTTTATGCTAGTTGTAGATAAAATTTTGTCGTATTATGCAAAGGCAAAAACTGAGTACGCCACCTACAAAACAATTTCACATAACTATTTGAAGTTATTCCAGCTGAACTCGAAAAGGCCTTGTAAAAAAGTAATTAATCAAGCTTTGATTGAAAGAGCCTTGTAAAAACCTTGAAAGTTCCACTTTCTTGTATAATTTTCTATATAAATATTTATTTAATGATACGTTTTAGGAAGTATTCAAAAAGATTTTTAGTCAAGTATAATCTCTTATATAAAGCTTTATTCAAGGATAAGTTATTGGGAAGTATTCAAGAAGATTTTATTATAACTCAAGCAAATCTCTATCATAAAATAAAACCTGCCATCACACGTTTTTTATTTCAAAAATAAAAAAAAAGTAGGCAGTGGGGGGACTGCTGACCGAAGAAAAAACTTAAAGCTATGAAGTAGCAGCATAGCTGTTATGAATTTCCAAAGTAGCTAGAGTCGGCTAATCAGACGCGTTCTACTTTTTTCACTTCTTTTTATCAATTCATGCGTTATTGAATGCATAAACTGCTTTTTTGAGATGTTTATATGTATACTTTGGTTGGGCTTCTGTAATCTGTAATCGATTGGTTATCACTTCGGTAATCGGTTGGTAATCGCTTCGGCAATTTGTAATTGGTTGTTAATCGCGTCGGTAAACAGTAAATAGTTGGTAATTGCTTCGGTAGTCGGTTCGTAATTGCTTCGGTAATGGTTTGGTAATCGCTTCGGTAATCGGTTGCTAATCGCTTTGATACTTGGTTGGTAATCGCTTCGGTAATAGGTTGGTAATTGCTTCGGTAATCGGTTGTAATCGCTTCGGTAATAGGTAATAGGTAATAAATAGTTGGTAATTGCTTCGGTAGTCGGTTCGTAATTGCTTCGGTAATGGTTTGGTAATCGCTTCGGTAATCGGTTGCTAATCGCTTTGATACTTGGTTGGTAATCGCTTCGGTAATAGGTTGGTAATTGCTTCGGTAATCGGTTGGTAATCGCTTCGGTAATAGGTAATTGGTTCGGTAGTCGGTTGGTAATCCCTTCGGTAGTAGGTTGGTAATCACTTCGGTAATCGGTAATGGGTTGGAAATCGCATCTGTTATCGGTAATTGGTTTGGTAATCGGTTGATAATCGCTTCTGTTATCGGTAATCGGTTGGTAATCGCTTCGGTAATTGGTTGGTAATCAGTTCGGTAATCAGTAATTGGCTCGGTTATCCGCTGAAAATAGCTTCGGTAATAAGTAAATGGTTCGGTAATAGGTTGGTAATCGCATCGGTCGTAAGTAGTTGGTTGGGTAATCGGTTGGTAATCGCTTCGGTAGTCGGTTATGAGTTGGCAATCGCTTCGGTAGACGGTAATGAGTTGGTAATAGCTTTGGTTATCGGTAATTGGTTCGGTAATCAGTTGGTAATCGCTTCGGTAATCGGTTGATAATCGCTTCGGTAATTGGTAATCGGTTGGTCATCGCTTCGGTAATTGGTAATGGGTTGCTAATCCCTTCGGTAATTGGTTCGGTAGTCGGTTGGTAATCGCTTCGGTAATCGGTTGATAATCGCTTCGGTGTTTGGTAATCGGTTGGTTATCGCTTCGGTAATCGGTAATGGGTTGGCAATTCCTTCGGTTATCGGTAATTGGTTCGGTAATCGGTAATTGGATTCAGTTATCGGTTGGTTATCACTTCGGTAATTGGTTCGTAAATCGCTTCGGTAATTGGTTTGGTAATCGGTTGATAATCGCTTCTGTTATCGGTAATTGGTTGGTAATCACTTCGGTAATCGGCAATTGGTTCGTAAATCGCTTTGGTAATCAGTTGGTTATCGGTTGGAAATCGCTTCGGTCATCGTTAATCGGTTCGTAATCAGCCTGGTAATCGGCAATCTGTTCGGTCATCGCTTCGGTCCTCGGTTTGGTCAATGCTAAGTAATCCCTAAAAACGTATGCTGTATATCAGTAATTTCTGTTACGCTAACAGCGTGATGATATCGCGAATCTATAGCTTTGCTCGCTATCAAAAAGTGCTCAACGCGCCTAAAGAAGTTTTCACTTAAAAAAAAAAAAACTTGTCTGATCTCTTGACCACGACACTCTTGACTGATAATCTGTTTACCTAGAACGGAGGGCTACCGAATCAGTTTACGGCCGCCAAATTAAGTGCTTATATGAAATGATTTCACTTGAGGCATTTTTAAAGTTTGATTTAAGGAAATTCAAATAAAATATTAATTAAGTTTTTTTCAAGCAAAAACCTGAATAGACGAGTGTATAGTGATGCAATATACAGATACAAAAGTTCCTAGTTCAATCTACGCTGGGTGACCATGTTACATATACAAAAATTTTTAAAATGTACAAGAATTCTGTTCTAAAATGAAATGATATGTACTTGCAAAAATATACGTAATAATAATTTATTTAATATCCAATTTTTTCTCAGTTTTTTAGTTCCTGCATAAACCTGAATAAAAACCTTGAATAAAATAATTTACTTAATACTCCTATTGTTCTCCTTGCATAGACTTTGTACAAAACTTAGTTAAAGGATTACTCAAGGAAATTTAAGCTCTCCTCCCTACATAAATTCCTTGTACAAAGTTTTACTCAAGGATTATTTAGGTGAAATTTTTGTCTGGGCATTTTTTAAGCATCATCTATTTAGAATGTATGATTGAATTAGAAATTTCTGGCTCTTCTTTGCTGTTGTGCTGTGTTATTAATATTAATTTCTTTGCAACACAATTGAATTAAAAATAGTTTAAGTGTTGGTCGATCAATTGAATTTTATTTTGCTTTATATTTTTCTGGCAAACCACTTAATTAAATAAATGAATGGGCATGGGAAAGCAGTTGATGCGAATTTTTAATGCAATTAATAAAAAGAATCAGACGTTTTATTATTTGCTATTAAGCAGCTGATATTCAATCTATAATAAACCAAAAATACAACGATTGATTGAGTTAATTTGTCGGCAAATCATATAATTTGCACATTTGTCGATAAGCATTAATTCAGTTAAAATGAAATTTCCAATTGAAATGTTGCCAAATAATATTATTTCGGCTGTGTATACGATGACGTTTCCCATTTAAGAGCAAAACAATTCAGCGTTCTTATCTATTGGCAAAAAATTTAAAATACATTAAAATACATTTTTCAACAATTTTCAATTGTTTTAAAGGAATATTTTTAAAAATTCATCATTATTATATTTAAAGACTAAGACGCAGAGCTTTTTCAAGTAAATTGGAACAAACTAAAGAAAGAGTAAAAGAGGATTTAATAATTTATAATATGAGACACAAAAAGCAAAATAAAATGCGTCAATTTTAAAGATATTCTCAAATATACAAGAGATATTTTAAACAACTAAAGATCGAACAAACAAACGTAATTACATAGCACGGGTATGCATGTTTGACGCGTCGTTTCAATCAGCTGTTGGCTGGGTTGTCAATTAGGTGGCACTTGCAACAAAAAACTATTTAAGTATTTACTTACGCACATGAATGTGATTTTAACATAAACTGTCTTTTTAAATACCTGAAAATAAAAGAGAGAAAAATATGGCTTTAGTTAAATAGATAATAAATAATGCTTTAATTTAAAAAAACTATCGATTGTTGCTTCAACAGAATATACATCATTCAAGTCAAAATTAGTCATGACAACTTTTGTAAATAATTCAAAAATTTTTGCACAATTTATGATGATTCTTTATGAATGAATGTATAAAATACACATCAAAAAAGCCTGTGTGTAAATATATTTTCAGCAAAATATTTTATGTTTCATAACAGAAAATTAATCAAATAGAAATATTTTCAAAATTATAAAAAGATGTCAACGCAAAATCAAAAGCGTTTAAATATGATTTATGTATATAACGTAAAAAAAAAACATAAAAGAGAGAGAGAGAGAAAAAAAACCAATAAAATTCAAAGTAAACTGTTGAATGCCATTTTAATACGATATTTAATAAAAAATAAATTTACTTAAATTGTACAACAACTTTGAAGTTCAGCATATATCATAAATAAACTCAATCAGACATCAAAAAGAACCTGTTACTTTGCGAGCTACACAGTCTGTTCGGAATTTAGTTGATACACGGAAAAAATAGTCTCTACTTCACTGAAAATAACAGAAGCTAGCAAAAATGTTTCATTGAGTTAGCATATTCTTTCAACAATATGTTTTGATATCAAATTTTAACGAACAAATTGAATAATTTTTAAGGGAAAATCTGAACAACTTTATTGTTGTATTTTTTGTTATTTAGGATTTTTATTTCGATGAAGTTTTTTTTAGTGTCACTTATGTGTGTTTGCGTGTGTGAGCTAAAATTTGTAGCTGATGGCTCTGCAACCGATTCAACAATTGGTCCATTCGCCCCATGATTGCCAACATCCACCCACGCAATCAATTCTCGGTCGACAGTGAGTATTACGAGCTCCGCTGCTCATAAAATAATTTTCTACAAATGTCGGTTTTTTTTTTCGTTTTCATACTTTTCATTTTAGGTTTTATTGCGGTTTTTGAATGCTAAACCACGTGTAGCTTTTAATTCAATATTTTATGTTTTTGTTGTTTTTCCGTCCAAGATATTTTGTCGATTTTCTTTGCCATTCGAGTGAATCGTTTTTTAATTTTTATTTTGTCGATTAACGATTTAACGTCAGACATTTAGTCACGTTTTTGGTTTTTATTTTTGTCTGCTGTTTTATGGAAAAAGAAACAAATTTTTAAAAGTGAATGGATTGAATTCATATATTTCAATTGGTTGATTCAGTAGTTTGTATAAGTTGTTTTTAATTTGTAATTTTTTTTATTATTGATCTTATTTTGTTAAAAAGTTTTTTCGATATTTCGTTTAGAAACGAAATGTTCAATTAGATAAAAATGTTTTTAATGGCCCAGGAGGGGGGCCCAAGTTGATGTATGGAGGATGGCAAAAGTATGAATTGTAGGTACACCCAAATAACAATCTTACCTAATTATTTGAAATAATTCCAACTCAATTTGAAAAGGCCTTGTATAGAAGAAGGTTATTCCATCTTTATTTAAAAGAGCCTTGTAAAAGTATAAGTCTTGAAAATTAAATTTTTTGTATGATTCCTTATATAAAGCTTTAATCAAGTACCTATACATTTTTAGGAAGTATTCAAGAAGATTTTTAGTCAACTATTATATAGGACTTAATTCAAGGAAACATTTTGTGGAAGTATTTAAGAATTCGTTTTATAAGACATTGACAAAGTTTTACTCAAGAAAATTCAAAGAATATAGTAATTAAGTTTCAACATTACTCAAGCAAATTCCTGAATAGACGAGTTGATAGTATGTGCGGCTGCCGTTACAAAGATTCCAAGTTAAATCCACTCTGGGTGAATCATGGGAAATATACAAACATTTTTAAAATATACGAAATTCCTGTTCTAAAATTAAGTGAAATGTGCTTGCAAAAATATTTGTAATAATAATAAAAATCCGATTTTTTCTTTTTAAAGTTTTCGAGTTCCTGAATAAGCCTTTTAGGTTAGGTTAGGTAGAGGCGGCAGCCGGCGTAAATGAAATACATACACCAGCTCTTTTAGACCAAATAGGTCCATTGTGATACCGGCGCACACAGGCTTTTATTAATAATGGTACCAACTTGAGCTCCTGATGAACGCTTTTAGACGCCTGACATCAGTCGTTGACAGGTCGTCAAACTCATGAAAGAACAAAGAGCCTAAATATTTGTGCCTTCTTCTGGCTAGCGCAGGACAGGAGCACAGAAGATGGGAGATGGTTTCTTCCTCTTCCTCGTCCCTGCAGCTTCTACAGAAGTCATTTGAGATAACTCCTAACCTGTAGGCATGTCTGCCTATCAAGCAGTGCCCTGATCTCGATCTCGATCGCCAGAGATCTAATGTCGGCCAGATAAGCCTTGATGCTCTGCATGTCAAGAGCTCAGCCCACCTAGTGTTGGCTTTCGATATGACATTGTTACTGATTAGCAGCTTGAGAGTCGCTAACGGGATACCCGGTGGGTTCACCATGAATAGTGGCGCTTGTGTCCCATTTCTAGCGAGCTCATCTGCCTTTTCATTTGCCTTTTCATTTTATGCCTTTATGCCCAGGTACCCATATTAGGTTGATGCTGAAATAGTTCGACATTTCCCCTAATGAAGCACGGCATTCTTTGGCTACTTTAGAGTTTGTGGCTACTTGTTCCAACGATTTTATAGCAGCCTGACTATCAGAGAAGATATGAATTTCCCGTTTAGAGATAACGTTTTTTGAAAGCCATGATGCAATTTCCCCTATTAATCAGTTCTTGATGGAATGAAGCTGAAGCTGTTAAGTATGGATGAGTGACCCGTTGTCATACTTTTTCATACTCCCAGTTCTCTAAGTCTTGTCGCTGTCTGTATGGCAACCAGGCCCAGTGGTAAAAGATGAAGTATGGTTTCTAGGGCTGCAGTCGGTGTTGTTCTCAGAGCACCGCTGATGCATATAGATGCCATTCTCTGCACTTTTTGGAGTTGTTTCATATATGTGACCTCTTCTATGGACGGCCACCATATTACTACTCCATATAGAAGAATAGGTCTTATGACCCCAGTATGCAGCCAGTGAACGATAAGAGGAGAAAACCCCCATCTTGTTCCTATGGCTTTTTTACAAGTATAAAGTGCCACGGTGGCTTTTTTAGTGCGCTCTGCTATGTTTAACTTCCAGCTGAGCTTTCTATCTAGTATGACAGAGCAGACCTATTTAGTATGATTGGTGCCTTTAATAACAAGCCTTTAATAAAAACTTTATGTAAAACTTCATTCATGTTCTTATATAAAACACATATAAAACTTTATATAAGTTCTTGAATAAAGGAATTAATTTCATGTCTTTTCTCCTTATGTAGACCTTTTATATAACTTGTTTCAAGGATTATTGAAGGAAGTTAAAACTCTCCTCCCTATATAATTTTTTTACAAAAAGCTTTACTCAAGTGTTATTTAGGTGAAATTCTTAACAGGGCATGCATTGTACACAGTAGAGCGATCAAAATATTCAACGCTTCCCTGTTTTGGGAAAGAAGGTTTTTGCCTCTCTTAGGACATCAACAACGGTTAAATTTGTTGGGTTGATTATATTATACCACAGTTGCTGCCAAAGTTTATATTAAACCACAGATTACATTTTTTATGTTCGGTAAGTCATAAAATTGGGCGCGAGTTTTGGAAGTTTTTGCGATATTTTCGGCTGACATCGTTTGTATTTGGGCCGGGTATAATTTAGATAATACGAAAGATTGTGTGTTTCTTCAGTAAAACGTAGTTCAAGAGATGATATAATGGAGTAAAAGTATATTTTTATTAATGACCTCTTTCAGCATTTTAAAAGGCTTTCTGGTACGTGGTTGCTTCGATGACGTTGTTTTCCAATTATGCGCGGCGTTGATGTGATGATCTCCTCTAGTGTGATTTTCTTTGCAACAACTTAGCATCTTTTTTAATTATGTGGGGGACGCACGAATTAGAAATTTGTGATTCGAGAATGAGTGACAAGAAGAGCTATATCAGTTGGTTTATCTCTCCGGCTCACTTAGCTTAGTTCCGATTCATATTAAATAGCTGCACGAAACATTCTACTTGTGAGACTTCACTACTGTACAGTACTTGAGTGCATTGCATTTCCGTGTTGCTTATGATATGATGAGAAACAGAATATCAAAACATTAAGCGGCAATATAGTGAAGTAACAGTAAATCATAGCAAGCATAGCGAGTGCTCCAGCTCGATTCAGTGAAAAGAAACAGCCTGCTTAGGACTTTGGTTGCTTTGCATTTGTGTAAATATTTTCAATTTATAGGGTGGAAGCTCTTCCTACATATCCCACTTGGCGACGCTTGTGAAGGTTGACTTCTTAAAATAAAACTTTTAAGATATTTATTATCTAATAATAATCAAGTGAGATTAACTTACAGAACTTGCAAGAACGAGTTCGCCAATTGTTGGTCCCTCTAGGCGCCAAATCGGTCAAACAGTTTTTTGATTTTGCATAGGGACCACCCCCCTCCACCCGAAGGATGCCAGATAGGGGTTTAGTGTGTTCAGAAGAAGCATTTAAGGGTAAAAAGTAATAGAACCAGCTCATATAAGACCCCTCTAGGGGCCAATTCTGGAGAGATTTTTTTTTTTTTAGAACATTTGATGATTTGATGAAAAGAAGGTAATAAAACTCTCGAAGAAAGATTTACAGAAAAATTTGCATTTATTTAATGCATAATTTTTTCAAACGAAAATGGGAATTTTTCTTCTTCTAGTTTTGCTTTTGTGTGACTTTATTAAAGAAGTTTCAGAATTAGATATCAGTTTCATTTGCTACAAATTGCAAATTACAGCTTAATTGTAGAGAACAGCTCTATAGCCTAGAGCATAGAACGTCAGACCCTCGACATTGTCGATCGCGAGTTCGAACCTCATGCTGGTAGAATTTTTTCTGGCTGGCTTTTTTTCATTTTAATGGAAAAAAATAACCTCTTACTCGTCGATGCTGTACACGGTCGCAAAGTAATTGTTTTGCATGTGTATTCGCATGTTATTGAATTAAGAACAAACGCTCTGTCTTAGTTAGTTTTTTTTAGTAAATTACGCGGTTCCATAATAACTGAGCTGGTGCGTAGGAGAATCGACAGACAAAAACGCTAGAGGCCCAGGTTAAATTCCCGCGGTGGTAAGTTTCAAATTGAATATAAGTAATAATAATTGTATTCAACTTTTTGTTACTTAATACCCACAAATATGTCAAATTTACAGAAATACAATACCAATAGCTTGAATGAAAAATTTCGCTTTGATATAAGAAAACCAATTTCTTTGGAGCTAAAACAAGCATTGATTTAAGGATGTTTTTTTCTGAAAGTAAGGATAAACAAATCTCGAGGGAGATATTTAAGATGCGCTCTCTAGAGAGGCTTAACCCTTTCAGTCACAGTAGCATTTGGACTATTTTCCATTCCAAATCCATTAGAGAGCTATGGGCCCCATACCTTTTAAGAAGTGGTCAAAAATTGGATTTTCAGAATGCGTTTCAATTCGAACCAGCCACAACGCCCACATGCCCGATAATATATTTAAAAACAATTTTCATAAAATAGTATTTTTTATTAGTAAAGCGATTTTTCAGTTAAAAATTATGTAACTATTCTCAGAATTTTGTTTCAATTTAAAGTTCTATACCACTTAAGAAGAAACAATTTTTACTTAGGTGTCGTTTCCAGCATAAAGATCGGTAACGCTGATCATCTGCATCTTGGTTAAAACGGATACTGATGTATACATTGGACAGGCCTGCTGCGAAAGTTGACTCTCGTCAGCAATGACATGGTTTAGAAATGTCCTCTTTAACGTGCTCTGAATTCAGAAGTTGGCAGCATCTATTTTTCACAGGGTAGTCTATTGTGAGTTTTTTGTCGATCAGCTGCTCTGCGATTTTAGAAACAGCGCTGCTTGTAACCACGATAAACGGCCTTCTCTTGGTTTTGTAGCCTGTCTAAAAAATATGTAGATGCTTGTCGATTCGAGCTTGAATGATATTGTATTGTTGCAGCGACCACGGACATTTTAGATGCCTTCGTCTCTTCCGTCTACGAGTCATCTTCTAAACAGACACGTGAAGCTAAAGTGCTCTATCAGTCTTTCATATCTTTCATCGGGGGTGACCCAGAGCTTGTGTTGAAACATAGTTTCACCAATGACCAGCCAGTTTGTGTTTGTAGAAGTTTACAATCCTCTCAATGTTGTCGTTACGGTCTTCGACGCCATGCCTTGTTTGTTGCTCTACCCTACTTTGGTGTTTAGACTACCCATCACTATAAATATGTCTTCCCGGGTTACATCGTTCTAGATGGCCTAAATGTTCGGTGTAGGCGACTTGTTTGGTAGTTGTATAGGGCTGTGTTATTGTTATATATCTGAATCTTTTAAGAAATCTCGTTAAGATCAACCTGTTGGATTTATAGATCATAAAATCTTAAAAAAAATGTAAATAAAGCTTTTTTAATTTAATGTGTATTAATCAGTGTATTAATCAATTTGAAGTCAATGCGTATTAAGTCAATACATTATGCCAATATTTAACCACAAAATTTGTAAGTTGAGGTATGATATTTTTTTTTAATTTTTGTACAGTTTGAGTTCGTTACTTAGCATTGTTAAATTCCACATTAGAATTTTAAAATTAAAATCATTTCCCTAAGTTTTAAATAAATGTTTTTTTTTTCAAGAAATGGTTTCATTAATCAAGAAGAAATATTTTTAAACATTTTTTAATTTAGTATTTTTAAACATTTATACTAAAAGAATTTATTTTCTTAAGCTACAAATTAATTTAAAAAAGCAATTTTCTGCTACTCTTAAAACCAAGAATATTCATCATACACAAACCAAGAATATTCATCATACACGTTTATTTTCTTATTATCTTATTTCTATTAGCAAACAAAACAAAAAAAAAAAAGATGAGAATTAAAAATAAGCTTATCAGTGGAATTGTTTTTAAATATTTAATGAAAAACTTATTCATTAGAACGGACAGCGCAGTAGTCCCCACAAAAAACAACAACAACAGAAACTACAACAACATACTTTATGGTCGCTAAAAATTTCTAAAATTTCAAATAAAATGAAAATTGTCAAATAAAACAGAACAAAAGAACGTATGAGATGAATTTATGAGATGTTGCTGTTTATTCTTGTATTCTTTTGTATTTTATTTTATGAATTTGTTATATCTAGTCGTTCACAGAAGATTGAAAGAAGAACTATTAATACAAGCAAACGTTTGCCAAAAAGCCACATCAAGAGTAACAACAACAACAATTGTTTTAATGCCAACAAATTTCCTTTAGTTCTTCTACATTAATTATATTTTGAACATATTTATTTGCGGCTGCTCTTAGAAAACAAAACAAAAAAAAAAAACACCGCATTTATCGAATTGCATATCTGACGGATTGCCTGATCTTTGGTCGTCGCACTTGTTGCACGCATAAGTCGAATAAGAAAAAAAACATTGTGACTTAATGTGAACTCAACATGTTGCCACTGCATAGTTTAGATGCTTTTGGCAGCCAGTGGCTGTGGCCAGTGCCTAACGAACGGGTAACGTAGATATCTGTGCATTCAACAGATACCATAAAATCAGATCTTCGTTCGATGACGCGACATGCGGATTAAATACTATAGTAAATAGATACTTTTTGCTAAGCCAATTTTTTTAGATGGGAGGGAATGATGATGATGATGTCTATTATGAGCACGGGCCAAAATGCAATTCTTTATTTTAGCTGTCTGGGGCGTCTGTCTGTACTATACCCGTCCATGGTTCCATTCGTTTGTTTGCACATATTTCTAGCTGTCTGCGCAGACATAATATGTGACACTTTTGTGATGTAGTTGCTTTTGTTGTTGTTGCTACATTCGCTATTAATATAATTATTGCATTTTCAGCGCGCAAAAATTTGTTGCTACAAGAAACAACAAGCTTGTTTATAATTAAAATAGGCGCAGTTAGATAATAAAATAAGCGTGTATTCGTGTTTCTGTATGCAAAAACGCATAAACAATGAGCTTTATTTGAGGAGGAGGAGGAGGAGGAGGAGGGGTGGTTGCGTTATGCAAAATTAACCAATTTAAATTTTTTATCTTGTCTCAATTTTATAGCTTTATAATAGAGCTTTGAAATACCGTATGTGTGCTATCATGTGCTGCATTACACACAAAATCTCTAATGGTTTGGTTTTTACGATTAAAATTAGCGCCGCAGATTAATTTTTTTCGATAATTTGCAAGTTGTGCTGTAATTTTCAAAATTTCATTTATATTATACTTCAAAAGGAGAATGAACTGACCTTCATGCATGTTCTTAGAGCTAAACAGATGATTCCCTCTGGGACTATTGAGAGAGGCCTGATATTTTTTGAGAGTTCCTATCAGAACACAAGACGAAAATAATATTACAATAATATAAATTGAAACTGCACAAAGCTAATCTATATATGTATAAAAGTCTAAAGGTGTTCGTATGTTACTCCATCACTTCTGAACCGGTTCAATACACTATAGGAAAACCTTCATTTTTTGCGGCAAAAAATCAATTTTTAAAGATTCACATTTCCCAACCTTTTTAATGGTGTTCGTATACCAACATATTGGAGGAAAGAATGCATAAACAATTTTGGTAGCTGGCAATGCTGTTTGTGGATAAACACCTGTTTATGTTTACAAATTTTTTAAAGTAATTATTGCAGTCTTAAAGCATACAAATAACAAAAAACTTTTTAAGTGATTTTACAAAATTTACTTGCTTTTTAAATTTTTTTGTAAGATATGAATTCGATCATTCGAGATTTTTACTTTGAGTTGAAATTAACATGTTTCAATAAATGGGGTGGTGGGGGAAGGGGTGGCGTAAGGGGTATATTAACTTTCTCATTCCGCTTGTAACGCGAATAAGGAGGCGTGGCAGGTATAGAAAAGTATAAATATTTTTGATCAGCATCACCACCTGAGTCGATTTCCGTACGTCCTTCTGTTTGTGAGTCTGTAGACACGATTACAGCCGTAATTTTAAAGCTATCGCGATGAAATTCTAAATATAAGCTGCTTTCTTAAAAACGCAGATCAAGTTCGAGAATGAGCCGAAATGGATAAAAACCACGGCCACCTCCTATAAAAAGTGACTTTATTTAACCCGTAAAATCTCTTAAAAATCCACAAAAACTTAAGAAATACCTTGAAATCTGAGTTTTGATCTTCAATATATATCCTGACTATGAAATTTGGGACTATGAAAAATCGGATGAAAACCACGCTTGCCTCCCATATATAGTGGCTTTATATTAATCGTAAAATCTTTTAAAAATCTGCTCAAATTTAAGAAAGGTCTTGAAATTTTCCATATAGGTTTTGATATTTAATGTAGACAATCTCTATGGTATTTGGCAAAATCGGTTAACCACGCCTACTTCCCATACAAGTTGGCTTTTTTAAAAACGTAAAATCACTTAAGAATCTGCAAAAATTAAAAAGTATCTTGAAATTTTGCACATAAACTTTGATATTTAACACAAACCATCTCTATGATATTTGGGCAAAATCGGATGAAAGCCACGCCTACTCCCCATTCAAAGTGGTTATATTTTAAATGTAAAATCTTTTAAAATTCCACAAAAATTAAAGAAATGTCTTGAAATTTTGCACATAAGCTTTGATATATAATATGAACCATCTCTATGATATTTAGAAAAATCCGATGAAAATCGCGCCTTCCTCCCATACAAAGTGACGTCATCAAAATAAAAAAACTTTCGTAAATATATAAAACTGAAGATATCTTGTCTGTAAGTACCCAATTTCCACCCATATCGTTTTTCCATCCAACCTATACATATATTCTTCGGTATAATGTGAAGACTTTTAACTAGAAAAGTGGGTGTGACATTTTAAATCGAACTTCTGTTACACCGTGTGTCTGACTTCAACTATATTTTGCACACATAATTCCTTGGGAATTTGAGCATTCTAAGGTTTATAAAATTCGGCAGTACCATTTGCACCGTTTGCCTGATTTCAACTAAATTTCGTTGAAATCATATATTCATCATACATATATTCTTTAGTATAATAAGAAGTTTTAAGCTTACAAAAGTGGTTGGGATTGAACAAGGGGCGTGTGAATTTAATTTTAATCAAACTTCCTCTATACCATTTGTCCGATTTTAAACAAATTTTGCAAATATATTCTTCACCATAAGGAGCAGTCCGTAGTTTATAAAAGTGGCCGGAAATAGACAAGGGGCGCGAAACTTTAATTTTAATGGAACTCCTTCACCGTTTTTTTTTTGTTTTTTAACTAAACCAACGCTCAGGGGATGCCCCCTTTAAATGCGAAAGCATTGCGTTAATTCGGAAGACGGGTGATAGTTAGTTGGAGGGTAGAAAGATGGAGTAGTGACGGTGAAGATTTGCTTTAAACTGACACAGATCAAAACTGCCGGGGAACACGCTCACAGCGAGATTATTCCACAATCTTACCGTGCGACTAAAAAACGAATTATATCGGTAGTGCGTGGTTCTATTGGGCACCGATGCAATGGTAAAGAGATGGGCTTGGAAAGCTGCCCGAGTAGACCTAGGAAATACACGAACTGGTGACCTATCTTGAACATTTCCCATGGTAGAACCTATACAAAAGACTTAGGCAACCAACATTACGCTGATGCCCAAGAGAACTCAGGGGAGATAAAATGTTTTCATATCCTATCATATATATCGCACGCCTTTGAATTCGGTCCAGAAGCTCCAAATAAGATCTCGAAGCTCTTGCCCAAATGTGCGAATTGTACTCCATTTTAGGCCTTATATAAGAGGTATAGATCATTTGAAGATCAGATGGCGTGCAGTATCGCTTGCACCGTTTTAAAAAAACCTAGGCACTTGGCCGCTTCTTTCGACACATGGAAAATGTGATCATTCCAACGAAGGTCTGATTGTATCGACATGCCCAGAACGTCAAGAGCATCTGACTCCAAAAGATCCACACCATTCATATTCAAGGGAGCTAAGGGACAGTTCATCCGCTTGTGGGTTAACAGGCAACACTGGGTCTTGTTTGCATTAAACTCTACTCTATTAGCAAGACCCCACTCGGAGATTTTTTCAAGTCATTAAGAAGTGTGTCATTCATATTTTGCCTCTTACTCTCAATCTCCAAAGAACTCGGGCGTTTTTGAAAAAATATGAATGACAAATGCTGCTGTCGTCCGCAAACGATTGAATTGGGTTAACGACAGAAGGTCGTTGATAAAAACCAGAAACAAAGTTGGCGATAGAACTGAACCCTGCGGTGATTTTGACTTTAACCAAATTTTGCAAATATATGCTTTAGAATAATGAGCAGCGATTACTTTACAAAATTGGACGGAATTAGACAGGGGCGTGCCACTTTAATTTAAATCGAACTCCTTCTATTGACTTTGTCCAACTACTTCCAAATTTTCCACAAATATTCTTTAGATAATGAGTAGTCTCAGTAGACTACAAAATTGGGCTGAATTAAACGGGGAGCGTGGCACTTTGATTTTAAGCGAAATTATTTTACGCAGCTGGAATGAATTTGAATCAAATTTTGCACATATCTTCTTTAGCATAATGAGTAGTCTACAAATTACTCTATGTGGCAGCTAAGCGTAAAATTAAATTAAGGCCGGCAATACATTTAGAGAGTAAAAAAGACTGATATTGAGGTGATGGTTTTATTAGAAGAAATTTGTTTAGGGTTTTAAAATTTTCAAATTTGGTAAAATATACATTTATGTTTAAATAAAAATTTTTTTTTTTGTTTTTCAAAAACTGAGCTGGCGCTGGATTGCTACATGGCGCTACAAGGCGCTACAAGGATTGCTGTTAAATACATCTTTTCGCCCTGCGGACACTCTACTGGCTCCTAGGTTGGCCCAATAAAAATTTTTTAAATCTTAAAACGTAATGAAAATATCTTTTATCTGAATTAGACAGAATTAAAAAAAAATTGCATTTTTAACTTATTTTTGGTTTTAAGTTTGAATAAAACGATTTTAAAAATCAGTTTCTTTCAGATTAGTTAAAAAGATATTAAAAAATGTCCTTCCTAATATTGTAAGGATAGCTCAGGTCGAGTAGTTTTTGAGATAGGTATTGAGGTATAGATATTGACGAAACAAATAATACGAAGACGTTAGTGTTCAAAACTTAATTAAATCATTATACATATATACAAGATAATTGTTGTTATTATTCTTTGGGATGTTTCTCTCCTGTAATATACCTTTTCAAAATAGCAGCTGTAGTAACTTCATTTTTATATTATATCGAACTCACGCGAGGGTCTTTTTTCAAGCTTTTACTTTCTTAATATTCAAGATATCTTTATAAAACTTTTTTACAAACATGGTATTTTTCAGATGTTTTTAAGTCACTTAAAATGAAAGGAAAAATTTCGATTCTAGGATGCCTCTAAATATATTGCCGGCATATTATACATAAACATTTTATAGACAGTTAAAGACTTTGAATGTATCACAATACGGTCGCGGGGGGGGTGGGGGGTGTATATTTTAGCTTCTGTACCCTGCCGTAGCTCCATTATTTACTAGTTTAGTCACTCTACGGAACATTGCAGTACACCTAGAGTACAATAAAGCAGAACTTTCAAATATCTAAAACAATTGAATGGCAAAGCTAACTTCAGTTGAAACAAGTACCACCTCATAAAAATACAACTTCGTGATAGCAGACATCTGATACATTGCAGCTCATATTATTTTCATTATAAATCAAAAATTATGAATGCGCTAACTTTATGCGCATGATTCAATTCTGGTTTCTCTTAATCTTTGCGGCTACTTATTCTTGCCATAAATAATCAACACACTCAAATAAAACAAAAAAAAAAAAAGAAAAAACTCCTTCAAGTTCAAAGAAAGCATGCATTACTTTTACATTTCAAGAAACTTTCAAGCAACAGTAATATATTGCTCATGCATCTTCAGCTTATCGTCGATTTTAACGAGCGTGTTTTACATTCAGCAATCTATCTACATTGCCTGCTTATCTCGTTAGCACAGTTGTAAAAATACTTCAACATATCTTTCGCAGATACACATTCTAATCCTTTCCTTATTAATTCAATGATTTTTTATTACTTTTGGTTCATTAGATGGCAATGCAATACGTTTAAGTCGCTTTGTTTTTGCTCGCTTTTGACATTCATAACGTCAAAGAATTCCTAAGTATTTTCCCGATACACGCTATTTCCGCAGTCTTCGCTAAGCTGAGCTACTTACTTGGTCAGCCGTAGATGGTTTGTTTTATGTTATTTTTTACAGTTACAAAGAAATTGTGTTCTGTCTTGACAGACGCACTTATTCAAGTCTATCAGAGCCAATGATGCACGGACTAACAAGCAGACATCCCGCTATTAACGCGTAACTTATCTGATTTGGAGCAACCGCTTTAAGTTTAGCTTCTTTTAAGTAGCTGCCTTGCATTGAGAGTTTTTACATTGTGTATTGGTATTCTTTTCAATTTAATTAAACCGTTAAAATATTCTAGTCCTTCATGTTTCTCCCCAGCTCTTTGCAAGAGTCAATGGGACATAAAAGAAGGAACGCTTGCGAAAACGAGTATGCGTGAATTGGGTAAATATGGTTGCTTTCTTTTACAAACTATGGTTTGTTTGTTCTTCTATTTTTTTGGTTTAGTATGCATTTGTTCTAGATGTTTAGTAATCGAGCTGGAACTGGATTTAATGTGAGCGTCTTTTCTTTTTGGATCTATTGAATTTTAACTGCTTTTAAGATAAGAAACCAGCGAAACCGCTTTCAATTAGCGTGTATTTAGCTCATTAGCCTAAATAATGCAACCAAAATATGATTTTAAAGTATATTTATAGAATTTGTTTTTCCGAAGAATACATAAATTTTTAATAAAGCTGATATAAGAAAAAAAAACACAGGTGCGTCGTTGGACTCACGAGAGAAGCGAAGCTTTTTCGCATTTACATAGATTTGATAGCTTAATAATTTTTTCTTTTTAATAAATTAACTTTTAAACACAAAAATTTAAAATAACAATATAAATTACATATATACAGAAAACATATTTACTGCTCTTTTTTTAATGTTGAATGTCAAATTTCCACGCCAATTACATATACGGGCATATAATGCCAGCGACTCTCCATTTTAACTCTCCACACATGGTTGTCAACTTGGCTGCACTGAAAAAATTTTTTCCTTCAACAGCGTACTACCTAGCGAAAAAATATGTCGAAAATTTTCAGATTTCACTCCAAGCAAATCACAGAACGATGATAAAAATATATATTAAATATATATAAAATATATATTAAAGAACGCACACGAAACAAAATTTAACCAACATTTTAGATACCTTGCCGATGTCATGCATGCGTTTGTTAATTCAATATATATTGATATCATCTAATTTTTTGACACTTAAAAACGCATTGTCAACGCACTTGCTGGTATTACTAATTTTCTTCGTGCCAACAACACCACAAACGCATTCACAATACAAACACACCGATGCTGGAGACACCTTGTGGCAAATTAAAGCAAATTTTTGTGAGTTGTAGCATAGCAAATACACAATCCTCTATCTATTGATAGATGGTGACGATCTACTGCAGCATAGCTTCTGTTATAAGTAGCATTGAATTAACAACTGTTTCTCACAGGTCTTTGTGGCCTGGTGGATAGTGTATTGAACTATCATTTAAGATGACATGGGTTCGATCCCTACGGGAACCAAAACAGATTTTTATTATTTAATATTAAAGTATTAAATTTTCTTGTTGTAATTAGCGCTAGCAACAGAGAAACATCAAATTTCCGCGAAAAAATCTGTCGAAAATTTTTCAGATTTCACTCAAACCAAATCACAGAACGAGGATAAAAATATATATTAAATATCCCTATAGAAGCTAACTAACTTGTTTTTAAAAACAACTAATGAAAAAACTAGTTTAAAATAAACCAGTATATGAACTACTTTGAATTATATTAAGGCGGCATCCACTTCAATTCTAAATAGTTTTTATTGCATTATATATGAAATAATTGAAATACTACCTACTTAAAAACAAGTGATTGATAAACTACTTTGAATTATATTAAGGCGGCAACTACTCTGATTTTGACATGTTTTAATGGCAAATTTTTATTAGATTACAAGCTTATATATATTTAACCATGTTATTTCATCAAATATTATTAACTTTAGGCCATCAGTAATAGTTTTCAATTGGTTATTTTAAAGTAATTAAAAAAAGAATTTAAATATAACTAACTTAACAAGTAGTTGAAAATATATGCAGACGAAAGTCAATTGACTTATTTAGCGGACATCACCATACAAAATATGTTAGTTCGTTCTATGGAAAAAAGTCAGAAATTCAACTAGTTGTGGTTGACAAAAAACTACTTTATCAACTACTTTTAAGTTAGTTGATTTTCCTACAGGGATATATTAAAGAACGCACACGAAACAAAATTTAACAAACATTTTAGATACCTTGCCGATGTCATGCATGCGATTGTTAATGCCATATATATTGATATCATCTATTTTTTTTTCACTTAAAAACGCACTTGTGGGCATTGCTAATTTTCTTTGTGCCAACAACACCACAAACGCATTCACTCTACAAACGCACCGATGCTGGAGACACCGTGTGGCAAATTATAGCAAATTTTTGTCAGTTGTAGCATAGCAAATACACAATTCTCTGTCTATTGATAGATGGTGACGATCAACTGCAGCATAGCTTCTGTTATAATTAATATTGAATTAACAACTGGTTCTATCAAGTCTTTGTGGCCTGGTGGATAGTGTGTTGTACTCTCGTTTAAGAGAACGCGGGTTCGATCCCAACGGGCGGGCTAAAAAATATTTTTAGTATTTAATATTAAAGTATACAATTTTATTGTTGTAATAAGCGCTAGCAACAAAGAAAAAATCTGTCGAAAATTTTTCAGATTTTACTCCAAGCAAATCACAGAATGAGGAGTAAAAAGCTTCGCTTCAAAAATAGTAGAATTTTAATATATCGGGGAATGAGTAAAACAATAAAGTTTTTCGAAGGAAACAAAAAGAAAAAGTTTTATTTTCGTAAATGATTATTATTTTTCATATTAAAATAATGAATTTAATAATTTTTTAAATTGCTACAAGTAAACATTAAAAATTTTCTAAATCTTTTTGAATTTCATTATGTTTAATTTATAGCGTTCATATGAGTTCATAAATAACGTAATATTAAACAGAAGTAATTTTCTCTTAACTTATTAAGTTCTTCTCTTTGATTTTCAACCATAGAATGGGGTCAAAAGAATAACAATAAAAAGAATAAAAAGTATTGCTAAGGCAAGAACTGTCATATACAAAGCTGATGACTTCAAAAGAGCTGAAAAGAGCCACTATGAAGAAAATGTTGGAAGAACATCGATATTTTACTTACTAGTAAAGGGCTGCCAGATATGTTTATTGCAAAACCGGGACACTTTGGTGAAACAACTGTCGACAAAGAAAAAACTTTAAAATAAAGTTACAAAAATCATACTTTCACATATTTTTTTTTTAATGTACATTTAATTCTCAACATAAAAGGCTATATTTCATTTCTTGAATATAAACTGCTTTCCTTTAATTGGTCTAAAATAATATTTGTTTGGTTTCAAAAAAATTTATTTTTAATCCCGTCTTTTAAACCATATTTAGTGTCATTTATTAGTTTTTACAATTCCATAATTGTATTGTGTATTTTTAATTTTTTTTAATTTGGTTTTCAATCATGAAAGATTGGCAGTGAATAAATGGCACATAAACTTTAGCTTAAGGAATGTGTTGTTCCTCAGCAAAAGAAATTTGCAAGTGGCTTCCACATTTGCAAGATTCTTTCTATAGCGGGTAATAATGAGAGCCACCGGCTTCTTCTATAAGAAAGAATTCATTTGTAAGTTGGGTCCGCATTGTCGCAAAATTCTTTAAGCCGCTCCGTTCTTACAGTAAATATAGAAAAATATTTATGTATTTATTTTTATATTTATTTATATATTTTAATCACCACAGATTCCACATCGATTGACATCATATCCACAGAAGTCGAAACTGTGTTGTGAAGTGTATGAGCAGGGCAACCAATTCCCTCGATGTTTTTTCCTGAAGCCTCTTGTAATTTATAAAAAATATTATTAATTCCCTGCCTTCTCCTTCCACCAAAGTTAGTATTGGTATTTTCAGCACCAAAAGCTACAAGATTATTTAAAGGTATTAGTTTAGTTAGTTTAGTAGTACAATCTACTGAGCTAAACGATTGATGGTAAACAATAATTTTATATGCAGTTGTTAACTCAGCGGCAGAGATCAGTTGACATTGACACAAAGCATCGATTTATCTTTGGCACTTGCGATGTGGTCAACAATGTCTAACCGTCTACCGTGCTTAATGGAAATATAACAACCGCACACCGTGCACAAAGAATCGTGATCACTTCTACCTCGTTTTATAAAGAACCACTCTGCTGTATATGTGGGAAGGAGTTTACACTTCCTCTTTGGCATTTTCTAAGGTAATAAAAAACAATATAAGCATATAAACAACAAACTTTGACTCGAAAACTTACATGAAAAGTTAAAGCAGGCGAAGAAAACAAGCACAAAATAAATTTAATGAAAAATAGCTGTCGCTAGTAAGAGATTGGATTCTGCAGGTGATGTAACAATTATCGATTATTGCTAGGGAGGAGCTCAACTTACTGAAAATGAAAGATGATCTAAAAATATATTTCTGCAAATTTGCTTCTAATTAAATCTTTAAATTGGACCCTTTTAAAATAAATCCGGGACATATTGACCATATTGGACCGGGACACCGGGACAAGCAATCAAAAACAGGGACATGTCCCGGAAAACCGGGACGTATGGCAGCCCTAAACTAGTATAAAAGCCCGTCCTATGACGGATTGGAAGCATTAATGCTAAACTGTAATTATTTTTTGCCATTATTACAGTGCTTTTACTACTGTTCTGAAAAATATTCAGCCTGAAAGTATGCACATACATAAAAGGCAAGCATGTCAATGATAAGTATAAAAAAAAAATCTGTGCATACTTTCAGGCTGATCGCAAAAAATAATTACAGTTTGAGCGATATTGGCCGATAAATTTTAAGAGCCGATGTTGAATGTGAACCACACCTAAACGTCAAACTTTTATGTGCATTTCATTTGACATTTCTCAATTTCAGACTAACTCAATTTGAACCATGGAAAAATACACAGTCGAGCAACGCGTTAAAGTTATTCAGGCTTATTATGAAAATGGGCGTTCAAATCAAAATGCGTATCGTGCACTTCGTGATTTTTTCGGTCAATTTAATCGTCCACATGTGCGTACAATCGGAAAAATCGTGCAAAAATTTGAGGAAACTGGGTCTGTAAGAGATATGAAAACACCAGTGCATGCTCGTACAGCTCGTACTGCAGAAAATATTGCTGCTGTTCGCGATAGTGGCTGAAGAGCCGTCTACCTCAACTCGTCGTCGTGCCCAACAATTGCACCTCTCACGCCCGTCGTTGATGGCCCGAATTGGAAAATATGAATGTGAACGATATGTGGTTTCAACAGGACGGTGCCACTTACCATACAGCTAAAGAAACAATGGCTCTTTTGCGCGACAAATTCAATGGCCGTGTTATCTCCCGTGGTGGTGATGTCAATTGGCCGCCAAGATCATGTGATTTGACACCGTTGGACTTCTTTCTTTGGGGCTATTTGAAAGAAAAGGTATACGTCGATAAGCCAGCAACAATTCAAGAGCTAAAGGATGAGATAATTCGGCACATTAACGGCATAGAACCTCACTTATGCCTCAGCGTCATCGAAAATTTGGACCATCGGATGGAGATGTGCCGCCAAGGTCGCGGCGGTTATTTGGCCGATATTTTGTTCCATACATAATTAAACTATACCAATATTATCATAATAAAAAAAATGACAATAATTTCTTAAATAATTTGTGTTTTATTCAAAATCAACATCGGCCCTTAAAATTTAACCACCATTTAGTATAGAATAACAAACTTTGACTTTAAGTTGAATATGTGATAAAACAATTTATAAATAAAGCTCAGTATCATTTAATGGCCTAATTTGCCAAACATAGATCTACGCAACATAGCCGTTCTTAAAAAAAAAAAAAAACGAAAACACCATCTCAGCCCTTGAAAGGACTTTGACCGAGTTTCTTATGATCAATTGGGTTGTGTGATGTGAAAAATTTGCATACAAATGATCGAGAACTGGACCTACATGCTTTACGCCGACTCCGAACGGCTTATGTTCTCAAGAAGTTTTTCATGGCAGTAGTTTTTACTCTCTGAGCATTGCCATTGTCTGTAGATAGGTGACGGCCGAACAGAAAAATTAATTCAATTGAAAAATTTTCAGCCGCGTCTTTTGTCACATAAAAATCTACCGAACGCGTTTTTGGTGTATCTAATAAGCCAAAACGTAACTCGACGTAGAAGTGTGTTGAATTTTGATTTCTGTGTTACGTCGACTGACATTTCAATATACAATGATGCAACCTTTTTGTAAGGTTGTTAGCATCACACTTTGATTTTTGAGTAATATTTCTTTGTTTGCGTTAATTTATTGAAGCGAAACCAAGAATTTTAATCAAAATCGACTTTTTATTACTAAATAAAATATATTTCAGAATGGTAGACGATGAAAAACTAAATGATCTATTGATTTATTTGACATTTGCTGTGGTTGCTACGTTGGTTGCAAAATCAACAAAAACTCATAGTACGTTGCGTCATTTTAACCTATGTTACATGTTTCAAGTTTGCATAATTAGACCATAAGAACGAAAACAAAATTCGTATAAAAAGTACTTTAGACAGCGGGTAGGTGGAGCTGCGATCGGGTTCCAGGCATTTTGTTTTAATAGTTTATCTTCGAAACAGTTTATCCGATTTGCTTGAAAATTGGTATATAGAGGTTTTCGTGATATTCCTTCAAGAAACAATATTTTTGACAATATTTTTTATATTACAATATTTATATGACAATATTTTTTATAATCGAATTGAAACGATGTCATTAGAATTCAAACACTACAGCTCTCATAAGCAGTCCACACATTACTCTTAAGACACCTTACCAACAATCTAAGCAGAATATATGCCAAGTTCATGCTTGTTTTTGTGTGGGAAAAAACATTCATACCAATTAACTTTGATTAGTAAGTTCGTGTTTTTATTTTATTGCATGCTCATTAAAGTAGGTTTCCGGCAACACATAAACAAATTTTTAAATAATTCATAAAATAAGTGCATTTTGTTGAACAGGCCCGTAGCCAGGTGCGGTTTCGAGGTTCAAACTATAGGGTCTAAGAAGTAAAAGAAAAAAACAGGTGAGTCGGTGGACATAGGAGAGAAGCGAAGCTTTTTCGCAGTTACATAGATTTGATAGTTTAATAGTTTTTTTTTTTAATAAATTAACTTAGCATTCAAAAATTTAAGAAAACATACAGTATATTAACGCACGTTAATATACACACCAGTAAATTTTATTAAATTTCGTTATTCCGACTCTGATTTGTGAACTACTGATTTGTAGTTTCTATTTTGCTTGCGTCCATCACATGAAAATTTAATATCAAATATTTAAATTGGCCGGCCGCACAGTGGGATTTTGGCGGAAAAAATCAATTTTCCTACCACTCTATTTTTATAGTGTGGTCATGCAGGCTTAAAGAAAAATGTTTAACTGTGAAGAATGCATTAATGCTTTCCTTAATTTTTTTTTATATTTTATTAAAAAAAAAATTAATCAAAGTCATAGGCGGATATAAACAAAAAATTTATTTAAATTCTCATGCAACTTAGCAGTGTATTTGAGTTTTCATTATATTAATGGAAAAATTTTGTAGATTACATGAATATTTTAAAAGAATAAATAATAAATTCAAATAATCAAAATTGGTAATTAAAACTTTTTTCTTTTTTCTATGGAAAATATAAATAAAGCTCGGTCTTCCTCGAACGTCTCATTATGATATTATGAAATCTGGAAATTTCCTCTTTAAATATATTTTAAAAAAGGTTGGTACATGCTTGCGGCCGCCGAACAAGGTTTTTAAAAATTCGAACATAATTCGGTCACAATAATTTCAATAAAAATTAGCAATATTATATGCAAATAAAAAAAAATGGTGCATACTTTTAGGGGTTAGTTTTATTTTTTATTACTGTTATTAAAACAAAAGTAACAGCAATTAGAAATAAACTTTTTTTAGTAGAATCTTAAAATAATATAATATGTTTTTAAGCAATTTGATGTTTGCATTCATTCTGATAAAGTTAGATTAAAATTTTGGGAACTTCAGGACATAGTGGGCGGTGGGCGCGCAATTTTTTTGAAATGTACACATATATGTCAGATCCTTGAGTGAGTTGTTTTAATAAAACTTCAATACGAAAGAAACTAGGTAGGTGTGGTTTAAGGCGGATTTGTACAATTTCTCGAAAGTGGTCTTATATATCTATTTCAACTTTACCAAAATTTTATTGGTATACGACTACTCCTTCTTAGTGTTATGCAAATATCGTATAAAAAGTATGGGAGGTGGGCGTGGCGAAATAATTTTTTTTGAATCCACACTTTTTTTTCAGAATATTGAGGGAGTTGTTTTGATATAACTCCAATACGAAAAAAATTTAGCGTTTTAAAATTTTGTGTTATTCGGCCGTCACCTATCTGCAGGCAATGGCAAACCTAAGAGAGTAAAAACTGCCATGAAAAGCTTCTTGAGAACATAAGGTGTTCGGAGTCGGCATAAAATATGTAGGTCCAGTTCTCGATCATTTGTGTGCAAACATTTGGCATCACACACAACACAATTGATCATAAGAAGCTCGGTCAAAGTCCTTTCAAGGGCTGAAATGGCAATTTTCGTTTTGTTAAACCGAATTTCTACACTGCTTTTTCTTAAAAATATCCACTGAGTAACTTTTTAGTATGACCCCTTTAATCCACATTAAAGAAAATTTTTAAAGGTATTGGATTTGTCGTGAAAAATGTTCCATACAGATTCGATGGGTTTATTTTACTAAAGTATTTCAGAACTACCCTGCACGGGCAGGATATGAGCACTGATAGGAATCCGGATCTTTGAGTTCAACAAGCAATTTTACATTAAACTATGTTATAAAAAACTTTTTATATCGCCTTTATGTTCTTATTAAAAATTTAAACACACAACATTGAAAAATTAGTTCATAACACTCATTTTAAATAGAGGCGCCCTTCCGGTTTTCGAAATTTTTGAATTTTTTTTTTTACTCACACATAATTATGACATCCAGGATTCCATATTCTGCCCGTGGAGGGAGGTTCTGAAATATATTAAAAGTATGGAGCACTGTACCCATCTGGTAGAGATGTTTTACATTTTATATGAATGCCTTTTTTTGATAATAAAAAACCCCTCGAAAAAAAGATCCCGCTACGGACCGGTTGTCGAACATTATAGACGAAAACAAATTAATGATTAAAGACGACGTAAAACAATGGCATGTTTTCATAAATTTCAAAATTTCACATATCTCACGAGATATTTTTTTTTTTTTTGGAAACTAAACGATTTTTTATTGCTACTTTGAATTTCATTTCTGTTTCATTTTAATGTGAAAACATTGGATTTAGTTCACGCTTAGCACATAAAAACTGGACTATTTGTCAGAGGCGGGAAAAAATAGATAGAAAGATAAACGGAATTTTATACTAATAAATAATTTGTTGGAAATTTCTTTTGTGTTTGTTGCTGAGATAATAAATTTTCGTTGATGTCTTCATTTATAACAAAATTTATGGATTTTTATATACGATTATATATACTTATATATATATATATATATAGATTATGCGCCAAGTTGTATTCTAATGCTTTATGAATTAAAACATTAAGTTAATGACTTTTTAAGAGATGTGAACATTTTATTATTTATAATAATTGGAAGTAGCAAAAGAACAGCACAGAACTTAAGCTCAGTGACAGCTGTCAAGTGTCAATGTGGAAGTCTTTAGCGTAATAGTCATGAAAAGTTTCTGCTGAAAACAAAGATAATTGGAACAGATCTTAAAATTAACATTTCTTTTGACATGTTTGACTACTTTTTTGATAAAATTAATGATTTGAATTTAATGTTGCATATAATTCGGCAACACAAAGTAGTTTATTGGCTTAAGCTAAATTATATATATATTAAATACTTAAGCCACACATTTGACAATTAATGTGTACAATAAAAAAGTAAAAATAAAAACGCACATAAAGTAGTGAAGCAAGGACAAATAGCTTGGATACTTGGCGGTCTGTCAAAAAATTACAGCGAATAAGATTGCGATAAATATGCTTAGTAAAAATCTTACAAATAGCACTACGAAGATGTGTTTATAAGCTATAAAGTCAGAAAACATGTCTGGGTAATGCACAGATTCAGATACTGAAGGCCAGACAGACGTAAAAGATACACAGATATTAGTACAATAACAAAGACAATAAACAATAAAATGCGCTTTATATACAATACTGTGTAAATGCGTTGTAAAATCGCGCAAATTTTATGACTTCAATATACATTGCATAAAATCACCCACTTGTAGACATATACACACTCACACACTTATATATCACCGAGTTATGGCGATATATAGCATATTTATGAGCAACATTTCGCTGCTAAATGGAAATGAATTGCATGCAATAAAAATCGAAGAAAATAAATAAAAATTCATAATAATTTCATGAAAACTCAACAGAGATGAATAAATAAATCACCAACTCAGCCATGCCACAACTGCAAGAATTGAGTGAAATGAGTCGGCAATAAAAACGGAGATGGATTGTCAAAGCATTGCATGCCACGCAACGCATGTCATGCATCTCTGTAGCTGTGTGTATCTATGCGGCATGGCAACAGTCTATCTGCCATCTTGTGTACGTAGAGCATAAATTAAAGCGATTTATTTGCACACAATGTACTGGGTTCAGCCCACCAGGGAATGAAAAGCCAACCCTTTGTTAGTCAAACTCTATCCAATAAAACTCTAACTTATTGTAGAAAGTTTGCGCTCGTGAACACAAACAATATTCCACTCACTGCAAGCAAACAACGAGCTCAAGATAAGCCGATTACCGGAAAAACCACTAGTCTGGAAACATTGCGAGACCAGTCTCAATCACAAAAAAAAAATTACGCGGTGAAATCTTATCCTAAGGCCAATCTGAGTAGAGCAGCATCGAATGCGTAGAACACATGCGCAGTATTGACAAGTGATCTGATATATCGGGTTTTTTACAATTTTCAGCCATGAATCCGATGATCCGATATTTTGCCAACATTCTTCAGAATGTTACAATTTGAGGAAATATAAATCCCACGTCGGATTTTACTTAAAACTTATAAAAAATATTACACACTTAAAAACTTATATAACTTGCATTTAATGATATGTAAATATAGTTTTCTTTGTCTAAAATTCAAAAATTGTAAATGCGTTTTGCAAAACTCGTACCATATTATTATTCCTGGTACATTAAAAATTGTAAATATCGATAATAGATACAAGGATTTTTTAATAACGTGATGAGACATTTTAGACAAAATATTAAACGATATATAAACGACAAAGAAACTTTACTTGCAATTGAAAGTTCTTTAGTTCTCTAAAGTGCTAAAAATGAAAAAAACTTCCGCTAAGAAAATGTTATGGCTTTCGATTTGTCAACATTTATTACATAAAAACATTTTTGATTACACCCAAAAATCACTAAAATGAGCTTGTAAAAAGCAAATTTTTGCGTTATCAAGAAAATAATTGATCGTTTATACATTTAAGAGGGAAGATATAAGTACAAAAGTTAAAATATATGTTATATTTTTATATAAATATCAATTCACTAAACCAGAGCTCAGACCAATCAAAAAGCAATGAGAAATAGTGAAAAACTGGTAACAAAGAAATATTAGATCAGCTTAAATTAAAGGATTCAAGATACTAAGTTGTTGATATCATTTATAAAATCAACCCCAACTGTGAAAAATTTGATGGAGCACATTTAATATACAGGGTGTCCCGCGATTGAGTGCAACTATTTAAGGAGCTGAAATATTATGTCGAGCTGAGCAAAAAATCGTATGGGAAGGGGGGGTCTATTTTCACATTCTTAGGAGCTACAGGGTTAATAAATATTTCACGACTTTGATTCACGTTATTGTTTCTAGCAGAAAAACGAACTCACATACATAACTTACATAAAATTTTGATATCATTGCCTTTTTCATTATAAAGGCAATGAAATCACCTTTTCAACGGTATATCAACAAACCCCACCAACTTAACCGTTACCGATCTGTGATTTCAAAATGTGTGAAGATGACATCAATCGGTTGAAACTACCAAATTTCAATTTTGAGTGCAAAATTCTCAGAATTTTGCGTAATAAATGAAATGTTTTTTTAGATCGATTTTGTAATTTATTCAATTTTCTTTTCAATGACACAAAAAACATAAACATATCTTTAAAAATAAAAAAAAAAGTATACTTATTTGAAAAAATGATAAATAATGACATTACAATTAGTTATGCAGTAGATAAAATCATTGTTTTCTAATAAGTATACTTCTTTTAGTACAGCCAACATTTTTTGAGATATGTTTATGTTTTTGGTGTCACTAAAAAGAAAATTGAATAAATTACAAAATTGGTCCTAAATTGTTGCCAACAAGGTGTATTCAAATTCAAAATTAATCTTGTTTGAACATGGTTTCACACTCGTTAAGTCCGTATGATACTTCATATTTTTTGTCCAATTTTAAAATCTGAAAACAAGTGGCGCGTGGGCAGGACAGACATATTTTGTAAGAAAAGGATAAACGTTGTTGCTTTTATATTTCTGGTATTATAATAAAAATATAATAATTCTGGAATATTTAATAAAATAATATTAGCTACACACATCACTTCCAATGCAGCATACATTTATCTTAAATAGTTTTGTTTACTCTAAAAATGTCAAATTAATTATTAACAGCACAGTAAATATTTGATCGAAACTTAACGAAGAACGAATTGAAAGAAATGGCAAAAAAATGCAAAGAAAATACAGTCCGTCCTACAAATTTTTCTTCACTTCATACCATATGCGTACTCACTCACACCAATTGAATCCATGAATTCGTGCTATTTGAACTGCTCTAGTTATAATTTTCAATGATCAATTTAATGATGTATCATACAGGCATTACAGGTTGTCATTATTCTGTCTGAAGCTTGCATTTTTTTTATAAAGAACAGTACAAAATCAGTTTAAACAGTATTTTTGATAAAAAAGCAGTACGCAGTTTTTGAGTCGAAAAAACAGTACATTACTGCAAAAACCAGTACAGATACGAGCGTTAATTATGGACGTAGCACATGGTAAAATAATCGAATCAAACCACCATTTCGAAATACAATCTGCACAATTTGCTAGAGTTGTTCTGCCGTTAGTCTATTTATGATTAAATGTCAAACCAAATTGAGCACAAATGACAAAAGCATGGGCAGATCTAGCCAATTTATAAAAAAAATTTCTAAAAAAACACATTTCAGAAAATTTATTATCATTTTATCAACGAAACGATCCCACGGTCCTTTATTTTAACATAAAGTGTTTTTAAAAAATTCAATTCGTAAAAAGTGATATCAACTATCGGGTTTAAAGTGATTTGATTTCACTTGCACTCGAAAATGAAATGTAGAACCTGCCCGACTATTTCTGGATTCAATGTGAGCATTCCGTATCCAAATGAGAATTCCTGAAAACAATTTTTATTTTCAAACTTCAGAATTTTATTTCTCCTAATCTGAAGTCAATATGTGCCTTTCCATGGCAGATTCATCTTTTCTGAATTTTAATTCATGGTTTCTGAATTTAATTTGACTTTGGTAGATCAAACAATAATTTTTCATTCGGAGATCAATCTACACTTTTCCGAATTCAAAAATTCCATTCTCAAATTCATTTGAGAATGGTGTAATTGTGGTTATAGGTTCTTAGAAGTTCTATCCACTAAACGCTGAGATTTGAGACGCTGAGGCTGAAACGGTGAACTTCATAGAGGCAATATTTAAGCGCCCAAAACTCACTAAAACAGGAATGAAGTTGACAGGCCTTACGAAAACTCGTATAAATTACCGCTTCTAAAACAATATGGACTGTAATGAACCGCTCAGAAAAGGAAAGATAGCTAAGAAAGGCTATCCTATCAAATCTAGACCTACGAAAGAGGTAAGTAGGGATATATTGCAAGTAGTGAGGGACTGAGACGACACCATCCACATGAATTGTATGCAAACGGGAAATAATAAAGAAAGATGGACTACGTACCTACCAAATATTTAAAGAAACAGATTTGGTAAAAACCGATAATATTGGAAAATTGGAATAGGCTTATAAGTAAAAATAATCGAAGATCAGTCGAATAGTTACTTTTCAGGATGATAAAAGAAGCCGATAATTTAAGGAAACTCGAAGGGAGCGTCAGGGAAATAAAAAAAAAAAAGTCAAAAAAATCTAAAAGAAGAGTACACAGTCATTCAATAGCAAATAAAAGCAAATTGTTTGAAGATCTGACGAAAATAAAGGCACCCATGACAACTTCGTCGAGATTCGAAATCTGGTTGAGGTCACACCAAAAGATCATAATTTTTCGAAAAATCTTAAAAAGATTGAACTGAATGGGTTTTAAATGCATTAGTTTGTGACGTTATGTTGCAAGGAAATGGTATTATTTTAAATCAGATCTTTTAAAGTAGATTTTTATAGCTTAGATATGGGAAATATCCAAAGAGCTAATCAAGAAACGTAACTCGCTTATAAAAATTCAAGTGTAAATACATTTGTATAATATACAGTTGTATACAGTTGTATAAGTACTCAACTCTATGAAAGCAAATGCCAAGAATCAAGAAAATACGGATGCTATAAAAGGGGATGGTGGAGCTAAGAGGAGTAAGCATATATTCGCGGTAAGGAAAGCATATAACTATCAGTGTCTATGTTGTTCCTTATTGATTCATAGAGTGTGTGTTTGCATTTTGCAAACAATGAATCGAATTTAGAGGCATCGAATAAAACAAACTGCAATAAAATTACAGTATTCCTAAAAAAAAATGAACAATTTTAACTAGTAGCTAAAGGCGCTTAAGTATAATTATAACTAATTAAAATTTCTTTTTAGTTTTATTTAAACTCTCAAAAAAATCTGCTCTTAAACTTGACCTTGGCCCAAAACATTTCAGTATATTTTATAAACATCGTAAATTATATTAAGTTAATTATAGAAACATTGTTTGTTTTGCGAGTATATCATGATCTTTATTTTTACTGCAAGTGCCTTAATCCAAAGTATTCAACTTTATTCGAAATGAAAGTGTGAGAAATATTTTAGCACAACGCTCTGAAGTACCGAACTCGTGCGAAATTTGCGAAAATGTTGGAAAAAGTGGAAAATGGTACGTACGTGTGCTTCACGCACCAGCGAGTCACAACAGCAATGTTAATGAAAATGAATTATGTAATAAATCACAATCAATATTAAAAATATGTGTTCACATAAGCACAGTTTATATTATATGTCTGTTGCGTTAGTATAATAAATTTATTACATTAACGCAGACAGAAAAATGTAAAAAATAATAAACTTAAACCATAGTAAGACATAACATATCTTGTGTTTATTGATACTTAATTTTAGGCGTCAAGAAATCATAAAAATTTTTAAACGAATTAGTTTAAAAAGCGTTTGTAGACCACGCACATTGCAGGCAGCATAGAGCTTCAGTTGCGCTTGATTAAACATTTTCACTGAATTCATATTTTAATAGATATAGTGTCAAAATTTTCAACTTTATGATATTAGATCCGGATAAAGACCCGGTAGTTTTTGTTAATATTGAGTCTCTACTAAATTTATGTTTATAAAGAATTGTAAATGTTTTCAAAATGGGATCCAAATTGAGCGTTCACTGCTCATAATATCTCTTCTATCTAAATCGAAAAACCAAATTTAAAAAATTTAAATAAAATCTTGTGGAAATATTTTCTTAAACTATATATCTTGCAGCGAATAATCCAGTCGCAATGAATCTTTTGCTAGAGTGTAACTTTTTGTAAATTTCGAGTTTGAGTACTTTTAAGAAAAAAATTTCCAAAAATCCAAAAATACAAAATGTAAAAAACAATAGCATGGAGAGTTTAAGCATTGTTTTGAGCTATTTTCTCAAAAAAAAAAAAAAATAAGAGAAACCAAAATTCGGGGAAAAAATTATAACTGTTGAAACTTGACTTTTTTTCAAAAATACTTAAAGTGCCATTTTCTAGGATTTCAATCACAAAAAACAAAAAAATTATAAAAATTCGAAGAACTTATATTTCTTACACGGAGTAAGCTTAATTATTCTAAAAAATATTTCTGATTTTCATTCGAAAACTTTTTAAATTACAGGGCTGCCAACATACCGTTTTTCGCCTCCGTCTTTTTTAGGTTGGATTTAGGTATTTTTAAGGTAAAGTCCCTAAAAGTCGAAAGATGCTCTTGTTTTTAACTCTTAGGCACAAATTTCATTAGTTTACCCCTTAGTTATATATCTGCTCATTTGGAGCACGAAAACCCGTATCGACATTCATCAAAACATGTTATATAAGTTAGCTTTAAAAATCTAACTGTTAAAAAATAAGGGCATTTTTCGACTTTCTGGGACTATTCCGTTAAACTACCAAAATCCAACTTACAAAAATTTTTCGAATGAATACTATAAATATTTTTTATACTATGTTCAAACTGGGAGCCAAATGTGCATTTAAAGCTTAGTTCGCATTTATTACCTAAAAGCTTCTCTTGATACGAATTTACTCATACAAAATTCTGTCAAGTAAATTCACTTAAATGCTACTTCAAATAAGCATTTAGCAGCTTGCGACCCTGTTTCGATATTCAAAAACTTGCTTTCACCTATTTTTTGCTCAACTCGTTTGCTCAAATTTTCTCATTATTTCTGCGGCGTGAATAAAAAAAATTTTCCTATAAAAACCTATAAAAAAACCATTTATTTTTAAAAAATTGGTCATTAGTTGCTGAAATAAAAAGTGAAATAGATTCTCAAAAATGTTGACAAGTAGCTTAGGTGACAAACAAGAACAAATCGATTTAGCGAAGCTAAGTCTAGAGCAATTTTTGCAGATAAAATAAAAATTCGAGCAGAAAGTCAATGTGGATCAAATCAACAGAGTTCAGGAATAAACACTTTATCGTTGTAAGGGAAAGTACGCGACCTCTAAGGAATTGCTTGAGGCATTTTAGCCAGACTGGCAGCACCACCAAATTCTGGTGCCGCTGATCGCAGCATGTGCGTGCCGAGTAAAATCAAAGATCTTGATAACTTTTTCATTGATTTAGGCCCTGACAACTATGTGGAAAAGAACCTTGAGTGTTCTAAGGACCACTTCAAGCAGCGTGTAGAATACGTGCGGGAGCAAATCGAGAAAATCGAACAGATTCAGATGCAAAAGAGTCGCATTTTGAACGCGATCATCAGTATCATAGAGATTAAACAAAATGCGGCTGACGGCATTAACTCGAGATCTTTAGAAGCCATGAAATAGAGCGTTAAAATATAACATTTCCCATAATTCATCCAATGTTTTTGTAAATTTAAATTATATTTTTTGTCAAGAGCTCGGCTGTTAAGCCAGGAAGCATTTGCGTTCATTTTAAAAAAATATTTATACATATAAATAAAACATTATCTAAAAGTTGAAAAATTAATTTAATTGCGCAAATTATGTAAAAATATGCAGTAGAGTCTCGCTAATCCGGATCAATCAAAACCGGCCCGATCCGGATTATGCGGAAATCCGGATTACCAAAGGCATATTAAAATTGTAAAAGAAAATAATTACAAATGCTTACTTATTTATAATAATAAATAATAAATATAACTCAAAGAAAAATAAAAGCAATTCATTCAAGATAAACGTAAAAAAAAGTATAAGGTAATGAAATGTACATAAATAAGCTCAAAATTTATTAAAAAAAAAATCGGTGACTTTTGTTTGGGGAATGCACCCTTGCCTAGCCTGCATTGTACGCTGTCGCAGGATTGTAAGAATGGTCAAACTCTTCAATTCAACTTCATTATCCTCGGCCCATTGTATGCAGGTACTGAAGTTTTCAATGGCGTCTTCATGTTAAACTTTTGGCTCATCGCTGTCAACTTCTTCAACGGAGGAGTTGTCGTCACTGTGAAGGGGTAAATTATCTTCATCTCCAACGGGCCATTCACAAATTTCCGATTTTTAACTTTCAAATTTTTTTCAGCAAAACTCCGATTTCTGTCATTTCCTACACGGTGTAGGTATGTTGTATTCACTTACACGCTTAATATTATATCGGTCCGGATTACAAGGGACATAATGGAAATATTTAATTTTTTTAATCTGTCCGGATTACAGAAGGATCCGGATTAGGCCATATCCGGATCAGCCAGACTCTATTGTACGTAGTTAAATAAATTTAATTTTAAAATGGCTAGTTTAATGAGCATTTGCTAAAAAATTTGTCTGTTGTACTTGCTCGCCGTCTTGGGATTAAAGTCACACAACTTCATAATGTGTTCATCATTATGTTCACCATTATTCAGCGAGACTTGGCCATGGCAATCGACCCTTCATTCTGGCGCAAGAAATACTCCTGTTTGCTCCTGTTTGGCTTGCAGATGCAGCTCCTTTTATTTGTGTTTCACGTTGTTTTAACCACTAACCACCTCATTTCAAAGCTACCGATCGATAATGCCAAGCCGCTGATGATGGGTGCCGATAACTTTGACACAGTAGCAGCTTCACCACCGCTTTCGCCAGACAGGCAACTCAATAGCAGTGTATCGTCGTTCCAGACTGCCACACCAGAAACTGTGGTGACACTGGCATTTAATTTTCCAATTGATGAAAACTTCCATTATCTAGGCAATACTCGGCCGTATTGAGGACAAAAAAAAAAAATACTAATAAAATCGTTTGTCATTCTAAATGCTTCTCGATAATGTGAACACTTGGCATTAGATTGAATTTTCGTACTTCTAAATGCGCATTTAAGAATCAGTCTGAACATAGTATTAAAATAATTAAAGTTGCTCCGAGTGAGAATACATTTTTTTCGATATTTTATAATGTTTTTTTGTGATCGAAATACTAGAAAGGGGCACTTTAACTATTTGTGAAAAAAAGTCAAGTTTTAACAGTTATTACATTTTTTCTTCGAATTTTGGTTTTTTTATTTTTTACAGAAAATATTATTTTTTTATTATTTTTACAGAAAATAATTCAAAACTACTTTTGGATTTTTGGGGATTTTTTTTTCGTAAAAATACTCAAACTCGAAATTTACAAAAAGTAACACTTCTAGCAAAAGACCAAAATTCATAAAGACCAGGTTATTCAACATAATTACACAATTTTTTGCATCTGCATTAGGTATAGTTTAACAAAATATTTCCAAAAGAATTCATTTAAATTTTTCAAAGATTGGATTTTTGCGATTTTTTTTGAATGCAACAAAAAAAAAAAAGGAGTTTTTATCGAAAAGTAAAAAATCACAACTCTAATAGTTTTCGTTTTATTTTCATGTTTGATAGCTACACTAGTCTGAAAGGTTTTTTATCCAGAGACCTGAAATATTTTTCTAGAAGAGCTTTTTACGCTGTTTTCCCCTAAGCAGCTTTCACAAATAGGCCGAATTTTTGAAATACAGGGTGATTTGCATTTTTTAGACTTTGATCCAGTTTTTCTATTTTATAAACTAAACTGTTTGATATAAAGCAATCATTTGTATAACATTTGACAGATAATTAAATAAGCTATCCAATACTGTATCAACCATTTGTATGTGCTGTTTTTTTTTTCTCTGAGATATTGAAGTCTACAGATAAAATTTTAAGTTTTTGGTTAAAAATTTTGAACTTTGACCGTCTTTTCCATAATGTTTTAACTTGTTTTTTTAAAGACATTTTAATTTGATAACTTTTTTTTATTTAATTTCCTTCATTAATATGGCAATAACAACATGACAGTTAGAAAAAAAAAATTAAAAAAAAATTAAAACAAGTTAAACTTGTTTCTCAATCAATTTATATGGAACCCCAAAGAACATTTCGTTTGAAAAATAAACAAATTTTTTAAGTACATATTAAGAGTACTTCTCTTACAAAATGTTCTTATATATTGATTGAGCAAAATGGCTTTGAAACTTGTATTATTTTTTTTTTCATTTTTTTCCTCACTCTGTCATATTGATATTGGCATATTAATGAAGGAAATTAAATAAAAAATATTATCAAATTAAAACATCTATGAAAAATAACTTAAAGCATTATGGATAAGACGAATGGAAAATTTTTAAAGAAAAACTTCAAATATTAACTTTAGACTTAAATATCTCAGAGAAAAAAAAAACAGCACATACAAATGGTTAATACAGTATTGGATAGCTTATTTAATTATCTGTCAGATGACATACAACTGATTGCTTTATATGAAACAGTTTAGTTTCTAGAATGGAAAAACTAGATCAAAGTCTAAAAATGCAAATCACCCTGTATCTCAAAAATTCGACCTATTAGGGGAAAATTAAGTATAGACGTAGATTCAGCGTAAAAAACTCTTCTGGAAAAGTATTTCAGGTCTTTGGATAAAAAAATTTTCCTGAATTTGTAGACTAGTGTTATTTAAAAAAAAGTTAAATAGAAAACGAGCTGCTCACCAGGTTTTTTAAAATTTACATTTATCGCCCATTTCACATCGAAGTGTAATATCAGTTGCACTGACCATCTTCGATTTGGCTCAAATTTTGTTCTTGGATTGGTTTTTTGATTAAAAACCAAATCCAGAGTTTTACATGTTTAGAATCATTTTTCGCGACCAAAATAGGGTCTACTTTGAGACAACGTAACACAGTCAATTTAAATCCGATTTGCGAAAATAAAGTAAGTATTTTCTCTTTTTTAAGGAAAAGCATAAAACTTTATTTAAAAAAGCTTTAAAAAATTGCAGTGAAATGACTCTTCTTAAATTCAAAGTTTAATACTATGCCAGCAACAGGTGCTTTAGTTTTTTCTCTTTTTCATCATCTAATTTTTTTTTTACATTCCATTACCTTTCCAACGATGTAAAATTAAGGTGTGCCCTTGAAGGATTCAGAAGTTATGGCGTAAAATGTGTAGTAGTAATGAATTTTCAATACAAATTCAACTAGCTATCGACATTTTTTTTTCGACGGCAACAAAACAAAAATAAAAAAGTCGAAAAAAAGTTTAATTTGTATTGAAAACTCATTACTACTAGTAATGGAACTAATAGTAATAGAACGTAAACAAAATGAAAATAATGAAAAAGCAAAAAAAAAAAAAAACTAAGGCATCTGTTTCTGGCATAGTAATAAACTTTTAAATTAGGAATGGGTCATTTTACTGTAATTTTTTCTTAACAGACCCTATTTTGGCAGTCGCATGGGTTCGGATGGGCTGTGGGTCCGCGTAAAAAATTCTTTGAATTTAAAATTCTGAATATGGTTTTTTTAACAATAAACTAATCTAAGAACAAAATTTGAGCCAAATCACAGATGGTCAGTGCAACTGATATTACACTCAATGTGAAATGGGCGTAAAACAAAAGTTATTTGGTTTTTTTGAAAAAATTAACACTTTTTTCCTATATAACAAAGTACTGACGTGGGTCGATTAAGTGCACGGATTTCCGTGGTGCTAGGTAAACGAAATTTTATTTACATTTTTTTCAACATTATATGAAAAAAAATTAAGACGGTATGCCTTCAAAAAAAAAATTCTTCGTTTTTGGAACACCCTAATATACATTTTCGATGAAAAACGAGACGACTTAATATATATTAAAAAAACTTTAAAACGCCTTTTTCTCAAAACGCAATTTTTCCAAAATGGTTCAGAAAAAAAGATTTAACATATATAAATCTATTGAAAATTTTCTAAAAATTTGTGTTTTTCAAAAGTTTGTTATCTATAGTTTATACAACCTTTTCAAACCTTTTTCCAGAGAAAAAATTAATATTTTTTTTTTTATATCACTACAATACTCGTTGGATTTTTCATTTTAGACTTAATTTCGTACATAAAAATAATGAAGGTTTCCTGTTAAAAAATCACAAAATTCATAAACACTAACACATTAACATAAATTAATATTTTTTCAATAAGTATATTATTTCAATATCGATCGAATTTTTTAAAAGGGTTTATATATTACACCCATATTTGTTGGGACCCCGTTCCACAAGTCATACTTTGCGATGATCATCATTATTCTTCTGAAATCAATCGTCTTGTTAGTAACTTTTCAAAAGCTATAAAATAATTTATTTATTTATTTGCTTTAATCTTTTTTGAAGCGAAGCTTTTTACTCCTCGTTCTGTGATTTTCTTGGAGTGAAATCTGAAAAATTTTCGACAGATTTTTTCTTGGAAATTTGATGGTTTTTTTTGGCTTTCTTTAATATTAAATACTAAAAATATTATTTAGCCCGCCAGGGGATCGAACCCGCGTTCTCGTAAACGAGAGTCCAACGCACTATCCACCAGGCCACAAAGACTTGATATAAGCAGTTGTTAATTTAATATTAATTATAACAACAGCTATGCTACAGTTGATCGTCACTATCTATCAATAGACAGAGGATTGTGTATTTGCTATGCTACAACTGACAAAAATTTGCTTTAATTTGCCACAAGGTGTCTCCTCCTTTGCATCGGTGTGTTTGTATTGTGAATGCGTTTGTGGTGTTGTTGGCACAAATAAAATTAGCAAGGCCCACAAGTGCGTTTTTAAGTGTCAAAAAAAAAGATGATATCAATATATATGGAATTAACAAACGCATGCATGACATCGGCAAGGTATCTAAAATGTTTTTAAATGTTTGTTTTAAAAATTTTGTTTCGTGTGCGTTTTTTAATATATATTTAATATATATTTTTATCGTCGTTCTGTGATTTGCTTGGAGTGAAATCTGAAAAATGTTCGACAGATTTTTCAAGGATAAAATTTACGCTGTACGCTGTTGAAGGAAAAAATTTGTTCAGTGCAGCCAAGTTCACAACCATGTGTGGAATGTTAAAATGGAGAGTCGCTGGCATTATATGCCAGTATATGTAATTGGCGTGGAAATTTAACATTCAACAATAAAAAAAGAAGCAGTAAATATGTTTTCTGTATATATGTAATTTATTTTGTTATTTTAAATTTTTGTGTTTAAAAGTTAATTTATTAAAAAGAAAAAATTATTAAGCTATCAAATCTATGTAACTGCGAAAAAGCTTCGCTTCTCTCGTGTGTTCAAAGACGCACCTGTGTTTTTTTTTTAAATTCACTTATATTGAACTCTTTGCTTATGTTTCAAGTTTTCCACAAAAGTATGTCAGCGCATGACAAATGTGCGCTATTAAGTCACTTTTTTACCCCTCCTTTCTTGTGGTTCAAAATCAAAAAGCAATTGAAAACCATTTTTCGCAATGCAAATTTAAAATAATTTATCAAAATAGAAAATAAAAGGAAAGAGAAGTGAAATGTTCCAAACTCAGAGGTGCATAAATTAGATACCTAAATAAAACACATTCACCACTTGAACCAACAAGGACACTGTTACTGGTCGGATAATGTTTGCGCGACGGTAACATCAAATAAGGTGCAAGCAGCAACATGCACCCCAAACACTTGACTAACTACGAGGAAATCCGCATCTGGTGTGCAATAACACCAACGACAACAATAGAGCACATGGCTGGACTCTGCCATTCACTTGTTGTTGCTGCTGGGAAAGGGAGCACTCTAGAAATGCTGCAGCTGTTGGTTACCGTTGTTGCCTGGCTACTCTTGCCAATGAATTGTTTCAAGTTGCCAACAAAAGTTTTAATAAAACATTGAGTTTCAGTTTTAGCTGTAGCTGTATCTGCATTGCTACCGTTACTACTGCACATGTTGCTACTCGTGACACATACACCCATCCACATGTTGCTAATTTTAATGCATTCCACGCTGCGCTGTGTGAAGTGCAGCCGAATTAGTTCTTAATTTTTCTTTAATCACTTTTTCTACTAATGCATAATTTAAGCAACTTTTTGCCAAGTTGAAGTGTCCAATTCAGGGTGTCCAGCACGGGGCGTGGCTATGCTTATAGTTCATGGCATGACGTTGATTGTAGCTTTCATGCATTTCTACCAGTTTGCGCGGTTCTTGCTTGCTGCTTACTTGTTTTCAAGTAAATGTGCAATAAAGTGCAAATTGAAAATATTGCAGTTAGAGTTGCAGAGCAGCAGCAGCAACATAAAATAATTGCTTAAGTGAATTTTGTGTGAAAGTGTAGCAAAAGTTTTTCGTAGCATGTTTTTTGCATTTTTAAAGTTTTGTTTTTCCTTTTGTGCTAGCTCGAGGTGCTGCTGCTTTTTGTGCCGCATTTGATTTTAATTTTCAAGGAGCAACATTTTTGTCGGTGGTAGCATTAAATATTAATTTTACTTGCCTTCTTTGCAATGCATTTCAGCAGGCAACGGCAGAAGTTTTTGCAATTAAAATACAGGAATTTTTAATGTTATTAGATGTTGCTGATCCCATTCCACTCCTAGAAGTATGCTAGAATTTGTGGCAATTTTATAGCTGTTTAATTTCTTAACTTTTTTTACTGTCTACTCTTTTTCAGATCATTTAACTTAGCAAAATCTCATAAATGTCTGCGTCAATCAAGCTTATTAAGTCGGCCTATTACCAGCCATTACCACGCTGCTACCAGGTGAGCCTGCCAATTTAGCCGCCTCACGCCTCTTGAGTTTTGAGCTATGAGCTTTCAATATCCGGCCTTCGCTGTTTCTGATGCTGTAGCTGTTGCTGTAGCCGACGCTAGTCTACTTCGCTCTACTCTGCTCTGCTCATGTCATCATATTGACATATTGAATTAAGCTTTTATGTATAGTAACACGTAGCGGTAGTAGTAACATTAGCTGGAGCAGTAGCAGGAAATTTAAGCGGCTCATTCATTCACAGCTACAAGTTAAAGAAATATGTGCCTGACTGTAGCGAAGAATTTCTGTTATCAGAGAGGGTGTTAAGCTGCTGGCATTCATATAATGGATTAGGGTCATAGTGGATAAAAGGCAGTGTTTCTCAACCTCTATTTTGTCACTTGACTTAACTTGAAGCCTTGTCAACTTATAGTGGCGTTCCAGTAGTGGAACATAGGCTATGATAGAAGCTTCATTATGCCTTTCGTTATGTTTTTCAGTTGTGGGATCAATGGATCAGTGTTTCTCAAACTTTATTAAACTGCTTGACTTAACTTAAAGCCTTCACTCAGAGGTAAATTTGATAAATAGCTTTTGCTAATTCTTAACAAAGCCAAACTATCGATTACATTTTATTATAAACGTTTACTTTTTTTCAATTTGAAAAAAATGTTGATTAAAAACATACCACCTTGTTCAAAAAAAAAGGTTCATTCACACTGTTAACCGGACTTAACTAACCGATTCGAAAATTTTTAGTAGGTTTGTCAGCTGACCTTTTATGATGACCTTGATAAATTCTATTATTTGGAAGGCAGCACCAAAATGCACAAAAAAATGGCCCCAAAGATAAATGAGGTCCCACAATCCGGGTTAAAATTTTATAAGGAAAAATACATCACTTTAATGAAAAAAAGACCACAAAATTAATGAAAAATTATCCCAGAAAAAACATGATATAAGACTACAAAACCGTTGTTATTTTATTTATAAACATAAATAAATTAATATGTTTAAGAATTTATTAATCTTATCAAGAACTTGAAGTAATAGTATTTCCCTACACCAAGAAAAAAAGCTTATGTTAAATTAACAAAAAACCTAGTATAATTTATAAGCTGGCTTTGGCAGTTTTTAGCCTCCCAAGTTCTTCATTAAAACGCCTAAGTTTTACATATTAGCTTGCCAATTTTTATTTGGTTGATAAATTAACTAATTATTTAGTAATTTGTACATTATTTTTTAAAAAAGTTTAAACAGTTTTGGTTTTTTAATGTTTTTCAGAAAATAGCTCCAAACAATGCTGAAGCCATTTTGGACTGTTGTTTGGATTTTTGGGGATTTTTGGCTATAAAATACTCAAACTCCAGTTTATTAGACGGGGTTATTCAACATAATTGCACAATTTTTTGCACCGTTTTTAAGTCTTTTTATGTAGAACCAAAAAAATATTCGTTCGGTTTCTCTTGTATACTATTCATACAGTAATCACATATCAAAAATCATGAAGAATCTATGTATAATAACGCAAATGACTTCGATGATAGAAGATTTCCATACCATTTTGATAAAGTGTCGAATTTTTGATGGTTTACCTACAATATTGTTTAATATATTATATACTTAGCTTAGGCGAATCAAATAAATTTTTTTGGCGGGGTATTGAAGTATGTGCTTTCAAAGCAAAGTATTAAACAGTAAATTGCTTGGGTGAATAAGCATAAGTTTCCCATACAATTCCCATACAATTCTCTCCATCCAAGGTGTAGTAAGAAATGTTTTTATAAATTTGTAATCGAAATCAATTGAGTTTAAATGGCTCTACAATTCCTATAGTCGTGTTCATTACGTGCAAGAAGAACATATCGCCTGACAGCGCCAGATATAAGCTTTTTTGATTTTAGTTTGATTTCTGACTTTTTGGGACCAATTTTAATATGGAAAATTACTTCACAAAAACAACAAGAATAAAATATGATGGTATGAATTAAATACCATCCCAAATTGTTTTTTTTTTTTTTGTTGCTTTTTGTATAATTTTTTGGGGCCTCTTTTCCTTTCTTATCGCTATTTGGAAGGAATCAACACCATGTTAAGAAAATAAACGCTTTCTTTGCCGGAAAAATGTCTCTTGTTCAAAAAGTCACTGACTTCTAAAATTGGCCTCATATATATTGTAAAAGAAAGTGTCTATTTGTATTCAACACAATTCCATAAAATTTTGTATTATTCTTCCCATACAAATTCGAATTCAAAAAATCTTTCTTTTTATCATTTATGAAGGTCTAAATTTTGGAAAAACGGGTGATTATAATCAAAAAGAATATCCATAAAAAATAAGGTCTTACTAAAGATTCTTAAATTGTTATTGGATGTGGCTTTTATCAAAAACAAAATTTTGACAAAAATTATGAGTGGGTTTGAAAAGTTGGTATGGCACTTCATGTGTGCCACGAAAACACCTCACACACGATATTTTGGCACTAATTAAAAAGCTTACGTCACATAAACTAAGAATGGGATTTGACAATAGTCCACGGTGCCACCTCTCATACAACTCCAAAATTTCATACTTGATATATTTTCACATATTAAAAAATTGCGCTATTACCTTAAAATTGGGAACAGAGGTGTCAATTATTAGAACTAAAGAGCGAGAAAAATATGGTCTGTATGGTATTCATAAAACTTGCTCTTGTACAATCTTAATTTTATCTCTATTTGGAAACACGACTTAGTGATATCAAAATTATGTAAATATTTCAAGAAATCTGTGATCATTTTAGAATTAGAAATGTTATTTTAATTATTATGTTTGGGGCAACGCAGGAATAAAATTGAATTTAAACCACTCAAATTACCCCTAGGTTGAGAAACACTGATGTTGGCGTTAGAATAAATATTCCTTTTAGATTTACTTTCCGATATATTTTGGCGTTGGTTGGCTTATTTTCACTTTTCCAGCCACGTCTTAAATATGTTGCCAGCTTAAGGTTGTCTTCAATACTATGAGCATTGCTCTTTATCACACTCACTTCAATAAAATGCTTTGGAATTTATACTAAAGCATTTGATATGAATTTCGTGTAGTTTACGTTTGATTGCTCTCAACAAAAACCCTCTTCAAAATCATAAAAGTCATGACAGCATCTAATATCGCACACTTATTTGGCAAAGTGAAAATATTTGTCTTGGCTACTAAGTTGGAATTTCAATTGTATTTTTTTTATATTTTGCTTACACTCTGTTAATATATTTGAAGCAGCATTTATCCTGCTTTATTTTTCCCGAATTTGTCAAATAATCTGTATCAAATACAAAATGTCGAATTATGCCGATGCTTTTCAGAATTTATTTTCTTGCTTGAATTGCCAGAAATGATATAGGAATAAATAAATTTAAGCTTAACAAAAGCTTAACATCCGTTAAATTTTATATTTAAAATAATGCCTATCTAAGATGAGTTGTTTTGAGATTATGTAGCAGTTCTTTTTTTTATCGTTTATAAGTAGCTCCAGAAAAAACTTTATCGTTAAGCTGTCAAAATCAAAAATATATCGTTTTCACTTTATGTCTGTCGTTCTTTGAAATTTTTAATGTGATGTTCAAATTTTGACTGTTTGCACAAAAGAAAAATATTAACAGAATCTGTGAACTTGTGATAAATATTCTTATCACATTCTGAATTGGAATTGAAATTGGGGCAAAATATGTGTTGGATATATTTTTTGTGCAGGTATATTTATCAACATAATTACAAATAAATATTGATGTGTTGTTTGACGTCTATTAAATCGATATGGGGAGGCATGTTTGTACAGGTTGAATGTCACAAGGGGGTATTTGAAATTCAAATACAAATTTTTAATATGATGCGCTTGACCAATTTGGACAAATTTATACTTGGTGGAAAGGTCGTTTCAATCCTAACATCTTGTTCTACGCATTATCGGAAGTAGCCAAAAGAAAGCGGAAATTAAAATTTAAAACGCTATAATACGTGAGTTACATTTTAGGTTTTGCGCCTAGCAATGAAAAAACTGTGGTTAATCCGTGAAAATAGTTTTAGTGCTTTTCAACGTATTCTTTAAGATGATTAATACGGATTTGCATTTAGCTGAACCAATTTTCGAAACAGTTTTGCCATTCTGAAGTTGGTACCTACGAATCCAGGTTTTTGAAGACTTCAACGGCCTGTTCGGGAGTAGAAAAATGCTTGCCAAGCATTTTTTCTTAAAGTGATGGAATGCATTGTTATGATTGGACTGCGGATTTTTATGCAATTGCATATTTTTTGCATATTTTGCAGATATATTGTATAAAACTTATGATGGAGGATGATTTTCCTTCGGCGCTGGGTTTTTCTAGAATTTTCCGAAGACTTCCGGCAAATAAATGTTTGTGTACAGTTCAGCATAAACAGTTCTACGTTGCTCAAGTGGTACAGTTGCAGCATTTTTTTATTTATAAATTGCAATCTATCTTGTGATATTCAGCAAATGGAATTTTAGTTTACAAATAACAGTTTGGAGTACATATTACATTAAATACTTCTACATACATATGATTGAATCGTTTATTTCAGAAACAGCATTAGTAATTTTTTTTACCAAACATAGTTTTTGAGTTGGAAATGCTTCCTCAAAGGTAGCCTCATAATCTGGGAAAAATTCACACACGTCAGTGTACTCCTTCCTCTTGAAGTAATGCTTCGTACTTGTCTTTTATAACTAAAACAACATAAGTCAAGTGACTTAAGTCAAGTGACTTAAGTTGTTTTTGAGTGCAATCGTTATTCAAATGCGAGAATGCGACTATAGAAAAACGCCACTCCCAATAAACATTGTGGCGAGGGGTGATTCGTTAACGAATCGCTTGTGAATCGTTATTTTTAAAGTTTTCGAATAGTTTCATACCGGATTCATCAGAGGTTGGATTGATGCTTAAAGAAAGCACCTATTGAAATCATGACTTTCCTAAACTCCATATAAGATGTTTTGAAACAAAAAACAATTTTTTCCGACTTTTCAATATACAAATTTTTTTAAGAAAATTATTTTTATTAACTTTCTTTTGTTAATACGTCATATTTAAGCGAATATTTGTTTTTTAAATTTTATGTTTTTTTTTTTTTAATTTTAAGTGAAAAAAAGACTTAAATATACATTTCTATAAATTTTTATATAAAAAAAATTTTGTGAAATATTTTTTCTTCTGTTATGTTATTTCGTGCTTATTCTTTATATTAATAATTTCCAGTTATAGTTTGTTCAAGATTTTCATATGAATAAGTTCTCGTTAACGAATTGCTTTTTATGGTTTTGGCGACTCGTTAACGATTTGCTTTTTGTTGTTTTGGCGACTCGTTAACGAATTGATTTTTATAGTTTTGGCGACTCGTTAACGAATTGCTTTTTATAGTTTTGGCGACTCGTTAACGAATTGCTTTTTTCGGTTTTGACGAATGTTTAACGAAGCCGAAAAAAAGAAAAGCCAAATCTTTAAAAAATACCTAAATAACAAAAAAAAAAAAACAAAAAAAATTTTTTTTTTGGATCAAGTTGGGGTTCGAACCCATGTCCGCAAATGCTGGCTTTTATTATCAAGCAAATTAAGCAAGATATATTCAGCATCTGAAATAGCCGAGTGGGTAAGGTGCTGGACTAGCATTCAGATGACGTGGTTTCAATTCTTGCCGTGGTAAATTTGAAATTCGTTTTTTTTTTTATTTTGATTAAAAATCTGTAAGTAGATATCAGTAAAAAATAAAAAACAAGGATATGGAAATTTTTCCAAGCAAACCGTTTTCTTTTAAAACTATTCGAGAACTCGTTCGTTTTCGTTTTTAAATGGCTATAAGAGAGATGACAAGTACTAAGTTTTTGATTTTTATATTTAATTTTTTGGAAAATGGTCCAAATTGAGAATTTTTAATTGTCGTTTAATTATCGTTTAATTGTCGAAAAGTAAAAATGACTACGACAAAAATTCACTAACACTTTTATAAACAGTATAACCAAGAAATTATAGTCTTTATATTTGGTTTCTTTTTGGCTACCTTACGTCTCTATTAAGCCCTAGCTTGTGTACAAGTAAGCCAAAATATAACTTTTGTCGAAAACGATGTTGACAATTTGACTTATATTCAAAAGAAAATATTTTAAAATCTTTAAAAATTGAAATGCTCCATTTTCTCATCCCGTTCAATTTTTTTTTCAATTCCCAATAACAATAACATTATACTACTTTATAAATTTTTTTGAGAAAAGACATATTTCAATTTTAGATTATTTTTCAAAACCCGTAGTTCGAAAACTGGACTTTGAACGGAACCAATACCTTATAGCCAATATATTTTTTTTAATTAGACTATTTTTTAATAAGACAATTTTTTGAAACCATTACTTAGCTAGATACATTTTTATAAAAAGAACTAAGCAGTAACTTTTTTTTTGATATTTAAGAAAATGTTCAGTGTTCAGTCGTGGATTTAAATTTGCAAAATAGAAAATTGAAAATTTTTTCAACTTCTAAATTTATTTTTAAAAATGCCGAAGCTTAAAACAATTCAATTTTTAATTTTCTTATGAAAATTTGTTAGCACGATTTAAAATATCATCAAATCCCCATAGAATTGCACTCTATAAAGTATCTTAAAATTATTTTGTATTGAGAATTTTTTTTCGAAAAAAGCATATTTAGATTTTAGATGATTTTTTGAAGCCTGTAATTTGGAAAAGACTTCGCACAGGCCTAAATTGTTGTGACAAGTTGGAGATTTTAAATGTCTTAAAAACAAATCCATTCAAACGAATGTTAATATACAAACTTCCTAAAGTTGAATTCAAATAGGGTGATTATGACTTTTATAAGCAAAGTGAATGTTTCATTTGGCCAAAAAACTTTTCATTGATTAAGTAAAGTTTCTTAAATTTGCGTTGAAAATTGTCTTAAAAAAAGATTATATTTTGAATGTAATAGTTTCATATGCGTTATTATTTTATACTTTATCGACCCTAAGGGGGGGTTTGAACACCTAAATGCTTCCCCCTTGGCTATTGGCCTGGCCCTTAGGTATACCTCTCTTGGATCTATTTTAAATGTTTACATAATTTTGTATGGAAGGTAGGCAACAAAAGTTGACTGATCTTAATAAGACTTGGCCAGAAAGCTAAGAATATAAAGTATTAGATGTATACTTAAAATGGTTAAAATCGATGTTTCTAGGGGCACCCCCCCCCTCCCCCCTTCAACCTATATTCATTTTTTACATAATTTTGTATGGTAGGTACATACAAAATTTGGCTGACCTTAACGAAACTTAGTCAAAAGAGTTGAAAAAAAGAGTAATAGAAGTGTACAATATGTAATAACGGTAAACAGAATCAATACAAAACAAAAATAAACAATGACTCAATAAAAAGTGTTGTCACGTTCACTTAAATATATAGAGTTGCGTTTGGAATTTCAAGCAATTTATTGATTTAGTTGAAAATCGAGTTCTGCAAAAAGGCGGAACAAAGCGGAATTTATCTTTGCATAGCCTTGAAGATTATAATCTTGGATAATTATCCAATTAAAATCCAATTAAAGTCCAAGGTTATCAATTAAAATTATGGTATTAGTAAATGTCTATCCAAATTTGCAAAATTTGTCGTTTTTAGTAGTTTTTTTTTTAAGTTCACCAAAACTATTACTTATTTTTTTTTTTATAAAATTCTAAAAAGCAAAAATAGAACAGAATCTTTCCTTTTAAAGCTTTGTTTAACTTTATTTTCGGCTAGAAATGTATTTCTAGAAGAATTTTTTGTGAGCATCAAAACATATCGGAAACTACCTTATATACCTTATACTTTTACATGATAAAAATATTTTGGGCTTACCTTAACGGAAGTACTATCTTTCGAATGATACAAAATTTGTACAATTCCGAGAGCAAAAATTTCTTTCCTTGGCCTCTTCCATCCATCGGAAGCATGGTCTCCCTCGTCGTAGTAGACCAACGAACCTCGCATCGAGCATCTTTTTCGCTGGAGCTGAAGCGAAAAGACGTAGTTATGCGCTGAACTACGTCAATGTCTTTGTAGAGCTTTTACAGCTCGTAGTTCATTCAGATGCGATAGTCATCGCCGAATCGAACAAGACCGAAGATTTTCCGAAGAACTTTTCTCTCGAACACCCCCAGAGCAGCTGCGTCAGTTTGCGAAACTACTCATGCCTCAGCGGCATAAAGCAGTACAGGTAGAACGAGCGTCTTGTAGGGTGTTAATTTTGTCGATCGAAAGAGGGCTCTGGAACTTAGTTGCTTACTGAGCCCGAAGTAGCACCTATTAGTAATTATTGTTCTTCGCTTTATCTAAAGGCTGACTTTGTTGTTGCTCTTAATGGCGGTGTCAAGATATACAAACTCCTTGACTACTTCAAAGTGATAGCTGCCGAATGAAACGTGGGAGTCTAGACGCCGCGCTCCCTTCTTCGTAGACAACATATACTCAGCATATACGTAATAGGTTTTAGTATGGCCTTATAAAATCTTACTTTATTCTCAAGTGTTAGCTCAGATCTTCGGCCGAACATCCAATAGAGTTTTTGACTTTTAACTTTAAGATGTTGTTTTTTAGACTTAATGTGATCTTTTCAAGCCAATTTGCGGTCTAGGTGTAATCCTAAATATTTAACTGATGTACTTTGGGGAATTTGAGTTTCATTTAGGAAAACTGGTGGGCTGGTGGTTAGATTCATTAGGATTAGTTTTTATGTTCCATTTAGTTAGCCAAAATTTAAATCTATCTAATGCCATCTGTGTTTGAGTAGATGACTCAGAGGGAGTTTCTGCAGAGGCAATTAAAGCCGTGTCGTCTGCATATATGGCAAGTAAAACATTTTCAGGGGAAGGCATGTCTGATGTTAATAGAGTATAAATAACTGGTCCTAAGACATTATGTTGGGGAAGTCCAGCCTTAATAGCAAAAATATCAGAAGTTTCAGATCTATTTCTTACATAAAAGCTTCTCTCGATTAAATATGAGTTTATTAATAAAAAGAATGGTGCAGATAGTAAAGTTTTTATTTTATAAAGCAGACCACACTTGATCATACGCTTGTTCAACGTCTAAGAAAACTGCTGAGCAATATTTATTTGTTTCAAATGAACTCCTTATTGAATAAAAAATACTGTGTCATTGTTCAGGTGTCTCGTGACCGTGTCAAAACCCGAACTGGTGTTCTGGTAAGATATTACGCATAGCCAATACTGGTAACATTCTTCGTAAAATGATTCTTTTGAACACTTTCGAGAATATTACTAGCAAAATTATGGGGCGGTGTGAAGTAATTTCATTTTCTGGTTTGTTAGGCTTGGGAATCATAACAATTTCCGCATTTACAATGTGTCGGAAAGTTATTTACCGAATATTGCATTCAAAATTAATGACAAAAATTTAACGACATCCCGGGATACTCGGGAGATTCGTTTTTGCTAAGTTGCTTAATTTCAAGTTGTACTTTTGAGGCTGTTGTAGCTTTTATTGAAAGATCCATTTGACAAGGAGCATCGAGAAAATTGGAAATTTCTTTTTCGTCTGAACTATTAGCTTTATTTTTGTCTAATCGCATCAGCATCCATTTGTCTTTTTCATTGGTATATTTCGTTTTACTTTTCACAGAGTATAGTCAGTATTTTTATATGGACTCACATTTTTGAACAAGTTGCCTATCGCCTCGTTTTTGATTTCAGAGAGACGCTGCTTCAGAGTCTTTAAGTTGAGATTGCACTTATCCCAAGGACTTCTGCTTTGTTTCCAAAACCTGCGTACTCGTTTTTCTCTTATTAAGTTTCTGACGTCTAGAGGCAAAAAGAGTTGGGTCTTATGGTTCAGTCGAGACGAGAGTGGGGGTGTGGCATAAAACCCAGCATCATGAATAAGCTAAGTGAAGTTTTCAACAGCACAATTAAGTTCCTCTCCATATTTTAAAGAAACGTTGAGATTGACATGTACGTCAATCTGTGCTTTAAGACAGAATTTTTTGAAAATTGGACGTGCTTAAAGCTAAAGTGTTAAGTGTTGCTTTAAGAGCTGAGTGGTCTGAACTTAAGTCATCATTGTCTGCAATATCAAATAAATTGCTGGGTATAACTTTATAAACAACAAAACCCAAGAGATCAGAAACTTTCCTATGGTCAGTTGGCCAGTAGGTTGGCCTTCCCAAAGTATTTATGATACACTTATGCAGTTATCTGGCCTTAGGATTTATTAGTCTAGAACCCACCATAAATGCTTGGTGTTGAAGTCACCGTCTACTATGAATTTCGGCCCAAGAGATTTGATGAAGTTTCGCACATAAAAATCGAATTAAGTCCTTTTTAGAAACAGTTTTATTTATTAAACTTTATTAAATAAGTTTATTTTGTACTAAATGGAAAATATGTTTTTCCATCAGTACTAATTTTTACTTCCATTATTAGGTTTCACTGTATACGTGCAGACACATCCTAATTTTATTTTTTTTGGTTCAAATAAGTCTTTAAAGCTTAATTCAAGATTTCTAGTTCTTTAATATGATTTTATAATACCTCTTAAAAGCTTTTCAAACAATTTTGCATAACATTGTAGTAAAGAAAATATATAAAATTCTTCTGGCAGAACGGTACTAGTTAAAATATCGAATATCCAATGTTGAGAAAATATTTCAATAAAACTGTTAAAAGAGACAAACAAAAAAAATTTAACAATGCAGCTGGAGCACAAAAAGGATTAGAAAGAATACAGAAAAAAAAAGAAAATTATAAAAAAAAAAACAAAAAAACCCAGCAGCAATAAATCTCACAAATCTAACAAAAATCCAATCGCACCGACAGAGGCTCAAATGAGCATCCATGGGATACGAAAGAGCTAGCTGGCGCGCTTAATGCACCAAATACAATAACAATGTAGCAAGCTGCAGGCTGAAGCTAGAGGCAAGAATATAACAAGGAAGTAGTAGCTGACACAAGGCAGGAAAGAGAGAGGAGCCGACATGAAAGACAAGCGGCTTGGCTGAAGTACGAGCAACGTCAGAGCAACAATTGGCTGATTTTGAATGTGTCAGTATGTCGATAACAATGTTGCTGATGCCGCCGTCTTTGCAGTTATTGCTGCTGTTGCAGATGCAGATGTTGTTCCACCAAGCGCTGTATATATCCGCATGGAGCAATCTGCAGAAAATGCATCTATAGCTGTGGCTTTAACAATTGTAACTGCGTCTGATTGCTTTTTTGCTGCTACATCTATATCTGTGTGTGTGTGTGTATATAAGTGTTTGATGAATGCAATATCGATTTTTAATGAAATTCTCAACAAAGGATGCAATTGCTGTGTGGTTGCATGTATTTGTGTAGTTGTGGTGGTGATGATATTGGGCACCGGTAAAGTAGGCGCAGCAAACCACGACAAAAAGTGCAGAGGTTTCAAGTAACAGATACTATGCTTAACAGGGACTTGAGTGAAATGAGATTGAGCAGCATTTACAACAACAACAATGAGAACGACAACAACCATTAGCAAACAACAATAAAAAAAACGCCGAAAGTCAATAGCAATCACAGTGATTGTAGAGCAAATGCAGAGTGATGTTTTACTATGTTTCAGTGTTTGTATGTGTGTGTGGAAAGTTGTGTTTTTGTACCCATTAGTTTATGCATTACCGAGTGTGTATTGGTGCAGCTTCAATATTCACTACACTCAAAGAAATTTTTTTGTTAAGACATAATTGGCACTGAATTTTTAATACTAAATATTTAATTCTCAAAACTCAGTACTCAATACTTAATTTTCAGATCTTAATACTAAATGCTTAATACACAATGCTCAGTACTCCATACATAATCCCCAGTACTCAATAAACAGTACTCAATATTTCGTACTCAAATCTCAATAATTTATGCTTAGTACTTAATATTCAATATCCAAAGCTTAGTATTCAATATACAATACAAAATGCTTAATACTCAATACTTAATACTCAGTACTCAATAAACAGTTGAGAAATAATTAATACTCAAAAGACAGTACTAAATATTTGTTATTTAATACTCAATTCTCAATACCCCGTACTAAGTACTAAGTTTTCAGTATTCAATACTTAATGATCAGAAACCCATGCTCAGTACAAAAATACAAAATATTTCGTATTGAATTCTCAATATTCTATGCTTAGTACTTAATACTCAATACCCAATTGTCAGTACTCAATAGAGAATATTCAATACAAAATGCTTAGTGCGGTATACTTAATACTCAAATCTCAAAATTTCAATATGCAATACTCAATGGTCAATACTCAAAACTCAATGCTTAGTACTAATGCTCAGTTCTCAATACTTTCTAGTCAATACCTCGTACACAAATATTTTATTCGTTTGAAACCTAAAACTTAATATATAATAGGTATTATTCAGCGCATAATACTTTACACCTACTAAATATATTTTTACACAATACAAAGTAAAGCACTACTCTACAGTCAATGCGCTGGACTTTCATCACATATGACGAGAATCGTTTGACGATATCGTTTTGACGATACTTTACCATCACGTAACCTAAAAATTTTACTATCGTCATAACGATATTGTTTTGCTTGCATCATGTATGTCTAACTATGCATGCTATTGTTTTGACGATTGAATTGCACGATAGATAATTTGGTATCGTTTGTGCTTTTTATTTGATAGTAATTCATTAAATTTATAAAATTTAAATGTTTTGGAGCCGGAATTTATGTAATTACTTTTTTGTTTGCCGATGAAGAAAAGAACAAATTGAGTTGTTGCGACAACGTAGGATCCTTCTGGATAAATTGAATCCTTGATGTCTTTTATTAAAAAGGTCGCATGCTTGCGACCTAATTGTTGGCCAGCTGCAGGTGTTCATCAACGAAATTAAATCATATTTTAATTTGCTTAGAAGCAAATAATTTTACCTTAAATATGATTTTGAACACATTAACACGTAAGTATTTGGTTGAAAAGTCAACAATATTTACATTTTTGTTACAAATATCACGATATCACGATTTCACGATCACAATATCATATTATCACTACAAATATCATCACAAATATCGAAGCACAACAAACAAAAAAAAAAAAAGAAAAAAAATTATGAAAATTCTAGTGACCTTCAAACCTTAACAAACCTTCAAACCTTAGAACGATAGACGAGACGACAGTGAAGCATTTATATAAAGCAATCACTTGACGATATCGTCGAAGAGTATCGTTTGAACGATGATCGTTTTGAAAGTTACGTGATGACAGCCCTGTACTCAATGCTCACTACTTAATGCTAAATACTTAATACTAAGCATTCAGTACTCAATACTAAATACAAAATAGAACAACTTAATACTAGTAACTACCAGCTACTAACTACTAGCTACTTACTATTTACCATTTACTACTAGTTACTAACTAATATTTAATATCTACTAGCTACGTAATACTGCCTACTATCTACTAACAACTAACCACTAACACTAACTACTATCTACTAATCGTTAAGTACAAACTACTAGCTACTAACTGATAACTACTAACTACTAGCTACTAGTTTTTATAAATATCATAATAATTTTTAATACCAGCGAAAGATTACATAGATTTTTAAAAAAGGATTAAATCAAAAAGATTTTAAAATTTTTTGTTAAATTTTGTATGCAATTGTAAGACAGTATTATATACTAAATACTAATATACTAAAGGGTGGTTAAATTTTAAGGGCCGATGTTGATTTTGAATAAAACACAAAATATTTAGGAAATTAGTGTCATTTCTTTTTATTATGATAATATTGGTATGATTCAATTATGTATGGATCAAAATATCGGCCAAATAACCGCCGCGACCTTAGCGGCACATCTCCATCCGATGGTCCAAATTTTCGATGACGCTGAGGCATAAGTGAGGTTCTATGCCGTTAATGTGCTGAATTATCTCATCCTTTAGCTCTTGAATTGTTGCTGGCTTATCGACGTATACCTTTTCTTTCAAATAACCCCAAAGAAAGAAGTCCAACGGTGTCAAATCACATGATCTTTGCGGCCAATTGACATCACCACCACGGGAGATAACACGACCATTGAATTTGTCGCACAAAAGTTTCGTTAGCTGTGTGGCATGTGGCACCGTCCTGTTGAAACCACATATCGTCCACATTCATATCTTCCAATTCGGGCCATAAAAGCTCATTATCATCTCACGATAGCGAACACCATTTACAGTAACTGCCTGACCGGCCTCATTTTGGAAAAAGTACGGACCGATGATGCCGTCAGCTCATAAACCGCTTATAAACAGTCACTCTTTGTGGATGCATTGGTTTTTCGACAATCACTCTTGGATTATCATTCGCCCAAATACTGCAATTCTGCTTATTGACGAATGCACTAAGGTGAAAATGTGCTTTATCACTGAAGATGATTTTCTTCGAAATTGATCATCCACTGTTGCCATTTCTTGCCACCATTCTGACCATTGATGACGCTTGAAATGGTCAAGAGGCTTTAGTACTTGAGTCAATTGCACCTTGTAAGCGTGTAAATGGAAGTCTTTATGCATAATGTTCATCAACGACGAGCGTGAGAGATGCAATTGTTGGGCACGACGACGAGTTGAGGTGGACGGCTCTTCAGCCACACTATCGCAAACAGCAGCAATATTTTCTGCAGTACGAGCTGTACGAGCATGCACTGGTGTTTTAAACGCCGATTTTTATAATAAGCCTGAGAAACTTTAACGCGTTGCTCGATTGTGTATCTTTCCATAGTTCAAATTGAGTTTCCAAATATTCAATATTCAATATAAAATACACAATATAAAATATACAATATGCAATATACAAAATGCAATATACAATACTCAATATACAATTTACAATATAAAATATACAAAATACGATACACAATATACAAGATACTATATACAATAAACAATATTCAATATACAATATACAAGATAAAATATGCAATATACAATATACAACATACAATATAAAATATACAATAGACAATATACAATAAACAATATACAATGTACAATATACAATATTCAATATATAATATACAATACACATATACAAAATACAATATTGAATATACCATATACAACATACAATACACAATAAACAAAATACAATAAACAATACAATACAATAAATTTAATAGAAATACAATAATCAATATACAATATACATTATACAAATCACAAAATACTGACTACTAGCTACTACCTACTTATTACTAGAACTTACTATTAGCTACTAAGTACTAAATACTAATTACTAAATGAAAAAAAGCGAAATGGCCATTTCAGCCCTTAAAAGGACTTTGATCGAGCTTCTTATGATCAATTGTATTGTGTGTGTTGTGAAATGTTTGAACACAAATGATCGAGAACTGGACCTACCAGCTTTATGCCGACTCCGAACGGTTTATGTTCTCAAGAAGCTTTTCATGGCAGTTTTTACTTTTTGAGGTTTCGCAATTGTCTGCAGGGAGGTGACGGCCGAACAGAAAAATTAATTCCATTGAAAAAACTTTCTGTGTCAGATGGGGAATTCGAACCTGGGTTCTCTCGCGTATGAGCCACACACTCTACCCACTACGCCACGGCCGCCACACTAATTACTAAATACCAAATACTAAATACAAAATACTAAGTACTTATTTATACATTATTAAATACTAACTACTGGTTAAGAAATGCTTACTACTAACTCCTAATTAATAACTGTACGTCTAGAAATCCTAGAATAAATAATAATACAAGCGAAATTTTATATAAATTCTTCTTTGCATAAAAATCAATACTTTTAGGCGGGCTTTAAAATTTTTAAATAAATTTGTATTTAATTTGAATACACTTTAAATACAACAAGCATATTCAATACTATTTGGAATCAAAATTATATCGTGGTTAATATTATATTTAATTTAAAAGCCATGCAGTATTATATTTTAAGCCATGCAATATTATATTTCAATATCTTTTCACATGATTTCACATCAATATGATCCAGAGTAACTTTAAAAGTAAACACAGTTTTTAATAAACTTTTTATGTAACAGTTTTTATTTGATTACGGCGCAGAAGCAACGCTTGCAACTTTAATTTTAATTATGTCGAAAGTTTGAATTTTAGAGCGGGAGAAAATTCATAAATTTTAGAATAATAACAAAGAATAAATAAGTTAATAAATAAATAAATTAACAAATAAATAAATAAATAAATAAATAAATAAATAAATAAATAAATAAATAAATAAATAAATAAATAAATAAATAAATAAATAAATTAACAAATAAATAAATAAATAAATAAAAAGCTAAAAAATATTAAAATTTGATGCTGACTAAATATTAAAACTTTTAAAAAAATTTCTACAATTTTATAGGGACTGAACTAAATATTTTAATATTTATTTGTATTTAATTGCATACTCTGAAATCAAATTTAATGCAAAGTCAGCTTTAAATTTTAATGAAAATTTTTATAAAAAATTATGTAATATGGGAAGTATTAAATTTTAGTACAATTTTGGTGTGGCTATATATCGTCCCCTTCATACCAAAAACGTGAATGTGAAAATAAATAAATCGTCAAATGAATGCACAAAAAGTAATTTTTTTAAATGTTTTTGTGGAGCAGTGTGAACCAAATGTTAACTGTGTACTACGAAGGAATCCATTTCTGAAAAGAATTTTTGCAAAAGGTGGATTCTTCTGAGCCATTCGAATCCTTAAACTCGTTTTCCCAAAAAAACATATATAATTCGAATTGGCGTCTTTGCCATGAAGAGGATAATATATAAGACCATTTTAATTAAAATTAGTGCGAAAATTTCCAATCGTGTATTTAAAATGAACAAGTAACTACTAACTTCTTACTGCTAACTAAGAACCACTTATATCTAACTTATAACTACTTATTTCTTATTAGTTACTACTACTTACTGCTACTACTACTGCTGCTGCTACAACTACTACTACTACTACTACTACTACTACTACTACTACTACTACTACTACTACTACTACTACTACTACTACTACTACTACTACTACTACTACTACTACTACTACTACTAATACTAATACTACTAATACTACCACTACTACTACTACTACTACTACTACTACTTCTACTACTTAATACAAACTATTAAGAATTATCTGCTATTTTATTAGTATTTTAAACTGTGTAAGCTTACCATGAAACAAAAAAAAGACATATTTGCTAACTATAACTCTTAATTTTTTTTTTGCATTTGTGTACTTTGAGTGTGCACAAATCAGTACGTGTGTGTTAAGTGTGAGTATCACTTCATCAGCGTGATGATGCATGGATAAATGTGGCGGTTGCGGTATTTCAATCAAATTACATATTATTTTGAATGATGGGCGCAGGTGTTGGTATGAGTGTATGTGAGTGTGTGTGTGTGTGTGGATAACTAATTGCTGTTCGTTGTTCATACGCACAATATATGCCCATCACTCACCAATACATATACCATCAACGCCTTTCTAACAAAGTGTGGCTTTAAGGACGGCTTTATTGTTATGGGAGTAGCTCCTGATATTGTTATTGTTGTTGTTATACACATTGTTGTTTTTATTGCTCTTGTTACTGCTATTAAGCCCTGATTTGGTTTTGAATTTCATTATGATTCGCAGTAAAACGAAATGCAAGTTTGCTGGTGTATGTGTGTATCTATGTTAAACCACGTTAATTTACACGCACACATAAATTTTCTTGTGAATCTTCCCAATAGGCAATTTGACCATGTCTTCAAAGGCAGGCGTGCATTTACTATTACTTTTGGCTTCAAGACACATGACTTTTACGCTGCTACGGTGAGCTATTCTATAAGGTCTTTTTTTACGCTAACTAAGGCAGTTCTACTTATATTTCGGTGTAGGTTTTTGTTAAAGGCTAAAATATATAAAATTTTAAAAACGCGATGCTAAATCCAAGAATGCATTATAGATTGAAAGTAATCTGATCTAATAAAAACACGTAAAATAAAAAAAAAGATAAGACTTTTTTCATTAATTCTGGTTTTAATAATTCTCCTTTCAGCCTTTCTATAGAAGTTGCTTCTGGCAGTACTCTTTAGCACAGCGATAGCGGAAGACATGAAAAATTTTTCCATTTCATATAAAAAAGAAATGAGCGCAGAAGGGCTCATATACAAGTATCTTTATCAATTCTAAATTAATGCCTTCTAGCAGCTTTTCGGACCCCTCCATTGCCGACTGGGTTACCCACCTAGCTCTGCACATGTGTGTTCATATTGTCTGTATGGTATATCCGCCACTTTGCTGCTGTTCATTTGCATCAGTCGCGCCGCATGTAGCTATGCTTTCTACATTGCTGCACGTATTTGTGTGTTCATAAGTATGTGTCTGCCTATGTCATTGCCGGAAACCACTACGGAAACGGAAATGACACTACAGCGGAAGGAAGTTGATGCGTTGAACTTGAAGGGCTTTATATTTTTTTTCTATTTTATTTTTTTTTTTGACGTCACAAATTAAAGTGTAAAATTGTCGGTAAAAATATTTACCTAATGCAGGAAATTGCGTTTTTTATGTTGGTTTTGTGCAGTGTTCAGCACATGAAATGGCATGAGTTGAGTTCATGGAATTTATTTGCAACAATTTAAAATGAATCCTTAAATTATAGCATTGCAAGAGATAATTTTTACAATAAATTCGACTGAGTTGAAAGCATAAATAAAGTTTTATGGTATACTGCGTACTTTGGAATATTGTTCTAAATTTGTTGTAGTAAAATGTCTTCACTAAGTTAGTTCTAGTAAAATACTATAAATATCACATTTTTTAAGCTTAAGCTAAATCTTCTTTCTATTTTTATATTGTGTATGAAGGATGTGTACAGATATTTTTCAAAAAAATATGTACGATAATTAGGTTTAAAGGTTTGATGAAATTTGTAGTTCTTTAATGACTTTACTTTTATTGATTAAAATTATTGCATGGCAAGCCAATTTTATTAAAAGTATTCAGATAAAGTTTATAAACTAGTGTAGGTAGAACCCTACTTATAGAAGTTTTAGAAGTTTTTACTGACGAAAAAAATAAGAAAAGAGTAATAATAAACTTATGCTAAACTATTCACGGGCCTCGACCGTTTCGAGCCTGTTAAGTCTTTGGTCAAGGCAGCAAAGTTTTAATAGTTGATCGTTTGCATTTCATGTGATTGATGAATTAGAGATAAATTCACAGTTTCACAAAATTACGAATCACAGTTACTCGTTCACTTAAATTAAAAAATTTTATTTTTATTTTGAGTTAACACAGCGGCTTTCAATAATTAGTAGTTTATTACTTAAAATTAAAATATTTACTACATTTATTAATTTTCAAATTACAAATAATACTCACTTAGAAACTTGTTCTATATAATACACGAACTCATATTCTCGTGATTTCAAGGAGGACTTGTACTAAAGCTAAGAAGTGTTAAGACTTAGCTTTGTTTACTTGATAATAAAACAACACATTTAAAGCGATCAAACAAACAATCAAATAAAATAGTCTTTACTGTCTGACCAGAATCATGTTGTTGACGTGTCGGCAAGAGAAAATCGCTAAGATTTCGCCCATAATTACGTAGTCGTCAAATTGACATGCATCAGTGTACACGTCATGCTCTGATTGAAGTAGATCTACTGCTTTAACATCGGTTTTACTCCTCTATGTAGTATGTTTTCAACAAAATGTAGTGAATTCAATGCAGATTTCTACTACTTTTAGAATAAGAAGAAAGCAAACACTGGTTTTCCATCATAATGCTTCGAATGTGTGTAATATTCATAAAAATACGTCAACATTTTTAGAGAGCGGCGAGAGAGAGCTTAGAAATCAGCGTCAGAGAAAAATTCAATTAGAAATATTTCTATCTTGACGTTTTCGTCTGTCTGTTTTTTGCCACAATTGTCTCCCATAAGGCTTTCATTGTATCTGCCAGTGCTCTGCCTGCCGACACGACAACGACATGATTCTGTTCAGACAGTAAAATAGGTTTTCTTACATAAGCCTTTGTATGCTTTATACAATAATTTCTTAAATATTAAAATGTTAGCCTTTTATAATTCAAACATTTTTTGAACACAATATTTCTTTACTTCTATAATTTTTTTTAAAAAAAGTCAACTTGTACGTCAGATATACGAGGTTTCAAATAACACAATATATTTCACATACTATAAAACGTTTTTGGTTTCTTAAGCAAAAATATACTTTTTCACGTTTCTGCACCGAGACAAAAAATTGTAGTTTATACAAGTTGGCTTTTGTAAAAAAGAATTACTAAGTAGGAGAATCTATGTGTAATCAGAAAAGTTTTTGTACTACCTAAACATAGTTTTAAATGAAAACTTTGCTATTTTATGCAAAAAAAAATATGTTTAAATTATAAAAGAAAGAAATTTAAATTCTAGCCAAATTCGTTTATTGTTGCTGTTATTTATTTACTATTTGCTATTATTTACATTATATAGACATAATAGGACAATTACATGTTCAGCGTCCGAAAGAGCATCGAAAGCGAAAAAAATTGAAACACTCAGAGTGCAGTGAGTGAGTGAGTGAAACACATACAGTAATTTTAAAAAAATTAATATTTTTTTTCTAAAATTTAAATGAAACTTTTCGATTTTTTGATTTAATTCGTTCATTCGTTCAAATAAAAAATAAATAAGAAATAAAAAAATATTCAACTTTTATTTCGACTTACATTCGGAGTCGAAGAAAAAGCGTAAGGAACTTCGTTCACGCACTACAAAAAGAACAGTTACTAAAACTAAGTAAGTCCCGTCCTCAATTCAAGTTATAAATTTTCCTTAGTTGAAATAAAATTTTCTCAATGTAGTAAGTTTTTACTCAATGTAAGGTTACCACATCCTAAAATTTTAGGTGGTTGTCCTAAAAGTTACGATGCCATTTTCCTTAAAAAGAAACAAGAAAAATATACCAGAATTGAAAAAACTTTTCTTAACTTGAGTAATAAAATGCATACTCCTTTGATTTTAGGAAAATATTAATATTAGATACTTAGGAAAAATATTATTTTACATGACGACTAGTAAAATATTACTCAGGCTTAGTCAATAATTGTGATTTTAGAAAATATCCTAAAATATATATCAGTAAATTTTTCCTATATTTAAGTAATAAGTATTCAAGAAGATTTGTACTCAAGCTTAGATTTTTTTTAGATAACCAAAGTTTCAGTTTGTGAAAACAGTAACATTAGGAATTCCTGAATCAAATAAAAAAACGTCCACTACCATAAAAAAACTAAAAAAAAACCATTTCATAATAAAAAAAAATTGCAATCGAGACCTTTATAAAATTTTATTTAAGGGGATTTCAACATCGAGCGAGCAAACTCCTGAATAGACGAGTGGGTAGAGCGTGCGGCTGTCGATACAAAGGATCCGAGTTCAATCCGCGCTGGTTGGGTTATGGTAAGTATACAAAGATTTTTAAAATATACAAGTTTTCTGTTCGAAATAAAATGAAATAATGAAGTATAGAACCACATTATAAGCATTATAAGCATTAAATGAATGAAATATTGGTCACAAACAATTATGTAACTATCCTTGAATTAAAGATTTTTTTTCTTTAAAATAGGTATGAAGTTTTTTAACCGAATAAATATTTCATAGCCGCAAGTAGACTTTCTTAACATGTAGGAAATCAATGCTTCAAATAATGAATAATCAATGCAGAGAGGTGACGGCCGAACAGAAAAACTAATTCAATTGAAAAAATTTTCTGTGTCAGATGGAGGATGTAAGTGTCATCTTTTAATATGGGATATGATGACTTTAGTGCAATTTTGTTCACATATTTTCCTTTAAATAAGGAATTTTAATTTTCCTAGATTTTAGTATATTTTTTTTTTAGTATGGCCGGGCCCCCCCGACAGCAAAACTTTTTCTTTGTGAATGTTATCATGTCTCGAGAATCTCTTGTGGTTTTTCTTCACTACAAATGCGGCAATTTTGCTTATTGACATGCTCATTGAGCCAAAAATGGGAACTCATTACTAAGTAGAGTTTTGCGATAAGACATTGGGGTGGCTTCGAGTTGATTTTTATCCAATTGTCCGAACGTACGCCGCAATATTATCATTTAGAGCAGTGGTTTCCAACCAGTGGGTCACAACCCACTAGTGGTATTCAGTTTTTGCATTTTTTTTTTTTAATTTCAAGGGTATTTTTTCAATAAATTCAAATTAAATTGTTTAAATACATTTAAGCTACTTCAAAATAAACGCAAGTATTTTATGCTTATGTAAAATTGGCTGCTGAATTCATATTCGAAATATATCTGTGGTCACAAGGAATAATGACTAAACTCAAAGTATTGTAAAAAACGATATTTTAATTGCACTAACTACGACTCTGTTTTCTGAAATATATGAACCATTACAAACGAAGTATGCGCAGACATAAGTGGTAATCTATATCTTGTCATCTTTCGGAAGATTATGTGCTAAATGCATTGTTAGCTTTGGATATTAATAACGGAACAGGTTCCGACAATATTCCTCCAATATTTTTAAGAAATTGCGCTAATGCTGTAGCTCAGCCACTAACTTTTCTGTATAAAGAATCTTTAAATACTGGTCAGTTTTTGTATGCTTGGTAAAAATCCATCATAGTTTCCATTCATAAGTCAGGTTCTTGAAAAAATATAGTAAACTATAGGCCAATATCTAAGTTACTTTTAGCATAAAAAATGTTTGCGGTTATTGTCAAAAAAAACATATTGGTCGGAATTAAAAATTATAGGCTTGTTCACGTACTTTACTTATAGGGAGAGAGTAAAAGAACAATTGAGAAAAGAAATGTCACAAAAAGAAAAATAGTAGAAAAAGTACGTGAACAGAAAACTAGTAGAAACTTGCAAACTAACAGCTGATCGAACGACTTGACAGCTTTTTTGAAACCCAAAAAAATTTGTGCACATTCGAGTTATTTTAAAATATTTGAAACTATGAAAATAAATAAAATGGAGCCATATAAAATAAATTTAAGTTGCTCGCCAAGCTTTTCCACGCACAAATGTTTCTTTTGCCATCCATTTTAATAGGAAATTCACAAGAAATAACTTTTGACAGCTTGTGTTTTTTTGGCAAATAATTTCTTTCGGTAGCAGCAAGTCCTTCAAGTAGAAATTTTGCTAGCAGAAACTTGTAGCTACTTTTTTCTCTCTCACTTTTTTACGCTCTCGTTGTCTTCTCTCGTTGCAAGTTTTTCGAGCACGTGAAAGCTTTACTAGTATAAACTTGTAACAATTGTAAAAATTTGTAACAATTTTTTGTTAGTGAACAAACCTTATATTTTAGTTGAAACACGATTTTGTGAGTGGGAGATTCACTGCTACAAGTCTGACTTTGTTTTCTCATTTCATTATAAATGAGATGGAAAAGGTAGATCAAGTTAACGTTATTTTTATTGATTTCGCCAAAGCCTTTAACAGAATTGCACTCTATTCTGTTAAAAAAAAACTTGCTCTTATAGGATTTCATTCTTCTTTGTTGTCGTGGCTCAGAAATTACCTCTCATGCCGATATCAGGTAGTCCGTAGAGGCAATCATTTTTCGAAGGAAATTATGAATAACTCAGGGGAACGTCAAAAAGTGTAATATAATGGCTTATTATAGGATAGAGACACCAATTTTATTTGATTAGTCAATCGCAGATAGGTGTCTGCAACGGTTTGAGTATAAATCTGATTTTGGAGTGTTTTTTGACCGAAAACTCCCTTTTTCTTGTCATTATGACTGCATTATCACCAAAGCTAACTTTATGGTAAGATTTTAAGGCGTAATTCGAAGGAGTTAAAGGATCCGCATACTTTTAAAACGTTTTTTATATCGTTAGTAAGATCCATCTTGGAATATGGAAAAAATTCAAAAACGCTTCACTATTTATAAACTTAACTGGGATTTATGCCAACCTATACATCGCGTTACGCTCTTTTCAGTATTTATAATACGTGTCTGACCGCCTCAACCTCGCGAGAACAGCATTATCCATGTCGAAATCGTCCCTAGTCGACTCAAACATCCACGTGGTGTTCCCTGGGCAACGGCAAACTGGCATCCGTCGGTTTGACTGCTAATTTGAGCAGCGGGTCTCCTATTCTTAAATAGATTGTGCGTCGGGTTTGAAGCCCACCACGTAAAAAAACCATTTCAATGAAAAGTTACATAAGAAATATGAGAAAAATGATCCTCAAATCTGATGACGACCACCGCAATACATTAGCCATGGGGCGTTAATTTTTTCTTATAATTTTTGCGATATATTGATGTCGCATATAGACTGTACGCCAAAGCTGCTTTAAAGATTTACGCACCTGAGTGATATTTTAGGCCAACGGACTGTATATTCCATACCACAGAACGAACTATGGCAGAAATGATCCAATTAATAATATGTGCTCGGCATTTAACTCGATTAGTGTTCGGATAGATTTCACATTAAACAGAGAGGTATTCAAAAGAAAATTATTAGATCTTAATAGTCTGCTATCGTTTCCAAAAAAAACGACGTTGGCATGCCAAAAAGCATGTTAGACCTTGACCTCGATTTTCCATAATTAATAAATATAACTCTTAATTATTGAAAAATTAATAGAGTTATATAAACATATAACTTTAGATCTTATTTTAATAAATAATTTATAATTAATGTAATTAATCATTTATTAATATATAAATAACGTTTATAATTTTATAATTTCAAAACTGTTAAACAATTGTTGTTAGTTTAATGTAGGTAAATAAATAAATAATCTATTCTGTGCAAAAAACGGATTTCTGCCTCCTTCCAAATATTGGCAATAAATAAAACTGCCATATCGCTTTTTTACGATATTTTAAGCTTAGTCATTATTGCTTGTGACCACAGATATGCATATATATATTTGATGGTAAATAATAAATACATAAGGAAAGGATACGATACAAATAAAGCTTTTTACTACACCTTGAACTGAAGGATCGAGGAGGTATTCTGATAAAAAAAGGTGGCTCGCCAGCTGAAAAAGATTGGAAGCCACTGATTTGAAGTATACGTGGTGTGAAAACGAGCCATGGTTAATCGAATAAGTTACTCGCATGAACGATTATGTCAAGTGTAAAATGGGCTTAGCGTACGGCAACATTCCCGAACTAAGCAACAATTTTCAAAATAAATTTACACAATTGTAAGAGTTCTTCTACCGTTAGTCTATTCATGATGAAATGGTTAACTGAACTGAGCATAAATGACAAAGCATTGCCAAATTTGACCAATTTATGACACTTAAGCCCCAGTCGGAAAATAGAAATTCGAAAATATAAAAATGATTTTTTTTTTAGTTTGGATTAAAAAAATTTATAGAATTCACTTGTATGAATATGTAAATAAGACCATGTTCGGAAATGCAACTCAACAAACTGCGCAGAAAGAGCTGTCGTCTTAGTGAGGTCAGTCTAGCAGTTCTAGCAGTGTTGCCGAAATAGTTGCATTTCTTATATCATGGCCTATATCTTTAAGTCATCATTCACATAAATTGCAATAAATCAACAATAAAACTTTTTAATTTTCCCATAATTTTGCCCATATTTTTTTTTTTTCGGTGCATAGCTTCTTGCATTGTAAGATTTCATCTTGAAATAACATTACTCAACACTGGTTAATTTCATTAAACGTGTGTTAACATAGTTTGTTATTTAAACGAGTTTAGCAATATACATATCTTAAGTCAAGATGAAATTATCTCTGACCAACAGGGCTTTTGTTAGAGTCGTAAAAAAAACAAGAAGAAAACTAATGCACCTTCAGGTTAATTTAAACGAATGGATTTTTTTAACCCTTTAAGCCATGGAGTGAAAATTATGAGCAAAATGGGAGAAGAGTTTTGGTTTTCAATTAATTTAGGCTAGAAACAAGAAACTGAAGTCTGGTTTTATATGCAATCTTTTATTCGGTAGGTGAAGAATGTACAAGAGTTCAGGATTGTATTAACTGCGTATGTCACCATTTTCATTGAATGCCTCACAAATATCTCACTTTGAAGAAATTCTGGAAAAGCACTTCTGAAGAAGACTAAGGAAAACACTCCACCAAATAACATGCATATGGACATTTCCAGAAAAAAGTCCACCGTGACGTGAAAACTAAAAGATATTGAAAACTTATTATTTAATGATATTATCTTAGAGAAACATTCTTATTTTATTGATTTGAGCAATTTAAACATAAATTCATTTACCATGAAGAACAAATCGTCTGCACTGTTTCAAAAATATAATTTTTCTTTTTAGTAAATATTTTGTAAATGTTTCGTAATGTTTTTGTTTTAGTAAAAATGGAAGGCATTGTCTGAAAATAATGAAAAATTGTTGATGCAAGGAGAGGCAGAATATATTAAATTTGTTTTTTAATTACAAAATTAAATAATTACTTAATTACCTAATTACTCAATTACCCAATTGGATTACAATGGAAATTTTAATTAACGTAACGCCGGTAACGTCCCTTCAGATGACTGAGCCTAATAACAAAAAAACTGGAAAAGATTTTTAAATTTGATTACTTGGAACGTAAACTTATATTATTTTAAAACCTTCAAAAAAAGGTTTTATACAAAAAGTCTTGCCCAATACGCAGAGTTTTGCAAATTTTGTAATCCACGTCGAAGCTACTTCTGTTTTTTGTAACGTCACGCCAGAGCATAGTTTTGCTTATATTTGTAAATTCTTAGGGTCGATTGTTGTAATTCTTTTACTTAATATAGTGCTACTTAATTACAACGCAAAAATAAAAAACCTTTTTGAAAATTTGACTTTGTCATTTACTTTTTTTATATTTTTTCGTACAAATCGTACGTAACGCCAGTTTAGAAATGCCCATATGTTAAAAGAGAGCTTCCGGGTATGAAAGTGGAAGTTATGGAGTACAAAACTTCCCTTTCACTTAAACTCCTTTTGGAAACACTTTTTTGCTGAGTAAGTACGATGGGCCAGCTTCACGCTAGAAAGCTTGCTGGTTTGAGGGTTAAGTTTATGTTTTGTTGGTTAACAAATTGTATGATTTACAAACCAACTAAAATTGCAAAAGTGTGCACATAAAATAACTTTTGCAAATGAAATGTACAAACAGTGAACTGATGGTAAAGTGAGCCTTGAGTGTGCCATATTAAAATTCAGTGTTTTTTTAACTTCCGTATACTTGAGTTGTTGCCTAGTTTGAAGTTTGAGTTAAATAGTTATTGAAGTTATATTATTTTAACTAAACATTAAATGTTGTCCTCTTGCTTAGGGCTATAAACGATAGACTAGCTCACTATTGGGAATGAGTAACAGTTATGCAAGTCTCAGATAATGACTGATTATGTACATAGTTGTTAGCAATAAGAAAAACATTACAAACAATAACAACAACAATATTATTATTGTTTGGAAAAACATTAAAGTAACGTATTTTAAATACAGCCGCAGGCGCATTCGAACTTTTTCGAAACTTAGCGCAATTCACAAAGTAAATAAAAAACCTATTTAATGCTATCCGAAACGTCACTGACTGACTGACTGACTGACTGACTGACTGACTGACTGACTGACTTGCTGGGTGATTGAAAGTGAAACTAAAAGCAAAAGAGTGTCGGCTGTGTGATTTTATGAGGCCATAAAAAATGTTATTCATCTCAGGCAGCTTAACACTTCCTTGTTTCTATGTTAAAAAAAAGCAAGAATAAAAAACACGAGAAGAAAAGTGGTGATTTTTTAAGAAAATTTAAACTTTCAATAATATTTAAAGCTTAATTAACAAGTGTTTAATAGAAAATAGATAAAAAAACAACAATAAAACAAATAAGCACATTATTATTATTGCTATTTTTTTTTATGTTCACAATTATGTAATAGCACAAAAATAGCAGGCATTAAATAAATTGGCCGTGAAACATTAAAAACAAAAATTAACGCTCGACTGACTTGTATTTATAGCTTATCTTGTAAGCTTGCGCTTAGCTCTTTGTGTGAATGAGTCCCTGTATATGGGTGCGTGTGTGTAAATTTCTGTTTGTGCTTAGGACGTTTAGGATGCAACAACTTGTTCTAGCAATTAACCTAGATATTTAATAGTACAAAAATTATTTCAATTTAAGAGGCTTGTTCACAGCAGAGGACGATTTGATTTATATTATGTGAGACTATTGTAGAAAATGATAATAAATTCAAAAATGTTTTTAATGCAGTAAAATTATAGCAACGCACTTTATATTCGATTTTCTACTCGAATTTTTCGAGAATAAACGAAAAAGACATAAAACTAGGGCATTTTATAGCATTTAAAGTAAGCTGTAAGCTTTAGGTGTTTTAAAATAGTGTCTCAAACATCATGAAACATGCTTGCAATATTTAAAAAATATTTTATTTGCTAAAATTTAAATTTTTAATTAAAGTTAAAATATAAATAAAATCTTTATATATATTTTTTACTGTAGGAAAAATAATATTAATATATATAAAAGGCCAGCACAATGCTCTACACCTAATATCGCTCAAACTGTAATTATTTTTTGCGATTATTGCAGTTTCTTCCCAACATGTACTGTTCTGAAAAATGTTGAGCCTGCAAGTATGCACAGAAAATTTATTTGATACTTATCAGTGACATTATTGCCTTTTTTGTGTGTGCATACTTTCAGACTGAACATTTTTCAGGACAGTATATGCTGTAAAAGCACAGTAATTATGGCAAAAATCATTACAGTTTGAGCGTTAATACTTCCAACAGTTGGAGCGTTAATCCGTCGTAGGACGTGCTTTTGTACTAGTATTTACATATTTTCATATAATCAAGCAGCACTACAGACTCTAAACTTAAAAAATTTATTAATAAAATGGCTACGATTGATATTCGTAGCAAAAATATTCGTGCATTGTACGAATATTCGTACAATAAACGAAGTATTCGTATCGTAATACCTTTACGAATTCCTTCGTGAAATATTACTAATGCCTGTGGTAATATTCACGAATTTATTCATTGTATATACTAATTATATTCTTAAAAAAAAATAGAACAATTCGCATGAGTGCATTGTATGAATTATTGTGTACATATAAATAATAGCATTCGTAAATTTCTCATACGACTAACTTCGTAAATTCTTTCATTTCATTCGTAGAATTTACTAACAAATTCGTACTATTTACGAAGTAAAACTAATATTAGTAGAAAAAATCATTCGTAGGTTGATCGTACGCATTATTCGTAGAATGTACGAAGTATTTTTTAATCTTTAAAAGCTTTTAAAATTTATAGTACCATTTTTTTTTTAATATAAATTGTGTAACGTTTGGTGTCGGGCATAAAGTGATGAAGTGGCAGGATTGCCATTAATAGGTAAAATGATAAAGGGATGTAACAGGACTGCCATGAAATGTTACGCGTTTTAAAAGAGTTTACGTTAAAAGGACATACCTAAAGGTAAGATAAACGATATTTTCCGAGTCAATCCCATATCGGGTAACTCTAACCCACTAGTTATCGTCAAGTTTTCCTCCTCCTTCGATCGAAATCATGCTCTAAAAGCTTTTGTTGGCTATCGAAGGCGAATGAAAAGAGCAACTAACCTCAGAAATACTGGACTGGACTCTGAAAACAATGTGTACTTACGCGAGAGCCTCTCTAACGGCGCAAGAAAGCTTCTACAAGCAGCGATCGCATGCAAGCGTAGAAAAAATATTTTCAATGCTTTTACAATTCGTGGGTCTGTTTATATCAGGCTTTCTAAGAATAGTGATTGCATTAAATCAACAATGAAGCTGAGCTCCCCAAAATCTCATCGGTTCCTGATAACGTCTTCGAAAATAAATAGAGTAGCTGCTCTACGTATGTCTAAGTTTATTCTATTTTATCATTTCCATAACTTTTTCCACTGCATCTTTAATCTTTACCTATTCTTTACGCTGCACTCTTATTTTGTATATTCTTTGTCTCTTGTAAATGCTTTCCGGGTAAGTTTAATTTTAATTTTTTCTAATTAATGTAATAATTACGCAGTTATTAGTAATATTTACACACAAAACTTTTTGAGTCATGTCACTTTGGATTAATAAGCAATCAATTGCGTTGCCGGTGTTTCGTAAATGGTAAGTGCAATGATATATGAAAATAGCAGTTAAATCGACATTTTTAGCAGCAATTCTTTATTAAAATTTTTTTTTTTAGACTAAATCAACACTCAGTGGGTGCTGCTTTATTTTTGAAAGCATTAAACGAAATGCACCGTATAATGAACGAATGAATATCAAGAGCATTGATAAATATTACAATAGTACTCGTACAACATCCCTATAGGAACAAACTAACTTGTTTTTAAAAACAACTAATTAAAAAACTAGTTTAAAATAAACCAGTATATGAACTACTTTGAATTATATTAAGGCGGCATCCACTTCAATATATGAAGTAATTGAAATACTACTTACAAACCAGTGATTGATAAACTACTTTGAATTATATTAAGGCGGCAACTACTCTGATGTTGGCATGTTTTAATTGAAAATTTTTATTAGATTACAAGCTTATACATATTTAACCATGTTATTTCATCAAATATTATTAACTTTTGGCCATCAGTAATAGTTTTCAATTGGTTATTTTAAAGCAATTAAAAATATAATTTCGATGTAACTAATTTAACAAGTAGTTGAAAATATATGCAGACGACAGCCAATTGACTTACTTAGAGGACATCACCATACAAAATAAGTTAGTTCATTCTATGGAAAAAAGTCAGAATTTCAACTAGTTGTGGTTGACAAAAAACTACTTTATCAACTACTTTTAAATTAGTTGATTTTCCTACAGGGATACTAATCGAACCGTACAATATATGAATGAATACCAAGAACATTGGTAAATGCTACAATAATATTCGCACAATATACGAATTCATTTGTATAATGCACGAATGAACTAAGAGTATTAGTAATTATTACAATCCTATTTTTGGCTGAAAATCACGAATAAAATTCATAGAATGTACGCAGTTATTAGTAATATTAACACACGAAATATTTTGAGTGTTCATATAGTCAAGCAGCACTACAGCCTCTACAGGCTTATGCGCTTAAATCACGACTAGCTTCTTATTGTGTCGAAATATTAAATGCACTGGGACAAAACAACAAAATGGAATTGTGGTGGGTACCACGGCATGAAGGTTTAGCAGAGACTTGCCAAAAGTGAAGCATCACGATCTCTTATTGGCCCCCAAACCTTTTTGTAGTGTTGCTAAAGGCTACTTTGCGAAAAAGGTTAGGATATGAGAGCATAATAAATTTCGGTGCCACTGGAACAATACTAATGGACAGAGGCAATTAAAGAAATTTCTAACTCTCAGTAGAGCTCAATCAAAAGATTTTCTCAAGCTAACCAAGGCAAACCTTAAAATTCTAACAAGTTATTTTACAGGTTACTGTTTACTTAGATACTATCTCTAAAATTGAGGCTTATCTTAATCAGATGTCTGCAGACTTTGCGAGGAGGAGGAAGAAACTCCAGAGCACATACTATGTGAATGTTCAGCAATCTGCAGCTAAGAATTATTCACTTTGGAGGAAGGCATCAGTGCCTCTTTAAAAATATGGGACACGAAGCCAGAAACATTGCTGAAATTCATAAAAAGGACAAATCTGGAAAGTTAATCAGGGGCATGCACAATAGATCCTATGGGCAACGGTGCACATGGGCCCACTTCAAACAACAACAACAATACCAATTGAAGATCTACAATTATTTTTGATATAATCAGCTGATAAATGTAAATACCATTATTTTAAGTTTGCAGAGTTACCGCCCAGAGAACTGCAACGAGTCTATGATTCAAACAAATGACTATAAATCATCCATCAAAAACCGAATGCGAGTGCGTGCGGTTGCGTACAACAACCACTACTTCCACACGAAGCATCCTCATAACAGCGATGAGCGACGAGTGCCGCCGCTTTCACTCATCGCTCATAAGAATACTGATCAATGATTCTAATGACTCTAGAGTCATTGAGGGAAGAAATCGCGTGCCGCGTTACCGCTGACATTTTTTATTATACATATTATATATGAATTTATTATTGTATACATATAATACTAGCGGACTCGGCAAATGTATGAAAATAAATCTTTAAATAGTATTCAAAAAATATTTAATTGCATATACTTAATAAAAAAATTTGAAATATTATTGATAAAAATTAGTGAAAAATTGTGAAAATATTATTGAAAAAAAAATATTAAAAAATTTTTTGAAAAATTTTTTTATAATTATTAAAATTATTGTAAATAAAGAATTAAGAATTATTATAATTAAAATATTAAATAAAATCATTTTATAATATATAAATTATTAAAAGCGGCAATCCTGTTTATTTTTGATTGCCGCTTTCCTTATGGCATCCCTAAACATATAGGTTCTCAGCAATTCATCATTGCAAGTGTGAAAGTGATTTGAAAAATTGATTAAAAACATTATAATAACAACAATGAACAAATAATAGACAACATACAAGTATAAAGTAAGTTTGCTGCAATTTATTTCTTTGAACGAACGATCCCCAACTTAGAAGCTGGTAATGTATCTTAATCAACACGTAAAACACAAAACAAAAGTAAAACAAGGAAAACGCACGCCAATATTGAAGTGCACGCAAATCATTCAATGACTCTAGAGCAGTGATCGGCGCCCATGAAGCAGATGCTTTGGGAGAGTCACACATATTCTTATGCTCTTTCGCTCATTTAGCAAACAACCAATGGCGAAACAGCATCGTTTCTCTTGATACTCAATTATTTTGACCGTACACATAGAGATTTATTCGTGCAAATATGTCAGGCCATGCAACAAGCAAAAAATATTTTATGCTGCCAAACGCTTTTGATGGCATGCAGTGTTTATTGTGCTACTTGTCATTGAAAATAAAAACAGAACAAGCTATGAAAAGGCATTACCAATCTTTTCATAATGAATATGAGGAAATTGATGACTTTGACAGGGAAAAACTTTTTCTAGAGAAAAAAAAATATTTTTTTGATAGACTTAAGTTGTGGATGGATGATTCTTTAGAAGAAGAAAAAAAATATACTAAAGAACATCAGAATCAGCTTAAATTATCATTATCAACACTAATAAGTGTAGAACTATCAAAGCAGGGAAGACCATTTTCAGACGGGATATTCATTAAAAATCTTTTTATTCAAATTTTGCGAAGAATTAATTTTGAATCCAGTACAGTTATGGAGTCGATCCCCTGTTCACCTAGAACCATAGCTCGCCGTACTGAAGAGATAGGCTTATTTATTGAATCTGCAATTAAGAAAAAACTAAACAAATGCCAATTTTTTTCAATATGTTTAGACGAAAGCACGGATATAAATGATGTTTGCCAATTAGTCGTTTGTATTCGATGTGCCTACTCGACCTGTGAAGTTTCTGAGTCTATGTTTACTATAGAGCCCTTACAAGCAAATGTAACAGGAAAAGCAATTTTCGATGTTCTAAATGAAAAGTTATTCTCAATTGTGGACATGAATAAGTTAACTGGGGTATGCATAGATGGAGCACTCGTTATGACTGGGAAAAAAATGGATTTGTAGGACAGCTCGAAAGTAATGGAATTCGTGTTTTCAATTTCCATTGTGTTATTCACCAACTTGCTCTTGCGTCGAAATGCTTAAATTATCATTCAGCTATGAAAACTGCAGAGTACATAATAAATAAAATAAGAGGGGGCCATAACTCACTAACCCACAGAAAACTGGTTAATTTTTTAAAAATCAATAACGCTGATTATTCCGATCTTAAAATGTATACTGAAGTTCGATGGCTAAGCCGTGGTGATTCTCTTAAGAGATTATTTGACCTTCGTGTAGAAATTCTTCAGTTTTTAAATAATGAGAATTCAAAGGAATTTGCGTTTTTAGTGCAGGCCTTACAGGATAATGAATTTCTTTTAGATTTAGCCTTTCTAACAGATATAACCAAATATATCAATGACATTAACCTTGAACTTCAAGGAAAAACCGAAATATTTATGATTCTTTTAATAAAATAATGAATTTTAAGACTACATTATTTCTACTCTCATGCGAACTTCAATCCAACGATTTTTCAAATTTTGCAAATACTGCACTCATATATACAAATGATAAAGCTGCTAAAAAAGCTGAATATGCTAATATAATATTAACTTTATTAAATAATTTTGAAGACAGGTTTAAGGATTTTGAGAAAATTAAATCATTGATTGATGTCGTTGAAAATCCTTTTAAATGTAATGTGAGCTTGCATGAGTTTCACATTCAATCCGAATTAATAATACTTCGAAGCGAAGTAAACACTCAAGATAAAATTAACATTTCCGAGTTCTGGAAAAACTTAGACCAGTCATTTTATCCTGAATTAACAAAAATATATCAGAAATTGCTTTCGTTTTTCCCTTCTTCTTATTTATGTGAACAAATTTTTTCTGATTTAAATTTCATATGTTCTTCAAAGCGTAATAGAATAAACAAAAATCATTTGAAAAGTATTATGCTTATAAGAAAATGCTCCGAAATTTTCGATCTCGACGAATATATAGCAAACAGTGATCTTGAATAACAAAATCAGCTGAACTTTTGGTTTTTATAATAGTAAAAAAAACATCGCTCTCGTTCTTATTAAACAAGGAACAGCATATTTTTTTTCTTCTATTATTTTCTTCAGACGTAAACTAAAATTTCAAAAGACTACTTTTTTGATCGAATCTTAACGAGCAACAAATTGAGAGAAACGTTAATAACAATGCATGAAGTATCATACGAGCTTAAGTAAAGTCATACCTACAAAATACATTAATTTTTTTTATATTATTGCCAAATTATTAAATATTTATGTATTTAAATATTTATAATTTTTAATATTTATTATGAAATACTTTTCCATTTTCTGCTAGTTCTTTTCCGCAATCAGTTTTAAGTATACAAATTCTTTCAGTGCAACTTTTCTTCTCTCACTAATACAGTCTCACTTTTAATTTTGCCGACCACTGCTCTAGAGTCATTGAGGCAGCTTAGAATCATATGCGTAGAATTCAGCAGCCTTTCTAATGAGCGATGAGTGAAAGCAGCGGCACTCGTCGCTCATCGCTGTTATGAGAATGCTTCGCGTGGAAGTGGTTGTTGTTGTGCACAACCGCACGCACTTGCACTCGGTTTTTGACGAGTGATTTAGAATCGTAAAAAAACGATTCGCTGCAGGTCTCTGTTACCGTCGTAAAAAAATGAAGTTACTTCCGGAATAAGTATGAGGTCTAGTTTTTGCATTGTTCTCCTGAGAACTAAATTAAGGTAAAACAAAAAACTTAAACATAATTTTAATTAATTTTGTTCATCCACAGTGTTATAGATCAACCACTGAGCAGTGCTTAGCTATTTTGAGGAATAAAGAATAAGGATTTCAGAGACAAAGACTGGTTATGGTCTAATGCTTCAAAGCGAATAAAAATATTTTTCAACAAGCTTACAATGAAAACCATAGATTACTGCTCTTGGTTTTGTACTGCTTAATTTAAACTTAGAAATTATGTATTAATCAATTAATCTTCCAAGCCAAGCCCATTATTCTTGAAACTTTTTTTAAAGAAATAAGTTGTGTTAAATTTAATTTTTGTTACTTCTATGAAGGTACATTTTAAGAAAAAATTATAAATATTTGTTTATTAACATACATAGCAAACAGACTGACATCATAAATGCTAAATTACAAAGATTTTGCCGGTGTGTTTTTTTTATAAAAAATTAAAGAGAGCTTAAATAATCAAAATTATTTTCTTATTCTTGTTCAACAATTTGGCATAAATAATGCATTCATAGTTTGAGAAGCACTCAAATTTAATGGATTTTTAGCTACGAGTACAACTAACTTCATTTAATGTTCCGCTTGATGTACTTGGTTGATTGTTTTTGTTAACCTTGAAGCTTCTTTTAATATTCTTTGTATTAAAAATTTGTTGTTATTGAAAATAAAAAAAAATTTGATTTATAAAACTAAGAGCCGCGACTTCAAACATTTAATAATTAATTTTTAATTAATATTTGATAATTACTCAACTTTTAAGCATCAGAAGACAAGACAGACCAGCAGTAAACACTTCAACAACTACAAAAACAACTACATTTACTATACAAACAACGCTAAAAGCAACAACAATAACATTAATTATAACAAAAATAATAACAACAAAACCTTAGAACAAGTTTGTGTCTTAATTTTGCTTGGTTTTCTGCTTGAATTCATCGAGTTAAACAATTCCCAGCGGTTTCGATGAGCTTGAGTTAGTGTTTTTTGTCTGGTTTGAGGTTTAGTTCGGACAAAGGAATTCAAATGCAAACAAAAGAAAACCTAAATGAAAATCTAAAACAAAAACCAAATACTTCATATTAAACACTCAAACAACATGAAGTAAAATTAAAGCTTTGTAACTACAAAGCGTAGAGTTGGTCAAGGTTTTACTTAGTAGTTGTATTAGAGGCACGCAATATTATGGCACATTATTTATTTTTTACACAACTTTTCGTATTTCTTAATATATTTAAGTTAAAATTATTTCTTTAGGGTATTTATATTTTGATGTTATTTTTATTTTTATTTTTATTTTTATTTTTATCTTCTAATTTATTGTAATATTAGGTATATTATGGCTGGTTTGTTTTGAACGTTACTGCAGTAATTAGCCAATGTTTAGAAGTTGTTCGAGCGTGATTTATGGTCTACCATTTCACATTATAAACGACAACAAGAAGCAAAATGAAATCGATGCATGCGGTTATTCCTCATGAATAACTTAGAATTGAATGAAATTTAGGACGATAAAATAAACTTCTTTATAGTACCTTAGAAGTCACAACAAAAGGCAGCAAGCAACCTTTAGAGCTGAACATAATTAAGTTAATTTATGTTTAAGCTATTAATTTGACTTAAATGAGTTTTGGTCTATGGTAACATAGCTTTTTGGAGTGTGCCTTATGAAGCGTTATGGCTATAAAAAGACAGAAATTTGATTCGAAGAAATGTGGAAATTTGAGCACACCAGAGTGAGGTTTGCACAAATTTTAATCAGCCTAATAAAGGTGTTTGTTGTACAAAATGTTATTTACGAGAGTGGATCTGGTCAATTATGCACCTCATAGCGCACGCTCGAAATGTGTTATGTACAAATATTTTTGTATAAAAACCAAAAAAAATTAATATCTTTAAAGTAAGCTCCGCCATTTTGAATTTAAATTCTAAAAAAAGTTATGTGCTGCGATGTGCCTGGTGTGTGCTATCATGTGCTGTAAAAAATATTTTTTCTAATAATACAGCTTTTATGAATTCGCCATTTTTGACTAATAATTACAAAAAATAATTTTTTTTTTAATAATAATTACAAAAAAAAAATATGTGCTGCGATGTGTGCTATCTGGAAAGTGGGGTAAGGTGGGGTAATGTGTACCATAGGGTGATGCAGGCCCGTAGCCAGGATTTACCTTAGGGGGGGGGGGGGGGGGGGTTTGATAAAAAATTTATAAGTAGATACCAGTAATAACTGAAAGAAAGAATATGAAAATTTTTAAGCAAATCCGTTTTCTTTTAAGACTATTTGTGAATATGCCTGTTTTTAAATGACCATAAGATAGATAAGAGTTGATTCAATTTTTTTTTTAAAAATCAATTTTAAGTACTAAGTGTTTAGATTTTTGCCTATAGTTTGTTGAAAAATGGTCCAAATTGAGAATTTTTAATTTCTTTTAAATAGTATTATTCCGAAAATTAGCACAAACAGTAAAAATGCCTGTGACAAAATTTTACTAATTCAACAATATTAATGTGAACGGTAAAAATAGGTTAGATTCCTTGCAGTTTATTAAAATCAAAATTAAAATCAGCTATGAAAAATACAAACATTTTTTAATAAGTTCAACTGGCGAAGCTGTATTCACAATGGACATTCCATATAAACGGGAGAAAAAAAAATGAAGTCTAGATTTGGTTTCTTTTTGGCTATCTTACGCTTTTGTTGATCCCCAGCTTGTGTACAACTATTTGAACCTGTGTGAACCCTAGTTCGAGTTATCGTTAAGGGCTAAAATATTACCGTTCTCGTAAATGATTTCGACAATTAATATCTTTCAAAAGAAAATATTTGAAGATCTTTAAAAATATAACAGTTTCATTTTGTCATGATTCAATTCCAACAACAATTACTATATATATTTTTTTTATTAAAATTTTTTGATTAGAGGAATCGACTCCGATAAAGTCTCATTTAAATTTCAGACTATTTTTCAAAAACTGTAATTCGAATACTGGTTTTTGCACGGCACCAGTATCTTATACCCAATTTATTATATAAGATATCACATTAAACTAAGTTCATGATAATAAGAAAATAATTACTCTGCTAGATAAATTTTTATAAAAAGAAATAGTGACTTTTTTTGAATATTTAAGAATTTAATCGGTTGTGGATTTATATTTAAATTATTTGAATATTAAAAACACTAAAAACAAAATTTTTTTGGACTTCTAAATTGTTTTTTAATTTTTTAATATAATAAAAATAAACATTTTTCAAATGCTGAAGCTTAAAAAAATGTAATTGTTAATTTTTTTTATGAAAATTTGGTAACATGATTAAAAAATCATCAAATCACTATAAAATTGGACTGTATAAAATGTTTTACAAAAATTTTTTTTATATATAGATATAAAGTGAGTTTCCACAACCTGTTATTTAGAAAAGGCTTCGCACAGGGCTAAATTTTTGTGCCAAATTGGAAATTTTAGATGTCAACATTTTTAGTCATTCGCTTTACGTGGAATACCCCATAATGTGTTAAGTTTCGTGGTTCATATATTTTTTACACTTTTAAAAATGAAAAAAAACCCACTCAAATTAATTCTTCTTCAAAAGTTTTGGGTCTAATAAGCTTACCCAGCAAACCATAGTTGACGACTTTGTCGAAATTCCGACGAATTCATAACTATTTCGAACTGTAATAACGAAATCTTTACAATTTCGTTACGCAAATATCGGAACAGTTTCACTTTTTATACGAATTTATAAGGAGTTTCGTTATGCGACTGTTTGTAAAACATATTGAAATGCAAACAGAGTAAACTTTCCTTTCTTTCGAACTGGCTGAACGAAATCGTAACTTTTTCTAAACATTTTCGTTAAGACTCGTTACGAAATCGTTAATATGATCGTTAATATCGTGTAATATGATAAACCGTTCTGTGGAGGCTTAAAAATCTGTTCCTCAGGAATAATTGAATACCTTTCAATAAAGCACCAAAGTTTTACTTTAAGAACCTTCTTCAGGATTTTACTCAAACTATGAAACAGACTCAATGGGCGGTACCGTCCAGCTTTGTTATGAAGCTTAACAGGCTTATTAATTGGTATTACTTTTGCAACTGTCGAAGAACCGGGAACATATTCCAGCTTTGGAATAAATTAAAAATGCTTAATAAATAAACGCAACCTTAGATAACATTTTCAGCATACAATTTTTGATCTCATCAATTTTGGAGGCCTTTCTAGGCTGTTATTTTTTTGCGATGGTCTTTATAAATTCTCTATCGAAACATAGCCAGCCAGTAGCAAAAGTTTCAACCTGTAAGCTATTTAATTGGCTGATAATGGAAAAAAATATCTGATTAGTTATATCAGTGGTAGCTTCGAAGAAATGCATTTGCATTTCTAAATTTAAAATTATGGTGTTGTTTTCTTTAAATAAATGATGGAATGAATGCAAACTAAATTACTTCCCTCAAATATTCGTTATGTCCCAATAAAATTCCAATCAGCTCACTAAGATTTTCGTTCTAGATTTTATTTCTAAACTTACTTAACTCATTATGACTTAGAACCTAATGTCTATGCATTACATTGTAATCTGATTGAATACTACAACTACTCCAATAACGACGACACATATTTATCATTGTAATCAAATTTAGGATAAAGATGGAATTTTCAAACAATTTTCATTAGGTGTAACTTCACTGAGCCTATGATTTTAAGAAAAAAAAGACACATATTCGATAGTATCGTAAGTACAGACGTAAGTTGTTCTTTCGCAAGTTAATTCGTATCGTAAGTTGTTTTTGTTCATTGTTATGTTGGTTAATAATATATCTTAATATATAAAAGGCAAGCACAAACAATGCTCTGCACCTAATATCGTAATAATATTAAGTAATAATTTTTTGCGATTATTACAGTTTCTTCCCAACATGTACTGTCCTGAAAAATATTCAGCCTGAAGATATGCACTGAAAATTCATTTGATACTTATCAGTGACATGCTTGCATTTAATGTGTGTCCATACTTTCAGGCTGAACATTTCTCAGTACTGTATTTTGTAAAAGCACTGTAATTATGGCAAGAAATAATTACATGTTGTGCGTTGATGCTTCGAACTAGTCGTAGGACGAGCTTTTATACTAGTATTTAATAAATGGAATAGATATTTCAGAAAAATATGAATTTATAATTTTTCCAGCAGCAAAAAACTTACTATGCATACTTCAAATTTAATGGAAAATTTAAATTTTAGCAACCAAAATATATTTTTAATATGAAATAAATATAATAATTATTTAATAAATAATTCGAATTTATTTTGATATTTAACCCTGTATGGTTTTGCTTCGTCGAATCGACAAAGCACTTGTATTATATTTATTGTATTTTTGTTGTATCTAATTGTCGCACGTTTTAATTTTTTTTTTCCAATGTTAGTAATTGTTAAGCTGTTAATTAAAACGCATCGTTGTCGCAAAAAATATCTATAAATAGGAGATTTGTGGGTTAAAAAATAAATGGAGTTTTCATAGCACACCGACTACGCACAGCCTCTGCATATGTAAATTTGCGTTGTAGTAACACAATTTATTGTAGCTATTACTGGCTTTTTAGCTATATACATACATTAATTTTGCTGAAGTTTAACAAAAACGATAACAAATAAAAACAACAACAACAACACAGGCAGTTACTTAGAAATATTCGTAAAACGATTCGTTTTAACAAACGACACGATGTTGCGTTCGTGATTTTGGCACGAACCAGACCAACAACCATAACAACATAAGCAGCTACTAAAGCATTTTATGAATGATTTTTCTCATACAAAAATGTGAATTTTTGTTTTCGTAGATTTTGCTATTTTATGAATTTATTAGAGTTTCATTCTTTATGTAACTTATATTTTAGCATCGATTTTATTTCTGTGCGATGAATATTGGAGGCTGTAGGTAACCCCAAAAAGTGAACAAAACGTTGCATGTATTAAACAAAATTTGGGAAAAATGCATCCAGTTGCAAGACGCGCTGTAAGATGTAATTCTACGTCAAAATTTAGCAAGCTCACATTCAAGCATTGTGTATCAAGAGAAATTAAATGTATGCCATGGAACTTGAAAATTTGATAGCTCAACAATCCTTTATGTCTAGATTTATATCGAACCCAGTTTGTGGTTTTGTCAAATCAAAATTGCGCAGGAAGGTGATCAAACCGAATTCATTTAAAGAAAGTTGATTTAGAAATATGCAATGGGGTTTTTGAAAGGATAAAATCGATTGTTGATGGGTTGACTCTCGAAATAGCAGGTGTATAATTGCAGGTATAGGCTACTAGAATAAGATATGACAACCGGATACCTGGTGGCATTTTTTGCAAAAATGTTACCACAAGCATTAGTTTTAATGCGGCTCCGAAACCTATGTCAGGCATTTTAATCCGCACAATTTATAAGCTATTTCTCATGAGCATTTAAAATTTTTCTCTTATTATTTATGTAATTATTTCGTAAATCTGGTGAGATGGTTCAACCAGTATAGAAAAACATTAGCTGACTTTGTGCACAGATAAATAACCTTGTTATTTGGCCAAATGCTAAATATTTATATTGAAGTGCTATGAGCAAGGCTTGTAAGACAACTAATATGACTCAACTGCCAAGTGTAGCGTACAAAAATAGTCAAACAATGATGGAATTGTTTATTTTTATCTAAAAAGTATATTGATTTATTGGCTTTACAAATTATTAAATCGAAAATATTTATCAAATTATATTGTTGATGTTATTATTTTTGTTGTGTCTTTTTTTCTTTTACTATTGTTATCGAGTTTGTGTTGCCAAAGAGTAGTTCACCTGAATTGCAAATTGCGTGTTGCTTCGTATCACTTCAAAATACTCATACAACAAGGAAGCCTATAATTTGCACATCAAATCATAGAGCCGATAAATATTGAGTTTATATTCAACAATAGACATATATTTTCAACAAACATCCATCCATGCATTCATCACAATAACAGCAGAAAAAAAAAAAAATTGTGTATTATATAAAATATGCTACAATTGTGCAAAAATATTGCCAATTATTTAAATTATAACTTACAGAAAACATCAGCAGCGTTGATTGGGCAACGAAGTAGGCAGTTTTGCAGAACCTTAAAAGCAATACCATTACTATATGATTTTGTGGTTGTCACTAAGCAGGAAAAGCTTGAGCAAAAACGTGTTCGTATGTGTGAAAAACAAATTAAATTTTTTTTTTTTAATTTCTTTGAAGTGTTTTTTTTCGATTTTAACCGATACATTATAACCAAAATAAATATGGATTGTCACCCCCCAGAATGATAGCTAACTCTGAAAGTATTCCAGCACCATATTTTTTTTGTGCCCCAAAAAACAGCCAAAATGGTCTTCTTTGTATAGCTTTCATAGATTATATATGAAATGTATAGATTTCTTGTATAAATTTCAAATTATTATCACATCAAAGTTAGCTAAAAAGCAAGGTATAATTTTGATGGAATTAATTGATTCTCTTCGTTAAAAAAAAATTACAGAGGTTCAAAGTTTCAATACAAAATCCGTTTAAAAAAAATTAAATAAAAAATAAATGTAAAACAAATATAAATTGTCACCCCCAGAATGATAGCTTACTTTGAGAGTGTTCCAGCACCATATTTTTTTTTATGTCCTGAAAAACAGCCAAAATGGTGAAGTTATTTATTTTAAGTTATTTAGTTTATTTTAATTTTTTTTTTTTTTAATGGACTTTGTACTGAAACTTCGAATATCTGAAACTTTTTTCAAACGAATAGAATCAATTAATTCCTTCACAATTATGCCTCACTTTTAAGTGAACTTTAATGTGATGATAATTTGAAATCAAAGTTATGGGGTCCTCAGTGCAAAAAAATTTTTATTTGGAAATATTTTCTTGAAGATGACTTCTGAGCCCAACAATATCTAAGAACATTTGGACTCATACCGTCTACGCAGGTAATGAGCCCATCAATAGATGCTGTAGAGAATTCAATAATATTAGCGAGTGTTATTTGCCACCCATGTCCAAGCACACATTTAAACGAAACCTCTCAAAGTATCTTTTCCCATCCTAATACCTTTTTCCCCGTCTTTCTTTTAAACTCACTTGGGAAATTCAAGCGTTACCATTCTGAATTCCTATTTCTCACCCCTACTACCCCTTAACTCACCACCCCACTCTTTTTTAATTAAATATTTTTAGAATGTTAAGATATAAGTATATTTTTATTTTTACTTTCTCTTTTTTTTCTCCTATTTTGACGTGTAATATTAGATCATGTCAATCAGGTGGGCGGATTACGCCCACCTTGAATGACACAATTTTTCACCAAAAAAAGGGAGAAGGAGAGGGGAAAAAAAAAAAAAAAACACCTAGAATAAGTAAATGCCTTGTTTGGCGAATAAATAAATAAATAAATAAAAATTCACAATCGGACTAAAAATGACAAAGCTATACAAAAAACACCATTTTGGCTGTTTTTTGGGACATAAAAAAAAAAAGTGCTGGAATACTCTTAAAGTAAGCTATCATCATTCTGGGGGGTGACAGTTTATATTTTTTCCCCTCCATATAAGGCGATCCACCTTACGATACATACATCCTATTTTAAAATATTATTCAAAAAATCCAAAATATTTAAAAACATTTTGCAATATACATAAATTAAAATCAATTACCGCGGGTATGACCGATCATCACTTCAGAACGGCTCGATAGATTTGACTGATTTTTGTTTTTTATGTGTTCGTAATTGTTGCAATGCATTAAAGAACATTTTTGAAAAATCAACAGGAAAAGTAGAACATTTTATTAAACTTTTGTATGATTGGAATGATTGGATTTTAGATTGGTGACTTTCGACCTGAAATATGAGCGTAAAAAGAGCATTCATTAAATAAAAGCTAAGCTCTAAGCTCTAAGTAAGAGATAGAAGAACATGATGTAAGAGAGAATTTTAGACATTGATGAGATGTGCAAAAAAATAATTGAGCCATTTTTCACCATCTCTTGCGGTTACCCTACAGTAAACATTTTTTTATGTGGCAATATATTGTGATGTTAAATTGCTTACAAATTTTCTTCATTTTGACATTAAAATTATTGTGATATCTCGTAAACTATTGATGTTCTCAGTACACCGATTTTTGTATGAAGAGTCGTTGGTAGAGAAAAATAACGGTATACGAAAACTTTTTTGGTAATATTTTTCACGGGTAGTAATTGTTAAAAAACTCTCATTATTATGACATCAAAATTAATGCAATATCTCGAAAACTGTAGATTTTGTCAGTGCAACGCATTTTCTTTAAGCAAGGTCATTGTCTCATAATGAGAAAAAAAAAACAATTATTTTGATTTTGTAAGCAAATATCTCAGCCATTTTTCAATCGATTTTTATCAAATTTTTTTGTCTGAAAGTTCAATTAAATGATTTTGGAGAAATAAGAAAAGATTAACCGTTATCTCACTAATTCAACCTTTTGTGTTCTTTTCAAAAAAACCTCTAAGATAATTAATTTTTGCTCAAAAAATAGGCCTAACATTCTTTTGTTGTAATTTTTATTTTTTAAATTTTCTTTTTTCACACTCTTTCATACGACATATCATGTATTTGCAAAAAGTACTTCATTTTGACATATCGTTCAATTTAGTGGTTATATCATCAAAAATCATGAGCTTACCCCTATGATTTTTTTGATGAAAATTAAATTTTTCAAAATGCTGGTTTTATATTTTTTACAAAGTTGTACAGCTTAAAAAATAATTTCTGTGAAAAAATTTTTCAAATATTTCAATGTTTTAAGCCATTTCCTTATCTACAATCTATATACTAATACACAAACATCAAATGTTATCGTATACTTTTGTAGCAGTTATAATAAAAATAAGGGAATGGAGCTTATATTATTCGAAAGGTACTGTACCACAGATGTGCCGAAAAATAAAAAAATGAAATATAAAATTATGTGATTATTGCATTTCCAAATAAACGTATGCATTCTCATACTTGTGGTTGTAGTTTGAATCTCTCTGCGCGTTATGCAAACAAGTTTTGCAAAGGTGCATGCTCCACTTTCGGACACCGACACAATTTGTTGTTGTTTCGCGGGTAAAAGAAAAAACTGAGAAATATTGAGAGAGCTTCTGTCTCATCCAAAATTCCAAGCAACCGACAAATTATGTTCAAGTTCCGAAGCCGAAAACAAATTGGACAACTAGCAGAAAACAGGTTTTGAACAGAAAACAGAAGAAAGAAGGCTGTTGCCTTTAGCCTTGCCGAACATTTTTATTGCATTGGAAAGTAGACATGTTTATATTTAGTATTACTTACTTTACTTAGGTGGCCGTGACAACCCGTGTCCGGATTTCGACCGACCTCATCAGCTCTCGCCAGGCGCCTCTGCTTTGCGCGCGCCTTCTCCAATCGGATACACCAAGTGCGGTTAGGGCTTCCTCAGCCTGGTCCATCCATCGGAGGCATGGTCTCCCTCGTCGTCGTTGACCAGCGACCCTCGCTTCGAGCACCTTTTTCGCTGGAGCTTCGTCGTCCATACGATGGACATGACCCAGCCAGCGTAGTCGCTGCACAGTTATACGCCGAACTACGTCAATGTCTCCGTAGAGCTCATACAGCTCGTGGTTCATTCGGATGCGATAGTCATCGCCGACTCGAACAGGACCGAAGATTTTGCGAAGAACTTTTCTCTCGAACACCCCCAGAGCGGCTGCGTCAGTTTGCGAAACTACCCATGCCTCAGCGCCATAAAGCAGCACAGGTAGAACGAGCGTCTTGTAGAGTGTTAGTTTTGTCGATCGAGAGAGGGCTCTGGAACTTAGTTGCTTACTGAGCCCGTAGTAGCACCTATTAGCAATTATTGTTCTTCGCTTTATCTCCAGGCTGATTTCGTTGTTAGTATTAATGGCGGTGCCAAGGTATACAAACTCCTTGACTACTTCAAAGTTATAGCTGCCGGATGAAACGTGGGAGTCTAAACGCCGACCTCCCTTGTTTGTAGACAGCATATACTTTGTTTTACCCTCATTTATCGTCAAACCCACTTTGGCTGATTCCTTTTCGATAGCGGCGAAAGCAGCGGTAACATCTCTCTTGGTTCTGCCAACAATATCAATATCATCAGCGTAAGCAAGGAGCTGGACACCTTTATAGAAAATGGTGCCATTACGATGCACACCGGCCTTTCGTACGATCCCCTCCATGATGATGTTGAAGAGATCGCAAGACAGTGGATCGCCTTGCCTGAAACCTCTTTCGGTATTGAAGGTTTCGGAGAGGTCATTTCCTACCTTGACGGAGCTGCGTGTGTTGCTCAACGTCATTCTGCAAAGTCTAATCAACTTTGCAGGTATACCGAACTCAGACATTGTTGCGTATAGGCAATCCCTTCTCGGGCTATCGAACGCAGCTTTAAAGTCGACAAAGAGATGGTGTGTGTCAATTTGATTTTCGTGGGTTTTCTCCAGGATTTGTCGTAGCGTGAAAATCTGGTCTATGGTGGACTTACCAGGTCGAAAGCCACACTGATAAGGTCCAATCAGTGTTTTTGTAATTGGCTTTAATCTTTCACACAGTACGCTTGAGAGAACCTTATATGCGATGGAAATAAGACTGATACCTCTATAACTTGCGCAGATTGTAGGGTCTCCTTTCTTAAGTATAGGGCACAGTACACTGAGGTTCCAATCGTCAGGCATGCTTTCTGCTAGCCATATTTTGCTGATGAGCTGATGCATGCGCCTTATCAATTCATCGCCGCCGGTTTTAAACAATTCAGCTGACAGGCCGTCAGCACCCGCTGCTTTATTGTTTTTGAGTCGTTGGATAGCAACTCGAACCTCTTCATGGCTAGGTGGTGATACTTCCACTCCGTCATCGTCGATTGGTGGCACTGCACTGTGCTCTCGATGGGCGGCATTGGTGGAATCGTCGCCATTAAGTAAATTGGAGAAGTGCTGTCTCCACAATCTAAGCACACACTGTGTATCCGTATTCAGATCTCCATTTTCGTCTCTACAAGTGGATGCTCCGGGCTTGAAACCTTGGGTTAGACGCTTAACCTGTTGATAGAATTTTCGTGCATCCTTCTTGCCCTGGTATACCTCTAGTTCCTCACGCTCACGCTTTTCCTGCTCTCTTTTCTTGCGTCTATATTTAGTATTAATCGAATTTAAAAGGTAGCAAATTTCAAAAATTTTTCAAAAATGCCGCAAATTTTAAATCGTGCACTTCCACTGGGACACCGTTCATTAAGGGGTTACATGACGTTGGCAATTTTTTGAAATCGATTTTTTTTTGATAATTTTGTATTTTAGTAAATATTCTTAAGATTCTTTAAAATTAAAATTAAAATTAAAATTAAAAGTTACACCCGGATTAGTGAGAGCGCATTTTTAATTTTTGCGCTACCTACGTACGGCAGCTGGTATATACTTGTTTTACTTGCTACCTGACTTTTGGTGGTTGTTATTTCGTACCTACTTGAAGGGTGAAGGGTGAAGCCCGAATTGCTAAACGATTGCAAAAAACTATAAGAAACAGCACAACACAAGATAACGAAGGCATACAGTACGAAGCAGGCATGGCAGATTGAAGGTAACCTTTTTTTTCTTTGTTTACAAACTTTGAACGCGTTTATCTCGAAACCATGTTTTTCGTACTGGTTGCGGCACTAGCGGGTTCATTTTTTGACGAAATTTTTTTTATTTTTACTTGATACTATCGTGACACGACTACTTGATACTTGATTCGCTATCGTGACACGAGCTTTTTTTTTAATTTTTTTTTTGATTTTTTATGAATTTTTAAAGTCAATATTTTTTTCGAAAAAACACACTTTCAAATTTGGAACATCACCAAAAATTTAAAAAAAATTTTTAAAAAAAAGCTCGTGTCATACGATAACCAATTTTGTTAAGATTTCAAAAAGTTATTTTTTTCCAGATCGGACAATTTTTGCAACTCCCAGCGCTGCAACCACGAGGCCCCGTTTTTTTCTATGCCGCCAGTTTGTTGGAGTGAAAAATATATTTTTTTGAATGCTTTTTCTTGTAATTTGTTCAATTCTCTACAATAATAAAAAAAAGTTTTGGAAAAATGTTTGTTTTTGACTGAGTTATGAATTTTTAAAAAAAGGTCTGTTTTCTCTGCCGGGAATATCATGTCCCAACTTAAGAAATTTAAAACTTTTTTCCCCAATGGGACAATAAGAAACAAACCAAAAAATAATTAGCGACACAGCTCTATTGAACATCGTAGTTGTAGCTTACTCGAGAAAGAGTAGAATGATAGAGTGACTCAGACACTTCTCAAAGAACTCCGCTGGCCGCTTACATCGTTCTATCTGATCACGATATGATTTCATGCAAAAAAAGAAAAAAAAAATCGATTTGATATGTTCGAACTTCGGCTGCAGGCGATACTAGGACTTATTATTTTCCAATATAGGTTATTTTCCAATAATATAGGTGTTCAATATATTAATAAAACTATCTTTCTGTTTCTTTTTATAAAATACTCTATGCTTCGAGCCTCTGCCATCGCCTCATTTTGTACAAGTCTTTGTATCCAATTGTTCTTTCAACTATGACATGTTTTGGATTAAGTCTTAAGAAATGTTCACAGCATCTGATTTTTGCTTATATCATGTTAATTCTTCGAAAAAGTATTCGTGAATTATATATGATGTGAAAAACTAATCGCGAAGCTTGTGCAAGAATAATAACACATGCAACCCTTGGCACAATGGTTTATCGGGCAGTACAAAATTGAACTAAAAAAATGACTCAAAAATAAACGAAAAAGGCCTCACGGTTTGGGGTATAATTTAATAGGGGAAAAGATCCAATTTTATGAAATAAGACCACAAAATTAATGAAAAACTACCCCAGAAAAAATGGAATAACATCGCGAAGTTGTTATTGTTTTTATTTATAAACATGAATGAGTTAATATCTTTGAGAATTCATTAGTCAAATCAAGAACTTAGAAAAGTAGTTTTTTCATTAAACGCAATGTTTTTATATATTTGTAATCAAAATCCACAGAGCTTAATTGGCTCCACAATTTATATAGCCGTGTGCATATCTCACAAGGGAAATATATCTCCTGGTAACTTTAAATATAAGCTTTTTGTGGTCTAATTTCATTATAAAAAATTATTCCACAGGAAAATGGAATAAGACCCTAAAAAATGATAATACCACAAATTGTTTTGTTGTTGCTTTCTGTATACTTTTTTGGGGCTTTTTTATTTATTTATTTTTTTACTATATTTCATTAGGGCCATATTTTTACCATTTTGTAGAGTCGTCAATTTACAAATACTTGTGATATTGGGAATGCTGGGTTCAAAATACGCCAGAAAAAGTTATCAAATTGCTTAAAGCAAAAAGTGTTTGTACATGCATATCGTTACATTACTATAGCCTTATCTCAATAAGAGAAGGAAAACAGTTTGATAAACAATAAAGTTTCGAATGTTTTGTAAACGCATTTTTTTAATGAGTAATGTATTTAAGTTATACATTAAACATATACAAACCAACATTTTTAAAAACTGCAGAACATTTGTTTTATCATATTTTTTCTTCTCCTATAAAGTGAAAAAGAAAAATTGAGATAGGGCTTTTCGATATATTAAGGGAACGGCATATAAGATTTGTTACAAAAATTGATAAATGTGAACAGAAAAAAAACAGTGATTGTGCATTCAGCTCCTTTTCTCTCAATGCTTACTTAGTTTTTCACTATTTTGAGCAGTCAGCCTTCAATAGCTGAAAATTATCAATAACGATTTTTAAAGTAGTTAGGGGCGTGGTATCTCAAACCCTGAAATTTGTCAACTCGCATGCAACTTCCTTTTTTATTATTCTGGGGCCGAAGTACAGCATTCGTAGTCGAGTAAACTACGAACGGCACGACAAGACAAGTGCCGACAAATTCTGACGATTATGCTCGATCACGGATGTTGTAATTCGGCCGATGGTTCATGAAATACAGGAAAACAAGGACCGAATGATGAAAACTATTAATATAAACTCCTGAGTAGCACCGGGTATTTCAGCTGGTTTGTTATAAAACTAACACTAACTAACTGAATTATGCAGTTTGAGTTGGCAAAACCTTCTTCGAACTCAACAATATTTAAACTTTTAGTTCAAAATTCACCAACGCAAATACAGATATATACATGAAACATTTTATAGTCAAGCCAATCACTTTTAAATGCCTTGTACTTTAAAATTTAATATCACATTAAATTTGCGTCTTGCAGTTACGTCTAGTGTCTGACCGAATATACAGTTTCGGCCCATTTTATCAATTACAGCTTTAAAAATTTCATATTTTGTAAGACATGCGACAAAAAATTAATAAAAAATTTAATTGATATTAATTTTACATTACATTTTTTATGTTTATATGTATAAAATGTTACGTTTTCTGCTTACTTTTATTAATAAAAAATTTATTTAAAAAAAATTTCCATTTTCATATAAAAATGCTCAACTTCGGTTTCGTTCGAATGTAACAAAAAGGACCGAATTTCGGTTTTGGCCAAAGTTTCAGTTTCGGTCGCACACTAGTTAAGTCACTTTTGTATTTTGCTGATGAGTCACTGAAGCATGCCGAATTCTTTACACTTTCGTATCTTGAGCTTTTCACTTTTCCACAAGTCCATCTTAATGATTTTTTTTTTTGTAAGCTCCGATTTTTATTATTTTCTAATTTATTTTGATTTTTGCATTTTGTAATAAAACAGTTTGCTATTTCAATTTAGATTTAAACTACTAACACATCAATCAATTAACTTTGCTCAAAAGTTTTATATGTCAACTGCATTAAAAAAACGTGATATTAAAAAGAACATCAAAACAAAATATTAAGTTGATAATTGAAAAACAACAACTATGTTATTACAGAGTTTGCTGTGTACAGAGCTAACTTTTATGCAAAAATGAATACAGTTAAAATTAGTTAAAGATGAGAAAAGTTAGCTCATTATTCTAGGAAAAACAAAACTTGTTGCTTGCATAGCAACATAATTGTGCACAATTGCACAGAATTTTTTTAAGAATCTGGCTTACTGAAGGGGAAACTTCCATGTTTTCATGCGTACCAGCAACATGAACCGAGTCCACTTTTAATTTATTTACCAACATGACTTTCCATATATATAAGCTATTCGTATTCATTTTTGCCTTTAAACATAGATAATTCTATATTATTAAATACTACAACGTGTCAGAAGCTATTGTTGTCAGTAAGCTGACAAAATCTTCATTAATAGCGTTAAAACAATGAACATTACTTTATATTGGGTGACTTAAGCAGCTCGAGATTAATATGCGAACAAGTTATTTTTTTCAATTTGAAATGTTTTGCATCTTTTATACAAATAAATGCAAAAATATCGGTATAATATAAGACTGCAGCATACTTACAGATATTATACATTTTGAAAATATTATAGTTTAAAATAATGATTTCGAACTTAAATTTAAAAAAATTTTACGGCCTAAAAATGACTACGAATTTTTGATGACTCAGAACTCACAGAGATTTTTTCATCATCTTTAACCCTCATCGGTCCCTCGCATCAATTTGATACAATTTTTGTCTTTCAAGTTGAATAAAAAAAAAACTGCCCGATGGAAAGAACCGGTTTTTGAGAAAATAGCACGATTTTGCCTGTAGAATCGGGCTAATGAGTTTTTAATGTTGGGGCATTTCTGGTTTTACCTGAGACGAAATAGTTACGAATCGGTCCCTCGTATCAACTTGATACAATACATCTGCCGATGGTTATTGCAGTTGTTTTTTGGGTTAGGCTCGTTTTATTTAATTTTTTTTGTTTTCAGTATGTTCTTTAACACACACGAGTGAAGATTGAATTGAATTTGTTTGAAGTGATAAGTGATTTTAGTGGATTTTTCAAGTGATTTTTATCTGCCGCATACTTCCATTGCGTTATACATACATTCAATTGATTTCAAAAAAATGGAAAAAAATCTACGTGAAAACCGTCAAAGAAACGAATATGATATGGATTCCAAATCTGGAAGTGAAGCAAAAGAATCTCCAGTAGATTTTGACGATGATTTCACAATGGCGGAAGAATGCGTTGCAGAAATGAGTGAGCATTCTGATGAGTACGATGTTGAGCCACTGGAACAAAATGTGGCAGAAGAAATTGCCAGAAATGCAACAGCAAAATATTTGTCAAAAAATAAAAAAATTCAATATTCAACGGAGCCATTTGAAAATAACCGAAGAAATTCATATAGGCGCGCTGATAATATTGTTTCAGGTAAAAACCCTACCTTCTTGTTTTGTGCATCATATTCAGTGTTTGTTGCTTTTTGTTGTTGTTGTAAGACCAAAACTAGTTGCAGCTGCTCATGTTGTAGATGTTTTGTCTGCATTTGATTTGTTTCTGCGACCGATAGAAAATAGTTTGCGGAAATACAAAGAAGAATGGGAACAAATAGATATGGATACTCTACATGCGTATGTCGGATTGCTACTGCTTGCTGGTGTGTATCGTTCGTATGGTGAATGTGTTAAACAACTCTGGAATGAGTAAACCGGTCGACCTATATTTCGAAACACAATGTCACTGAAAATGTTCAAAAAAATTCATGGATGTATCAAATTTGACGATAAAGAAGAACGTAATGCCAATACTACTTCTGTCCGTGATAAATTGGCACCGATACGCACCATATATGAAATATGGAACCATAATTTGCAAGTTGTATACATTCCAGGCAAAAATGTTACAATAGATGAACAGCTAGTTCCATTTCGTGGACGCTGTCCGTTTCGACAATACATACCGTCGAAACCGGCTAAATACGGCATAAAGATTTGGATTTTGGCAGCAAATTTATGTTGTTCGCAATAGCAACGCCGCTCCAGAGCGCAATATTGGACGCCGTGTTGTTTTGGATTTGGTAAATGGGCTGTCGGAGAGGATATCACATGCGACAACTTCTTCACATCTTATGAACTGGCTGAAGAGTTTCATAAACGCCGAATGACTATTTTGGGCACTATACGGAAAAATAGGACCGAAATTCCTCCAGTATTGTTGGATATGAGGAAAAAACTTGTGTATTCGAGCGTTATTGTATATGACCACAAATTACAAGCCATTTTACTGTCGTATGTGCCTCGGCGTTATAGATATGTTACACTGCTCAGTACATGGCACAATGCCGTCGTTATAAGTGAAAATGCTGAGAAGAGACCGAATCTAATTCAGGATTATAACAAAACCAAGAGTGGCGTGGGCACTATGGACCAGATGGTGGCTACCTACACCTGCAAAAGCAAGATAAATCGGTGGCCAATGGCAGTATTTTGCAACATGTTGGACGTGAGTGCATTGAATGCATATATAACGTATATTTCGCTATTTCCGGCTTGGAAAAACAACAAAACCAATAAAAATATACGTCGTCGAATATTTATTGAGGAGCTTGGAATGGCTCTTGTGCAAAAACACATAGAAAAGCGGAAATCTCAGCCTCGAAGGCTCAATATTGAAGCACTACCGGCGATTACCCATTTGCCAAAAACTACGAAACGCGACCGATGTACGCGGACATATGAACATATAAAAACAATAAAAATTTGTATTCAAATCGTTGTGATAATTGTATCAATTATGTTTGTAATGATCATCATTATGATATTTGCGAAAAATGCGCTAATAAAGGCACATAGCCACAAAAATAAGCATTTTTGACATTTTTCTCTTTCAAATTTTCATTACTTATAAATGTATTTTCTAAATTTAAATTTATGAAAACAATAAAATAGAACTACAAAAATATAAAACAATCAGTTTTTTTAATTTTTAAAATGATTTTCTTAACTTTTATTTTGAATGTCTCAAATTGATTGGGGACCGATGAGGATTAAATAATTTGTTGTTATTTTAAGAACCGTTAATTCTTCATTGATCTATGTTCGCTTTCTACTTCATACAAATATTTGACTTCAATGCTCAAAGGATGTAACAATGTCAAATATTGTGTGAGTTGTTGCTATATTACAAGCCATTAGTTTTGCTGGTTTTGATTATGTATTATGATAAATATGATATGTGATGTTAGACGATGATAAGTATGATGACCATTTAAAAATGTGACTATTTTCTGAATGACAAACATGCATGAAATACAGTCTATGTCTCATTATACCTCATTTTGTATGATGTCGTTTGTATGATGTTCATAAAAAAATATTTCATCATTATTATGAGCTTTCTTAAGAAATAAAGCCTGAAGAAAAGCTAACGGACAGCCAGTTGAAGAAAATAAAAAACCACACATAAATATAATAAATCACCCCTCCAAGTGTTTTGCCTACGGCTATTAGTGGTCTACAAACTTCACACTTTTTTTCACAATTATAAAATTGTGCATAACAACATAATTTGCTCTGAATGATCGCAACGTGGCAAGTGTAAAGCAAGGTTTTTTTTTTTTACATACGCGCTCATATAGAAAATTATTACTAAATTTTTAAAAAAAGCTGGTACCTCAAAATGAAAGAAAATGAATTTGAAGAAAACAAGTTGAAGTGTTGAAAAAATTATTGTAAAGCTTGGCTTAAATCAAACTGATTGCGCCGGCAAATTATAAGTGGCGGTTTTTGTTGTTGTTTTAAGCTGTTGACTAATAGCTACTACATCAAAATTTGTTGCAGCTTTTAACAATTTATTTCTTTGGGAACGTAAACTGAAAGAGCTGCAATGATTGAGTGACTGACGGAGTCAGTGAGCAGTTGAGCGTGTGAGTGTTAGTTGCCCTGGGTTAGCTTGGCTTGATTTGGGTTTGTCCATCTTAATATGCTACATTTTTTATTTTATTTTTTTTTTGAGCTGTTATTCCACCTGCTCGATTCTTGATAGCTGCTTGTTTGGAAGTTTTATGCTGTAACCGGCATGACCAGGAGCGCATTTGGTGCAGACAATTTGAGTCAGTGTGTCAGACAGACAGCATTCAATCACTTTGTCCATAAGCTAGCCAGTTGTTACTCTGAGCATCCATTTGTTTTTCTTTCTGTCTGCCTGTCTTTCTTTCTGTTTGTCTGTCTGTCTGTTGCTTAGATATTCATTCATCAACTTTTTTACGTCGTATCTTTAAATGCGGTTTATTTTTGGTTTTACTGTTTTTGCCGTTGTTGCTGTTGTTAATGCGGCCAATATGGCAGTGGATGCAATTTTTACAGCTATAATTACCAAATTGCGTCTTTAACTGTACATTTACAAGCTTCGCCACATGATTAATGTGCAATTCGTATTGTGTGTTTTGGCAAAAAAGTTGTGCTTTTTTTTTCGTTTTTATTACGAGTGTTATTTCACAATCGCCAAGAAATACAATTAAGGGACAAACAATTTTTGTCGATTTATAACTTACTTTTCATCATTTACATAGAATTATATTTTGACAAACAAAACTTGAAGACGTCATCATAAAGGCATTAAAATTTTACATACCTGAAAGAAACAGAAAGAAAAAATTCAGATTTTAAAATATATTTTATGAAAAATATTCAAACTATTTATATAAATTAACACATATTTAAATTTATAATACAGTTTCAAATATAATAATTTTTTAAATGTAGTCATGTCATATGTTATGCCATATGTCATGTCATATTTTAGCCTTTTATTTTCGCTTAATATCAAAAAATTATATTTTTCATATTTTTAAGATTTATTATGAAAGATAACACTGTGCACAAAAAAGACCCCATTTTTTGTGTGAGTAAAACTTACTGACAAGTGTTTTTAATTATCACCGAGCTCCTTATCACGAATCTGGCACCCAAATTCACCATCACGTCAAGATTTTGAGAAAACCGTGATTCAAGGTAAAAAAATTCTTCTTAAAGAAATCAACTTGAAGCGTCGAAACTAAAAGTGGTACTTGGATTTTGTCGGACAAAAGGTTTTCTATGAATTGATAAAAAATTTCTTTCTATACTTTTATCCACCTACCCCTCTTTTTCACCACAGTTTTTGGTTCTTCAAAAACATTTTATTTTAGCGTAGCTATATTTTTCAAACCTTTGAGAAATGTAATATAATGTGTTGGCAAAAAATCATTCCCATAAAAAACATATAGGGTCTTTTAACTTTTAGTTATGGACGAATAATACTTCAATACATAAAATATAAAATAACAGTCGATATGTCGCAAAGTTTTTTCGCTACTGGTAACCTCTGGGCATTATGGTTTCACTGGATCCCTAATGCTTTAAGTATAAAAAGAAATATATAGTACTTCTCTCTACAATAAATCGTATGTCCTAAACATTAAATATTACATTAAATATTTCGTACTCTCAAAATAAAAAGGTGCTCTAATAAGTCCAAAAGTACTTTCCTATGCAACAGTGACTACGGAATATTCCATAGAAAAGAATTATAGCAATGTAGGGGTACTATCTATGTATAGTATATGCCGTAGCATGGTGAAAGAGCTGGAAATATGCATTCCGTACAAATGCCGATTGCATTTTGTCTATTATTGCAACGTGTAACGGACATAGACTAGACAAAGAGAATACCCCTAGTATATGCAAACTGTGAAAGAAAACAAATATCTCATATAAAATTATTGGTTCCACAAAATTGTGAAAAGAAGACCAACGTGAGAAAAAATAACATCCAAATGTGCACGTTCACTCAAACGATTTAAATCTGGATGTTTCATTTTTTTATTTTTGAATACTGTGCAGAAACACAAAAAGTTACCTTACTGCATTTTGCTGCAAAACGAAACGAAGATCTATAACGAACGAAGAAACGAGCGACAATACAATTTGGTATGAAACTAGTAATGGTGGAGCTTCGGCAGGGTACCGAAGCTAAAATACCCCCCGAGGCCATATTGAAGTATATTCGAAGTCTTTAGCCACGACATACACGATGACATTCAGTTTTATATATTAACGAAACTTTTTTTATCTTGATGACGTCACTTTGTATGGGAAGTAGGCGTGGTTTTGATCCGATTTTGCTATATATCATAGAGATGGTTCATATTATATATTAAAGCTAAAGTGCAAAATTTCAAGACATTTCATTAATTTTTGTGGATTTTTAAGAGATTTAACGTTTAAAAGAAACATATTGGCTTTCTGGGAGGTAGGCGTGGTTTTCATTAGATTTTGCCAACTATCATAGTGGTGGTTTATGTTATATATCAAAGCCTATATGCAAAATTTCAAGGCATTTCTTTAATTTGAGTAGATTTTAAAGAGATTTTACTTTTTAAATAAAGCCACTTTGTATGGGAGGTAGGCGTGGTTTTCACCCGATTTTTCCAAATCTTAGCCAGGATTAAGACTGAAGAGCAAAGCTCACCTGCCAAATTTCAAGGCATTTCTTTAATTTTTGTGGATTTAAAAGACATTTTACGCTTAATATAAAGTCACTTTGTATGGGAGGTAGGCGTGGTTTTTATCCGATTTGGCCCATTTTCAAACTTGATCTTCCTTTTTTAAAAATAAACTTATATTTTGAATTTCATCGCGATTGCTTTAAAATTGCCGCTGTTATCGTGTCGACAGACGGACAGACAGACGGACACACGGAAATCGACTCAGGACATGATGCTGATCAAAAATATATATACTTTCTATACCTGCCACGCCTCCTTCTTGGCGTTACAAACGGAATGACAAAGTTAATATACCCCTTACGCAGTACGCGTTGGGGTATAAAAATGTAGTGCTTACCGTGTCTCGCACGATCAAAGTGTTCGTTTCGTTATACAGCAAGATGCAGTTAGACAAGAAATAAGATGCAAAGAAGTCTTCATTCGGACTCAATATTGCAAAATAACATACACACATAAAACATTTTTTTTGTGTAGCTCATATATAAGCCATTTTAAAGACATTTTATGGTTCTTACTATAGTGGGTTGTATGGGAGGTAGGCGTGTCCCTGGGTGGATTCCTAAAATATTCAATACTGCACATCCTTGGGTGTATGCAAACATCAGTAGCAAGTTTCATCCAATTATCTAAACTCCTTCTCCTGCTAATGTACCCTGACTTGTTCAGGTGTAGGGTATAAAAAGTGTCAATTTTAGACCAATATTAAAACAAACTAAGATGTCAACTGTTTTTGTCTCTTCAACCATGAACTTCTTACAATATCTTATAATATTGTAATTATATCTTATATTATAATATTATAATACAATATCTTATAATATTGCAAAAATTTTAAAATTGTGTTAACGTGTATTTTAATTGTATAGGCGAGGAGAAAAAGTCCCAGTCAAAGTTTTACAAATATGTGTATTACATTTCGATTAATCCCCACGCCAAATCTCATTTTGATATCTTTATTTTTTTTTTAGTTATAAATATAATACCGCTAAATTAGCCATTTTGCCAACTGCGGACCATGGCGAGCGATTTCACAAAATAACAACTCCATTAGTCATGGTATGTTGGAAAAAACATCGAATTCTTTACTCGTATATCTATTTTGGAACTCAGTAGAAGAAGATATTTTATCAATAAATATTTAAAGCAAAACAAAAAAACACTTAATAAAAATACTTTTGTATTTCTTTGTTCCTTATTAGTTTATTAACTGCTTATTTTTAAGTTTATTATTTTAGAAAAACGTTCTATGGTTGAGAAGTACTATATAATTTGGGAAATATGATTTATAGTAGAGGGCAGGCAGTACTATTTACTACTTTTTATATATAAAACATAGGGGATTTAGGGAATCCATGAAGACCCCAGGATACCAGTAGCCAAAAAACTTTGCTGACATATCGATTGTTATTTTATATTGTATGTATTGAAGTATTATTCGTCCTTATCTCAACAGTTGACATCATATAAGTGAAAAAAACTTAATTTTGTATTAAGGGGGTCTATTGCTTAGATATGGTGGATCTACGGGAAGTCCCTATATGATTGTTACCGGGAAGACCCTATATGTTTTTTTATGAGGATAATTTTTTGTCAACAGATTTTATTACAATTCTCAATAGTTTGCAGAATATAGCTATGCTAAAATAAAGTGTTTTTGAAAAACGTAAAAACAGTGATGAAAAAGGAGGGTAGGGGCGGTAAAAAAATAGAAGAAAATTGTTATCAATATATTACAAGCATTCTTCCCTCAGACAAAAATCACTTCCTTTTTTAGTTTCGGCGCTTCAAGTTGATTTCTCTATGGAGAAATTTTTGACCTTGAATCACGGTTTTCTCAAAATTCTGACGTGATGGAGATATTTGGGTGCCAGATTCATGATCTAGAGCTCGGGCATTATTGAGAATAGTTGTCGGTTTCTTACTCACATTTTGGCTGTCGCACTGTGTAATTATTTAACAACTGTTTAAAGTATAAATTTGCTCAAATCGTACAAAAAATGTTTAAGCTTTTTTTTTAATTGGTTTTTTTGGCAACTATTCAAGAATATGTTAAACAAATTTTAAATCAATCCCGCTTATACTACAAACTAATCAACCGATTTTAATTTTTTTTTAATCTTTAATCGTATTCTTAACTTGTACACGCAAAGAAAAAAAAACGTTTATCGCCAGTTTGCCGCAAACGAATTTTGTTTATCGTGCTTGAAAACGTTTTTTGCAATCTTTTCAACAGTTACGAGAAACGAATACAGTTGCGGGAAACGGGTTATTTAGTTTGCAGGAAATGAATTTTGTTTGTCATAAATGCGTACGATTTTTCTAGTAATCGCTGTATTGCAATTTTAAAACGCGAAAAGTTTCTTCACGAAACTCACATCCGAGAACAGGTTCCTCTCTGCCCCAAAGGGAGCTCGTCTGTCTTAGTCTTGCTCGGCCTTTGCATAACCTGCTCAACATCTCATACAGGACAGGAGCATTTCCATCGTGTTGGAAGGTCGCAAGGGTCCAGCCTCTGGATATTCCATAAAGCGCTCGTGTCAAAACTAATTGCATATGGTGTCGGTGATAACTTTGGTCGGTAGATCACGTGTTTCCTTAAGAAAAGAAATTTTCAAAATATGGAAATACAGAGAGACAGACGGACATGACTAAATTGACTCAGACGAAGATGCAAAGATGCTCGTCTACAAAAATTGAGGAGACTTATCTAAGAAAATACTTTGGAAATATGCTCTTGATATATTTCTAAATTAAAATTAAAAAAGAAAATAAAAGTCAAAACATAAAAAATTTTTTAAATTAATGCCGTGTTGAAACCACTGTGCCACGGCTGTTCGTGTTGACATCAGTTTTTTCCTACTTATCTTATTATTTAAATATTAAACAAGAAAAATAGCGTTGACAAAATAAGGTGGCTGAAACAAACAACATCAACAACAAATACCTTATAAATTATCCGCAAAATGAATTAATTAACTATTACTGTTTAAAGACCTGTCAAAGATAATAGCTCGAAAAATGTGAAGAATGCGTTTAAGACGCTCGTCGACGAGTGACATCTCGTTATTTTAAAGGCTTTGTTTTCTTTTTAATTAACTTTGTTAATAATTATAATTTTTATATTTTCTATATTTTTTGCCGTCTTCTCCTTAAGTTGTATTAATTTTTTTCTGTAGCTAATTTTTTAGTGCTGTTAATTTTCTGTTTAGCTTTGCCAAAACATGTGGGAATCATTAGCATATTATTATATTGCGAATTCAACGTTCTGGCTGTCAACAACAGGTAATCATTTATTGGCAATTAGTTTTGAGTTTAATTAGTTAAAAAGATGGCTATAATATGCGGGTAATTCTAGCCAAGCGATGAGAAATATTCACCTGCAGGCATAACGTGAGTGCTTTACAGACACAGCTGATGCACAAAGTGTAGAAGTTATCTGTGCTGATTGCACTGAGGCACACTTGACGACATAATAAATAAAAAAAAAACATTTTACACTGCATGTATGCATCATTAAAATATCTCGACTTATTTCAGCCTATTAATATAGAGACAATGCTAAATTTCTGCTTAATGTGCGTGACAATTGATTTGGGTTGAAAAATTTTGCGCTTCATATAATAATTGTTTCCTGACAAAATTTCACCTTTTTTCACAGCTAGTAAAAATGACACTAAGATGTTTTACTTTCTCTTTGAGAAGATTTAATTTTAATTTTTTGAATTGTATGTTTCTAGGTTAGGCATGTTATTGTTGTTGTTGTTGTTGTTGTTGTTGTTGTTGTTGTATTCTTTGTTTGGAGTTTATTGTTTCATGTAAAATAAGTCTGAGACTATTTTTGATTGCGTGACTGTGTTTGAGCTGTCGCTAATGGAGTGCATTTATTTCTTTTTTTTCTTATAACAATGAACAATATTGAGACAATGTTTGTCAGTCGGTCGGTATTGTATGTATTAAGTTTAAAGCCTGATAAATGATGTGCAACCTGAGGAGTTTGCTGCTTCAAAATAAAAGCAAACTCATCAGGTTTAAAAAATTGATAAATGATTTGAAAATTTTTCAATTTCTTATGTGAAAGAATATTAACAAACTAAAATATTATTATAATTATTTTAATAAAATTTTTATTAAATGTCAAAAAATAGCGAAATTGAAGAAATTTTCACATTATATTATTTATTATAAATTGGCAGATGTTTGTTTGTCTGTACATAGGTACATAAATACATATATTTTATCTAGTGTTGTTTTTGAGGCCTAGTAGGCGACAATTGACGGAAGGTTGCATTAGTTACTATTTTTTGCTATAGACTAGTAAAATTTTATTAGCATTTTTAATTTTATTCAAGTAGAGTTAAATGAAGAAAAGTTATGCTTAAGGATTGTATTAATAAAAAAAAAAATTATAACCATATCCTAAAATAGAGCTAAATCTCGGCTAAGATCGAATTAAGAGTTTAAAAAAGTTTGAAGTTTGGGTTGAAAAAGTTTTATTGAATTTGAAAAAAGTTTCTGGTAAAAATTTAAGTTGAAGTTGACTATATACAAGAATTATTTACAATATTATTTTATTGTTTTCATTTTCCACTATTTATCGGGATAGCTGAACCCCCATCAGCCCCTCGCTACGCTAATGATCAAGTTAACTCCTAAGCCGATCACAATTTCCATAATACTCGTTTTAGTATTCGCTATATAAAAGTTAGAGAGGCGGCCGTGGCATAGTGGGTAGAGTGTGTGGCTCATACGCCAGAAAACCCAGGTTCGAATCCCCCATCTGACATAGAAAGTTTTTTCAATTGAATTAATTTTTCTGTTCGGCAGTCATCTCTCTGCATACAATGGCAAACCTCAGAGTGTAAAAACTGCCATGTAAAGCTTCTTGAGAACATAAGCCATTCGGAGTCAGCATAAAGTTGGTAGGTCCAGTTCTCCATTATTTGTGTTTAAACATTTCACAACACACACAACACAATTGATCATAAGAAGCTCGGTCAAAGTCCTTTCTAGGGCTGAAATGGCAATTTCGTTTTTTTTTTTTGTTTTTTATATAAAAGTTAGAACGGAGAAAAGGCGCGGCATTATCCATACTCACACCTATCATACAACTATGGATAGCTGTAACGATAGATCCTGAAAACTCGGTATGGAACTACCATTCGCTAACATTTTTGCTTTGCCCAGCCAACTCAAATTTTCATGTTTTATACCTTTTACATTATATTCGAAAGAGCATTAACTGGCTAACATAATATTACTGAAAGAAAAATTGGGAGTTAATCCATAACGTCTAAAAGATTTAAACAGTTTTGGACCTGACACGTGAAAATATGCATTGCACAGTATTGAAAAATTCTTTATCAGGCACGTAGCTAGGGTTCTTAATTTTTTTTCTCACTTTTTTTTTTTTTAAAACCAAGAGATATCACCAGGCTTCATTGAAATTTTTTATCGAATTAATTTTGAGAATTAAATTTTTAACTTTTACTTCTACTTTTTTGAGAAATGGTTTAGTGAAACTTTTTAATTGTCTTTTCAAAATTATAATTCCCGAAATTCACACAAATAGTACAAATTTTTCTTACAAAATTTTCCTAATACAAAACAAAAAAAAAAAAAATCAAGAGGAAAAGATAATAAAAAACGTATTTACTACTAAATAAATACCCAATAAACCACAAAACGAACTCGGGTTACGAGTAACGAAACCGAGAACTCGGGTCAGATATCACTATTTAATTCGAATTTGAGATGAATCCTATAATTTTTAAAATAGCGAATACATTTTAATATAAAATTCGTGATAAAATGCTTGAAAATAAAATGGCCCTTCCTTAAAGTCTCCAATATTAATTTGGTCATCATTTTTTGTTAGTGTTCCACATATGCTTTGCTCTACTTGCCTATTGTAAATTTGAGTTCAAAATTGTATTGTTTTCTTTGATTTACGCTTAATCTATCTATATCTATATATATATATATATATATATACAAAATTGTAAAAAAAAAAATTTGTACATGAAATATTTTTTTGAAATTCTTTTTGCGTTGGACATTTCGAATGACGAGGAGTCCGAAAATCGCATTTTTAAAATTTTTGTCTGTCTGTCTGTCTGTTATAGCATCACGCGAAAACCACTGAATGGATTTAAATAAAACTTGGCATCTAGGTTCCTTATATCCCCGGTCATAACATAGGTTGCTTTTTATCCAGTAAAAAAGGTTGGATCCTGTAGGGGGCGCTGCGATCGGGTTCCAGGCATTCCTTTTTTTAGCTTATCTCCGAAACCCTTCATCCGATTTGCATGAAATTTTGTATGTAGAGGTTTTCGGACACGCTCAGTTTTTTTGACTTATCTACACCGTTCTATCTCGAACACCAGAGGGCGTACAAATAGTACAAATATTTTAAAAACCTCAAAAAACTCCTAAATCGTGCATCCGGATTGCATGAAAGTTGGAAAATAGGGGTTTTCTGATACGGTGAGTGTTTTGGACTTATCTCTTTTGTGCTATCTTGAACACCAGAGGGCGCTGTAGTACAAATATTTTAAGAAACGTCGAAAAACTCCTAAGCCGTTTATCCGAATACAAGTATTATGCATGTATACATACATAATATGAATACATTATATGTATATATATACATATACATATATATATATATATACATGGGCGTAGCGAGGGTAGGGCAGATGGCCCCCTTGATATGTATTAGTGTATACATGTATATATTATACACATATAGACATATAAATGGGCGTAGTGACGGTAGGGCAGGAGAGAGCAGTTTCCCCCCTGATATGTATATGTGTATACAAGTTTATACTATACACATATATATATATATATATATATATATATGTATATATATGGAGCTAAAGAAGTTTAACTTCAGCCGTGTGGTCTAAAGCACACTCTTATTTTTTTTATGTGCTTCCTTGAGCATCAGAGGGTGCTGTAGTACAAATCTCTTACGAAATGGTAAAACTTTCCAAAACCGCTCATCAGATTAAGATTAAAAGGATTGTTTATTGGGATTGTCGAGTATTAAAAAGGCTTTGGCGCTATTTTGTTTTTTTTTTTGTTCGCAAGCCAGAGGGCGCTATTGTACAAATACTGCAAACAAGCTCCAAACCACTCATCCGATAAGTATGATTTTTATAAGAGGTTTTCGGGTGCGGTAAGATTTTTACGCTATGTATTTTGCTATATATTGAACACCAGAGAGCGCTGTACTACAAAATACAGTCAAGCGTTGCAAAGCGCAAAGGGTAATATATATCCTCTTTTCTTCTTAATGTGTATTTATATTCAACATTCTTATTTTCGCATATCAGGACAGCTGATGCCAAATTGTGTTGTATTTGAGTTCGCATCAAACCGTTTACCGGTTTGAAAGATGCACACAAAATTCCATTAATAGTTTGTGAAAAGTTTTTTCAAATCGACGAATGAATTCAAAAATTATTTATATCAACTCCCGAGTAAAGCCGGGTATTCAGCTAGTTTTATATAAGAAGTTTTCATATATAAATGCACTGAATTTATTTAATGCTAAAATATTTCGAGCATCGTCTGCCAAATGTTGCAAGCAATGAATATTTTATGTCAAAAACCTTCATAATAATCGATTTGGGTAGGTAATGAAAATTTAAAAAACATTCGTTTCGAAAACTTCTTAAATTCTCCTTTCGTAAGTTATTCGGTTATATTGAAAATCTCGTTTCGAGAATGAAGTGTGAATTTTTCCCGCTCTCGGACTTAATAGCAAATCTAGAACGAACTTCGTTTTCGAAATGAATATCCGATATCTCGGTTTCACTTCAAATTCGAAACAAATTCGTTTGGTTTATTGTGTATTTAATATTTTTATTCTAATAAAAAAAGTATTAAAAAACTTCGCAACGATTTCATGGAGTTCATTAAAATCAAAATTAAAATTAACAATGCAAGGTAAGGTTAGGTAAAAGTGGCGGCCGGTCCCTAGACCAGCTCACTTATACTAAATGATTGTCTACATAATTGTCACTTTCCTCACGACTACTAGAACTAAACTCAAAATACGACTCCTAAGACTAGGAAAAAATTAACAATGAAAAATTCAAAAGTTTTTGAATCGGTTCACCGGTTAAAGTAGGTAAATAAAATGTACGTGCCTACATGGTGCATTTCACATGAAAAGAACAACAAAAAAAAAATTGTATCCCTTAGCTTTTGTTTCTTTTTGGTTTTTGACATCTATATTGGTCCCTTTCTTGTGTACAAGACTTTGGATCTGTTCGAATCTTTTTTCGGACTTCGTAAGATAGTGGCAGTCAAATATGACTTTTTTGAAAGCGATTTCCTGGATTTAAATAATATTGAAAAAAAAGAAGATGACAACATGTTAAACTAATAGAAAATTAAACTCTTTTGAACTTGACATTATTTTACTTTTTCGAGATAACAAAAACAAAAATTTTCAGAAAATTTACTGAAAAAAATCGGCAATTCTCCATGAAAATCAATGCATATTTTTTTTTTATAAAAATATTTTTCACATTCGCACTAGACTTATGTGTTATACACACACACACATTTAGAGTTATAGAGGCAAAATTAACAAAAATCAAAATAAAACTTTCCTTAAAATTATTTCTCAGTTGAATAAATTTGTATAAAAAGATTTCAACAGTTCTTTTTTTTAGGAGAAATTTTATAATGTGTTTAGTCGTTCATTTAAATTTTAAAATTTTCAAGAGAAAATTTTTTTTAAATAAAAAAATATAAATTTAGATATTAAATTTTTTTAAGTTTTAAACTTTAAATATTAAATTCTGCATAATTAAAAATAATTTTTGAAATGCGAAAACTTCAAAAATTTTTTTTTTAGAAACTTTTTTAGAAAGTGTTTTTAAAAATATTTTCTTCATGTTATAGTTTTTTTTTGAAGTGAAAACTTCTTAAGGCGCGTTAAGCACTTTTCGGTTGTGAAGGTCTAGCCCGCTTTATTCTGCTTTCTACTTCATTCCTCTCCGAGTCGGCCCTACCTTATAATTCTGCCATGAGCTGGGGTGACTTACACAACGGGTGGCAAATTAAAAGTCAGTCTTGCAGCAGCAGCCACACGGGTAAGTCATCTACAAATAATCAGCTTTTGATAAATCTTCCTCCTAATAAACCTTCATCCTGTGAGTTGGCATTGAGGCTGACGATTGTGCCATTGAGGCTGACGATTCTATCCTAAGTCTCACCCACGCGTTGTGCCATTGAGGCTGACAATTCTATCCTGAGTCCTGCCTACGCGTTGTGCCACTGCAGCTGGCAATCCTTTTCCTAGAATCCTGACTACGGGCTGCGCCAGTACGGTTGACGATTCCAACAGCGGACGGTGGATGACGTCGGGACATCAGGCCACTAAGCTCAAATCTCAGACAGTGTAATGGCATGTACATATATTAAGAAAAATTGACTCTAAGTGAATGAAATAAGAATTTATCTTATAACTTGTGAACTCACATAAATTATATTTTTATTAAAAACTCCTATTTTATAATAACACATAAAGAATCGATAAACTAGACTTAACCCAGTGTAGTAAATTGTTTGTGTAGTAAAATCACCGGCGAGTGATACCTTGGCAAAAAGGGTCGTCACGCGCTAGACAGCAAAACTATATATTCGCGATATCATCACGCTGTTAACGATATCATCACGCTATCAGAGTAACAGAAATTATTGCTGTACATTCTTCATTTTAAGGGATTACCTAGTATCGACCAAGCCGAGGACCGAAGCGATTACCGAACCAATTACCGAATCAATTACCAACCGATTATCGAAGCGATTACCAACCGATTAGCAATTACCAGGATAATTACCAACTGATTACCGAAACTATTACCAACCGATTACTAATTATCGAAGCTGTTACCAACCGATAACCGAACTAATTACCGATTACTGAAGCGATTACCGAACCAATTAACGAAGCAATTACCAGCCCATTACTGAAGCAATTACCAATCCAGTACTAATTATCGAAGCGATTACCAAGCGATTACAAATTATCGAAGTGATTACCAATGGGTGGAGTGGGTGGAGTGTGTGACCCTGGTTCGAATCCCACCTGCCACAAAAAGTTTTTTCAATTGAATTAATTTTTCTGTTCGGCCGTCACCTCTCTGCAGGCAATGGCTAACCTCAGAGAGTAAAAACTTCCATGAAAAGCTTCTTGAGAACATACGCCGTTCGGAGTCGACATAAAACTTATAGGCCCAGTTCTCGATCATTTGTGTTCAAACATTTTACAAACACAGACAACACAACGGATCATAAGAAGCTCGGTCAAAGTCCTTTGAAGGGCTGAAATGGCCATTTGGTTTTTTTTTTTCATACAGCAGAGACGAATATTTTAAAGAAAAAACAATTTTTTTTTTATCGAAAGCGTCAGCACGCACCAAAAGATACAGCTGACAGATCGAAATAATACCAAAATACTGCCGTGAACATCGTCGTAAACACTTTGCATGTGAAAAATTCATGATTTTGGATGATGAATCTTACTTTACTTTTTCGCGTCATGAAATAAGTGGATATTTCACTTATAATGTTAAAGCAACACCAGACAAAGTTAAATATTCCGGCAAAATTCGATCTAAAGATGCAAGAGTGGTTTCATCAAACGGCATTTCAGCACCAGTTATTCGTTCAAATAAAACCAAAATCATCGATTCTGATACTTAAGTCAATAAATGCTTATTAAAGCCAAAACAATTCGTTAAGATGTATCACCCGCGAGACGAAATTATGTTTTGACCAGACCTGGTAAGTTGTCATTATGAGAAAAAAACGTTGCAATGGCTAATCGAGTAAAATATTTCATTTGTACAGTAAAAAGACAACCCACCGAACGTTCCACAGGCACTTTCAATCTAAGATATCTGGGCCGTCCTTAAACTTATAGTGTACGAAAAGAGCTGGGAAGCCAAGAACTAGCAAGAGTTGTGAGAACGAATAAAGCGAAAATTAGGAAAAGAACCTGATGTTCAAGGTTTGAAACATATTGTGAAAAATAGAAGATTAAATTGTCCATTAATTGTATTGTAAATGTATTATTCAAATAAATTCTGTAAATGTTTTTTTATTTCTTTAAAAGGCGTACGTTCGAATTTGTCTAAGAACTTTCTTTTCATTTGTTGGTTTTCTTAAAGTAAATTTTTTAATATTTAGTATAGCAAATTTTAATTTTATTATTGTGCACTGTTGAATGTTGTGAGCGCGAAGTATAAAAAACTATCTTTAAAAACCATACATAGTATATGGTATATACAGTTTATTTTCTTTAATTTGTTCTTTTTTTTAATTAGTTCACAATTTATTAAATAATATATAATAATTTTTGTTTGTTTTTAGCACAAGCAATTGCTTGTTCGTCTGCTCAATCGTTTTTCAATTTCTCTTTGTGAGGTGTTTGTTTATCTCTAAAACCGTGAATATTTCTAGTGTTGTTATTGTTTACAAACAGTATTCTACTGCGCTTACCTTGCAAGTACATTTTACACTTAAAAACACTCACATTATAATAATTTTTTTTTTTGCAATGGCGTATTTTTTTTTTATTAATAATATTAAACGTGCAATATAATATAATATCCAGAATATTCTGTACTTTATGTTCAGTTGAATTTCATGCTTCTTGTGCTGGTATTTTTAAGTCATGCCTTGACGATTTACTGTCAGTGCGGTCTGCTCTTCGCTGCTATTTTGCTTCGTTTGGGTTGCTTTCACCAGGTGAACATTATAAAAAAAATAAGATTTTTTGGGCAAAGTCTTAACGTCCTGGTTAGACAATCTACAATAAATTTTAATACAAGCGAAGTATTACATTACATGTAATAACAATATGTAGAGTTCAGATACCACAGATTTTTCGCACTTTTTCAGCATTAACGCACTTGAAGACACGACTCAGAAATCATTGAAAAATATCAATGTTATGAATATCAGTGACAACAAACAAGTTAATGTGGAAAAAATGTACCCACCAAAGAATGGGCTGGGCTCAGGGGCAACACAAGACATAACAACTAACCACGCATATACATAGATCCAATTACACAATTATTTTTAATCTATTATTGAGATAACCTTTTTACAAAGTAACATAAAAACGCTAGAATTGTTAACAAAGGAATTCATGCGGTTTGAAGGAGCAGCAGCTTAATGGTAAGTAATTTGTTCTATTTAATGGTAAGTAAATTGAATTTTAAGAATTTCTTCTATGTTTACGGTTTCAGTTAAAATTGTAGAGAGAAAGAAGTTCTGGAGAGTCGAATACACCGGTTATGAGGTTGGTGTAAATAGACGATATCTGCAGACTTCCTTCGCTCACTTAAAGACTGCATCTTAAATAGTTTCAAAGGATCCTCATAAGGTTGAAGATTTAAAATGTCAGTTCCATTTAAGCCCCTTAGAGCAAACTGAACAATTTTCCGTTTTTGGATTTTTTCTATTTGATCAACATGTACATTGTAACTTGGGGAACAAACTTGACTTGCATACTCTCACAATTGCAGTGCAGAACATGAAACTTTAAAGGATTTTAGATCTGACTGGAGTAGGTTCGAATTGTCTAGAATTTATTCTTTTGTATATTTCCATATCATCTGAAATTTCCATAAAAAAACAAATGACAGTGTTCAACGATGTGAGTTACATCATTGGTGGCTATATTGAGGAACACCTGTTTCAGCAATTAATTCGGAAGACAATACGCGCCGGAATCATATTTCATAAGATCGCTATGTCAAATGCGATTTAATCAAGTTTACAAAATATTGTGGAAATCCAATCTTCTTAAGTTTAAATAAAATTAAACTATGTGGTATATTATCAAATGCTTAACTAAAGTCAGTGTAAATGTAATCGAGCTGGGTACCTGATTCAATAATACTTGAGAGAAAGATGCAAAATCGATAAGATAAGACACACTGGATTTGCTATTAACAAAACCATGCTGACGCGTTGTTATGACTTCTCCACCGTAAATCTTTACCCGATCATACACAATTCGCTCAAAAAGTTTTGGAATCTATGAGAGCTTAGCGATGGGTCTATAGCCTATAACATCATTCCTACAACCTTTTTTATAAATTGGTCTAATAAATAATTTTTTTCTAAAGAGCGGAAGATTACTTTGGTGAATTGATTTATTAAATAAAAAAATAAAAAAATGGATGACACAAAACGGAACCGCATTGTAATAACACTGCGACAGAAATTCTATCGGGTTCAACGCCAAAATCTTCATCGATCGATCCAATATATTTAAAATTTCCTCAGACGTAAAGTATATAGGTTCAAAATAAACCTTGAGTACAGAACCGAAATATTCAAAATATTCTTCATTAGAATTAAAAGAATCTGAACAAAATTTAGTCAGTAAAATCGTCGAGTGTTAAAAGATAAGGGAAAATCATATTTTTTTTTAAATGAATCCCCAAAATTCTTTTCAGTAAAATAATATACTCAGCTCAATATTTTCTAAATATTAATGATATAGATAATGTAGCTGAGTAACTACCAAATTTCAGAAAAACACATTTGTTAGTTTCTAGGTCTTTTGAGTCAAAGATGCAAACATATTTCTTCCAAGCCCTAGTCCTTACGCTCCGAAAGAGTGGAGGCTATATGGTATAGACTGAGAAACCATAGTGTAGTAGCTGGCAACTCTGGCAGTTTTTGTTGATGACAGTGCTATAAAAATGTAAAAGATTGAAATGGCAACTTTGGCGAGCTGCCAAAGAAAAAACGTTGAAAATTCAATTTGAGACGAGGATAGATACATAAAAGTTTGTAACAACCGCAGAGAATATTAAAAATAAAAAAAGAAATTATATTAAAATAGCAATGAGATCTTTATAAAAAAACTTATCGACTCATCAAAGTTATCACCTTGTTCAAAAAGAAAGGTTCATTCAAACTGTGAACCAGACTTAACTGTCTGATTCGAAAATTTTTAGTAGGTTGCCACATGTGACTATGACAAGGCTGCCAAATATCAGCGTCTCTCGTTGACATTTGGTAAAATGACAGTGTTTTGTTTACAATTTTTTTCGTGTCTTCGATTTTTACGATGGAAAAAAAAATTGAGAAACGAGTTTGTATCAAATTTTGTGTGAAAAATGGTTTCAACTGCGCCGATACGCGTAAAATGTTGGTGAAATGTTACGGTGACTGTGCTCTATCGTATCAGAAGGCAAACAAGTGGTTTAACCGATTTGTGAGTGGCCAAGACGAAGTCTTTTTGGTTAAAACAATGAGTGAAATTAAAATTAATTGTTATTGAAGCGGGCCGAGGTTGATTTATTTTGTAAAGATTATGTTGCAAAAAATAATCAATGGTGAACTATTGTTTATGTTTAGTTTTCATAGTCTTCCGGATTGGTAACAATAAATTTTAGAAAGTAATACACAAATCATTTTATTCAAGCCAAATTTGAATTAATAATTACATTTAAATAAACTTCAATACAAAATTAAATTGAAAAACATAAATGTTTTTCCATAAAAATTTGGCATGACTTTAATTTTCCTAATGAATTCGCCACCAGTTCTCTCGCTCAGAAGAGAGCACAATGTGGAAATAGAAAAAGAGTTTATTTATGCGGATGCGGATTTTCTAAGTTTATATGGAACTTTCTATGTGTGTACGTTTGGCCGACAAATATACACAGGTATCATTCGTCTCTGTTTATATTCTTTGTTTTTCTTTTCGCTCATGTGCGATCGTAATCAAACTCATAACGCATTGTTAAGAAAAAAAAGTCTACCAAAACAATGACGAACGTTTTCTTTCTCTTCTTTTTGTGCAAATCTTCTACGTGCACATGAACCCCACAATGGGTGAAATCATGCATCACTTCACCTGTTGAAAGCAGGTAGATTATTATTAAAAATACTCGATGCACTCCTTCTCCCTACTCTTATTCATTGAAAAAAAAGCTATAAAAATTGGTTGAGAAACACGAAAGAAAATGATTCCTAGCTGTTTCACCTTGCTTATTATACTCGTGAGATGTTAAAGTTCTGACTGATGAACCAATTCTGAGCCCAGACTAGAATTATGCACAAAAATGGCTTGAAAATGATACTGAATTGTTCCAAAGGATTGTTGACCTCCTTATTTACAGATCTGTGTAATTAGACATGCGTGTTTATAATACATCTCGTCATTATTTCTGATAGTTTGGTTAGTTTTGCATAAATTTTATATGAGTTGAAGTTTTAATGAAGCAAAATTGATTTTTATGTACATGCGTGCCACATCAGTTGTAATAAGTTAAACTCATCATAAAAAAAAATAAAACATTTGCAACAAATACAGCAAAAACATAAATCAACAAAATTGCCAAATCGTTTTTTTTTCTATCGAAGGTGATAGAGTCTTGTCCCGTGAACTCTATAGAGTACACTTAAGTGTTGTTACGATTACGATAAAAAAAATTTAAACATTGACTTAACGGAAGTATCAACGCTAATAAAAATTTTAAAAAAGTAATGCTACTTTAATATTTTCTAAATATTTTTTCGCATATTTACCATAAATAAATGGTTTTCAGTTTGACGAAAATATATAGTTTAAATTAATTATACAACTATTTTTATTTTAATTTATGGAAATTTATATCAACATACAATGCATTCTTTGCAAGGTCGCCTTGATTTGATACTACCACTAAATAGATACTAAAAATACTAATTTATATGCAAGAATGTTAATCGGTAAAGAAATTCCAAATGTTTATTTTTTTAAATATCATCTTAAAAAACAAATTTAATAGATAAATAACGAGCTGTTTTGTATGCACGTTTTATACTAGAAAAGCGAGGCATCAATAATTTGTTTGCAACAGCCAATTAATAGAATAGCTGATTCAACTAAATCACTTAGCTACTGCTGACTCCAGAAACTAGAATATAATTTCAAGAGTCCGGTTTTTCTGGAAAAAAAAATTTACCTTTAATGGTTGCTTTAAATCATTCAACCAGAAAGCAATCAATTTTAAGTTATATAACTTCAATCATCATATATAAGCAAGGAAAATCAAGTAATTAATATTTGTGATGGCAATTAATTGAAATAAGTTATAAGCAGCGATTAGCTCGTGCTTGCAGCTGCAACAATTTACAACAAATTATATGAAACACAAATTATTTCATACGATATAAATACTTACTAGAAAAAAAGCATATATATATTTTGAATTAAAAAAAAAACAATTTTTGTCATTAGCATTTAGCTAAAAAAAAAAATGAATAAATAAAATGAGCTAATCAAGCATTAAGGCAATTAATTCAATTCTGTTTAGATGAATATTAATTAAAACTTCGCTTTCAAATCAGTGTCAATGAAAAATTTTCACTTTGTAGGCAATTCAATTGAAAACTCATTTGCAGACAGCCAGCCACCACCATGTATTTCTCTGGCAATTAGCGCGTTGCCACCTTTTGTAAATAATCACATTTTCTGAACGAAACAGAAAATAAGTAATTTTTAATCATTTCAGTGCTAATTATTTTCAAATGATGCTCAAGCAACAAACACACAGAAGCCATGCTATCAAAGTCATGAGATTCAATGTATGTGCGCGTGTGTGTGTATGAGTGGATAAATTGCTTACAATGTATTTAGCGTGTTGAAATAATTTAGCAATAATTCGATTTTTTTCTTTAATTGACTCTTAATAGAATTTATTCAAAAGTATCCATTAAGTTGCGATGAGTTTTTAGATGAGTCTTACACACAATCACTTTAGAGTGATAACAACTTTGAAGCACAGATCTAGAAGCTTGATAAAAACTTCATTGGAAAAAAAATTAAATACACATTTTATTTTAGTTTATGATATCTCGGCAATCATGCAAAGAAATATTTAGCACTTATAAGAAATTCATTCGGTCCTCTATCGACGGCTATAAGGAATTGGCGAGACTTAGTAGAATTCTACACAAGAAACACCTCTTTTATTAAAAAAGAGGATGAAACGGAACGGAATTTACTAATGAATCACAGAATCATCATCTTATACACACTTCCATGGCTACAGGATCAGTTGCAATGAGCCCCGAGGCCATCCCAACAAGTCCTATTTGCTACATTATCACTTTGTTAGTGTTAAAATAACTTGGGCGAAAAACAGCTCCTTTCCCTTTAAATCCCTTTTAATCCCTTGTACAAAAATGACAAGATATAGTTACATCAATCTTTATTCCATATTAAAAATTGCCTTCGTCTCAACTATTCTCCAAGTAGTTGGAGAAGACTCGAGGTTATTTTCAAACCAAAAATTGGAAGACGGGGTCATCAGTCAGCTAAGGACTACAGATCAATAAGTCTCATTCGTTATAAAGACTCTGGAACGAATTCTAGATCAGACAAGAATTCATCATCAACATCTCTTCAACATCATCATGGAGGGGATCGTACGAAAGGCCGGTGTGCGTCGTAATGGCACCATTTTCTATAAAGGTGTCCAGCTCCTTGCGTACGCTGATGATATTGATATTGTCGGCAGAACCAAGAGAGATGTTACCGCTGCTTTAGCCGCTATCGAAAAGGAATCAGCCAAAGTGAGTTTGACGATAAATGAGGATAAAACAAAGTCTACAAACAAGGGAGCGTGGCGTTTAGACTCCCACGTTTCATCCGGCAGCTATAACTTTGAAGTAGTCAAGGAGTTCGTATACCTTGGCACCGCCATTAATACCAACAATGAAATCAGCCTGGAGATAAAGCGAAGAACAATAATTGCTAAAAGGTGCTACTACGGGTTCAGTAACCAACTAAGTTCCAGAGCCCTCTCTCGATCGTCAAAACTAACACTCTACAAGACGCTCGTTCTACCTGTACTGCTTTATGGCGCTGAGGCATGGGTAGTTTCGCAAACTGACGCAGCTGCTCTGGGGGTGTTCGAGGGAAAAGTTATTCGCAAAATGTTTGGGTCCTGTTCGAGTCGGCGATGACTATCGCATCCGAATGAACCACGAGCAGTATGAGGTTTACGAAGACATTGACGTAGTTCGGCGTATAACTGTGTAGCGACTACGCTGGCTGGGTCATGTCCATCGTATGGAACTTTAAGCTCCAACGAAAAAGATGCTTGAGGCGAGGGTCGCTGGTCACCGAGGACGAGAGAGACCATGCCTCCGATGGATGGACGAGGCTGAGGAAGCCCTAACCACACTTAGTGTATCCGATTGGAGAAGGCGCGCGCAAATCAGAGGCACCTGGCGAGAGCTGATAAGGTCGGCCAAAACCAGGACACGGGTTGTTACGGCCACCTAAATAAGTAAGTAACGAATTCTAGATATACATTTCATGGGCATTCCAGATAGAACATCCTAATCCATAGCTTAACATGTTTATCTCATATGTAGAACAACGGAGACCACCCTACATGAGGTTATCATAACCATAGAAAGATCTATTTTCTCTAAACAATATACTCTTGCGGCCTTTTTAGATAAAGAGGGAGCTTTTACTATAAATTAAACAAAAACCAGTCAAGATTTTCTGACCAATTTCGGTGTGGAAATACCTGTCAGAAACTGGATTAGTAGAATAATTCAGGCAGACCTGGCCTGCAGCCAACTCCGAGGATTCGTTAATAGGGGTACACCTCAGCTTTGAACAGCTAGGAATGAAGGACTTAATACACTGAATTTTAATGGTGTCAACGTGGTGGCCAGTCAGTCGCTTTAAGTTGGCACTTTACGCACTTTGAGCTTATTTCATATGATTGTACGAGCACATCGTCAGAATATTTCGGCCACCTTTATTTTTGTCATTACTTGCTCAAGGACACTTAAAAAATTTATTGAAAAAAGGTGAATTTAAAAAAAAAATTCCACAATATTTTCACAATATTTAAATTCCACTGAACAAAATAAAAAATTTCATTTCACAAACACTCTTAACTATGGCAAAAAGTAAAAAGTTCGACCTCCTGAAAACTGAGTCATAATAGTTCGGCCTATTCCATAAACTATTATGTAGTGCTCCATTTCAGATGTAGTGGACCCATCTCCAATAGAGTCCTTGTGGGTAAAAATTAAGAGGGACTTGAGACGCAATCCAGCTAGGAGTATAGGAGATTTAAGGCAAAATAAAGGGATATTTGGCAATCAATTTCTCCAGAGCATTACCAAGAACTTGTGGATACATTACCTCGTCTTACCTCAGCAGTCATAGGTCAGAAATGGGACTTTTCACAATGGTATAAGGAATAGGCCGAACTTTTCTGAATGAAGTCTTATATTTGTTTTTTTGCGGTAGTAAGAAAGTGCTTTTATATTGTTAAGTTTCGTGGTCAAATGTTGTTGTGAAAAAAGTTTTTGAAAAATAATGAGTTAAAATTATTTTTCAATAATTTTTTGTAGCTTCTTTGTGCAAGTAAAGACAAAAATAAAGGTGACCGAACTTTTCTGACAATGGACTTGTATGTGCAGCGTTTTTCAGTTTTTCTTGTCGGTTCAGCCAGCCAGTCGTTTTAAGCTGCCTGCTCGGCTGGCACTATACGCACTTTGAGCTTATTTCATATGATTGTGCAGCGTTCTTTAGATTTCCTTCTCGGTTCGGCTCAGCCCAGCAACCAGCCGGCACTACCCAGTTGGAATATGAATCATCAAAGACAAAGTCTTCGAAGCCGTCTTGGAGACCACGTAGGCATATTCCACGTGATCGCTGACGCTCTACAGGACAAGTCATTATGCTGTCAGCAAAACAATCTAAGATGTTCTCTCACAAAAAATTCGTTTTTTAATGCTTAGAGGCCAATGCGGAGGCCAAGACTCATATGCATATTTTAATCATATGTCTATAATCCAAATTTTTTTGTAATTTGGAACCAACGAGACGATTGTTGTAATTTAGAACAATCAGTTGTGATTTTATGCTAATTGGTTTTTAGTGGTATCTAATATATATTGTGTTTTTTTGTGTTGTGCTTTATGGAATTTTTTTTTAAATTACTAAAAATATGATAAGGAAATGTCTTCAATCCAAAAGAATATGAAAATAAAAAATGGCAGGGTACCGAAGCTAAAATACCCTCTTCTTTCCCCCGCAACCATTCTGAAGTATATTCGAAGTCTTTAGCCACGACAGACACGATAACATTCAGTTTTATATATTTACGAAAGTTTTTCTATTTTGATGACGTCACTTTGTGTGTGGGTGGATATTATCCGATTTTGCCAAATATCATAGACATGGTTCATATTGTATATCAAAGCTCATGTGCTTTGGGAGGTAAGCACCTGTAAGGGAGGTAGGCGTGGGTTTCATCCGATTTGGCTCATTTTCGAACTTGATTTTAATTTTTAAAAGGAAGCTTATACATATTTTGAATTTCATCGCGGTAGCTTTAAAATTACGGTTGTAATCGTGTCGAGAGACGGACAGAGGTATAGACAGACGGGCACACGGAAATTGACTCAGGTGGTGATGCTGATCAAAAATATATATATTTTTCTATACCTGCCATGCCTCCTTTCTGGCGTTACAAACGGAATGACAAAATTAATAAACCCCTTACGCAGTATGCGTTGGAGTATAATAATATATTCAATAATAAAAACTGAGTGCTCTGTTGTTGTTGAATGTGTAGAAGAAAGCAATAATTTTGACAGTAGCTTTTCCAACCAAAAGCTAAATCAGCAAATGAAGAACTGTGTAGTTTGTGCTCTTTTATGCCCGGTAAAGAATGGTTATTTTTTATGCGACGTCCTACCTCTCTGAGTGCAAAAATGCAAGACATGACTTGACGCCGTTGTTGAGGACATGTAAACAACATGTCTTGCAAGTCGAAGTGGAATTCTGTTGGAATTGGTCTTGGAAGACCGCTGTGGAAATGGATCGATCCATCTTGCAAGAAACTGACTTGTCTCGAAGACGTCTCTGAAGATGGATCGATACATTTAATGCTGGCTATAAACGCGCCCTTTCAGAGCAAAACAAGAAGAGTGATCAAAGAATTTATTGTGTGAGCACGCTGATTCTAAAATTGTTTTTTCTAATGAAAAATTATTTATCCTACAGTCGGCGTTGAATAAGCAGAAAAATCGTGTTTATGGCACATCACTACAGAAGGTTACTTAGGACGATAGGACAATTTCAGGATTTCAGAAACATTATGCAGTAATTGTTTTTTCAGCTATCAGCAAAAAAGGCAAATTGTCACTCTTATTTGCGCATTGATGAATGGCCCAGTGCATCACCAGACTTAAATCCTCTAGATAAAAGCATTTGGGCGCAAATGATGGGCATACTAACTAACTTATCACCTTAGCTTGGATGGTTTTAAAGCCCTTTTGACTAAAATTTGGAATGAAATTCCACCAGAGGTCTACCGCGATGCGAGTCGTTTCCGAAGCGCTTAAAAGAAATGATTAAGAAGTAAGGAGATTGTATTGAGCAATTTACTTTTTAAACAAAATTTTGGAATGTTTTCTATAGTAACATAATTTTTAGTGAATAAAATATTTTTTTTTTTTTGTTAATAAAAATATTTGGTTTTGAATAGGACACTTTTTCGGCCACATCCTGTAAACAAAATGTGTTGTTAATTTGGAGGTTAAGTTCGAGAAGTTAAATTTAAGTTTTTAAAATAATTTTACACTCATTTTTATGCCAAACATTTTATGTAAGCTACTTATAAGCTAGTAGCAAATTTGAGTTTGCATTCTATGAAAAATAAAAAGTTACACCTGATTTTTTTTTTTTTGTCCAAAAAGTGCCTTCAGCAGAATCAAAATGCTCCAGTGAGTTGACTTCGATCAAAAAAACTACGCTGAAATCATTTGTTAAAGTCTCTTTTAAGATAGCTTACAGTGAAATCTTAAATGCGATTCGGTCTAATGTGGGTCCATTTTTTTCCGCAATATACTTTGTATATAATTGATTTATACCTTACTGGGTTTGAAATTGTTCAAGCAAGCTATTATTTTTAATTATTTGTATTTATTTTTATTTATTTCTATTTGTGGACAAAGCCTGTTACTACACATTAGGTAAAGCTTGGGTCTAACTAAATGCTACGCTTAAATATTGGTTTATTTTTATATTGATTATATTGTTATTGTTTTGTATTGTTATTGTTGTAATTGTACTAATGTATTTTATTGACGTTCGAGCGTGTTACAATCAATCAAAATGTTTTTTCTCTTCTTTCTTTTTTCTTTTATTTACTTTTATCTGACAATCAGTGTGATTCACGCATTACGACAAACTTGGTGAGAGACACCCCAAGTGGGGAGGGTTTTTTTATGGTTATATTTATGGTGATGCATTATTTATTGTTTAGTTGTACTTTTACTGTAGAGTTCTTTTGAAATTGACAGCAAGTTGAAAGAAGTGACAACAAAACGTCTGCTCTAGGTTAGAGAAATGTGGGTTTAATTGGTGAAGAAATTTTTCGTCCCATTTGTGCGACAAAAGGTGAATTATTAGTAAACATTAGAGTGGAATTCTTTTTTTTTTTTAGCTAATGATAATAGCGGACATTTGTAAGCTGTTAAATTTTGACATTAGACATTTCTGATGTTAGAACCTTTTTAACAAATAAATTACAAGCACTCTCGGGGAAACAAAAAAGACTGTTAAAATTGCTTTTATGCATTCTTACCTGAATTTCATTAAATTCAAATTTTTTGGCAATTTTTATATGACAGTCATCAGGAATTCATATTTTCTTGCTTCGACCAAACCTTACCAATCAAAAAGTTTTGAGTGTAAATTTGTGGTCAAATAAGAATGGGAAATCCTCTATGGTTTGCCATTAAATTGGTATGAATTTGACAGAATTTTGATTTATGACACTGAAGTTCAACAAATTTAGATTCACATGAATGGATGCGTATGATAAAATTATATTTTAGTGAAATAATGTAGCAGACGATGTGAAAATAACGCATGATAACAACAACAATGAAGACATTGAAATTTAGGCTGGCTAGGACAGAAGAATCAGCTTGACAGGCCAAGCAAGTCAGGCATAAAGTAGTAAATACATTATATAAGCATCTCCTGGGAACAGAGACACATCACCATACTTGAAAAAGAGGTGGTGAAAGTAAAGATTCACCTTTTTGTACCGCATTACATATGATTTTTTTTTTACTAATGGTTTGGTCGCCTTATTTATTAAACGCATCATGCTGGCTATAATTTATTTACTCGCTTCTTCTCCTTTACATCTACTACGCATTTAAGTTCAGTGTGTGTGCGTTGTATCTACACGTCTGTGTATTTCTTAGAGCTTGTTGATACGTAACTAGTGTCTTTTTAGCCTGAGATACGCTTAATTAATATTGATTTTGTCAATTGCTCTTGATAGTGTGCAGCTCTCGAGTGGGTTTTGGTTGGAGCTCTTGAGGTGTTCTTTGGAAGCCTTAAGGCGTTGATAACTGAAGGCCATATACAATGTTGAGGTTTTATGTCGATGAAGCTAGCTTAGCAACGTGTTTACGTTTCCCATTTTAATTATAAAACTATTTATATAATGTTCATTAAAGCCTTAAATATATTCAGAGTGCTACTAAGATGAAGTTTTTGTGCTATTTAAAGAATTAACTAATGACAAAATTTTACACTTTATTAGCTCATAATTAAATGGCTGGCTGAGTGGTGTTGATGCTGTTGAGTGTATGTAGGGTTGACGGTCTTGGTTTGTGGCTGGTAGAATCTTAGTTGACTTATATTGTGTTTGCCTCCATATGTGCCTCCTTGTTTGCTTTGGAGGTTATACATAAAGTTATTAAAACTAGTGTCAGCAGCATCGCCAGCTAAAAGACTTTGCTAATGAGCTGTAATGGTCTTGTATAAAAAGTAGCTAGTGTTATTAAATAGCTTTTAATAAAGCCTTCAAATCAAATGGTAAAAAGTACACGCTGAAAAAAATGCACATTCCCAATTACATTTTGCATCAATTTCATATATAATGGCAACTATTTCTAATTATATATGTAATACGAAAAAAAAACAGATGTGGGAGAGAAAAGGTGAGATCTATGTCCTATTAATCATGTTATTGCATATATTTAATGGAAATAGTCAAAAATGACTATATTTCTTCTTAAAAATATTCACAACATAAATTTTTTGACGTAGAATTTCATCTTACAGCGCGGTGTGAATGGGGGTTTTTTCACAATTTTTTTCAGGTATGGTACAAGCAGCGTTTTCCTCACTTTTTGAGATATATCTACATACTTTAATTTTCGTAGTGCAAAGGTAAAAATACCCCAAAATATCAGTTGCATGCCGAATGAAACGAGTTTTGTCATTCTTGAATCTTTGTATCTTGTCACTTTTTTTAACAAAATCTAAGGATAAAAATTCACAATTTCGTATGACAGAAATCGTGCATAAGATACTTTTGTATTGTATATTGTTGTAATAAAAGTAAATTCTTGTGTTTTTTAGAAAAATTGATTTCTTGGACTTCTGCCAAGGCACGGTCTTCTTGAACAGTGTGTCTCTCAAAAAAAAAAAAAAAAAAAAAAACAGGAATTAAAAATGTTAACAACAACAACTAATAAACACACCCAATAACAATATACTACACTCAGAAAAAAACATAAGTCAAAGAAAATTTACATAATTTTATAGAAAATTTTACTTGTTTTAGCGTCAAAGAATTTTTTTTTCTATCAAAGTGAAATTTTTTTTTAAAAGAAAGAAACACAAAATTATTTTTAAAGCGGGAGTATTTTAGAATAAAAATAAAATTTTCTTTAAAATTGAATATATCAAAAAATTTCATTTAAGCTAGTGGTATTGAATTCCTGTAAGTTTGACATATTTGTAGGTATTTAGTAACAAAGTAAACTCTTTGTATAATTATTATTATTTATATTCAATTTGAAACATACCACCGCGTGAATTGAACCTGGCCTGCTCGCGTGCTAGTCTGTAAATTCTCCTATGCACCAGCTCAGTTATTATTGAACAGTGGCGTAATTTACTTAAAAAAAAAAACTACATACGACAGAGCATTTGTTCTAAATTCAATAACATGCGAATACACATGCAAAACAATTATTTTGCGGCCGTGCACAGCATCGACGAATAAGGGGTTGTTTTTTTTCATTAAAATTAAAAAAAAGTCAGCCGAAAAAAAAGTTCTGCCAGCACGAGATTCGAACTCACGATGGACAATGTCAATGGTCTGACGATCTATACCCTAGGCTATAGAGCTGTTCTCTACAATCAATTTTTTAAAAAAATTTGTATTTCAAATTAAAATTTTTGGTTTCTTAAGACAAAGGTAAATATTTTTATTTTAAATATGAATTTAATTATAACTAAGGAAATTTTAAATTTTTAAAGAAAAAACTGGTGGTTTTTGATTTTAAAATTGATTTTTTTTCTGAGTGTAGATTCTGAATAGATATGTATTCAAATACCGAAATGTACTTAATTTCAATTATAAATGCAATTAGATTCTATTATATTGGAGCAATGATTTTCTCTGCGTTTGTAATGAAAAGTTTTGATGTGCTTTAAAATTCGATAAAACACAACATAATAAAAATAATACCAAAACAATAAAACTGAAGTGGTACTCACGACAGTTGATGTGTAAACATTTTTCTTTACAACCAATCTAGCAATGATATTTTATGTATAGTTTAGAGAAGAGATAAAAACACTTTATTAAGAGTGACGTCACACTTAAATCTAAAAAAAAATCATTGTTTGTGTGCGATTGCAAGTGATTAGAAGCGTGTTCTTTATGTTTCTATAACACAGTTCTACAGCACTTTGAACCCATGAAGTAGAGCTCAAGTATGGCACTATTGCATACTTAGTTTTTTTTCAAGAAAGTCAGGTTTATTTAAAAAATTTTCAATAAGTTTTGAAGTGAAAACTTCTTTAAAGCATGTTCTCATGGCAACCTGAACAACGTAATTCGGCTTTCATTCGTAATTCCAGGCTGAATTATGTTCCGAATTAAGTAATTCACCATACAAAATTTGGCAAGCGAATTACCTCATTTGAAGGTGATTCAGTTTGAACTAACATCCGAATTACGTAGAAAACGGTTTCATCTCTAATTTTTATCGAAAATTAGTCGAAAATGACAAGCAAAACACAAGAAGAGATAAAAACAAGACAAAATAAATAGTAAAATTCTCAAAGACAGCTGATAAAGTGAGTATCATTGCGTAAAAAATAAATAATAAAATAAACAAATATTTATTTTGCACATTTTTCCCTTTTTTCGTTTTTCACAACAAATCAAATGAAATTAAAAGGAAATACACAAAGAACAGCTGTCAAACCGAATTACGATTGCTTCGTGAGAACAGGGCTATTCATATTCGTAATTCATAGGCCTAACTACTTAATTCAGACCGCCGTGAGAACATGCTATTAGGTGCGTTGAGTACTTTTGGGTAGAGAGCAAAACTATAGATTCGCGATATTATCACGCTGTTAGCGATATCATCACGCTGTCAGCGTAACAGAAATGATTGCTGTACAGCATTCTTTTTTAGATATTACCTAGCATCGAACACGTCAAAGACCGAAGCGGTTACTGAACCGATATCCGATTACCAGGCCGATTACCAAAGCGATTACCGAACCAATTACTGATTACCGAACCAATTAGCGATTGCCGAAGCGATTGCCAACCAATTATCGAAGCGATTACCAACCAATTACCGAAACGATTACCTGCCGATTGCTAAAGCGATTGCCAACCAATTATCGAAGCGATTACCAACCAATTACCGAAACGATTACCTGCCGATTACCGAAGCAATTACCAACTCATTATCGAAGCAATTACCAACTATTACCGAAGCGATTATCAACTCATTACCGAAGCGATTACCAACCCATTACCGACTACCAACCGACTACCGAAGCGATTACCAACTGATAACCGAACCAATTACCGAGGCCATTACCAACCAACTACCGAAGCAATTACCGAAGCGATTACCAACCGATTTCTGAAGCGATTGCCAACCAATTACCGAACTAATTACCGATTACTGAAGCGATTGACAACCGATAACCGAACCAATAATCTAGCTTTGATGCGATTACCAAAGCTACTACCAACCGCTTACCGCAGCGATTACCCACCAATTACCCATTGCCAAAGCGATTATCAACTGACTATCGAAGAGATTACCAACCGATTACCAATTACCGAAGCGATTACCAACCGATTACCTTCAATACTTTGTTGTAGCTTGTAAAGAATCCTACAATATGCTTTGACAGACTTCTTAATTGATAGTTTATTTTAGGTATCGTTAACATAATAAACATCCATCGTCTTCTCGAGTCGACTCTCTAGAAGAGTTCCGAAATGTTCGCCTTCAAATTGAAAATTTTGAACGACACTGACATAAAAATTTCATCGAAATCATTAAATGTAAAATTTGAGTTTATTTGTACCTTGCTCGGCGATAAGATATCTAATCACCTTTCGTCTCACAAGTCAACACAGTCCTGTATATATGTGGTGCCAAACCAAGTGAGATGAATGCTATCCAAAACCTTAAAGAACCCCGACTAGAATTTTATTCATATGCTTTATCATTCCTACACCGAAAAAATCGACATGTTTTAGAACTGAACACAATGTTAAATTTTTTAAATGGTCACATATAAATTGATAACATGTTTTTCTTTTGAAGAATTTTGTTTTAAACTATTTTTTAATTACAAGGTTTTCAATTTAAAAACAATTTGTGATCAAAAAATAGCTTAAAACAAATGTCGTCAAAATAACAAAATAATGCTATTAATTTATATGTTCATATTTAAAAACCTCAAAAATGTTATATGAAAAAATACATATTGAAAATGATAACATTGTGTTCAATTTTAAAACATGTCGATTTTTTTCGGTGAACATGCTTGAATTAAAACTTTTATTGTATATTGCATATGGGGTACAGATTAGATGTAAAAAATGGACAATCTGCGATAGCAAAGATAAATTATCTATCGAAACTAGAAAAAAACAAATTTAACTTCGATTTAAAAAACGAATGAGTCTAGTTATATATAAGCCCAAGCCAGATTTTGGCTCTTCAAACGATGCAAACACTAATCGACGATTTTTTTAAAAAGCACGAAAAAAGCTCTGCAACAACTGGAGTGGACGAAAAGCTTATAAAACGATTTTATATAATTCCAAGCTGTATCTCTTCTGAATACAATGTCGATATACATGCATTTGAAATTTAAATAAATAAAACTGACATAGATCTTTATGGCTGGTATTTTATGCAGGTAACAGTACATAAAAGTCTCTGCTAAAGATATTATACAAGAATGCATCGTTGGAATAGGGCAGTTATTTGAAGAGGCACAAGAGAATGTGGACTGTAGACGAACACACGAGCACACGTAGAATCTCCAGAGTAAATACAAATACGAATTTAGTGAATCCGAATTCACTACAACGAATTTAGTCCTTTGGTTGATTCCTACAGAGTAAAGCCTTTGACTTATGTCAGAAAATTGCATACGAACGTATTCGTTTTTCTTGTTGCTGCTGATCCATCGGATATAAGTGGAGTGCGATCGCGAGTCCGATCGCGAAAGCGATTCTTCACCATCGTATTTAAGTTAAAAACTCCAGCCTTAATATTGTTAAAATATAAAAAAATTAACTGTAAATGTTTTAGAAATCGCATATGCATTAGACGTCGACTTTTGATTCCGTTATTGTAGGTTGTTTCGTTAATTAGTTATGGCTCAAAATATATTTCAGTTGTATTGTAGGTATGGAAGGCTTTTTCCAAATCACACGTTAGACATCTACCCTTAATTTTGTTATTGTAAAATTTCTCTGATATAGCGGAAAATGTGTTCCAGTTGTATGTGAGATGCCACGCACACTTGCCTAAAATTTCTGAAATACTTTTTTTTACTTTCCTATACCTTAGTATTCGAAAACTACGAAAAAACAAATCCACAAAGTAGTTTTTTCTATCTAACTTGTACTAATCGCATCACTGTGCAACGCCAGGCTCCAAGGTAGGCCCTCCTTTTACACAGGTGAGATAAGACTAGCTCATATTGGCAATCATAATCTGTCTTAAAGCATCCTATACTGCAACCATCTTCCTTCTTTCCTGGCTTTGTACAGGTAGGCAGCATCTTCTTGGTACTAAACTCATGGAGTTTGTATCAGTCCAGTCATGAATTTTGAGTTTGATTTAGCTTTCGCTGCTAAGCTGTAGCATTTCTGTATGTTTAAAATAAGAAAAAATTGAAGTAAGTCAAAAGAGTCTTCATTTTTGAAAATACAACTCATTGATGCCTCTCACTTATCCTTCCTCAATTCAATTTGTTTCAACACAATTATTTGAAGTTATGTAATATGAGCCAGTGATTGTACAAGAAATCAATTAAAATTAATATTGGTCTATAAAATCAAGTAAATATATTATAAAAAGCTTATAAGACGAAATAAAAATTTGATTTTTGTACTGTTGAAAATTTAAACTTTGGCTATAAATTAGCATTATAACTAAGAAGCACTAAAAATGTTATAAAAACAAATTTTAATCCAACAACTATTTTTAGATATTATATTATATTATTTTCAGCATGATTAGCAAATGAAAAACTATTTTTATAGAAAGAAAAAAAAAAGTATAAAAACAAAACAATCAATTGAAGTTACGGCTTACTACACATACTGCGTCGATGTTTTTGTTGGCACTTAAGCTGGCCTTAAGTGGAGGAAGAGACGCCGCTAAAGGTGTGTGAGGGGAAACAAAAACACTTAAGTTGGTTCCAAGTGTTTGAATTTAATGCATACACGAACACAGCCACACACACACACACACACACACACACATGGAATTACAATATGTCGCTTGTAAACATTATTGATAATGCAATGATAGAGACAGACACACAAACAAACAGACAGACAACATACGACTGGGATTTGCTTGAGTTGACTTTGATGAATTTTTCTGTTAAATTTACGAATATTTTGTTGACTTGTGGCTTAAAAAGCAATTACATAGTTTATAGCACGTTGTTGCCGACACGATGGCAAAGCTTAATAACAACAACAAATAGGTTTAAATGAATTCGTTAGGCTTCATTTGATAAAGCTTTGAGTTATAATAAAGCTGCTAAAATTTTATCAAATTGCATTTAAAGCTAATGTTTATTAAGTCAAAAGCTCGCGCCACATTTTGTGATTTTTTTTTTAACTTTTGAGCTATTTAAAAGGTTTCATCACTTTAAAGAGGCTTTAAAGCTATTGTGCTTGTTCTTTTTAATACATTCAGATTCAATAACGTGCGTGCCAAATGTTGGCAATACATCAAAACATATGATGAGTGGCGTCGTTTTGACAAAACATTTTCTTTAAAATTTGCATACAAAAACCACACGCTACATACATACCACGTCTTTCGCACACCCTCCTCGCTTATTGGCAGTTAAATCATTTTAATGTGTGCGGCTTTGTTGCGTTGACAAATGTATGCTAAGCAGCTGCTGCTGCTGCTGTTGTTGCTGCTGCTCATTTGAAGTAATGTGCCTGGAGCTACTTTGTTAACCAAGATGGCGGTTAACAGCTTCCGTTTTTGTGTCAACAGCCGACTGAGCGAGGGGTGGCGGCTGCGGCACAGCTGCCGCCATATGCCATCATAATTTGTTGTTTTCTTTGTTGCTGATTTTTTTTATTTTATTGTTTTTTTTTTATTCTCTTTGCTTTTTGACTATTTTTAAATGATTGTGCAAATGCGCTGTTAAATCTGTTACACAGATAGAAAGACAAAGATTGACTCTTCCTTCTCGCTTTATTCAGCAGTCAATCATCAAGCTGCATTTGACACAATTTATGCCGTTGTTGACCCTGATGCTATTGATGCTTGATTACTTAGGGTGAAGGTGGCTGTGGTTATTTTTGCATACATTAGCCATTTATCTTCTATACTGTTGTTTATTACAAATATTTTAAATTTTCTTATTAATTAATCATTAAATTATTGCTGTTTTTCCAATTAAGTTGCATAATTTTTTTATGGCAGTTTAATTTGATTGTGGATATATTATTATCCATTAAGCATAACACGCCACGATTTATGTTAATGCTGTTGTATACACATACACTTGACTGACCATTAATAGTGTCATTGGAAATCTTTGTTAGGTCAAGACACATTAATAGTGATTTGTTTATTAATATAATGACTCATAATCGTGCACAATTAAATACTAAACGAAAAATAAGCAGCAAAGATGGGTTAACCAAGAAGTCAAATGTTTGAGGGTCATTTAAAAGTGCTAATAATCAATCAATAAATCATTTGAAGGTTATTTTAGCTGCAGCTTTAAACAAACAAGAATACATTTTTTATTGTACAATTAACACCTAACACTGGGTTAACCACACTTATTTAGAATAAATATTTTGAAAGGGAAACCACAAAAACCACGGGTATGTCACTAAAATTATTTTACAGAAAAGTTTTACTTTGTCACTAGCTTGGATCCAATGTTTTTTGTAGATATTATTTACAGTTAATACAATAAAGGTGAATTTATGATTATTGTTGTTGAGTTGAGGAGGATGGTAAAAAATTAGCTTGTGTGCATCTGTCTTAGCATGAAACACTGTATATTCTTAATGGTTTAAAAGTTTGAAAATAAAAATTATATCAATCGATGATGTTGAATAAGATGGATGGCTCAGTTTTTGTCTATGATGTGAATATTTGAATACTGAAAAAATATCAAGAAACATCCCTATAGGAACAAACTAACTTGTTTTTAAAAACAACTAATTAAAAAACTAGTTAAAAATGAACTGGTATATGAAGTACTTTGAATTATATTAAGTCGGGATCCACTTCAATTCTAAATAGTTTTTATTGCATTATATATGAAGTAATCGAAATACTACTTAAAAACAAGTGGTTGATAAACTACTTTGAATTATATTAAGGCGGCAACTACTCTGACTTGGACATGTTTAAACAGATTACAAGTTTATAAATATTTAACCATGTTATTTCTTAAAATATTATTAACTTTAGGCTTCACTAACATTTTGTTTCAAAAAGACATATTATTTATTTACGACATTGAGCTGCAAGACAGACGTGGTAAACACACTTTAAAACTAATAAACTGCCTCTAAGCCCTGTGAAACGATTAAAAATTCTTTATTATATAAGATATTCAAATTACAAACTGGTACTGTTTAGCAAACATTGCACAATTTGGACTCTGTACGGAAATTGATGCATTGCTTAACCATTCAGCAAACACCTCATCACTTCAATAGTAAAGACGCACGCCTTTCCCTACGTAGCGTCGAGTCTGCTCCATCACTTCGTTGCGATTGACACTTAAAAGAAGCACTAAGCAAAATATCGGTGTGTCCATCGACCATGATTGATGGTTGCAAAGCTAGGAAAATCCCGCTGACACTCTTGTCTAGCTCATATTTTGAAATGAAGCATCAAAAAGCTGGCTCGTGTTAAATAACAGGCGCAGTATCCACACAATTCCGATCAATTGGATCGGCACCTTCGCTCATGTAACCAGGCGGTGGCTTGCCCGTTTTTGGAAACTGCTTCCGTGGTACGCATGCTCACATATAAGCGTAGAGTTCCTCAAGCTTCTGGAACTATCACCTGTTGGAAGCAGAAATAGTCCAATGAAGAAAGGAATAATGAAATTATATCTACCATCGCAGCGTACTTCTGTTGCGCTCCTTGAATGTAATTACTAGTCCTTTTTTGAATTATTTCACATTTTCAATTTTCATACATTTCACAATTTTCCATTAAAAAACTCTGATCACTTTTAACTTTGTTTACATTTTGCTTTCAGATTTTATATTTCAGAATTTATTTGTGTCGACCAGGCATGATTTTTTTGACATGATTTATGTATTTTTCAAAACAGTCAAATAAATGATCTCTTGATGTATAGAAATTTAAAATTTTTATGCTTTTAAATTCATCTTCAGTAAGTGGAATATGAACTAGTTTTCAATTGATTTATTTTAAAGTAGTTAAAAAATAATTTATATTCAACTAGTTTAACAAGTAGTTGCAAATATATGCAGACGAAAGTCAATTGACTTATTTATCGGACATCACCATACAAAATATGTAAGTTCGTTCTATGGAAAAAAGTCAGAATTTCAACTAGTTGTGGTTGACAAAAAACTACTTTTTCAACTACTTTTAAATTAGTTGATTTTCCTACAGGGATTACTATAAAGTATCTTAGAAAATCACTAAGCACCATTAGGTCCTCAAATTATATGAAGGTTTAACATTAATTGTTTTTAGTTCTTTTGGCAAAGTATGTAGAGAATTGACATTAGAAAAAAGTTGGACATGACAGATTTGAGCACGCTATCTTATTCAGTGTCGGCAATTTATGTTTATAAATTACATTTTTAAGATTTTAGTCTTTAATAATATTAAGCATTTTTTATTAATATCGATACAAACTACAAAATGTGAAATTGAATACTCAGACGTGATGGGAAAAAACTGAAAAATAATGCCATATTATATATCACTGATTTATATTAGATTGCCATTTAAAATTTTTGAGATTTAAGTCTATAACGATTCCTTTTATACATTTTATATTAGTGAACGAAACTAAACGGTAAGCGTAGCGTATGTATTGAATCGTAGATTTAGAGAACAGTACATTAAGGTTGTGTAACGTAGATGAGTTCACTCATTATTGTGTAACGTTAAAGTTTGTGTACTATTGCAGTGTACTTGAACACAAACAGTACACAACAATAGCATAAAAATGAGAACAAGCATTATCATTCCGTAGGTTAAGAACCTTAAAATAAATATGTGTAGCGCTTTTTGAGAGGCAAAGAAAGCAAATAGCAAAAACAATTTAATTGTTTGAATATTGAGGCTAAGAAACAAATACAATGAACGGTGTACAAGTCTAAGCAAAGAAGTTTTTGTTGAGTTGAGTTGAAGAAAACTACAACAATCCAATTTGTTGACGTTTTACAGCCACAATGAAAAAGTATGTATGTAAGTATGTGTTTGTACCCTGCAGTGTAAGACTAATCAGTAGTAAATCATGAGTCGTTCTTATACTAGTTCAAAACAAACTAGTTCATAGTTTGTCACAATTCACTAAGTGCATAATAGTTAAACCCAACTAGTTTATTGCAAATCACAATAAACTAGTTGCAAAACTAACTAAATCGAACTAGTTTAAATTATTATCAAAGCTAACCACTTTCTTAACTAGTAAAAGCCAAATAGTTTTTAAAATGGTGAACATTTTTTTCAGATGATACTAGTTAAACAAGTTGAAATATTGGTTTAATATGACTACTTGCGAATTAATTGAAATATGAATATTTGTCAACCACTCAGAAAGGGTGAACTATAAACTAGTTTAAATTTGGACACATATGAATTGTTTGCAATTTATCACAACACACTAGAATATAACTAACTGTAACATACTAGTTGTATGTTTTCAACTGTTCAGAATAGGGCAATTTTTATTTTTATAACATCGCCATGTTAAAAATACTTGTTGAGTATATGGAAAAAAGCCGAACTTGAACTAGTACTGCTCAGAGTTCAAATAGTATGCACACTAGTTTTAAACTAGTTGGTTACACTGCAGGGTAGTGTGTGTGTGTGGTGTTTGCATAAAAAACTCAATCGGAAATTTAATTCGATGTCACCTTATACTGACAAGAAAAGCTTATGTTAAATTAACAAAAAACCTTGTATAATTTATAAGCTGGCTTTGGAAGTTTTCAGCCTCTCAAGTTCTTCATTAAAACAACTAAGTTTTACATATTAACTTGCGAATTTTTATTTGGACGATAAATTGACTAAATATTTGGTAATTTATACATTATTTAAGAAAAAGTTAAAATTCAACAGTTAAAATTTTTTTCTAAGTATTGATTTTTTATTTTTTTCTTTTTTTTTTGAAAAAGCTTTTTACGCCTCGTTTTATGATTTGCTTGAGTGAAATCGACACGATACTTTTATTTTTCGACACTGTTTTTCTTCAAAGTTTCTGGCTTCTTTGTTGCTTGCTTTTAGTACAACAAGAACTTTTAATATCAAGTATAAAAATCATTCTTTCGTCCGCCGTGTGGATTGAACCCACACCCACCGATTAAGATCTCAATACGCTACCCATCGACCCAAACACTTTCGTTACGCAGACTCATTAATTCAGTAATAATTTTAGCTGAAGCTATGTTGCAGCACTACGCAATAATATTACTATTAATAGATTTTTGTTGCATGGCTATCCACAGATTATTGTGCTATACTGCATCTATTAATATAGCATCTGTTAACATAGCTGCAGTTATATCTAATATTAAACCTATGACCATGCGAACGAAGGCTGTTCGAATCAGTGCGTAGAGCGGTGGACTATAAATCGAAGCTTCCAAGTTTGATTCCCACGGCGGACAAAGAAATTTTTTTTTCTTTACTTTTTGTTGATGTGACCGCACTTGTGTTGTTGTTGGTGCATGCTTTTGTTTTGTTTTTGCATAATTTAAAGCAAAAATGAATAATTGCCCACAAGTGCGTTGAGATAACAATGAATGTAAGATGTAATAAAATAAATAAAATAATAATGAAATCTAATAAAATTTTCTGATGTGCATATTAACGTGGGTTTTTTAATTTACTTTATGTTATTTTACACGTCATCTCTTTGTTGGTTTTAACGCTGCGTTCGATAGCTCGAAAAGGGATTGCCTATACGCAACAATGTCTGAGTTCGGTATACCTGCAAAGTTGATTAGACTTTGCAGAATGACGTTGAGCAACACACTCAGCTCCGTCAAGGTAGGAAATGACCTCTCCGATACCTTCAATACCGAAAGAGGTTACAGGCAAGGCGATCCCCTATCTTGCAATCTCTCCAACATCATCATGGAGGGGATCGTACGAAAGGCCGGTGTACATCGTAATGGCACCATTTTCTATGAAGGTGTCCAGTTCCTTACGTACGCTGATGATATTGATATTGTCGGCAGAACCAAGAGAGATGCTACCGCTGCTTTCGCCGCTATCGAAAAGAAATCAGCCAAATTGGGTTTGACGATAAATTAGGGTAAAACAAAGTATATGCTGTCTACAAACAAGGGAGCGCGGCGTTTAAGCTCCCACGTTTCACCCGGCAGCTATAACTTTGAAGTAGTCAAGAAGTTTGTATACCTTGGCACTGCTATTAATAACAACAACGAAATCAGCCTGGAGATAAAGCGAAGAACAATAATTGGTAATAGGTGCTACTACGGGCTCAGTAAGCAACTAAGTTCCAGAGCCCTCTCTCGATCGACAAAACTAACACTCTACAAGACGCTCGTTTTACCTGTGCTGCTTTATGGCGCTGAGGCATGGGTAGTTTCGCAAACTGACGCAGCCGCTCTGGGGGTGTTCGAGAGAAAAGTTCTTCGCAAAATCTTCGGTCCTGTTCAAGTCGGCGATGACTATCGCATCCGAATGAACCACGACTCCAGCGAAAACGGTGCTCGAGGCGAGGGTCGCTGGTCAACGACGACGAGGGAGACCATGCCTCCGATGGATGGACCAGGCTGAGGAAGCCCTAACTGCACTTGGTGTATCCGATTGGAGAAGGCGCGCGCAAAGCAGAGGCGCCTGGCGGTGCTGATGAGGTTGGCCGAAACCCGGATACGGGTTGTTACGGCCATCTTGGTAAGTAAGTAAGTATGTTATTTTAAATTTTTTAATTTAAAAGATATTTTATTACAAAAAAACCATTAAATTATCAAATCCATGAAACTGCGAAAAAACTTCGCTTCTCTCGTCTGTCCAACGACGCACCTGTGTTTTTGTTTTGTAGAATATAGCTCAAAACTATGCTAAAGCCATCCATGCTATTCTTTTTTTAAATTTTGTATTATTTTTTTTTTTTTGGCTAAGGCGAATCAATTATTTTTTTTCGCAGGTTATAGAAGTATGTGACTTTGTAAGCATTGAACAATAAATTCATTCATAAGCTTATAATTCCCATACAATTCTCTTTACCCAAGCCGATTTAGGTGATTTAACTATTGCTTTTTTTCAGGGTGTAGTCAATAATTTGGTTCTCACGTTAACATGCAAGCAAGCACGCAATATTATCATTTCTTAGAAGAAAATGCAGTGAAAATTATTTAGCTTTGAAGAATTTTTATTTATACACTTGCAATACACAGTGTGCGTTGCTACACCCGGCAACTTTATTGAAAACTTATAGTATATTCAAAACTTTCATTGGACTCTCAGTTTGACACCATACTCAATATGGAATGCCCGTTTCAGTTTCCCAGTAGCAAGACATCATCAAATATTAACAGTAGCAGTACTAGGAATGGTACGTTTAAAATTGAAGTCGAATACCAAATCCGAAGCTGTGCGACTTATAATTCCAAAGCTATTTGAAATTGGATTTATTGATTTTTTTTTTAATTTTTTTTTTTAATTTAACAAATAATTGGAAATATTTGTGTTGAATGGGAAGTGTCACGCCCTCTTATATATATAGATATATATAAACCTATATATATATATATTTATATATATATATAGATGTGCGGTAACAGTGAGCGTTGCAACATTTATAAATATCCCACCACTTAGACCTATAGCATCTACTTACCTAGTTTCACTATCAAAACATGTACTACTCAGGAATTATTAAGATCGAAACATCAATTTTTCGTTTTTCGGGGTTTACGTACAAAAATATTTATTAAATTTCTAACTTTTCTGGCATAGTTTTTTTAAAATTTTCTTTTATACAAACCTCGTCCTAATAATTACGAACATATAAAAAAAACAAGTGAAACCAGTCGAGCCGTTCTCAAGTGATTATAGGTCATACATGCGGCAATTGATTTTTATTAATTGGAATTATGCATTAAAAATCGCGTATTTTTTGCTAAAATGGAGCTTTATAGTGAAAAATTGGTGCAATGTATTGTATATAAAGTATTGTCCTTCACTAGTCACAATTTTTTCTCATATCTCTGGTAATCAACGGATTCCGTTTCGAAAAAAGTTTCGATTCATTTTTTGGCATCTTAAAAAAAAGAAAGTGCTGGCCATAGGTCATCGATCGAAACAAATAGTAGTTGGTAGGGTCAATGTTTGGTGAATGCGGCGGGTGTGGAAGGTTATCCAATTTCAGCGTTTCCAAGTATGTTCAGACTGACCTTGCAACATATGGCCGAGCATTGTCATGCTGAAGAATCACTTTGTCATGTGTTTGTTAGAATTGCGGCCATTTTTCCTTCAATGCTCGGCTCAAACGCATCAATTGTAGTCGGAAGCGATCTCCTGTGATTGTTTTTTTAGGTTGGAGCAGCTCATAACAAAATAACACCTTGCTGATTCCATCAAATACAGAGCATGAGCTTGGAAGAATAGATATTCGGCTTTGCTTTCGATGTTAAAACATGGTCGGGATAACTATATGATTTTTTATGCTTTGGATTACAGTAATGGATCCACTTTTCATCACTAGTGACAATACAATGCAAAAAACCTTTCCGATTTTGGGGCGATCGAGCAGTTGTTCACATGCAAAAAATCGTCTTTCGACGTCTCTCGGCTTCTAATCGTACATCACCCAATTTTTTTGCTTTATCAACTCCAAGCGAATCCGCAAGTTCATGTTGCGTTTGACACAGGTCTTCATCGAGTTATGCCTCCAAATCCTCATCTTCGATCTTTTTCGGCATGCCTGGACGTTCTATGTCCTCGGTGCCAAAATCACCACTTCTGAAACGCGCAAACCACTTCTGGCACGTTCTAATCGACGAAGCATATTCAGGGTATGGTTCGAGGAGGAGACAATAATTAACACAATATAGCAAAACATCCCGCTTATGTTGTTTTGTTGGCACGTAATTCGACATATCCAACAAGATAAAAAATTTGTATGTATGTCTAAGGAAAAAGTTTGACAGATCGAATTAAATCTATTTTTAGGCACACTTTAAAATGCAATAGCTGTCACTGTCAAAAAAATGACAGTTATAATAAATATGAAATTGGTTAAAAATGCTCGGTTTTTAATGCATATTCCCAATATATTCAATGTTCAAAAATATGGAACGTATATAGTGGTTTGTAAATTATCTTAGTCATAACTAGCAATTATTTTTTTAATGCATATGCTAAATAAATTGCAATATATTTGAGTATTTTTACCAAGGCTTGGAAACAACTCCTAAAAATTATTTCTTTAGTTTAAGTCTAACTGTTAACTTTTTCATTTTATTATAAAAATTAAAAATTATTTTAAATTTATATACATAAAAATATAAGTTAAGATTTAACTTTTACTTTTAAGAAGAAAAGTTATTTCTCATTTATTACTTTTTTATTCAAAAAAGTTAAAATATAAAATCTTCTGAAGCTTTTATTTATAAAAAAATGTTATTGAAATCTTTAAAGGCTTTCAAAGGATTTAAATAAAATTAAATATATTAAAGTTTTTTTTTTAATCAAACTTTTACAACTTTTAAAATATAAAAAAATAACAAAAGACTCATATGCCCGACTTCTTTAAATAAAAGTCTCTGAAGACTTTTGAAGCCCTTCAAAGACTTTTATAAAATATTTTTAAGAATAAAATTCTTTGTAAACTCTTATTTCCGACTTTCACTCATAAAAGTTAAAAAAAACTCTTTTTAATAAGAGTAATCCAACAAGGGTTAAAATTACAATTTATAAATAACTCTTATTTAATAACTATTACTTTTGATCATAAATAATAACTTTTTCATAATAAAATTTTCTGAGACACTTATTTGAAAAGAATTTTTGTGAAAAAGTCATAAAAGCCCCAACCTCTAGTATTTCCTACTGTGCAGCACCGTTTCGAATAAGCACGCACGCAAACTCTATTTTGTTTCTGTTTAACGTTTTGAGTCAGGTCAACGTTGCAGGCGAGCTGCTGAGTTTAATATATCTATTCTATAGCATTCTGAGATGCAACTGAGCTGTAAATCACATGCATAATGGCACTAAGTGAGACCCAGGTGACGGACGACTCAGATCCACTGGACTTTCATATCCCTGGGTATCACTTACTGCCATTGTTTTCTTCGCATACGGGCATCGCTCTTTTTATAAGAACAGATGTGGCATACCAGTTCAAGCGGGATCTGAGCATCACCGAACCGGAATTCAGCTCCATGTGGGTGAGGTTCAGAGTTCGTTCGCACCTGCAACATTTTTGTTTAGTGTATAGAAATCAGAATTTAGGGAGGGAATCCACTTTTAATAAATTGGACTTTCTCTCTGATTCGATTACGTATATTTAGGGGTTGTTTCCTGACAGCGAAATTTTGTTGTTGCCGGCGATTTCAATGTCCGCAACTCGGCTTGGTTATGTCACTCAAGCCACACTTCACCCGAAGGACAATACCATGTTGAGCTTTTTGCTGAATCGAACCAATTGATTCAAGTAGTGAAGGAATCAACATTTTTCCCACGAAATGATTTGCAAAGCCATAACATCTTAGACCTTTTTTGACTTCTCATCATGAAAAATATGATGTCTCAGTGTCAATGCACCTCTTGGTAATTCGGACCATTGTACCATCCACGTTGTTTTTTTCATATTCTGACCTTCGCACTTCGCTCTTCGGCTTTAGGCGTAGAGTAAAGCCCCGAAAAGGACTGCATGGTTTTATGAAAGAGCAACTTCAATTGGAAACTATGTTTCGCTGATAGAAATGTGAATGCCGCGGCTGTCATCGTACAAGAAATTATCTTATTGGGTTTGCGGTCTTTTATCCCAATAAGAAGAAAAGCATTAAACCAAAATATCACTCATGGTCTAATGAGACTTGCAGGATTGCTGTCAGGTCCAAAGAGGAAGCCTATCAGAATTGGCGATTTGATAAGAATGGTGATACTAATAGACTTCGCATCGAGGCTAGAATTCCTGTAACGCAATTTTAAAAAGCGAAAAGTTTCTTCACAAAACTCGCATTAGAGAACAGGTTCTTCTCTGCCCTAAAGGGAACAAAAAATTTTGGTCATTTGTTAAAAGAGTTAAAAATCAAACGTCTTCGTATAATCCAACTCTTTTGAAAGAGGACCAAATCTTCACTGACTCGGTTGATAAAGCGAACCTATTGGCAGGATTGTTTGCACAAAATTCCACAATCTTGGATAGCAATCAGCCACTGCCCTATGTCGAATAATTCTTCAATGCAAGAAACATATTTTCGAACGAGAGCAGTAAGAAGAGTCCTAACAAATCTAAACATAAACAAAGCTTCTGGTCCTGATGGAATTATAAATCTAATAAGCTGAGCTAAAAAATTCCAACTCTATGCAAAGTAAGTTCAAGTTGATGGAGTGGATTTAAAGAAATGTTTTACAACTTAAAATTTTTATTTTTAATCTACTTAAACTCTAAATCTTTTTAAGGATATCTGCAATTAAAGCATTAAATTCTTTTGTTGTCATCTCAGAAGTCAATGAAATTCAGATGGTTCCCAAGCCGCCCCTTAAGTGTCTTCAAGACGGTTCCAATTCCCTTCAATGCAAGTCAATTTGTTGGCAAGAGTCAAGAGTTGAATACCAAGTTCCTTATTAAGCCCACAACAACAATAAAACGAAAAATTCTCTCACTTCAATGAGATTTCTCACAACAACGTCAATATTTTTCGATTTGAATACTTTACGTTTTTTTTTTTTGGCAAATCGTTTTATTTACATTTTCGTCGTGCTAAAAAACAGAACCAATCAATCATGGATGAAGCTTTATTTCCCGCAAGCACAGAAGAGTGACAGGCACCAAGGTTTTAAAAGTATTTTGTATGATGATATTGTTGATATGCTTGTTGTTGTTATTTGACATGGGTTGGTGGTAAGACAGTCACAGAAGGGTGCTTAAGTCATCTGTCACGGCGAAGGAGGCCAACTAAGTTTTCCTTTTTTGTAAATTCTGCGAAAACCTAAGCTATATAAACGATTGTCACGTTGTTTTTCATGAGTTCTCGGAATTTTTGTGAAAATTGATACTTTTTAATTGATGACTGATTGATTTGTAGGGGAACGGATAAAAAAAAAAGTAATAATGTAAGTAAATCAAGTGGAACGGCTGACTTACCTTTTTGATGGGCATCGAAAGCACGTTGTTGGCGCCACTGATGCCGTTGATGCCATTAATGCCATTGATACCGTTAATGCCGCTGATACCATTAATGCTGCTGATACCGTTGACACCGGGATGATGACGCATGGCAACAACGCCGACATTCAAATTCATGGCTGCCGTCAATTGTTGCTGATGTTGATGCTGTTGCTGATGTTGGTGCTGTTGATGTTGATGCTGCTGCAGCGATGGTGACGTCGATGTTGGTACACAGGTCATTTGTTGAGCCGCTGCGGCTGCAGCTGCTGCTGCAGCATGCGCTGCAGTGACGGCAACCTGGTTATGTTGATGCACCGTTGGGCCACACGGAGGCAGTGATTGCTGCGCCGCCAGACTGGCCAGCGGATTGCTTGTGGGCGGCAGAAAAGAGCGCAGTGATAGAGGCGTGAACATGGCAGCCGCTGCAGCAGCAGCAGCGGCAGCCGGATGTAGACCCTGCGCATGCGGATTCTGCATTTGGGCGTGTGGATGATGCGGATGATGATGGCCATGATGCACCGGCGAGGCTGCCGCATTCGCCGCATGATGCATGGCGGCGGCAGCAGCATTTGGATTATAAGCGCCCACAGTAACCTGAGCGCCAGCAGCAGCCGGATGTAGCGCGGCGCCTGGATGATGCTGTGGGTAGCTGTGGACTGAGTTTTGCGCTTGCAGCGCGACAGCAGCTGCAGCAGAATTAGGCGAGTGTTGTTGCGAGATCACTTGGCAAGTGAGGCCACCATTGGGCGAAGCTGAGGGCGCATATGCAGCCATGGCAGCAGCAGCGCCCGGGTGTTGAAAGGGCACTGCGAGCATTTTTTGCAACGGCACGCCCCAGGGCAAATACCAGGAGCCCGGATGGTGTTGCATGATGAAGTGGAGGTCGGAAATTTTAAATGATGATTTTGTTGTTTTGAGGGGGCGTGAAAATAACTGATGATTTTTATTTTTGTTTTTTTAGCACTTTTGGTCCTTTGAAAATATTTTTTTTTTATAAAACTTTAAAATGTTAATTTTTATTAGAGTCTCTTTATTATTTGCCACATTTTTGCGGGCTCTTTGAAAGCGCTTTTAATCTGTAGCAAATAGAAAAAAAATGTTTTTTTATGTTTAAATGTTCTCTTATAAGTTTATGACAGCGACGACGTCTTTGTATTGTTTACAAATAATTCATAATATTACATCACTTGAAACAGATTTTAAGTATTTAAAAATATTTTAAGCAAACATTCTACGTTGGCAAATATTATTATTAGCTTCAAAGCTTAACCCGCTAGCATTTTACACATCGAGAGATATCAACATATAATGTAGATACATTAAAAAATGTTTGTTTATTTAATTTTATGTCTAATATTAAAACAAAAATATGAAATAAGAGCAAATTCAAGCTGCTTGTGCTAATCCGATAATATTTCCGGATGCTGGCTACAGTTATCCTAATGTAATAAATAAGCTTAACTGATCTTAAATAATTTATTTTTGAGAACTCCAAATAATTGAAGCCAAAACAGAAAAAGAGAGTACCACCAAAATGTTAACTTAACAGAATTTCGAGAGCGAACACTAACAATAATATTAACATTAACATTAACATTAACATTAACATTAACATTAACATTAACATTAACATTAACATTAACATTAACATTAACATTAACATTAACATTAACATTAACATTAACATTAACATTAACATTAACATTAACATTAACATTAACATTAACATTAACATTAACATTAACATTAACATTAACATTAACATTAACATTAACATTAACATTAACATTAACATTAACATTAACATTAACATTAACATTAACATTAACATTAACATTAACATTAACATTAACATTAACATTAACATTAACATTAACATTAACATTAACATTAACATTAACATTAACATTAACATTAACATTAACATTAACATTAACATTAACATTAACATTAACATTAACATTAACATTAACATTAACATTAACATTAACATTAACATTAACATTAACATTAACATTAACATTAACATTAACATTAACATTAACATTAACATTAACATTAACATTAACATTAACATTAACATTAACATTAACATTAACATTAACATTAACATTAACATTAACATTAACATTAACATTAACATTAACATTAACATTAACATTAACATTAACATTAACATTAACATTAACATTAACATTAACATTAACATTAACATTAACATTAACATTCACATTAACATTCACATTAATATTCACATTAACATTCACATTAACGTAAGCATTAACTTTAACATATTTTCCCAAACTATCTACTCGAGGCACATTAACCAAAACACATTTTTGAAAACACAGTTTTCAAAAAACATTTCTCAGAATAAATATTTAAAAACAAATTATTTTTTAAACCCATTTTCAAAACACACAAAAATTTTCAAAAAACGTTTTTCAAAACAAATTTTTCGAAATGTATTTTTTCAAAATACATTCTTCAAAACATATTTTTCGAGACACTTTTCTCAAAACAATTTAAAGAATTTATGTGGGTGTAAATTGATCTAACAAGTAAATGTATTAATCGATTTGAAATTGTCTAGTACATAAAAATGTGTTAATATCTACTTAGTTTCAAGAATGACGAAGCAATAAAAAACGAATAAATTAATATTTAAAATTGAACTCACAATTTCGACAAATAAATACATGATACGTCATATTTAACCAATAAATCCTCAACTACTTAATAAATATGGCCAAATGAGCCATAAAAAGTTTGAGTGTCAAGCTTTAGTGCCTTTTTGGCAATAACAACTAACACCCACCCCCCTCCATGCCGACGTCTTACATCTAACGTGTTCTCGTGTTTACATTGCAACTCAATTATTTTCAAACAATCACAACAACTCATTCCAAATGCAATTCAACTCAATTCAATTACATCACAATCAAGAATTTTTATGTACCTATTACGAGTATATGCAATATATATGTAAACTATAATCGCTCAACTGAAGAATTGATGGCATGACTAGTTATTGGAACAATCGTTCGTTCATGCAGACAAAAAGTGCTCATGGCTGTAATTAATACATTAAATTACGTTGCATTATGACGACGTTGACAACTATTAAGAAATTGCCTCAAGTTAAGTATATATCTAACAATAACCAAGCTATAACTGCTTCAATGAATGACTTTTCTGCTTTTCATAACAACATTTAATATTTTAATATCAAAATATAAAATCTCAAATTATATTTTGTACGTAGAAGACAAATATTTATGTATATTTAAATAATTATAGAAAAGACTTATTGAAGCAACAGTTACAGAAAGAAACTAATTTGATTCTACTTTACCTTAGGCGATGATTGAAGAAATTGTTAACAAACCAAAATTATTACATTCTCAACAAGAAATGTGTTGCAATGTGTAGAAATGCGTGTAGAAGTAAAACTTTGTACCAATCATTTAACTTAAATTTTTTAAGAGCATGAAAATTATCTAAAAACTGTCAAAGAGACATTTCACACGCAAGTTCAAGGTACATTAGTGGTATTCGCTCTTTCGTGTATTAGATGTACTGATTGTAATTGTACCGATAAATACAAGGGAAAGAGTGAGTGACTTCTTCCACAGCAGTGTATCTACTATTGGCTACACTGGTGGCAATTGAACGTTTTTTCCTTATTTTAACATTTTCCATTACAGATTCCATTACAGATGGATTTTAAACAGTTCTAATTAGAAAACGATATGATGTGACGAGCTAGCGCGAAAAATTATGGCGAACAAAGGACAAGAAATGGTACCAAGGATGCTGCCAAGTAATGTCAAAATGATACAATTAACACATACAACTACATTACAATCATCTTTTGATGTTGTACAGAAACACATAAAGTGTAACTTCAAAAGCTATGGTATTTGTTGTTGCATGTGTATTTAGTGTAATTTTTTGACCGAAGTACACTAGTGTATTCATAAATACACAAAAGAGCGAATTCCACTATTATGTTGAATAGGAAAAAAATAAAACGTTGATAGGTATTTTTTAAACTAAGAATTCAGAAGCTAGCCTCATTATTATAGTTAACTTGACGAAATTAAAGTGGGGTCAACAGAACCGTCTATAAAAATTCACACACAGCAATAGAAGGAAAAACAAAAGCAGCATTTAAAGTTTTTTGCAATTGGCTTAACATTTAAGAAATCAACAGAATTTTACAGATGTTCGCACTATTTTTTCCTATTTATTCATTCTTTTAAAAGATAACATATTCGCAAGGACCCGTTTAACCAGATTAGCGAAAGAAAACATAGATCTTTCGACATTTTTGCTTTGATCATAAATAGGTACAGCCTTTATGTAAATAAAATCATTTCTGTTTTATTTTCGCTTTTTTAAATTTATCTTTCTGCTAGAAAAAAAAGTAAGAAGAAACCAAAAGTGATTAATATTAACTTCCGTAAATAAAGTTTAAATTTTGAAAGATAGATGTCGACTACTGCCTACTCAGTGACGACTGAAGAGTGAGTCGACTGAAGCTTTGTCGTTAATCAATTTCTTGACAACACAGCGAAAACGAAGAGAAGAGAAGAAAAGACAAGAAACAATTCAATTCACAAAACATTGCCAACAAATCTGTTGGTTGGTTTTTCGGGGGGTCAAAAGGTTGATACATAATATCAAAGCAAGCAAAAACATGCACACATATTCAAACACATCAAGGTAACCCTGAAGACCATTAACGTTGACATTATTTATGAATTTGCGCAGGATTAAGAAGATATTTATGAATTTGCGCAGGATTAAGAAGAAAAGCAAACAAATAACAAAATGCAAATACAAAAGCAACAAATTGCAAAAATAACAAAGCAATGTGAAGGGACATAAATACAGTGAAAGCAATAACAATATAAGAAGAAGAAAAACGATAAAAAAACCACAATTGTTGACCTTTTTGAGAAAAAATTCAACTATTAGACAAAGACGTGGTTGACATACATACAAACATTAATGACAGTTCAAACGGAGCAAATTTAAATTTGATTGTTTGCTACATTTTATGATTTATTAAAAAAAGAAAACTTGCAGGAGCGGCATTAAAATGAGAGTTTTTAGTACATTTTTATGAGATACTTGAAGAACAGTTATTAAAGTATTATATTTTGTAAAATGATTAAAAAAAAATACAACGGAGCGAAATATTATCAAGATAATGATCAATGTGCTGGAGAACTTGGTCCATAAATTGTGAATAAAGTTTAAGTCTTTTTACTGTACTTATTAGCTACAGCTCTTACGTTGCTGACTTTTTTATGAAGATGCGTTTTGATTGGCAATAAAATTTATGCTTATCAACATTTTATCGCTATTTTTAGATTACAAAGGTTTCTTAATATATTTATCTCAAAAAAAAATAATTGTAATATCAGTAACAGCTAGAGTAAGAGTAAGAGTAAGAGTAAGAGTAAGAATAAGAGTAAGAGTAAGAGTAAGAGTAAGAGTAAGAGTAAGAATAAGAGTAAGAGTAAGAGTAAGAGTAAGAGTAAGAGTAAGAGTAAGAGTAAGAGTAAGAGTAAGAGTAAGAGTAAGAGTAAGAGTAAGAGTAAGAGTAAGAGTAAGAGTAAGAGTAAGAGTAAGAGTAAGAGTAAGAGTAAGAGTAAGAGTAAGAGTAAGAGTAAGAGTAAGAGTAAGAGTAAGAGTAAGAGTAAGAGTAAGAGTAAGAGTAAGAGTAAGAGTAAGAGTAAGAGTAAGAGTAAGAGTAAGAGTAAGAGTAAGAGTAAGAGTAAGAGTAAGAGTAAGAGTAAGAGTAAGAGTAAGAGTAAGAGTAAGAGTAAGAGTAAGAGTAAGAGTAAGAGTAAGAGTAAGAGTAAGAGTAAGAGTAAGAGTAAGAGTAAGAGTAAGAGTAAGAGTAAGAGTAAGAGTAAGAGTAAGAGTAAGAGTAAGAGTAAGAGTAAGAGTAAGAGTAAGAGTAAGAGTAAGAGTAAGAGTAAGAGTAAGAGTAAGAGTAAGAGTAAGAGTAAGAGTAAGAGTAAGAGTAAGAGTAAGAGTAAGAGTAAGAGTAAGAGTAAGAGTAAGAGTAAGAGTAAGAGTAAGAGTAAGAGTAAGAGTAAGAGTAAGAGTAAGAGTAAGAGTAAGAGTAAGAGTAAGAGTAAGAGTAAGAGTAAGAGTAAGAGTAAGAGTAAGAGTAAGAGTAAGAGTAAGAGTAAGAGTAAGAGTAAGAGTAAGAGTAAGAGTAAGAGTAAGAGTAAGAGTAAGAGTAAGAGTAAGAGTAAGAGTAAGAGTAAGAGTAAGAGTAAGAGTAAGAGTAAGAGTAAGAGTAAGAGTAAGAGTAAGAGTAAGAGTAAGAGTAAGAGTAAGAGTAAGAGTAAGAGTAAGAGTTTAAGAGTTTAAGAGTTTAAGAGTTTAAATTTAATTAATGAAAAATTAATGAAAAATGTTGTGAAAAAGATTAACTTTGCTTATAAAAGTCATAATCATTATATTGAAATTTAACTCCAAGGAGTTTGTAGATTAAAGAACCATTTTCAATTGTGCATGTTGATGCTCGAAAAGTCCCTGATATCCTTTAAAATATATATTTGAAATTATACCTATTATACAGTACCAACATCTAAGCATATTTGACCCAAAACCTTAAAGAAAGCATTCGTTTAAATGGATTTTTTTAAAATTTTTAAGACCTGTATAATACAAAAAATACATGAACCACGAAATTTAATACATTATATGGTATTCCACGTAAAGCGGATTACTAAAAAGTTTGCCCATTGTATTTTGTTGCTTTTCTTGGTTTATAAGACATCTAAAATCTCCGACTTGGCACAAAAATTTAGACCTGTGCAAAGTTTTTTCCAAATTACAGGTTTCGGAAAATCACCTAAAATCTAAATATGCTTTTTCTAAAAAAATCTCAATAAAAAAATATTTTTATTACATCATATACAGTCCAATTCTATGGAATAAGAAAACTGAACATTTACCTTTATTAAGCTTCTGGAAATTTTTAAAATAATTTTTGGTTGTTAAAAAATAAAAAACAATTTTTTATTTGAGAAAATTTTATTTTTAATTATTTTAGTTTTTTAATCTGCAAATAATTTAAATTTAAATAAAGGACCGACTAAATTCTCAAACATCCAAAAAAAGTAACTTTTCAATACTTTTTATAAAAATGTATCCAGATGAGTAATGATTTTCAAAGAAAGTCTAATTTGGATGAGATAATTTAAATAATATATTGGGTATAAGATATTGGTGCTGTGCAAAAACCAGTTGTCAAATTACGGGTTTTGCCTGAAATTTAAATATGACTTTTATCGGAGTCTCAAAATTAATCTGATAAAGAAATGCATTGTCATCTCTTATGGTCAGTTAAAAACAGGCATATTCACGAATAGTCTTTGAAGAAAACGGATTTGTTTAGAAAAATTTCCATATCCTTGCTTATTTAGTTTTTTACTGGTATTTACTTATAGTTTTTTTTATCACAATCTCCTCTTAAGGTGAATCCTGGCTACGTGCCTGATGGGACATACATAGTTTTTTTACACTCTTCTTCCAACTTTTCTCTTGTTTGACGTATAAAGGCACAGGGTATATTTTAAAAGGGAAAAAGTGGATATAAATGATGCTGTTTGTAGAAAATAAGTTTTAAAAATCTGTGCGTCCTGTTCATACCTGGGAAATATCCCATTTTTCGAATGAATAGCCTAGAAACTCAAAATTCTGACGTGATATGCCTAATATATTTGACCCTACTAACTATTCTATATACTATACTAACCCTAAACTATTAATTGAATTGCTTTTTCTGTGTGTGTTTTTGGTGTGTTTTTCAATTAATTATTTTTGTATAATTAGAGTAAAAAATTGTTATTTTCTTATATTTAAAGATTTGGAACAAAAAGTCTTATCTGGACAACCACAAAGGTATTGCTTAGCTTATTTAATTAGGATGAAAACCGGCTTCTAAAAATTTGTGTCTTAATATACTATATACTCGAAACAATAAGTGCCAAAAACATCATTATCAATATCTTTTTTGAATAACCACTTTCTCTTTGAGATTCCGCTGAAAGTAAGAGTATTTTACAGCTTATGATGTCAGCCGGTATTAGAATCTTAAGAAGACTGAAATTTATATAAATGTGCGTAATAATACCTAAAATCTTCATAATTACTTTCATTTTCATAAACGATTTCTTGGTTTTTTTTTTCACCTTTTGTCTTTGTTGAGTGTTGCCTTTGTTGTAAAAATTTTTGAAATATTAATTTGTGTTTGGAGCGAAAACAAAAACGCTGCTAAGTGGATGATTTGGCGTTGATTTCATTTCCGAGATACTGAAATCCGGCTTAAATTGTTTAGCGAAGCAAGACAGAGACAAAGCTAAAACGGTCGCAACTTTTCAAATGCAGAAGACATAATTTAATATTGTTTGTATTTCTTTTTTCTTAATGCATAAATTAAAATTCGAAAGAATTTTAACGCTACAACGATTTTAGATTTATGTTAATAATATGCTGACAGAAAAACATTAATGTTAAAAAATATCTACTATAATCATATTTTTGTACTCATAGCAAACAAAGGCATTTTAATTAGAATGATTTCCGGTATTTCAAGTTTTTAAGATTATTAATCCCAGCTTCTTCAGTCTGTCAACTTATTTGTAGGGAGCGGTGGGGGTACAGGCGCTATGTGGAATGGTGCTGGATTCACGTAGCGTTAACAATGCATGTAATTTGCATTTCTTACTCACGTTTTAAAAACGCTTCTCTGCGTTCTCTTTGCATCCATTGTCACTATCTTTGCATTTGCCATTTTTTATTTATACTTTTTCCCTCCCACAGCTAATTCGAAAACTTTGTCCTTGAATTTATTAAATTAATGTTTACATAATTTGTGTTTACAAATCAGTCATAAATTTGGAATTAACTCAAATGTAAGCGTGGATTATTTTGAAGAGTTGCCATGTTTGTGTTTTGTTAATTATGTGTGCATTATTTTTTCTTTTTTTTTACTTTTTCCCCCATTAATATGTGCCTTTTGGTGACAAGAAAGTGAATGTGCAGACATCAAATTTGTATTCATGGTACAAAATTTGGTGGATTAATTAATTAACTCTGAGTTGAAGTTTCATATGCTCTTAAGTAAGAGATAATTGAGCGAAAATTAAAGGGGGGAAAATAATATATGACATGCGGATTACAATGAAATATACATATGTATGTGGATTACAATGAAAGGATATATGTGGATCAGGTATTGCCCTGTACATTTTAATGATGTTAAGAGGGGTAAAACTTTCAATAAAGAAAGATTCTATATCTTTTTAACCCAAAGAATAAGTTGTGAAAAAATTATTAAGGAAAACAAAATTATAAATGAGTCGATGAGTATAAAGCACTCTGTTAAAACAATTTTTCAACAGTTGATGCTATAGTAATACAGTACTGTAAGCGGAATGTGGCACAAGTCTGTTTTGCGTTCAACTAAGTTGGTGGTTGACTCAGAAGCAGCGAAACAAGACAGAGCTTTGTATGCATCAAACCTACTCCAGTTCTCATTTACTTTGTAATGTACATGTCATGAGTGTTTCAGCGGCCATGATTGAATTAATGTTACAGAGAATTATAAAGTAACGTAAGGGTCTTCGCAGTTACTTTGAGTTTAGGAAGTAGTCGTTTTTATTATGCTTCCATTTACCACTGATAAGAGACAAAATGCTAAGAGACAGTGATAAAATTTTAGGGCCCAAAGATAGTAAAACTAGATAGTAACACGATAAGATTCAGTTTTATATATTAACGAAAGTTTTCCTATTTTGATGACGTCACTTTGTATGGGAAGTAGGCGTGGTTTTGATTCGATTTTGCCATACATCATAGAGATGGTTCAAATTATAAATCAAAGCTAAAGTGCAAAATTTCAAGACATTTCATTAATGTTTGTGGATTTGTAAGAGATTTAACGTTTAAATAAAGCCCATTTGTATGGGCAAATATCATAGTGGTGGTCTATGTTATATATCAAAGCCTATATGCAAAATTTCAAGACATTTCTTTAATTTGCGCAGATTCTTAAGAGATTTTACTTTTAAAATAAAGCCACTTTGTATGGGAGGTAGGCGTGGTTTTCATCCGATTTTTCCAAATTTCATAGCCATAGATTAAGACTGAAGAGCAAAGCTTACCTGCCAAATTTCAAGGTATTCCTTTAATTTTTGTGGATTTTAAAGACATTTTACGGTTAATATAAAGTCACTTTTGATGGGAGGTAGGCGTGTTTTTCACCCGATTTGGCCCATTTTCGAACTTGATTTTCCTTTTTTAAAAATAAACTTATATTTTGAATTTCATCGCGATAGCTTTAAAATTGCGACTGTCATCGTGTCGACAGACGGACACACGGAAATCGACTCAGGAGACGATGGTGATAAAAAATATATATATTTTTCTATACCTGCCACGCCTCCTTCTTGGCGTTACAAGCTGAATGACAAAGTTAATATACCCCTTACGCAATATGCGTTGGGGTATAAAGATCTTTATCCGAAGCACAAAATGAGATTAGAAAGGAAATGCAGAACAAGGCGAGAGAGGAGAATCATAAATAAAGTTAAAAATATTTGTTTTAATGAGAAAATAATGATAAGGATTTGTAACGGAATAAAAAAGAGTGAGTTCAGTAATTACAGAAATAATATAATTATGCAAGACAATTAGTTCATTTAAGGATACAATAAAATATTTACTTAAAATTCGTAGTCGTAAACTTATGCACAAAAAAAAAAAAAAAAAAATGCAAATCAAGCAAGAAAGCAAAAAAACAGACCTTTTTAAGAGCAGAGAGAAAAAAAAATATAAAGATAAGCAGAGTGACAAAAGGCCAAAAAACGAACAACACAAAAACAAAGTAAAGGATGGACATGACAAAAGGAAATCTTATCCGAAGAATTCTATTTGAAAATTGAAATATAATCAAATTAAAAGACAGAAAAATTAATTGAGAGGAAAAGAAAGATACAGTTATTTTGAAGTCAATTGGAAAAACCAACTAGTTTATTTCTGTTGCAATTAAAGCTAGCTTTGAAATAGCACTAAGGACGTTCAGCACAGAACTTAGTTTTTATTGTCTATGTTTTCGTTTCGAAAAATTATAAAAGCTCAAAACGTGTTGCGTCCTGTATTTTCATTTATATCTTTAATTATAATTAATAAAAGTAATTGGAATAGAATAATTTATCAAAAAAAAAATATATAGAAGCATAGATGAGTCATGGAATTCTGTTTAAAAAACCAAGTTTCAACTAAGAAAAGCTGCTTTAAAGGAACCACTTTAAGGCTGAACCAAAAGGGACAGTTTGACACTAATCATTATGGAACAACGTGTATGTAAATCAAATATAGAGAAAACGGAATGCTTATGGGGACAAGTGCTTTTTTCTATACCATCAACTCGTACAAAGTGCTAGTTTGATTAATGTTAAAGGGTATTGTTGTGGGACTAGTACTAGTCCGTTTTGGAATTAGTTCAAAACCATTTCAAATTCAGTCCACTTTACTGCAGTGAGAAAGAGAGTCAGATAAGAAGATCTTGCAAGAGGGAAAGGACCAATATTGAAGGAAAAAGCAAAAAGAAGAGAGAACAGTATAAAAAAAAAATATAAATATAAGAGTGAACATAAAATAAGATGAGATATAGGGAAGGAAGGATATGAATAAAGAGGAAATAATAAGGTGAAGGCGAAGATGTGAATAAGGGACTGAAGATAGGAAGGGGTACTGGGCTTAGCTGAATTTGGGCTTAGAAATGGACTTAGGCATGGGCTTAGACTTAGGATGGGCCTGGGTCAATGTCTTTTACATGATATTGTTTTTGATCTTTGTCTTAGTTTTGGGTCTTAGTGTTAGTCGTGGTTTAATTTTGGGGTTAGTCTTCGTCTTAATTATAATTTTAGTTTAGTATAAGTCATAGGCATAGGCATAGGCATAGGCATAGGCATAGGCATAGGCATTGGCATAGGCATAGGCATATAGGCATAGGCATAGACATAGGCTTAGTCTAAGTTTTAGTCTTCATTTCAGTCTAAGTCACAATTTTAGTCTTAGTTTTAGTCTTACTCTTGATCTTGTTATTGGTCTTGATTTAAGTTTTGGTCATGATTTTGATATCGGTCTTAACCTTGGTCTTAGCCGTAGTCTTGGTCTTTTATTGGCCTTGGTCTTAGTCTTGGTCATGATTTTGATATTGATCCTGGTCTTGGTGTTGGTTTTGTTATTGCACTTGGTCTTGGTCTTAGTCATGGTCACGATTTTTGTGTTGGTCTTGGTTTTATTCTGAATCTTGGTCTTGTTATTGGCCTTTGTTTTAGTCTTGGTCATGATTTTGATATTGGTCTTGGTTTTGGTTTTAGTTTGGTTTTAGATATTGGTTTCTTAATCTTGGGCATGATTTTGATATTGGTCTTGGTCTTAGTATTGGTCTTGCTCTTCTTTTTGGTCTTGGTCTTGCTTGTGGTCTTGATCTTGCTCGCGGTTTTGGTTTTGCTCTTGGTTTTGGTCTTGCTCTCGGTTTTGGTATTGGTATTGGTCGTGATCTTGATCTTGCTTTCGGGTTTAGTCTTGCTTTTGGTTTTAGTCTTGGTTTTGGCCTTGGTCTTGATCTTAGGCTTGGTCTTGGTCTCGGTCTTGGTCTTAACTTCAAATTTACTAGCAATGAAATGCTATTCAAATGAATTGGTTTGTGTGTCGGTTTAAATATGAATGATATATAAATAAATTTAGATATTTTAAGTGATAGAGGGTACAACAGCATCATTCCACAGATCTTACTCACTAAGTTAACTAACTTTTGTTGTCGCTTTTTTTAAAAAAAAGAGTAAAAAGTAGAAATAGAGAGATAACTAAAGATTAAAACAAATATATTAAGACATAAGAAATCGAGGTAGAAACAAAGCTTAGAGAGAAAAGCATAGGAATAGAAAAATTAACGGAGAAAGGTGAAAAGTTAAGGAAAACCATACCGAAAACTTTACGGAAACCTTAATTTTTAGAAAAATCTAGAGTTTATCAATTCTTTATTTTCGAATACAGTTTTGAGTTAAATAACTGTGGAAAAATCGTTGAGCTAGGTTTATTTTTTTTTTTACTTTTGTTATGAGGCTAAATTTTTAATATATAGTTTATAGGAATAGATTGAGACATTTCTTTTTAAGAAATTTCATTAAGGACTTTAATTTGTTTATTATTTTAAGGAACTTTAACTTAGGATAATTTGAAAGTTCTAAATAATTCCTTACCTTTGGAAGTAAGTTACAGATGGTTATGACTACTTTTATGGGAGTTCTAGAATATTAATAAAAGTTTTGTCGTTATTAAATATCTCAAAACTATTTGTTTAACAGAAAAAAACTGAGCTGACTCCATGTCTATAAAATATTTATAGGAGCAACGGCATATTATAGATATTTCTTTGATTGATTATATAAATCAAAGTTGCTTAATGGGTTCAAAATTTTAAGCAATTTTTTATTTATAGATTTGTGCAGATTTTCCAATATTTTAAGATCATCTTCAATATGAAAAATTAATGACGGCTTTTTGAATTTACTAATTTCATGTTAATGTAATTTTTAAAAACAAAAAAAATAAGAATTACTTTAAAGCAGTGATGTCCAACTGGTAGTTCGCGGGTAGTTCGTAAACAAAAGGATGCAATAATACACAGAATAATAGAATCGACGATTTGTGAAAGCATGCTTATAACATGTTCAAACCGACTTAGCTTAGCACGCTAAACAAAAAAAAAACTTTTTATTTAACAGGTTCACATTGCTTGTACTGCCTGAACTAGTTTCAAATTGACAGCGACAGCAGCTTTGTATCTGCAGAGCTACTTCTTTGTAGACGCTACCATTCTTTTCTGTCACTCATGCCGTCAATTAATCCTTCAGATACTTGCACAACTGTGTACAGATATAAAAGAGACCAGTACATTTTGCTTTTCTATTTTTCATTGCTTATGACTTTTAATTTTTTTCAAAATCTAAATATTCGAAATATTCATTTGTTTCCATTAAAAGCGTTAAATTTTGAAGCTTTCCATAGATTCAACAACAAGCAAACAAAAAAGCTTTTTTGACGTTAGTAATGTCAAATTTATAAAGTTTTTCAGATTTGTTTGTGTTTAATATAAAAAAATATTTTTTTAAGGATTGGTGACCGCGAAGCATGGTCATGGTTTCAAAGAAGCTCCTTATACAAATTCGGTTGGACACCACTGCTTTAAAGCTTTATTTCGCATTATTTTCTTTAAGAATTATAAAAATTTTATAAAAGAGAATCTTCAATATTTTATGCAACGAACATTTGACTTAGATTATAAAATTGTTCCCCAGATCAATATATGTAAAAAAACAATGTACCAGAATACTTTCGTACCAGACTGGAAATAAATTTGAGACACTCAATGGTTAAATTTTTCCCACGATTAAGACAACAAAAAAAAAAAAAATAAAAATAAAGCAAACACACATGAAAAACGTTATTATTTGTATGTAGGTCTTATTTTCTTCTTTCAACGGCCAAGCGCGTGTAAAATAAATAATATTTTAGTTTATAAAATTCAATATTTTCTTTGATTTTATCTAAATTCAAATAAAATTCTGTAATTTGTATTTGCTGTTTTTCTATTCTTCGACACAGATACAAATGTGTGTAAATATATAGTGAACAGCGCCAAAAAAATATTGATTTGTTGTTGTAGTACATACATTATGTAAATATTATGATATGGTGGCTTTTCAAACACTGCAGCAGCAGCAACAACAATAAAGTAAACAAAAAAAAAAAATCAGAAAGAAAACACAAAAATTATAAAAACAACCAACAATAAGTCATATAAAGCAATGCAGGAGGATGTTGCCACAGTATCACTCTGACTAAAATTTTACAAATATTGGCAGTGTTTAAATATGTTAGTATGAATGTGCAAGTTAAGATATTTATTCAAATTTATTATTTTTCTTTGAGATTAAAATAAATAGAGTTAGGTGCCATAAAACATTAAAAATTTTTATACAACAAAAACGACAATTTTGCCAAAATTTGAGTGAAAAACTTTGCAATTTTTTGTTGGTTTTTGCTTTTCTTCAAAGCAAACTATTTCGCAATAAAAACAAACAATTTGCACAACAACAACAACTAGTTAAGCAAAACAGCAACAACAACTACTATAAATTATCACAAAATGAGTTGAAAAATCTGTTAAATAAATATTTAAAATATATTTATTTATTTATTTTCAACTTTAGTCAAATTTACTTGTACATTGAATGGTGCTACAAACAAGCACACATACACACATACACATGCACATATTATGTGCTGAAAAATATTTAGGAATTAGGAGGACAAATACTAATAGTGGCAACGCCATCAATCATTCGCGGCTCTATTTTTTTATTGTTTTCTTTTTTTTTCACTGAAATTTTTAGCTTTAAATTTTTTTCCCCCTGCTAGTAATGCGTGTTTGATTAATTATGTCCGCGTTCACAACAATTTTATTAACATTCATTTTGCTAAAATTTACTTTTATAGCCCAACGAAGCTTCTTATTAAATTAGCTGAGTGTTGATATTGTGTTGATTACTAATTAGCGGATTTTATAATCTAGTCTAGAAATAAAATAAAAAAAAAAAAATTCGTTTCGTACCATTTCGTTCAAAATTAAGGCAAGGTAAAGAAGACAGAGAAATATTTGATCAGAAAAAACATTTAGGTAGACATTAAGTTATTTTAAAGCCATTATATAAGCACACTTCCAAAAATTTTAAATTCTTAAAATATATGGTTATAGATTTATTATTATTCTTTATTTACAAAGACTGTTATAAGTTAAAAATGTACACTGAGATTCTCTCACTTTTTCTCGGTTCTGACACCCAAAGCTCATAATAGGAACATATTTATACAAAAAATAACAGAAAACAAAAAATCGCAAACTATCTTGCACACAAGAGGAATTAAAAGACAAAATTATAAATGTGTTTTTTATAATGATTGTGATTAAGAGATAAAAATGCAAATGTTCAAATAGGCTCTAGAAACTATGTCCGTTTATAATTTGTTAGAATGATGATCTTATTATGAGTAGCATCTTTTAAAGAGGAAACGGTGTGGGGAAATTTTAGATTAAGAAAACAGCTCAAATTAAGCAAATACAATACACCCAATATATAGAGCTACAGGGGTTTGTTTTGGAAAATTCCAGGTCATTTATTTAACCTATGTGTCAACACCCGACAAATTGTACATCACCGAACACCCGGATATCGCGGTATGCCAGGGTGTTTTGTATTTGAGTCATATGAATGGGTAACATATCATGCGTTTCTTTTTTTTTTTTTTTTGTTAATATTTTGTTATTTTAATGCTATAAACCGAATTTTTAAGGTAGGAAATATGGTAACTCATTTCTATTTTTTTTTCTTGTTTTTAAAATCAGTTCTTAGATGTATTTTTTTTTTTGTAGTTTTTGTTTAGCATGGAAACCAGTTTTCAAGTAGAAGCTTTTATGTAGTAGTAGAAGTTTGTTTAATTCATTTGTTGTACAGTGCTTGGTGTGAAAAAAAACACAAAATTATCCATGAAGCGATTTGAAAAAAAAAATATATATATTTCTAAGTAAATTATTTCAGACGGTAAATGGTTAACTCTCCGGCAATTGAATGTGCTTAGCTTTGAAGACTATATGGTATAAGTCGAAAATTTCAAGAAATTCTGAAAAATAATAGTGAGAATGAGCAAGAAATTAAAGCATGGGCTGATGAAGTCGAAGATCACGTAGATATAAACATACACGTAGAGGAATAGGAGCTGCAGTTACCCCAACATAATACTGCGGATGAAACTAATTCCGAAGAGGAATTAGAAGTTCCAACTCAAACTATCGGAACTAATTTTATAGCTAGAGATGGTACAAATTGGTCAACTCGACTACTACCACAACGTAGATATTTATTACATAACATTTTAAGAACCAATATATCCAATAAACATCACCAATATACACCGAGAAAAATGCTTATGTTAAATTAACAAAAAACCTAGCTTAATTTATAAGCTTGCTTTGGCAGTTTTCAGCTTCCCAAGCACATCATTAAAACGCTTAAGTTTTACATGTTAACTTGGAAATTTTTTTTTGGGCGATAAATCAACCAAAAATTTGGTAATTTATACATTATTTAAAAAAAAAGTTATTTATAAATTTTTTCCGAATTTGGTTTTTTATTTTTTTTTTTCTTTTAAGCGAAGCTTTATACTCCTTTTTCTATGATTTGCTTGACTGAAATCGACACTACAAAATTTTCCTTTTTCGATACTGTTTTTCTAAGAAATTTATGGTTTCTTTTTGTTGCTTGCGTTTATTGTAGCAAGAACATTAAATTAAATTTCATATATAAAAATCTTTCCTTCGCCCGTCGTGGGGATTTGAACCCACACCCACCGATTCAGAGTTAACTACACTACGAATCGAGCCAAACTCATTCGTTACGCATTGTTATTAATTCAGTACTAATTACAACTGACGTTATTAACAACACAATAAAAATCCAAAATTTAAAAAAAATTAATGCAATCATTTTTTCAAATCATTGATTGGGACTTGAAATTTCAAATCGCAACCAATGATTTAAAAAAAATGAATGCAATCATTAAATAAAATGAATTAAATGATTTGAAATCACAAATGATTGCATTCTTTTACAGCTCTGCCGCCTAAGAGCTCATTCTAGATCTTCCCCTGTGCTTGGCTGGTAGGTTAGTAACAGATAAACTTAAAATATATTTGTTTATTTTTAACAAATTTTAAAGTTTTAAGTTCTTCATATTAAAATGTGTAAACAAATTTATGCACTTCAATAAATGAAATCAGTTATTATTTCTGGTGTAATATTATTTCAAATAAGTATAAATTCTTCAACAATTTAATTGTCCGCATCCTTATTAGTATTCGTATCAGTAAAGTTATCGAGTCTAATGTTTGAAAGCGGGACTTTTTGCTGTCCTCAGCCATTAACTGGGAACAGAGAGACAAAGTGCTTTATATTGAAATTATACCGTCAAAATCAGGAAGTCTGGTCAGAACAACATCAACAAATTACAAAAAAATATTGGTACGAAATTGCTTACAATTTAACAAAAACTTTTAGCATTTTGACTACCAGTGGTACCTCTTGAAAATTTGGGTATATTAAAAAAAAACTTTTCAGAACTGTTAATTTTATCACTTTCATCTTTGTCCGAACTACACTTATACTACTGCGAAAAGTTTAGATTTGGCACCATAATGTAAATGCAATACTCCTTTTTAAACCACATTAAAGTCAATTTAGTCATTTTACAATTAAAGTTTCCAAAGTTTAGGCAGATCCCTTTCCTTTTCAACCTGTTAATGAAATAAATTCATGCTACTTTTAAACTGATCTTTTTGAATTTTTTCGAAGATTTGATTTTTATATATATTTTCCTGGCCAATAGTCGCTATTAAGATAACATTCTTATGAAATTTGTAAGGATCATATCATTTTCAAGGTATAATGTATAAATATATTATATTTATAAAAAAATAAAAATATTTGCAAAACATAAAAAAATAATAAAAAGTATGGAAAATTAGAACAGCATATTAAGCCGACGGTAATTCAATATGGTCCCTCATTTTTCTACTGAAAGCATCACACACCAGAAGCACCGCCAACACTAAAAACCGGTAATTATAAACAATGGGAGTGCAATTTGCATTGAGTGAATGTCAGCAGCCTATAGTTCCCATGCTGTTCATGCGTAGGTATGAGTAAATAGGAGACAAAATGCAACAATAATAAAAACGGTTACCTTATGTAAGTTAAGCAACTTTCAGGCGATTTGAAAATAAAAAGAAACGAAAAAAAAAATATTTTTTTGGTTGCATAATACTCCAACTTATCTTATGTATTTTTAAGTCCGGTCTCAGTCGACGTGTGCACTTTGGCACTATAAGCCTTATGTCAAGTACTTATATGAAGTAATCCTCAATATATTTTATTGTTGATCAGAAAATAAAGTTAAAAGAAAACAATATCAAGAAATATGCCAGAATATAAATAAACAAAAAACCGGATTTTTTATCACTTCGATCTAAAACCTTATGGTTTAGTGATTAAGTTGACCTCCAAGTTAACCGTGAATAATTCTGCTACTTATAAATCTTTTCCTTTTTTTTTTTTTGGGAAAAATAGTTTTGCACAGTGATTGCGAGATCTCTTGGACGGACCCTGTAGTTGCTGATCTGACCTCAGCCTAAGAACAAAACTCGTTACAATTTGCGATGACTTTCACTGATCCACGTCTCTGTTGACAACACCGCGGTCGAGGTTGTGAAGGACTGTGAATGACAGGATGAATCTGGTGTCAGTGACGAATGCTGAATACAATGGAACAATGAGGATGAATCTGGTGTCAGTGGCGAGTACTGAATACAATGGAACCATGAGCTGTATGAGCTATTCGCCGACATCGACATAATAAAGTGCATAAAAATCGAGCAGCTTCGCTGGCTAGGTCATCTTGAGCGGATGGAAGACGACGCTCCAGCGAAGAAAATACTGGATTCGATACCCAGCGGCGGTCAACGCAGAAGAGGACGACCGCAACTCCGTTGGAAGGACCAAGTAGGGGATAACCTGACGAAACTTGGAGCTTCCAGCTGGCGCCAGCAAGCGCAAAACAGAAATGGCTGGCACAATTTCTTACGACAGGCGGAAACCGACTAACGGTTGAAGACGGCACCTAAGTAAGTCAGTTAATTGGATCAGCCGCCAAACAGAGCTGTAAAAGAATGCAATCATTTGTGATTTTAAATCATGTGATTTAAATTCAACATGAATGCATAATTTTTTTTTTTAAAGCATTGTGATTTGAAATTTCAAGCCCCAATCAATGATTTGAATTCATTTTTCGATTTGAAAGCATTCATTTTTTCAAATCATTGATTGTGATTTAAAATTTCAAGAAAAGATTGCATTCATTTTTTCAAATCATTGATTGAAACTTAAAATTTCAAATCACAATCAATGATGTGAACAAATTATTGCATTCATGGAGTCCAAATCAAGGATTTAAAAAATTAATGCAATCATTTTTTCAAATCATTGATTGGGACTTGAAATTTCAAATCACAATCAATGATTTAAAAAAAAAGAATGCAATCATTAAATAAAATGAATTAAATGATTTGCACAACACAAATGATTGCATTCTTTTACAGCTCTGCCGCCTAAGAGCTTATTCTAGATCTGCCCCTATGCTTGACTGGTAGGTTAGGATCAGATAAGCTTAAAATATATTTATTTATTTTTAATAAATTTTTAAGTTTGAAGTTATTCATTTTAAAATGTGTAAACAAATTCATGCACTACAATAAATGAATTCAGTTATTGATTCTTTATTTCAAATAAGTATGAATTCCTCAACAATTTTACTGTCCGCATCCTTATTAGTATACTTATCAGTAAAGTTATCGAGTCTAATGTTTGAAAGCGGGACTTTTTGCTATCCTCAGCCATTAACTGGGGACAGCGGGACAAAGTGATTTATATTGAAATTATACCGTCAAAATCATGAAGTCTGGTCACACTAATTATGATGAGTAGCATGTGATGTATAATACGATGGTCATGGAATGGATACCGGTTATGATTTAGTTAAAGAAACTAGATTTATAGCAAACTTTACTGTAAAGGCAGATTGTGTTGATCTTGAATTTGAATGGGTGTGAAGTAATTAAGTGTTTTATTTAAGCACTTAAAGATCGAAACTTTTTCAGGTTTAAGTTTTACACATATTTTTTAAAAAATTTAATAAATTATGAAATTTACAAAATCATTTTTTAAGATGGAAACTTTTTATTTCAATATAATTTTTTTTTCATCAAACTTAAATGTTATAACAAAAACAAAAATGTATGTGTACACATAACGACATAAATTATAATGAAACCAGTTATTAACAATGCGAGACATTAAAAGTATTTATTTTTTGGCTTTAAAAACCCGGCATTAAAATTGTTGCTGCTACAACGCGGCAAAATCACCCACATAAATAACAATAATTTAATGAAGAAACAAATATGAAAATAAGAACTACATATATGTATTCTTAAGATTTAAGATTAGCACAAAAACTCAAACGTATTTGCTTGCCCTGACTTAGATATTGGAATTTAATTTACATTAACAAAATTAATGTGATTAACAATAAATTAAATGCATTCTAAAGAACCACCACTGACGACAGCTGATAACTGAAGCACGATTAGGGATCAAAGTCTGCTAGATGTGGAAGATTGCTATAATGTGTGGGTGGAGAAAAGCAATGAATGAGTTTAACTTAGTGATAGCTTGTATAAGTATTTTTATTTTTTAGTTTTTTTTTTTTAAGTTAAGAAAAATAATGAATGTGACAAAATTGGGTCTAGGACAAAAAAATTGTCAACTTGATTTTCAGCTAAGTTGACTTAAAGTTGTTTTAATGTTGTATGCAGCAGTATATTTAATATAAACGGTGCAGATATTTATAAATTTATCTCGTTGTTAACTACAAACTTGCTTAAATTATTAAATAAAATTTTAAATCACTGTCTTTTTTAATGAAAACATCGAATTTTCGTGCTCATGTTCATAAATTAGATTTAAGTTATGCGTTGCTGATGATGCTGATAATAAAAGAATTCTCAAGAAATTAAGCCAAAAAGCAGAAAATTAAAAATGCGTAAAATAAACAAGGCGGCAGCATTTTGAGAAAAAATTTTATGTTGCTTTGTCTGATATTGAGACTGAGTCGTCTGTTGTGTCGTTTTGTATTGTATCGTGTGTACGGACGGACGGCTGGTTGTATTTTACTTGCATGCATGAATTCTTGGCTCACGCATTTACAAAAGAAAAACCATTGGATTATCTTGAAAATTATTAATAGCTGAAATTCATGATACACAGACAGCCGATGAGTGGGTATTTTTAAGTTTAGAAAACTTGTGTTTATTACAGATGCACGATGAAATGTGTGGGTTAAGAGTTGTAAAGCGAGTAAAACAAAGAAATTCCTGCATGTAAATGTAAATTTACACATTTTTGTAAAAAAAAATTCAGACAACAAAATATTTTTGGTTAATTCGGGCACTATATTGCAATACTTTTGCTTAACAATTGTTTTTATATGAAAGTAAAAATTTCACAATTTGCTTTAAAAATTATACCCTTGAAAAATGTATTACTTTTAATTCTGTTTGCCTCACCGTCTACCGTCTAGTACTTAACAAAGCTGTTGCAGTTAAACAACTCTAAACATGCATATTAATTGCATAATTTTTAAATACCTTCTCGGCTACAATTAAGCAACAACAACAACCAGCAAACACAGCAACAGCATTAACATCATCATTAAAAATTTTTACAAAAACTTCCATTCAAAACCATTCCATCCATTCAAAGTGAAACTGAAAATCCTCGCACTGAACTTAACCTCAATAGCAAGCTGCATGTGCTGTAGTGTTGCCACCTGACTATTGCAGAATAATTAAATGCCAATTATTTACCCGCTAGCTACATTGCTGGCGTTATTCTAGTAAATTTTGATTTGCCTGACATTGAAAAAAAAGCACACACACACACAACTTTATTGTTCCAGATGCAACTAGTTCAACTTCACTTTGGCTGCATTGTTGCAGTCAAGTAGTAGTAGTAGCAGAAAAAAAACAGCAACAACAACCGCTGCATGAACTTGAAGTGATGTTTTACTGCAGCCATTGCTGGCTGACCTTAACACTGCTTCAACGTTTTCATAGCGAGGCGAGGCAATGATTTTTCTTAATGGTTAACATTATTTTATTTGTTATTATTGCTTGAAGACAGACAGACGACGACGACGACGACGACGACGACGATAGAGAGACAAAAATAGAAATGTTGTTAGCAGTCTTAAAAATAGAATTGCGTAATGCAGCATCTGAACTTAAAGACAATAAAAAATGTTAGCAGAAATTAAGATATTTAAGCTTCACAGAACTTGGTTACAATGAGAGATTTATATGGTAAATAAAATTCGAAAAAATACTTAAGGGCAAATAAAGTTTGATGAAATTTACAATAGAAAATGTTTAAAATTTTCAGTGTTAAAGTTTGATGGAAATTACAATAGAAAACTTTTATAATTTTACATATTCATGAAGTTATGAAAACTTTTGGGAAGTTAACTTTTTTTACAAATTCTTTTATTGAGTATTTTTGCAATGTAATTTTGAGGTTATCGTGTTCTTTTTCACAGTTTTCTGTAAGTTTTTTAACGTACCCACTGAATCTTTATGACACCGTCACAAAAATCAAATTAAATCAAACATGAAAAGATTTGTTATTATCATGCTTATGACTCTATACTTTCCTTTAAAGCTTGTTTATAATTAATTTGTACATTTCGTACTCTTCAGCAGTGTTTGGTAGTTCAGAAATTTTACTTTATTTTTAACATTGTGACTCTGTGTAATTGTTTATAATAGTGAAACTTTTTATGACTCGTTTATACAGTCATAAATACAGTAAAATACAGAAAGAAAGCTTTTCAAATCCTGTAAATAATTTAAAATCTTCAAAATATGGACAGTGATTTCTACTTTGAAAATAATTTTTAAATAATTTTTTTACGCTGTTATTTTTGTTCGCTTTTTTAATTTGAGTTTAGAAATGTTTCAATAGCATGTTTCCAAAAAAGTTTATAAGAAAAGTTTTTTCAATTTTTGTGGACGAGCAGTGCATGTCGCTAAAATTTCTCCTCTCAAAACAAGCCATAGTCTTATAGCCTTATTCTGGTCATTGACAATTGTAAATTTATTGACAACTGTTAAAATTTCTTATTCATAGCATGACAAAACTGTCAACATCATAAAAAATTAAACAGAATAAATGAATGTGTTCAAGTGAATATGTTCAAATCCTTGGACCAAAAAATTGCACATCAAAAACTAGTTTGTCAATGAATTCACAGTTGTCAATCATCAGAATAAGGCTATTAAGCCATTTTCATGTAGATGCTGTTTTGACATAATTGCTTGTATTCACAAAAGTTGTTTTTTTAAGTAATAATACGTAATGTTTTTTTTTTACTTTTCTTTAATAATTTTATCAAGACCATGTTTTTCCCAGCTTTCAAAGTTTGGTGGAACAGAACCAACTTACCTCCAGTTTCTAGCTACAACAATTTTATATCTAAGGCTTTTAATAATAATCATTTAATAATTAATTGGCTGCGGGTAGCTACGGACTCGCCGTTTAACAAACAATAGAACAGGGTAACAGGGTGCGCACAGGGTAATATACCATACATATTTGTCATTCCGTTTGTCCATACAGAGGCGCCCATAAAGAGGCGTGGCAGGTATGGAAAAGTATATGCATTTCTGATTACCGTAGTCACCTGATCCAATTTAGCCATATTTTTTTTTCTCTCTCTCCGTTCAATTCTGACCACAAATTTAGCCGTAATTTTGAAGCTATCGAAATTCGATATACGAGTACTTTTCTAAATATAAAATTTTTAGATTCTAAAATATAAAGATCAAGTGCAAAAATAAGCCAAATCGGTTAAACATCCCATAAAAAATAGCGTTTGAAATAAGATGAAATCAGAAGGAGTATTCAACATTAATTTAAAACTGATTGGGGCCTTAATATTGACCTTATTAGACATGGTATGTGCAGAGAATTTAATTTTATTATTATATTATTTTATTACTTAGGAGCAGGGACAACAAATGATGACAATACTGCTCGTATATTTTTGTTTTTCTGAACCGTGATATCACAGCAGGTATTGTAGGTGTCGATCAGGACTTAATCCATCGATGTAAGATCATTCTAAACACAATGAATAGCATAAGTTGATCCGGAAAAAATTGCATATTATTGTTTACAAACGGCAGAATAAGTTGTATGTCAAATTGTATAATTGGTATAAAATGCCAGCTACAGTACATAAAATTTTATTGCATGGTAGTTCAATATCAATACAGGAGGCTCGAATCATCACAATGCAAAAAAAGAAACAATAAAAAAATACCATTAAAACTTTTATGTTATATGGAAGGTATTTTTTTCAGTGATCTCATATAGCCAATTTCAACTTATATATCGAATTTCATTGTTCTACGACGACTAGTTCTAAACTTTCAAATGCTATGCATATTTCATACGGGAACACAGTTTTGCGTCTAGAACAAGCTAGCTGGACAAAATTACTTTTATATGTTTTTGTGCTTATAAGATTCTAGAGGGGGGTCGGATATGCACTGTTCACCAGCTAGCAGACATTTTACAAGCAATAAAAATGCTATATTTCAGACGGTTTAAGTCGTAATAGAGTTAATGTTGGTAATTTAGTTTGTATAGTTACTGTTGGAAAATGCACCAAAATTAAGCGTGGTCGAAATATATATACGCCCACTTTTCAGAAATTAGTAAAATTGACTACTGGGCCGATTGCAGACTATTTTCCAGCACAAGATGGTTTATAAGAAATATATTTTACGTCCTTGTATATTTTAAACACAATACATTTATTAAGAACCTCTGAGCTATTAGCTAAAAATCGTTCTTTTGATTTTCCACAAGTGTTCCATTTTTTTACAATTTTGCGCAAAACGTTGAAATTTTAATTTTAATTTTTTTTACTGAGTCTCCCTCAGCGTCCGTAGAGATTATACTTTACGCTCAATAACTTAAACAGACTGAATTTCTTACAATTTTTAGAAAATTTTTCCCATTTTTAGAACAGTTACCATTTATTTGTCAAAAAGATGGACTCTAAAACACGCAAAAAAAAAATATAAGATCGAAAGTGTGCGAAAAGAGAATAGTACTGAAGGAAAGAATAAAAATGTAGCTTTCATACAAAAAGAAAAAAAAGGTGATAACCTATGGATAAAAATGTAAGTTCTACTCTCCAAAACTTAGCAATTGAAATAGAATATTGAAGTTTATTAAGACTCAAGCTTGAAAAACTATTATTAAAAAACTATAAAATAATTTTCTAGTTTGTATGTTAATTTCATTACAACTTACGCTCAACTTTAAAATCCATTAAAAGGAATTTGTTAAAATTATGTACAAATAAAAAAGTTCGCTTATTTTCACCAGTAGTCAATTTCAACTAAGTAGCATTTATAATTTCAACAAAACCACTTCTCTCACTTCCACAGCCTATAACTGTTAGCTTACTTACATAAAACAAAAACAATTGGAGATTTCTCGACTTGAGAATATTTGTTGTTAAAATATTCCGCTTATTTCATCGAACTCTAAATTCAATTTTGTCCAGCTAGCTTGTTCTAGACTCAACACTCTGGGGAGGTGGTAACGGCAACTTACTTTTTTTTGCAATCTATACATATATATTTGAGATTCTTGAGAGAGTCGTTTTAATATAACTACAATACAAAAAAAAATATAGCGTTTTTAATGTTTGTTTAGCGAGCGAGCTCTTTAAAGCTCATTTCAACTTATACACGAAATCTCATTGCTCTTCGACGACTTGAAAAAAAAAAAAAATACAAATTCAAAACAAGCTAAAGTGTTTCCAACTTTTTTGAACTTAATGGCTCTAGAACAACGCTTATATTCACAACTCTCTATCTACAAAAAATAATTTCTTTAGGATAGAAGAAGATAGAATTTACTGTCAATAATAAGCTTCCAGATTTTTGTTTTAGCTGCATCTAATACCAGAGAATAGATTTTTTTTTTTAAACTGTTTTCAAAAATTAGTCGGATGGAGGGTTGTGCCTATAACCTAATATAAACGAAGGTGACAAAAAACAAAATACAAGGCATTGTGCATAGCTTTTTTAATAAAGCTGAATAATCTCTTTCATGAAATTTCATCTCATCATGAAATTGAATGGCAAAATTTTTACTGCTTTTTTTATTTTAACATATTTATTATTATTTTTGTCTTAGATTTTGTTCGAGAATGAAGATATTGAAGTGAAATGCTTTGCAAGACCAGGGCAATATCTTATACGGATTTAGGAGCAAGTTTTTTATCCAAGTAACTTGGAAAAACATCGATATTAAATATTTTCGATACTTTATAATTTTATATTTTTTAATTTAATACCAATTTAAAATGACATGGATAAAAACTGTTGGGATTTTCAGACCAAGATCAAATATTGTTAAAAAAGAAAAAACAGAATCTCTAAAAAAACACTATTCGCAAGCAGTATCGATTGGTAAAAGGCATAAATCCTTATTCTGAATGAAAATAAATAAAAATTTTTAAGCAGATAAAACTTTGGAAGTTCCTATATAAGAGATTAAATTAGTTTGTATTGAAAAGCAGAGCGTTGTACCGTATACAATATACGGGATGTGCCATATTTTATGACATTTGAATAACTTTGACATTTATCATATGATTGACTTGAGTAGACAGTTTTTTTATAACATCAATTCAGTACAATTTCACCGCCGAAAATAGTGACGCTTTACATTAAAAATAGTCGTTCAGCTGTGATCACTCAATGTTCATATCGTCGAAAAAATAATAATACGGGGCAGTGGAAGATCGAGTGGGAGAACGAACTAGTTGAAGAGGTAAGAGAGTGTTGCCAAGAACCCACATGTATATTCGCCACCACGCTCAGCATTTCGGCGCCAGTGGAACCACTTTGTGGTACATTTTTAATGAAGATTTGCATTCGTTTCCGTATAAAGCTCAATTGACTCAAATAATATTGCCGACAGACCGTTCACGTAGCTTTAATACGGCGAAATAGTCGTCTGAATGGTTGACATTGAACCTGATTTTTGAAAACAAATTTTAATAGTCGACGAGGCCCATTTTATGCTCTCTTGCGCCGTCAGGAAGAGAGCATTCTCACAAGATCCATGAAACACCATTGCTTGATAAAAAAATAAGTGACTGTGATGGCGTTTACGCCATAACCATCATTGGATAATTTTTTTTTTTTTAGATAAGGCGAAACGGTTCGATGGGTATCGATACCGGTGGACGTTAGCTCATTATATCTACCCAAATATGTGTGAAAAGGTCTGGACAATTACTGGTTTCAACAAGACGGTGCACCATGTCACACTGCAAGTCCCAGTGTTTGCTTCCATTGATAAAACATAGTGAAAGTGAGCTACAACATAATAGGTATCGTAAAGAATGATGTCAATTGAGGAATTTGCAAGAACTACTCCTGTGAGACCTCCAACAGTAAATAAGAAGACAAAACCTAGGGCTCACAGAATTGCTGGAGAGTAAGATAATTGAGTTCCATGAAGAGTACCTAATCAACTAAAAATTTTAATTCCTGTAGGGACAGCAATGATTATAGTAGCTGAAGTAAAGTAAGCTCGAGTATCTACATCTATCCCTACAGTAAATATGTGATGAACTCAGACAATATGTCTGAATGTCTGGAAAAGTGCAAATCGTCTGCAAATGTCAGAATATGGCGACATTAACTGGCCACCCTTATCTTCAGATTTGACCACTTCAGACTTCCTTATATGGGGTTATTTGAAAAGCACAGTGTACTCCAGCAAGCCTCAGACCATTGTTGAGCTCAAGCTAAACATTGATGCCGAAATCATAGCTATACCACCGGCGATGCTCGAAAAAGTAATGGAAAACACAACAAAAAGGGCACATTTTGCTTCGCCCAATAGAGGCGGCCACTTGATTAATGTATTCAAAAACTAGTGAAATTAAATTGTATAGGAAATTATAAAGGAAATTTAATTGGACAAGTTTTTTTGGACAAATTATATAGTAAAACCTTATATATGGAAATAGACTTTTTAAAGTTATTCATTAATCACATACCAACATAAAAGATGGCGCACCCTGTATTGTGGACATATCAGGAAAAGAACTATCAATCCAAAACTCGAGTTAATTGAGAAAAATTAACATTATTTCTAAAATATACGTTCAAAATTCATCTACAACTGATATACTATATCCTGCACCTTTTTCACTGTTCCTTTGTGTAGTCATATTATCGTTGATCCCGACCATCGATAGATTTTCATCAAAATTTGAAACAATATTAAGTTAGTTATAACAAAACTTAGAAACCAAAGCATTAAAAAATGCAAAAATGGGCTATAGCAATGGAAAGTGACTACATTTTACAAAAGTACAAAAAAATATTCGTCATCTACTCACAAAAAAAAAAAAAAAAAAAGAAAATATAGGTCGATTGTGGGTACTTGTGGGTACTCCTTATTTCTAAGAAAAATTATTTTTTTTCTTTTAATTGCACGGGGTAACACATAATTTGAATATATACTAAACTAAATTAAATTAAATTAAACTAAGAAACTAGAAAATTTTTTTTGTAATTTTTAAACGATATTTAGGGGTCACTACCAAGGCACAATGATACAAATGGCCAAAACTAGAAGACGACCTCGTATCTACATGAAATCAGGTACCTTTAGGTTTTTTAGGACGATAAACACGAATCTGTAGTCAAAAATTTAAAATTCAAAATGGCGCCTCCAATATGGCGGACATGAACGTGCTTAAATCTTTAAAAACGGTCCAATTCAGCTTAAACTTAGGGCACTTTGAGCCGGTTATAAAGAATATGAAGTCGAAAACTAAAAATTAAAAATGGCGGATCCAATATGGCGACCATAAAGCGCTACATTCCTTAAAATCAGTCCAATTCAGCTTAAATTTGATACTCAAGGGTTTTCAGGATATGATTAAACTAACTTTTGTGGGCTACAGATTGAAAAAAAGGGAATAAAAAAGCAATTGCATGGGGGAGGGAGGGTGGTAGGCTAAAATCGCTCTCGCGGTGGGGCCCACACCTGTCAAACCAATACAAATCGACATTGTTGTTGTGATTTCATTGCTTGATAATTTTAAGACTCTGACAAGTACGGGCCGCCCCACCTCTCCCGAACAAAGCCATCTCATATAATTTCACCATGGGAAAAACTCACTTATGAGCAAGACTCATAAAGTAAAACTCTTGCTCACAAAGTAAAAAGCCTCATCATAGATTATGAGTGACTCTAGGCTAGAGAAGCTCAGAACTTTTGTTTTCGTTCAAAGCTGCGCCCGAAAATGCTTGCAATGAGACAACAACAACAATTAACAAAATAAGCAGCGCTAATAAGCGCAAATTGTAAATGGGCATTTCCGTGGTGGCGCACGTGACGCTCGTACGACTTTAATGAGTGAAAACAGAATGAAAAATATAACTTACAATTCCTTATTTTGATTTTCCAATAGCTTACTAAGCACACTATACAAGGTGTAAAACCTAAGAGTTGTTGAAAGTTCGGCTCTTAGATAGAAGCCACCAAAAATGATACGTTACTTGAAAAAAAATAGAAGTGGTTTTTGACTTGGATTACAAAACTAGTAAAATTCTGTAAATTGGAAAGAGCTTTTGTATAAAACTTTTTTTAGAAGGATTTGAAATAGTATGTTTATTTTCAAAGTAATCAAATTTAAAAACTTTTTCTTGTTTTTTTTTTTTATTGGGCTTAGTATGTAACGTTACGTGACATGGCGTAACGTAATATTTTTTCCATTGTAATTCATTTGGGTAATTAAGTAATTAGGTAATTAAGTGATTATGTGATTTAGTTATTAAAAAACAAATTTAATATATTCTGCCTCTCCTTGCCTCAACAATTTTTATTTTTTTAAGCAAATCATATTTACTAAAACAAAAACTTTACGAAACATTTACAAAACATTAACTAAAAAGAAAAATTATATTTGTGAATCAGTGCAGACGATTTGATCATCATGGTAAATGAATTTATATTGAAATTGCTTAAATCAATAAAATAAAAATGTTTCTCTAAGATAACATCATTAAATAATAAGTTTTTAATAACTTTTAATTTTCGTGTCACGGTGGACTTTTCGGCAGAAATGCCCATATGCGTTTAATTTAATACCCAATATGTATAGGTTTTCAAAGAAAATTATCAACTTATGGCAAAAAAAAACGCACTTATGTGAAATTTTCGGACGCCATTTTGAACCTTTAAACCTGAGTTTCCGCACCTATAAAAATACGTGCACCTTAGATTTGTATCTGAAGCTCATTCAAATCGGCGAATCACACCAAGGGACGTATTCTTGTGAGAGGGCTAATCTTTGACAACTGGTAGCGACCTCTGAATCATATAAAAAAAATTAAAACAAAAAAAATCTCCTAGTCGCAAAATAAGGACCACCCTAGTGTATACTGACCTTACTGACAGCCTATAGACTATGTATAGTTTGAGTAAAACCATAACACCTAAAACGTGGTGTGCAGGGGGTGAAAGTGGGTTGAGTGTATCCGTTTAGCCTAATATTAACTTAATATAGTCTGAATTGGCCAAATTAACGAATTTCATGCATTTTAAACCATTTACAGAGTTAGGCAAAAAGCAGCTCTATGGACCCTCCCCCTTTATATTTCCTTAATATCAGCTTTGTATTTCTGAGTAACTTGAATTACCTTATGCTTAAATTGACATTGATTTGAAAATCATTTTTTCTTACACGTTTTTTCTTACATCATTTTTTCTTATTGACAGCGTTTTTTTTGTTCCAAGTATATTCATATATTTTAGTATTTCGTGTTTTTTTTCTTCATTGTCCTTTAGGAACTTTTTATCTATTACCAATTTCTCTTTGAACCAGAACACATTTATTGGAATAGGTGAAGCATCTCTTAGTCATGAATCAAGTTATAAAAGTAGGCTTGCATAAAATGGCCTAGTTTCATTTAATTAATTGAAATGTGATTTTTTTTATTATTTCCATTCCTTTTATGATAGCTGCATCTTATAAATAGACAATTAGATTCTTTCTTATTCTTATTTCTTCAAGTTTTCCAATTAAAAGTCATGGTATTCACTTATTCATGACGTTTATGAGTTTAAAATGGATGTGTTTGATATTGTTTGGAGTCTTTGAGTTTTATGAATTTATTTATGATGTATGGTATTAAAATATAACTTTGAACATAAACTGATTAGTGTTAAAGATAACTTTTGTGGTAACATAAATATTAATATTTCCTTATTGCATTCCTCTACTTAAGTTCTTAAGTGTTTTATAAATTCGTTGTTCTTAAGTTTCACTGATGTGTGTAAAAACTTTCTTTCTTGTTCAATTTATTGATTGAATTGGCAGCAACAACAACAAGTTAACGATTTCACTTTTTTTCTTCTCCCTCTCTCCCTTTTTCTCTCTGCTAGTTATTTTATGTAATGCAAGCCATGAGTTTCTTTCTTTCCCTCTCGAGAAAAAGGTTGAACAGGAAACCTTCAACGCAATTCTTTCGCTTGAACACTTGACTTAATATCAGACATATTTATTTATCTTGTTGTATAGTGTATGATGACGGATTCATTGGTATGTTTGTGTGTGTCTGTGGGTATGTTTTAAATTAAGCTGACTCAGTTTTCACTACGTTATGCAATTTTTTGATGAAAAGCCTTTCATGCAATGACTGCAATTTACAGATTGTATCTTGTAAATACGCAGCATTACCTGCGGATACCATTCCTTGTACAGTGAGTTGCCGTTGATGTTGAGTTTCGCTGCCTGCGCTACGCTCTGTTCTTCATGCTTGAGTTATTTACATGAGCAGACAAAATCTTTGCTGCTCCAGCTTCGTTTGGAGCTGAACGTTTTTTTTTTTTCTGTTAGCTGCTCTTACCTTAGTTGATGCTTTTATAAAGTTGCTTTTGATTGTTGTTGTTTTTGGTTTTGTTGCTGCTTTACCCAGATTTATTTAAGATACGCATCAAGGTTGTGGGTAGTCGTCACGTGTATGCGTTCAGTTTTTATTCATTAAGAAATTATTCAATACAACAACAACAATCACAGAATCAACAAAGAACTGGTTTTGGTTTTTGTTTTTTTAACTGCCGCATCAACGTTGTTGTTAAGTGAGGAAATATTCGATTATGTTTTCGATTTCATTCGTTTCATGTGACCGAGATAAAAGTAGGGTGTTTTTTTGTTTTGTTTTTATTTTTGGTGTTTTTTGGCTCTCTGCTGTTTGGGTTTTTGTTGTTTGGACTTTTGGTTGTTGTAGCTTTTTGTTGTTTTGGCTTTCACACTTAAAAACTCTGGGCATGTGTTTACATAAAATCGTTTTTAAATTACGGGATCCGGTTGATTTCCCTTCTGGCAATATGTCAATAATTTCATTGATATTTTATAAGGTTGTTTTTGTTTACAGGTTACACCTTTTCGCTGTTCCAGATTTTTAATATGATGCTTGGACATATATATGTATGAGGAGATTGTTACTACACGGACATTGTTGCTACTTCGGGCTTAATAACTAGCTGTAGTTGGACGGTTAAAACTGTGCGGCAATGAGCTTAGCTTGCGAGTTTCGCAAGTTTTTTTCTCTGAACATTTAATAAGCTACACAAATATTCAGGGATGTGCTGCAGTGAACTGAATAACAATTATAATTTAGGGTATATTTATGAATTTATGAATTTTATAGGGTAATATTTATGTAATTTTTTAATTGAACTTAATATTTACCAAAAAAACGCATTTATTAAAGAAAAAAAAAATACGTTAATAGTCTGTCGCATACACCCAAAAAAAAAAAAAACCTTGACAGAAACTTTTTTAGTGCTGTTGACCTGTTCAGATTATATTAGTATTTTTCTTCTTCATTTTTCTTCCTTCTACAATTTGTCTAAAGATATTTGGTTAAAAAGTTGCTTAGTTTAAGAGTTATCGTCGAAAAATTGTGAAAATATTTCAAAAAAATCGCTATTTTTCACTTAGAAAATGATCTTTTAGAGCTTTTTAAGTAGTGCAAACACGTTGAGATCACATAAGTATGTTCACAAAAGTTGTTCAAGTTTTTTTGGCTACAATTTTGTAGAAGATAGAATGGAAAAATTTGGATTCAAGTTATGCCCAAAAAAACAAAAAAAAAACTAGTAAGGAATGGAGCTTTGGCAGGTTACCGAAGCTAAAATACCCCTCCCCCCCCCCCCCCCCCCGCGGCCGTAATGAGGTATATTTGAAGACTTTAGCCGTCTATAAAATGTTTATGTATTATCTCCAAAAACATTTGTGGCATACGCTTAATTCTATTTTACCCTAAGCTGCCACTGCTCATTATGCTAAAGAATATATGTGAAAAATTTCATTGGTATGTGGAAAACAATCCAACGGTGTTAAACAATTTCGTTTAAAATTAAAGTGCCACGCTCCCGTTCAATTCCACCCATTTTTCTGACTGACTGCTCATTATTCCAAGGAATATGGAAGAAGTCGGACAAACCATATAGAAGGTGTTCGATTTAAAATAAAGTGGGACGCCCCTGTTTAATTCCGCCCAATATTTTAGACTAATCACTGCTCATTATTCCAAAGAATATATTTGCCAAATTTGGTTGAAAGCAAAAAAACGGTGTAGAAAGAGTTGGATTAAAATTAAATTTGGCACGCCCCTTGTCCAATCCTACCCACTTTTGTAGGCTTAAAACTTCTCGTTATAGTAAAGAATATATGTGTGAAATTTGGTTGAAATCGGAGAAACGGTGTAGATGGAAATAGATTACAAATTAAGTGCCACACCTCCTGTCTAGTACCATCCACTTTTATAAACTACAAACTGATCCTTATGACTAATAATATGTGTGCAAAATTTGGTAGAGGTCAGACAAACGGTGTAGAGGAAGTTCGATTAGAGTTAAATTGACACGCCCCTTGTCCAATTCCTCCCACTTTTGTAGGCTTAAAACTTCTCATTATACTAAAGAATATATGTAAGAAATTTGGTTGAAATCGGACAAACGGTGTAGATGGAGCTAATTTAAAATTAAAGTGTCACGCCCCCTGTCTAATACCACCCAATTTTATAAACTTAAGGCTGCTAAAATTACCAAGGACAATATGTGCAAAATTTGGTTGATGTCAGACACACGGTGTTGAAGAAATTCGATTAAAAGTAAAATGCCACGCCCACTTTCTAAGTCTAAATACTTCGCATTACACCATATGTGTATATTAAATGTATGTGTAAAATTTGGTATGAGGCAGGCGTGGTTTTCATCCGATTTTGCCAAATATCATAGAGATGGTTAATATTATATCAAAGCTCATGTGCAAAACTTCATGACATTTCTATAATTTTTGTGGATTTTACTTTAAAAAAAGCCAATTTGTATGGGAGGTAGGTGAGGTTTTGATCCGATTTTGCCAAATATCATAGAGATGGTTTATATTATATACAAGACCTATGTGCAAAATTCCAAGACCTTTTTGTAATTTTAGCAAAATTTTAAGAGATTTAACGGTTAATATAAAGCCACTTTGTATGGGAGGTAGGCGTGGTTTTTATCCTATAATTCATAGTCAGGATTTATATAAACGCTCAAAGCTTACGTGCAAAATTTCAAGTCATTTCTTTAACTTTTGTGGATTTCTAAGAGATTTAACTGTTAAAATATAGTCACTTTGAATGGGAGGTAGGCGTGATTTTCATCCGATTTGGCTCATTCTCGAACTTGATCTCCAGTTTTTAAAAAGAAGCTTATATTTTGAATTTTATCGTGATAGCTTTGAAGCTACGGCTGTAATCGTGTCCACAGACGGACAAACTGCTGTAATGCTGATCAAAAATATATATATTTTTCTATATCTGCCACGTCTCTTTCTTGGCGTTACAAACGGAATGAGAAAGTTACTATACCTCTTACGCAGTACGCGTTGGGGTATAAAAATATAAACATATTTTTGGCATTTAATTAAAAAAAAATATTGCAAAAAAATACGAATATGTTTTGTTTTTTTATGTTTGTTAATCAAACTGTTTACTACAACTTTGCTCTAGACCAACGGTGGGCAAATGCGGCCCTTTGTTAAGTAAAGTGCGGCCCTTTTTTTTAATTTTCGTAGGGTTCTCTCTATCAAATTTTTCGTCAAACTGTTGGCCGAATCGCATGAAATTTTTTATTTTTTTATTGTTTGACAATCAACGAATTTTGATCTTTCGATGTTTGACACAACGACTTGACGAAAAACTAATTAATGTGCACCCTGTGTTTCTTTGCTGGATATTCACAATGATTGTGTTGTATTTTATCATTTCCATGGAAATAAGAGATAAGGAAGTGGCGTTTTGGAATAAAAGTGAGGCATTTTTCTTGCTGGTGTATGTACACACTAATACAGAAACATTCACTCAGTGCCGTATTCGGTTGTTGCGTAGAGCTCGGCGCAATTTTTCTGGTTGGAATTGCATATCGTCGTTGGGTGTGCAATACCGAGTATCAGCCACTTGCAAAAAAGCGTATATTGCAAAAAGGCCAACATTTAGATTTGGGTTTTAATTCAATTTGATTTAATTAATAAAGAGCGGATTTTTCATTAAATGCTGATTTCAGAACAAAGCAAGTAACTAATTTTCAATAAATGTTTCTTGTTTAGTTGAAAATCTATCCAATAGTTTAAAAGAAAGCAGTTCAAAAGAAAGTTACACAAAAACAATTCTTTGTTTTAAATTTATATAAAAAATTTGATATGCATGAAACCACATATATAATAAACTAAATATATACATGCGAATTAATTTTTAAATTTTTATATATCATTAATTTTTTTTTGTAATATAAAAATATCTTGTTCTTAAAAATAATTCAATTAAAGTGTTCAAAATAATTCATTTATAATATATTTTATGCAAAATAGATTTGGTTTTATCTAATAATAAGGCGCCCTGTAAATATGACACCATGAAAAATGAATGCGTCCCTGAAGTCAAGCTTGTGCTTTGACAGATCCGATAGCTTATAAATTTGTTTTGTTTTGCTCGGCAAGCTCAAATGTCACAAATTTCGAGCACTGACATCAGAAAAAATTCCTCAGTACACGTACACTGCATATGAGCACAACAGCACTTCCTTATTTTTTATTTCTATGATCATTCCTTACATTTGAATAAAATAATGACTTCGAAAAATCAGAGAAAACGGAAATACAAAGATGAAAAAAAGTTTCCAAAAAGATTAGGAAGAAAAAGGCCTGTGTCTTATTTGTAAAAAAACAATTGCATTCTACAAAGTAACTAGTTTACGACGACACTACGATGAAGTGCATTATCTATTTAACCGACTTCAAAAAGGAGGAGGTTCTCATTTCAACTCAATATCCACCGAGTTCAAAATTGCGTTCGAAAAACTAGAAAAACTAAGATCTTTCAAGTCTGATCTTTTCAACCAACAGGGACTTTTGTCGTCTTTCACTCGTGAAAACGGTAGAGCCAATGAAGCCAGTCTTTTGATAGCTTGGAATATACCGCCTACCAAACGTCCATATGGAGAGGGAGAATTCATTACAAAAAAACTTGGAAGAAGTGATTAAAGTAAATCAGTAAGTTCAGCTCTAGACGAGTCTACAGACCTTAGTGATATTCCACAACTGGCAGTGTTTGTCCGTTTTGTATCTGATGATGTTAGCGTTAAGGAGGAAATATTGAATATACTGCCTCTTATGGAAACAACTCACGGTGTTGATGTTAAAAATGTGCTTGATGATGCTAGGAACAAATTTGAAATGGATCATGATAAACTTGTAAGTGTGGCAACTGATGGAGGGCCTGCAATGATTACTAGAATCCCAAATTTTTTTGCTTTCCATTGCATAATTCACCGCGAACATCTCATAACAAAGTATTTTAATTTCGGAAATGTCTATATATGTTTGAATAGCGCAAAGTATAAATTTCATACTTTAATTTCATACATACATATAAAGAATCTGCTTAAAGTTAATATGAAATTCTACTTTGGGCTATTCAAACATATCTAGTCGAATAGCGTGTAAGCTGTTTGTTTTAAATTAGAACTGTTAAGCGCAATTTTGTACAGAATTATCTGATCTACAATTTTGTTCTGAGCATATTATCTGTCCTACAAAGAGCAGCGGAGATATAAGCGAATGACCGATTTCGGTAACCTTTGAATCTGAATATCTTCTAGCGCATACATGGTATCATAAGGAACTCTTGACAAGCTGTTATTAATGCTTTAATGAAGAGGTTTGTATAAAAAAATGAGCTCATAGTTTTCTTGGATTTAAAAAAAAAAAAATTGCTGAAAAAAAACTAAAGATGAAGAAATTTATTTTTTTATGCGTAGTTTTCAAAAATATATGAAGCCCATGCGGATAAAAATTGTTCAACTCTAATGTACAAATTTAAAAAAAATTGTATGTTTATATCTAATAAAGGTGGGCCCTTTTATAAGTTAAGTTATTAACATTTTCCATAACTTTTTCCGTAATCCGAAACTGTAATGATTAAGGTATCAGTTTTCAGAATTAATTGTTCTTACGCAATAAACAAACTAGTTTGAGGACAATAACGTTAGGATCTGTTTTTTAACTTTTTAAGAACTATGTACTTAATAAATTTGGTCAAAATGTAGGAAATGGCGAAATTTAGGTAAAACTTGTAGATTGTTCAAAACTAGCTAGAATTTTAAATTTGAGGCATCTTTGGAAAAACAATCAAAATCAAGAGTGCTTAAAAAATAATGATAATTTTTACTGTGTTCAGTTTTTTTAATTTGTTACTTTTTAGTCTTTAAAGGTCAAATTTTGAAAGCCTTTTAAATAAGGATTTCCCTAATAAAAAAAAAAAACAACATATTTTTAGGGAGTACATTTTAATACTTTTTCCAAAAACCCAAAATGTTCAGGGTGATATTTAATATGAGCTCTCTTAAGCGGTTTAACCTTTTCAGTCACATTCTCATAAAACATTTCATACATTCCATTAATTAATGTAAGTTTCATTTTTGCAATATTTTTTTTTTCGTATGTCAGCAAAATACGATATTTTGCATAAGATTTTGAAGTTGCGGTGCCCGAGACTGACCTAAAACAAGTCTGTTTATTATATCGGATACTAGTAATGACCTCTTTTAAATATATACGTTGTTTATTCTTTTGCCATCAAAAAGTCTTAAGTTTTTTAACTGTGTTTATATGAGTGACCTTCGCGTAATATTATAAAATTTATAAAATTATGCAAATGAATGAAAATTAAACAAAACAATTAAGTTTATAATATTTACCGATTTTTTTTAAGACTCGAATAAATTAAACTTAACCAGTACCATGACATTATATTATGTCATATGAAATGTGTTAAATTCAATTTGATTTCTTGGTGGCCACATAATTGCTCCACAGTGAAAGTTTCATTTTCGGTTCAAGTTTATGCAATACAATTAAAAATGTCGAAACATGCCATAAAGCAATCCTTTAATAAGGTTACAAGAAAAAAAATTACAAAACAACAATACAAAAACAACTATGAAAACCACTTAACAGCCATTCCCACACAGTAATTGAAAGACATCAAATTAATTACAATAAAAGTGCTGAAGGTAAAGCGGTAAAAAACCAAGACCAAAACGATAAAAAACTTAAAAAAACAAATATTCGATAAAAAACTCACAAGACAAGTAAGTTATGGGCAAGAAACATAACAAGAACTACAGGTGCATAGTGAAGAAAAAAAAAAAAAATAATAAAAAATTAATCCCTACAACCTTCGACAAAACAATTGAACACAAGTATGTCGACAGCAAGTGCAAGCATGTCGCCCTCTAGTGGCTCGTATGGGAAACTGACGACATTGCAGTGACGACAGATCGCCAGACGAATAAATAAACCATACTATGTGGCATAAAATAATTCATACGGTAGTAGCTGCTAACCGTAACGCTTACCCAACACTGCTGCAAGTACGGATACTGCTGCTGCTGCTTCTGTTATATTGGTAACTGTTGTATTGGGCTTTGAGCCAAATCGTTTTGAGGTACAAATTTATGTAGTTAAAGGGTGACACACATATGTGTGTGTGTGTATGTGTGTTTTTGTGAAAGCATACTATACAATTGCATGCAAATGCCAGACAGTTGCGCCTATTTTAAGCCTTATTTCAAGATATTCTACATTTTAGGTCCTTTCTATGCAGTTCGTTTGCTTTGTTAAGTATTTTTTTTTCACTTCCCGCCCCTTCTTATTTCATCATGCATCGACTAAGTTGGCCGATTTTCAACTGCAGAGGGAAATCCCTCTATTCTTTGATGTGCATACATTTGCAACATTTTAACATAATTTTGTTTGTCATTCAATATTTTTTGCCACAAAAACCAAAAATAACAAAAATAACAAAAAAAAAAACTGTTAAAATTATATGCAAACAGCAACAACTATCGGTTTATACAGAGCAATAAATACAAAAATTGACAAAAATGCAAACAGCAGCAGGTTTTCTCTTGTTGTTGTAGGTAGGTACTTTAGACTAGATATCGTGTCGGTAGCTGCCTTAAATGGATTTTTGAAGACATGTGCAAAAATTGCACCCATGAAAGGAAATTTAAATAAAAGTGCTTAATATGGGGAAAATTTCAAATTTATTGCTATCATTAATGAATGTCAATGAACTGACATCAAAAGCAAAAACACCTTAAGTAGAGTGAGCATAAATAAAAATAAATGCAGATAGTATATCTGTTGGAACGGTATCAAATGCAAATTGAACTTTGTGCAAAAATAGTCAACAAAAACGTGCATAAAACTTAAAATTCCTCAAAAGCTATAAAAACCGCTTAAGGAAAGAATGCATAAAAAAAACAAATCGAATTAAAGCTTTTACTTATAATCAGGGGCGAACCTAGCCCAAAATTGTTTGCAGAACTAACTAATTTTTTTTTTAAATTAGCACACACTAAAATTATAATAAATATTAAAACTTTAAGGAGGACTTGGAAGTAATTTTGTTCTAATATTATTTTTGTGATGATTTAACAAAAATTAAATTTATTAAATTCAACCTCAAATAAAAAAAAACCAGGGTGCAGTTGTCAGGACTGCCGACGGAAGCGTTATCTTTTTAGCATAAGATGTAAGATTAAATATAGCATTAATTGAACGAATAAGTGCGTGGTGTGTCTCGATTGCAATGAATTTTGAGTCGATTTAATATTTTATAATAGTCTCTACAACGGATCGACTAAATTTTACTTATTGTGGAAATTTGTTAAGGGATTCTCTATGAAATTTTTACATGCTCGCATGATACTTAAACTTCTGTTTTGGTGTCCAATTATGTGAGTGCTGCTGATTAAAACAGATCTTTAAATACAACTTTATGAAAGTTAATAACCCGTTTTCCAATGAAAAGCAAAACCAATTTAAATGTAACGCTTTTTTTTGTCGAGTGGAAAGTTTTGCTTTGAAAAGTTTAGCACAGAGCTCTCTATATATACTTTTGATGTGTTAAATTCTTCTTATTGTTGTCAATTTCTTGTTGAGTTGATTAAGATTAAAGTTTTTGTTAATTTTTTTCTTTAAAAGTCTAATATGACTGCATAATTAAACTTTCATTAAGATTCATGAAAGTTTTGCGGAAATCAAATATATGATACGGTATGTAGACTTTTGTCTTTCACTGTACATAATGTAACCAAAATTCATAATTTTTCGCTATCAATTTCATTAATGAATTTGAAAAAAATGTTTAGAGAGAGGCAAAATGTAGAAAAGTGCATGGTGAAATTAACGTTGATGAATTTATGAATCATGTTTTTGTTATCTTACAATTTTGAAATGAAAATAGCATAACGAAAAAGATGCCAGAGGATATTTTCAAATATACAATTACGTTCGTCATGACCGTAGCTTTACGAATATTTAAACCCTTTTAAAATTTCGTTTGTTTCCTTTGTTAAAATTATCTTTTATTTCGTGTCTCTTATTTTTACGGGTAAAAATTTTTACTTGTATTTCATCGGTCGAAAATAACACTTATTTTGTGCCTCTAATTTTTTCGGTCAAAAATATCGGGTAATTCGATTTTTTTAATGGCCACCAAAAGAAAACAGAAGAAAACAGAGAGCAGTGCCAGATTTTGTATGAGTTGTCAACTTTGTTTTACAGCTACGGTCACTTACTCTACCCGTGCACACACCTTATTAATTACACTATGGCTTTGACTGGTGTCCAGCTCCTTGCGTACGCTGATGATCTTGATATTGTCGGCAGAACCAAGAGAGATGTTACCGCTGCTTTCGCCGCTATCGAAAAGGAATCAGCCAAATTGGGTTTGACGATAAATGATGGTAAAACAAAGTATATGCTGTCTACAAAGAAGGGAGCTCGGCGTTTAGACTCCCACGTTTCATCCGGCAGCTATAACTTTGAAGTAGTTCAGGAGTTCGTTTACCTTAGCACCGCCATTAATACCAACAACGAAATCAGCCTGGAGATAAAGCGAAGAACAATAATTGCTAATAGGTGCTACTACGGGCTCAGTAAGCAACTAAGTTCCAGAGCCCTCTCTCGATCGACAAAAATAACACACTACAAGACGCTCGTTCTACCTGTGCTGCTTTATGGCGCTGAGGCATGGGCAGTTTCGCAAATTGACGCAGCCGCTCTGGGAGTGTTCGAGAGAAAAGTTCTTCGCAAAATCTTCGGTCCTGTTTGAGTCGGCGATGACTATCGCATGCGAATGAACCACGAGCTGTATGAGCTCTACGAAGACATTAACGTAGTTCGGCGTATAACTGTGCAGCGACTACGCTGGCTGGGTCAAGTCCATCGTAAGGACGACGAAGATCCAGCGAAAAAGGTGCTCGAGGCGAGGGTCGCTGGTCAACGACGACGAGGGAGACCATGCCTCCGATGGATGGACCAGGCTGAGGAAGCCCTAACCGCACTTGGTGTATCCGATTAGAGAAGACGCGCGTAAAGCAGAGGCGACTGGCGTGAGCTGATGAGGTGGGCCGAAACCCGGACACGGGTTGTTACGACCACCTAAGTAAGTAAGTAATGACTTTGACTAGCAAAGCTGACGTCACAACAATGGTTGACATGAGCAAGGCTATAAAATAATTAGGTTGTCAACATAGTAAACGCTTATTGTTCAGCCGACCCGAAAAACACATTGGAGCAACAAAGAAACCAAGTCATGCATCTCTTTTGCTCCAGTGTGTTTTTCAGCTCGGCTCAGCAATACGCCTTATCTATGGTCGCAACCTTAGGTTTAAAGTTGAGAGCCGACTAGCATATACATATAAATAACTTCGCTAAAGTTCTAGTCCACCAGCTAAATACACTTGCAAAATCAATTCTTAGCGACCGCACACAGTAGTATTGCATCGTCGAGTGATCGTTGTTTTTTATCGCATTTGCATGCATTTGTTGTTGTTTGAGCTTTTGTAAAGTTTTAAATTCTCTACCGTTAATACCGTCCCTAAAGAAGCTAACGCTTCAAAAAGTTTATAATAATTAATCTATTTAAAGCAAGACGTATCGTCGAAATTATTTAAGAAAATATAGTTTTTTTGATATTTTTAAAATAACCCAATTTCACCCCTTAAAATAATTTTAGCAAAAAATGTAGTTCCAAGAAACCTCCCACTCCCCTTTAAAGGGAGTACCCTTTAAGTTTACATTTTTTATTAAAATTGCAGTGTTTTCTAATTTTAAAAAAACTTGTTAGTTGGCGAGCAATATTTCGCTGCGCTCCGCGCTAATCCTTAAAAAGTGTACGCCCCCTGGCCACTAGTGAGGCCAGGCCTTTATAAAATTATTTCCAACTATTGTTGTATGTCTGTTTGTTTGATGGTAATTTAATAAGTGTCCACATGTGTATATACACTGACTATTTGCACTTTCCGCTTGGATCAATAGACCCTACGTACCAAGCGTGGTATATTACTACAAAAACATATACAATTTGAATGAGTCTAAAAAGGTGGCTGTACTAAGTGCTACAACTCCCATTTTTGTGGACCTTCCATTAAAAAAAAAAACAAAACAAATTTAAGTCTTATATGATCAGATATGTTTATAGAAGTCTTTAAATGTATTTTTTATTTTTATTAATTTACCCAGCCCGCGTTGCTACACCTAAAACAACTTTTATTTGACCCTTTATTTAATACCATACTCACTGTCCAATCCCCGTCCCAGTTTCCCGGTAGGAGGACATCACCAAATAGTGAGAAACTCCATTCTGAGTTTCAATCTTTTGTGATTTTTATTTCCAAAACATTCGGTATCAAAAATTTAGCAGGTATGGGAGCAGCCACACCCCCTTTTCCAAAGCCCTTCCAAGTTTTCCATTAAAAGGACATCACCAAGAGGTAACTCCGTTTTGAATTTCAATATTCTGTGACTTTACTTCTACAGCTATTCGATATTAAAAATTTGGCTTATATGAACGGAGCCACACCCCTTGTCAAATATCAGTCCAAGTTTTCTTTCTATAAGAACAACATCATCAAGTGATAACTCCGTTAAGAGTTCAATTTCTGCGACTTTTACTCCCATAGCAATTCGATATCAAAAGTTTGACTCATATGGGCGGAGCCACACCCCTTTGTCCAATGCTCTTCCAAGTCTTCTATTAGAAAGATATCACCAAGTGGTAATTCTATTCTGAGTTTAAATGTTCTGTGACTTTTACTTCCATAGCTATTCGATATTAAAAATTTGGCTTGTTTGGGCGGAGCCACGCCCGTTTTGCATAGGAAGGTGAAAAGTACTTTACAACCTATTCTCATACCTACCAAATATACAAAAAACAATTTCATTAAAATCGGTCGAGCCGTTTCGGAGGAGTTCGGCCACAAGCATTGTGACACGAGATTTTTATATATTAGATGTTTGTTTTGAAGTATTCAAAGATATTTCATCAAAACTTGGTAATTTTTTTAAGATGATTCTTTGATTGATTTGTAATTCCATTAACATATCATAATTGACAATTTTTGTATCGATAAATTCACGACCGAAAATTGATTTATTTTTTTTTATTTTTTTGTTTTACCTTTATTGTTAATTTTAAAATTTTTAATTTTAGTTTTCTAACTATTTTAGGTATTTAAATCTATATAATTTTTAAGTGTTGGTATTTAAGCTTTAATTTTTATTTAATTATACGTTACAAATGTGTAATTTTTCTTTTAAATATTTTCTTTGTATTTTTGTTTTGGGTTTTTTAATTCTAATTTAATATTCAATTTTATTTTGATTTAAATTCATTTTTTATTTTAATGTAATAGCATGTTAAAACTTTGAGTTTATTTTTTATTGCCCTTTTTTTCATTTGATACTTCTTATATTTAATTTCTTTTTAAATTTGTGTCTTTTTTTTTTCTTTTTTTTTTTGTTTTTATTATATGTGGTTTTGTTTATTTGTTTATTTTCTTATTATTGTTTTTTTTTTCTATGTTGTATTTTGTGTTTCATATTTCTTGTTTTGCTTCTCATATTTTGTATTTTGTGAAAAATATTATTTTTACAAACAATATTATATTATATATATTTTATATATATTATATACATTTACAAACAAATATTTATTTTTAATTTGTATATTGTTTTTTTAACTTTTATCTTACTTTATGAATTGAAACTATTTTTAAAGAGGTTAAGAATGCATTGTAAATGATTATTTTTCTAAGCCTACTGAATAGTAAAACGTAGTTCAACTTTTATATTCACCCTTTCAATCGACTTGTTTTGATTCCTGATTTGAATTTTATCGTACTCATAAGTCTAAAAACCTTCTCGAAAATTGTTTTTTTTACGTTATAAGAAAAATTTTAATTAAAAAAAATTGACAACGCTATAAAACCTGATTAAAGCCACTAACTAAATATTTATTTCTCCCCTCATCATACCTTCCGTAAAAAAAATTATAAAAATTCATGTTTATCCGCAAAAAATTTAAAGGCTTCCAAGTCAATCTATTTTTTGTTGATACAGCGGCTGATTTTGCTGCAATTATAGTTTCAATCTGTCTAATTACAGCTTGCTGCCTTTTGTCAGTTGATTGCTTTTTGCCAAACAGCACTTACAGCCAAACAGCCTCAAAAATGCCTTAATTAATTTTGAATTTAATATAAAACTTTTAAAAAAAAAAAAAATAAAAAAAAAATATAATTGGGAAAGAAAAACTTTCAAGGAAATATGCTTACTACGATGACGTTATAAATCTGTCCACTTACACATCACAACATGTTGCTGCTGCGGCTGCTGTAGCTGCTGCGTCTCCACCAAAGTTGTTCACACAAAAGCACCACGGCAAGCTATGTTGTAGGCATGACTAAAAATTTGTTAGATTGGCAGTTTTTTCGGTAAAGTAAGCTTTATTTTTTACTTAAAGCTTTACGTGTTCCTTTTCTTTTTTTCTTCACTTTAACATAGCTGCAATGTTATTGTTTGTATGTGAACTAGCATTTGGCTTAGTATAAGTTACACATTTTTATATAAAAGCTGTTCTTGCGGTTCGGTTGGTGTTTAGATGTAAGCCGGCCGGCAGGTTAACCCACAACAAACTCCTGTTTTTGTTGCTGCTGAATATCTTCTGTTTAAATTTGTTATTTTTTGTTTTTGGCCTTTTGTTGTGTTCTTTTGTTTAGCTTGTTCAAAAGGCAAACCTTTTTCTCTAAAGCTGAAGCAACGAATTTCACACTGACTGCATTTTATGTAAGAGTGTGTGCGTGTGTGTGTGTGTGTGTGTTTCTTGTTATTTGTGTATGTAGGATAATCTATGGCTACTCCTGCACTTTTATTCCTTTTCAATACCGTAACATTTCCAACAGCAGCTCTTCTGTGTTTACTGTACAAAATTGCCGCAACACACTCGTGTGCTAAGCTGCACATAAATTGCTGCTCAAATATTAACTTTTGGTGCTATCTTAGAGAATGTTATTTTTGTTGTTGGTTTTGTTTTTTGGCATCAACAAAATACATATATTTTAGTTCATAAATAAAACTTGGCTACCCTAGAAGAAATTATTGAAAAAAGCTACGCAACATTGCGAAAATGCAATTTCAACCAGAACTAATATTGGAATTATTTTGAATTTATTTATTTTAACCTAAAAGATGCTTCATTAGTTATGACTAAGCAAACAAAAAAAAAATTCTCAAAATTCTTTGTTTATTCCAGGAAATTTTTATAACATTTACTAGTTATGAATATACGAAGAAAATTTCTATAGAAATAAATAAATGCTTGAATGATCTAGAAAATGTACATTAAATAAAAATTAAAATAGAATTTTCGACTATTTGAAAATACATCTTAAATCTTTAATCTTAAGTCTTAAATTTTTTTGTAAATTAATTTTTTTGATCTATCTTCGAATAATAGAACTTACTTTCCCTGAAAGTATGCTTCACAAATTAGAAGAACTTTAAGCTGCTTTCATATCATTTGTATTCTCGTACCGCAATTCAGGGTAATTTACTAATTGCATTCGTGAAACAAGTAGAAAATGAAGAGCTTAGTGGATCACAGCAAGAATCACGAAAAAAGGCTACTGATGAGTTGGTGTAGCGGCCAACGAAACAGCTGTCTAGTCTGCTATGTGATTTATACTCTATATAGGGTATTGTTGTTGTTAGTTGTTTTTCCTTCAGTTGTTTTCTTCGGAAAGCAACATTGACCTTGAGCTCGATAAAATATAACCTTTAATAATTGAAAAATTATTGGAGTTATATAAACACATAACTTAAGTCTTAAGTCTCAAATTCAAAAAGGAAAAAAAACAATGATTTTTAAAAAATCATACATTTATAAGAGCTCATAATTCAAAACTAATCACAAACTGAAGAGTTCTCAGTATTCAAATATTTATATAAGATAGATATTGTATTAAGATTTGAAAAATCCATCTTCTTGAAGTTTAATTCTAACGATATTCCTAAATTGTAAAATTGAGTAACTAGAATTAGAAATGAATAACATAAATTGAATAACTATTTAAAATTAAATTAAATAACAATTTTTTATTTAGTTATTTATAGATTAGTTATTTACTAATAACTAAAATATGCAAACTTCGTATTTGTTTTAAATTTTTAAGAAATAATTTCATTCGCTTTAATATGAAATTTTAACGTTAATTTTTATTTATAGAATTTGAACAAATTCAAATTCAAATTCAATTAAATTTTTTTTATTTAACTTTATTTTACAATGAATGTACTTTTATTTATTTAACTCTAAAAAATATTTATAATACAAGAATTTTATTAACGTTTCTATTATTTTTAAAATTGTATTTTATTGATATTTTTTGCAATTGTGTCGGTGTTATTTGATATTTATTTCATTTTTTTATTTATCGAGTTGATTCATATAAATGTTTCAAATATTTATAAAATTTTTTTCTAATTTTATATTATTTCATAAAAATTTTCTTAATCTCTGTCTTGCATATTTTTGAATATTTTTTTTTTTAAAGAAGTGTTTGAATGAAATGTTTTTTATGTAATATTTTGTTTTTTTTTTTTTTTGTCAATACTTATCTGAAATTTCTAGTTTTCAAAGTATTTTTATATAAATTTATTTTTATATAAATTCTAAGCTTAGTTTTAATACGTTCTTTTATATGTTAAAATTTGTTAGTAATTTTCATTAATTCATATTTTCGCATATTTTTTATTAATTTATTTTTGGACTACATTGTTTTCACTTTAATTTTTTTCCCCCCTTTATTTGTTGTTTATTTTTATTTTTAACATTTCATTTTTAATTATTATTTTTCTATACTTTTCTTGTTTTTGTTTAAGATAAATTAAGGCCCAGTTTAAATTTTTTGAGTAAAAAAGCGGGTTTTTTTGAATGACTGCATTTTTTTATTTTATTCAATATTGAATTATTTTTTTCATTTTTAGTTAAGTCTTAAATTAACAATTTTTTTTTTTTTTTTTTTGCATCAAAAGTTATTGTTATACAGCGTGTAAAAGTTGAGGTCGCGAAAGAAAGTCCTCTTGCGGCTTGCATGAAATCTTCCCTCCAGGGACCGAAAACAAAAAGATCAAAAAAGGTTGTTTTTAGAACAGTTCCGCCTTCTGAGTGAACCAACAAAATAAAAAAAAAAAATAAAAAAAAATTCCGCATAAATTAAAAAAAACCCAATTTTTCGTGCACGAAATCGGACCTTATAAATTAAATACAGAGCAAAAAAATTATTGTTGTTTGATTTTGTCGGTTCACTCAGAGCGTTTTCATTTTTTAAAAATAATATAACAAAATTTGAGGTAATCGGACGAATACTTTCCGAATCGTATCGAATAAGGATGGAAGCCGTTTCAAAAAATGTCATTTCGAGGCAAACGCGTATAAAGTTTTGTTTTTTTTTTACTTTATGATCGTTTACAACTCATAAAAACTTAAATATCTCTTTAAAAGCTGTACATTTTATTCTGACATTTTTTTCACACATTGTTTCGATGAATTTCAAAACAATAAAATAAAAAAATGGTTTGAAAATTTTTCTAAAAAAATTAATTTTTTTTTTTAATTTTTTATGCAATTTTTGTTAAAATTTTCGTTTCAATGACTATGGATAGTCAAATTGTTGAACTTTAATCAAAAAATACATCGACTTTTCCTTCTAATCTTTTTGTGTGCTCTTTGTTGAACTGATAATGAATATTTTGGGCAAATTTAAATATGTATAAAAGAATATTCAGGCATGTGCTGTATTTTGTGCGAATTCACTTCAAATTGCATTCAATTTATAAGGTTATGAAGGTATAAAGTATGAAGTTGACCAATTTAAAAATGGTGTAACATCGCAAAAACTGATTTTTGTTACTTGTCAAAACGGACTATTTAACATGATCATAAAAAGTAAAGTATAAAGTGACATGCAGTACATGCCTGATTGTTGTCTTCATTTTCTTTAAGTCTCTAAAAAGTTTTATTTTATCTGTAATATTAATTTAAATTTTGTATTTTTTTTTTATACTCTTCATTTATATTCCAACTTGGCCTCGTCGGCCTAGTCGAAAGTTTTCTCTTATTTTTTAAAGATTTTTTGCAATATAAATTTTTTTTTTCAAATTTATGATTTTCTCGCATTTTTTTTATACGTTTTTTCTAAAATATTTTTTTAAGAATATATTTTTAAGTATTTTCTCCATAGATGGTATACATTTTTAATTTGCTGAAATTCTTCTTAATTACTTATATATTTTTAATTTTTTTTTTTTATTCAACTAATTTTAAAAAAAATATATATATGTTTTAAAATTTTATTATGCTTAAAAACTTTATGTCATAAGTTTTTAGTATAGCTCTGTAATTAAAATTTTCTTAATATTCTTCTGTGTATTTGTAGTACATTGACATTTTTAAAATATTATTTCTTTATATCTATATTTTTAAGTAATATTCTAATTCCCTTATCAAAGCGTATGCCCCTAGCATACTTTCATTATTTATTTTCTAAATTAAAACTATTAAAGTGCTATATTTTTCAAAAAATTCAAATATCTTGCGCTGCATTGCGTTGCTTGCTCCATGCAAACGCCTAATAATTCACTTTAAGTGCGCACTAAAAGATACAAGATATAAAGGCACTTCAAGTGTCGCTCAAACTTATCCGTTTAGCTATGGGATGCCGATGTTTAAAAAAAGCCATTTATTTTATTATATTATGAAAAAGCAGCAAAGGCAACAACATAGACAAAACAAACTTAAAAAAAAATAATTTCACAAAATATTTCATTCTTTCGGCGCATGTTTTTTTTTTTGCCTTAATCAATCCCTTTTTTGTTGTGTTGTTTGTGTATTTATCACAGCTGTAGCTCTTTTCTCGGCTCTACTGTTGGTTGCTCTCGTTGTTGTTGTTGATGGTTTAATTGTTATTTTTTGTTCTTGTTGTTGTTGTTGTTGTTGTAATTTGTTTTATAATTAAGTATTTTTTACGATTTTTCTATTAATTTTGGCTCTTATTTGTTTTACCTAACTAAAAGCATCTAGCAGATACAAGCTTCAAGATACACCCAAAAGTGTTTGAATTGTTTTTATGTCTCTTAGAGGTGGGTGAGTTGTTCTGGAGGGGGAGGGGGGTCACACAATTTATGTTTATTTTTTGTATGCTAAAAGTTAATTCACGCTTTGTACAAAACGTCTAAAGATGAGTCTCTGTCGATAAACATTCACACACACACACAGAATGTAGAGCTGTTGTTAAAAGTATGTTTATGTTTGTAATTCGACAAATTTACACACACACACATGTAACGTAGCTATAAATTTTACCACTTAACCTTACACGTTTATTCACACCTACACACACACACATATACACATGTGCAGGTAGTGTATATTTCATTGAAGCAAAAATAGGATTAAATTTTGAAATATTTTCAAAAAGGATGAAGTTGTTATTTTGCTAGATCTAATATTTCTGTAAATAAATACATTCCTGTGGTAGGGGGTGGGAAGTGAAGTAAACAAGCACAGCCCAAAGGCAAAAAGCATTAAAAATACTACAAGCACAAATTTATGGAAAAACTCAAAGTCAGACATAAAAGAGTAATGAAAATATGCCTAAAAATAGACTAAGCATATTTATAAAGAAATTCAAAACAACAAATAAAATCAAAAACAGATTTTTTTTAAGTTGGAAAACTAAACAAGTTGAAAAAGATTAATGACTGCTGGGCAAAAAAGGTACGATAAATTCTAAGAAACAGCATTAGGCAAAACTTTTAAGAAAAATTTAATTAAATGAAACTGGGAATACATTAAAGTTGACTTTTAATTTATTTATTCAAAACATTTTCACACAAGCTATATGCAAGCATAATCCATGATAAAACTGATAAAGTTTAACTTATAAATGGAAACTTTTTTTAAAACAACCAAGGAGAAGATTATGATTTAGTACAAAAGGCGAAACCTTTTTCGCGTTTCGCGTTTGGAATAGTCCGGATTGTCAGGAATGCGGAGGCTGGTATCATTCATGTTCGCGACGAGAATATGAACAAGTTCAAGTTTGTGGTCGATGAGTACCGCAGGCAGCAGATTAATGAAGTTGCCACCGGAGCGCCTTCGAAACTCAATCGCTCTCGGAACGAAGGCGGTAGTGAGTCGACGAGTGCGAAGGTTATTAGCAAATCGAACAGGGAAGAACGACCTACCTCCAGCAACCAAACCTACAGTGGGTTAGCTAGAGACCGCTTGCAGGTTGCGCTAATCGACACTAACTTCAGCAGCCATGAGGAGATCGCGGAGGAGTGGGGTAATATCGAGGTCAAGTTGTTGGATATTGACATTGAGCACCTCTTCACGAACACGGGGGTACTCTGCCCTGCTTTGAATATGCGGAGACTTGGAGAGGATTCAGAGTGAGCAAATATGAGAACCAGTTCTACAAGGAATTCTTGAGTGAATGTGTCTCTAAGATCAGAGACACTTGGGACAGTTTAAGCTTAAGCTTATCCCAATCAAATTTGGTTGCCAAATGAATATGAAGAATATCAAGGTAATAGAAATCCTCAAGGCCACTACAGCATCACCACGCATGACTGAGTGGTCATTAAGAAGGAAGACCCTCAGAAAACAGCCCGATATTTCTGTTGCTCATCAGCGAAGAGTGCTTGGGCGTTCTTGAGGCGATGGGCAAATGTCTAAGGTTTTGACACTCGGCGTGCCAAACTTAATATATTCAGGGGACAATTGGCAGAAGAAGGCTTATGTTGAGCCTTGAGGAACCCGCATCGAATCCAACTCAATAACCGCCAAAGGATGTTTAAGGTCATACAGATACATCTACATATACATCTGATACGCTACAGACAATCTGGCCATCCTAATGAAGGGCGATAGCATTAAATATTCAGGAACCCTGGATCAGAAACTTATCCGAGAAACAATTTCATATTTTGGGAACATAAAGTACCAGATGTGTTCGGTGCCCGCGTCAGACACCTTGGTCAAGCACAGTACCCGAACGACGACATAATCGGGCACTCGTCAATTTATTGTGTCCGAATATAGTCGGTCGTTTTTTGGATACTTTGAGTATGAAATGTGAATGAAACTTTGAAATGTAAGTAAAATATCAGACAAATTTCAGTTAAAACATTGGGTACTTCGCATTTTTTCGTTACTGCTCGTAGCTTTTTATAAATTAAATTGTGCCTTATACTCGGAACTTTTGTGCATGAGTTCTTTACTACGGACACAAATTGTTTCTCGGGTTAGTAATCATCCAATTATCAGAAATACCTGACCAGTCAGCGTCAAATCATTCAGGAACCATGGGTCAGGTACGCAGTAATCATGGCATTCCAAAATCACCAAAATAACCTATTCTACAAAAGGACTGCAGGTAAACCAAGAACTTGCATTGCATCAAAAGAGCACATAAAATTATTCTTACTCCTTAACTTGAGCTCTTTTGACCTGACAGTTGTAAGGTAGGATGGCGCAGGATCAAACCTCCACCTGGCTGCGGTATATATATAACAAAAAAAAAAACAAAACGAAATGGCTATTTCAGCCCTTGAAAGGACTCTGACCGAGCTTCTTATGATCAATTATGTTGTGCGTGTTGTGAAATGTTTTAACACAAATGATCGAGAACTGGACCTACAAGTTTTATGTCGACTCCGAACGGATTATGTTCTCAAGAAGCTTTTGATGTCAGTTTTTTCTCTCTGAGGTTTGCCATTGTCTACAGAGAGGTGACGGCCGAAGAGGAAAAATAATGCAATTGAAAAAACTTTTCTGTTTCAGGTGGGAATTGAACCTGGGTTCTCTGGTGTATGGATCACGCACTCTACCCACTAAGCCACGGCCACCACGGCTGCGGTTTATGAGGCCCACAATTAAGAGGGCCCGTCTGATGAAGTCAAGTCTCTGGTTGACAAGGCGCCAACGCAAGACACACGCTTTGGTCTAAGTTTTCCAGTGGCGCTAAGTTTGCCAGTGTGGCGCGGCCAAAAACTCATAAACTAACATACACTCACATAACGATGACGGAGGAACTAAATTTTTCCGTTGAGGCTCTCAAAAAGGCCATCCAGGTCGCCTTTTGGGTCTCCTGTCCTTTTTGGAGTAGGGCGTAAGGAGAAAAGATCTCTCTGAACTTAGGAAAGATGTTAGGAGAACCTTCAACCCATGTCACAGGCTTCTCAACTGTCATGTGCAATGTTCTATGTCAGGTTATATGTCATGTTATATGCCATGTTATATGTGATGTCATATCTCATATCATGTTATAAGTCATTTTATGTTATTTCATGCCATGTCATATGTCATGTCATATGTCATGTAATATGTCATGTCATGTGTCATGTCATGTGTCATGTCATGTGTCATGTCATATGTCATGTCATGTGTCATGTCATATGTCATGTCATATGTCATGTCATATGTCATGTCATAAGTCATGTGATATGTCATATCATATCATAGGTTATGTCGTATGTCATGTCATATGTCATGTCATATGTTACGTCATATCAATTTATGTGTCATATGTCATATCAATTTGTGTTATATGTCATATCAATTTATGCATCATATGTCATGTCATATGTCATGTCATATCAAATGTTATGTCGTATGTCATTTCATATGTCATGTCATATGTTACGTCATATCGATTTGTGTCATATGTCATATCAATTTATGTATCATATGTCATGTCATGTCATATGTCATGTCATATCAATTTATGTGTCATATGCCATATTCATTTGTGTCATATGTCATATCAATTTATGTATCCTATGTCATATCATACATCATGGCATATATGCCATATTTCATATGACATTTTAACTAAAATCCAGGCACCATCATATTTTCGCTTGTTAGTGGCCAAACTAGTGATCTCGCAGACACGAAATGTTTATCAATGTAGAAGTGCTATTTTAATCATATGTTGACTGCCCCGTTTTTATATATATGTGTCCATAAGCAATAACAGCTTTTGTTTGATTTTTATGTTTGGAGAAATCTTGCTTCAAAGTTTTTAATCGCCATATAAGTTGTATAAAACCGTTTTTGGTTTTTATAGCAAAATTTCGGCTAGAATCATGCCAGAAACTGCAAATTTTGTGTGTATTACGACTTAAGCGATCATTACTTGTCGCCACAGATATAATACGTGTAAATAGATTTTTATAATTTTGCACGATATTAAGATAAAATTTTATTATTTGCTTTTTATGCAAAGAAAAAAAAAGCCAAATTTAAAAAAGGCCTAATTTAATTTTTAACATATTTAGAGTAGCAACATTTAAAAAAAATTTTAAAAAAATTTCAAACATTTTCATTTGTGAAATGACGAAAATATTAGAGAACACAATAGAAGCATTCGAACGAATAAAATTCTATTCTATATAAATTCTTCTTCCACTAACCGAACAAACCATTAAAACTGTCAGTTTAACAGGGGGAAAAAACAAGGAAATGCATTTGTGCGGCACACTTAATGTCACACACTATGTCAAATAGAAAGAAAAGAAAAAAACAGCTGTTTGAAAAAGAAATATGTGTACACTAGAAGGAAAATGCAGTGTTGCCACGTTTATTGATTGGGTTATTTTAAAATGAACTTATACCTGATAGGTGTTTCTTTTTTTCTTAGCTTTAGGAAACAAATTCAAGAAAAATAGCAGAGAATATTTAAGGTTACAATAGCAGAAAAATGGATGATGGTGAAAAAATTTGCGACAATAATAATACTAGGAAAAACGATAGATATGAGGTATAATTACAATCAAATTTATGTTTTTGCTATTATAAATATAGTTTACTAATTAATACTTCAATTAAGAACAAAAATCAACTAAGAAAAATATGTAAATTATCTTAAGAATAAATAATGATAATAATGGAAATCAGGGCTGACTATGATTTTTATGCTTTGGTTCCTCACTGTTAACATTCTTCGTTTGATTTCCCAGACATATTTTATGTTAATGTTTTTGTTTGTTTACAGTTCGTTTTATGTTTCTTTAGATTTTCTTTAAAGTATTTATTTTTAAAAGTATTTTACTGCCGCTTAATTTGCTAAAATATTCTAAAATGACGCCTACATTTTTGGTAATAATTATGGCATAAAATAAAAACAAAAAAAAGAACCATCTAAGACAAAAGTAAAAACACATATAATTGCAGGCAATAAAGGTTTATATATATAATTTTTAAACACATATGGCAAAATATGATGAGCATAACAGCAACAACAACAACATGTGTTTAAAAATGCGTGCGCTAAAGAAATTTTAAGACTTCTGGCTGTCATATATGAGGCAGCAGCTTTTAGAAGTAAATTTTGCGGTATGTTTACTTTTAATGCCAGACAGATTTTGACGCTGATGAATGGGGGCAGCTAGTTTGACAGTTCCATCAAAATTGGGTAACAAAAACGATAATAGCAACAGTTGAAACTGCAAAGTTTGCGGTACACAAAAAACGGAGAAAAAACACCGAAAAAATGAGAAATAGCTATGGAATAAGAAAAACACATGCTTTGGCAGCTGCTGACAATTAATAAATTTTGTCTGGGCGAAAGGAAAGCAACACTGGCGGTGGAATGGAATGAGATGGAGATGATGAAGATAAATGGGGTGGTATGGGATGGTATGGGGTGGGTTGGGGCTAAATTGTATGGTGTTGAGTGTTGTTAGCACGTGTTTGGGTTAGTGTGAAGCGTGTTTTTGTGTCAAGTGTTGAAAAGGAATAACGAAAAATTAATTAAAACTGAAGAAGACGCCGGAAAATCTTGAGCTTTTCCTAGGAATTTTATTACTCTAAACTCTTTGTTGTTTTAGGTCAACTGCCTGTATTAACAAAAAAAAAAAAAATTACAAAAATTATTGTTAGTCAGAAACAAGAATATGATGATTATGAAACAACAACTACTCTTAAAAGCGCAGAAAAAAGTTTGACACTTGGAGGGCAACAAAAAGGCACTCATGTAGCGGGTTCTTGTAACATTTGAAGTTGCTGTATTTATTGTATTGTCTGCTGGCAGTTGTTGACAGCAACAACTAAGCGTTACCGCACTTCAAATACACTCGAAAGAAATAAATTCAAGAACACACTTACTTCAAATGCCATTCATTACAATAATAAAAAACAACAACAACGACGAATAACATGGCAATAATAATATCAACAACTTAAACAGCACAAAATAACAAGAAAAGCAGCAAAAGCAACAACAACAACTAGTAAAAGTGCACAACAAAAGCCTCCAACAACAGCAACAACAACAACAATAACCAGCATAAAACAGCAAAAGCAACGAGCTTGTCGTCCATGAATACAAAGACAGCAGGTTGCAGAGCTCAGCAACAGCAACTGTAACAACAACAGCAATAATATTACCATCACCAACAACAGTTGTTGAGGAAATTTGGCAATAATGTAGAAACATTTATTGTTGTTGTTATGGTTGAAGTTCTTGTTGCTGCAACGCTGTCGGTACTCGTCCTTTAAGGCTGTAAGTTTTGCAAATGCAACAAAACCTAGCAAAAAAATGAACAGCGAGCAACAACAAATATCATAATAATAATAATCATAATACTGGCAACAACAACAACAACAACAACAACATCATCAACAGTAACAGCAGCATATTGCTAAAACATACAGCTTAACATAGCAGCAGTACCAACAGCAAAAGAGTGTCACTCATACAAACAAGCTGCGGTTACTGATATGACACTGCATGCAGCAATATTTAAGTATGAATGTGTGTGTGTGTGTGTGTGTGTGTGTGTTTTAGTACGAATCAGATTGTGTGCTGCTGAGTGTTGCTTGGCGTTTGTTTGGCTGTTTGTGTGTTTGTGTCAAAAATCTCCTCGATATGTTGAACTAAATCACGAAAGCTCTTAAATTTGCCAAAAGTTTACAATGCAACAACAACGACAACAACGACATCAACTACAACAATTTTGCAAACAGCAACAGCAGCAATAACAGCGCCAAGTACAACATTCTCAACAACAACAACAGCAGCAATGCTTGTTCTCACACAACACACACAACACACACAACTCCCTCAAACATGCGCCAGTCGCGCAGCCAATTTTTGTATTTATTCAAGTTACTGTGTGTGTGTGTGGCTCTGTAGCTATGTTTGACGACGACATTTCCGTTAGCGCGGATGACATATGAGCTCGCTCTGTTTCAACCAGCAAGTCGTAGAAAATTGTAACAAAATCCTTTAGAATAAAATAAAATCCTTTTCATTGCATTTGAAATCCTTGTCTCTTAGCGTTTTTTTTTTGTTTTTTTTTTCCATTGGGTGTTAGCGTTAAACCAACAGCAAATAACCAAATAAAGTTCAGTTAGAGCTGTCTTTGCATTGTTAATGAGTTTGTTGCGACTTTGGATTTTAGAAGGTAGGTAAAGGATTTACAGTGGCACAAATTGAAAAAAAAAGTGAGTCATAAAATATTAAAATAAAGGTTGATGATTTTGAAAAGTTTCAAGTTATTCACACGTTAAGTTTTGCATAAACAGATTGATATGTAAAGAATTGAAAAGCTAAGTTTAGGTTAGAATATTTAAGGACTAGTTTTTGGTTTCAATTCATGCATTTCTAAAACTTTTATAAAATTCAATACAACGGATTATAATTAAAGTTTAAATTAATATTTTTAACTTTAACTAATTAGACTGAAAAAACAACTAAATAAAATTTGCTCTAGATTTTTATTATGTTGCATTTATTCCTAAGAAATATAAAAAGTTGTAAAATTTATAAGAAAAAAAATTTTTTTGACTCAGCAGATTTTAACTAAGTTTAATTAATTGTAAGCCGTTTAATTGAGTTAATTAAATTAAACTTGACTTAAGCCCGTTTTAACTCTTATTGACTCATTAACTTAATTGAGTTGGCTACACCGAGAAAACAGCTTATGTTAATTTGAAAAAAACCTAGTATAATTTATAAGACGGCTTTCGGCCGTCCCGGGAGTACGGCCTCCCAAGTACTTCATCAAAATTCCTAAGTTTTACATGTTGATTTGCCAATTTTTATTTGGGTGATAAATTAACTAAGTGTTTGGTAATTTTTTATACACATATTTTAAAGAAAAAAATTAATTTCAAAAATATAACTTTTTTCGGGTTTTGGTTTTTTTATTATCCTTTTTTTTAAAGCTGCCGCGTCTCCGTTCTGTGATTTGCTTGAATAAAATCGGCAACAACACAAATTTTTTTTTTATCAACATCGTTTTTTTTTTTAAGAAATTAATGACTTCTCGGCTTTTCTTGTTGCTTGACGTCTATTATAACAAGAACATTAAATTAAATTAAATTAAATTAAATATCAAATACAAAAATGTTACCTTCACATGCCGTTGAGATTCGAACCCACAACCAACCGATACCAATGTCTATGAAGTTACTACACTACGCATTGAGCCAAGCTCCTTCTTTACGTGGAGTGATTTAGTCAATATTAATTGCAACTGAAGCTTTGTTGCGGCATACACAATAATCTATTACAAGATTCTTGTTGAATGGCTATCAACAGAATACTACGACATACTGCATCTGTTAATACAGCATCTGTTAACATCGCTGCAGTTATGTCAGCAAGTAGTAGCAAGGTTGTTTGGATCAGTGGGTAGAGCGATGGACTGGCACCAGAAGTTCCAGGTTCGATTCCGCACGGCAGGCAAATAATTTTTTTTTTCTTATCTTTTTGTTGATGAAATATAATTAAATCTACTGGTGTGAATATTAACGTGTGTTTTTTAATTTACTTTGTGTTATTTTTGAATTTAAAAGTGGTTTAATTACAAAAAACAAAAACCATTAAATTATGAAATATATCCTCCTTTCGTGTGTCTAATGACACAGCTGTGTTTTTTTTTGCAGAAAATAGCTCAAAACTATGCTTAAGCCATCCATGCTAGTTGTTTTTTAATTTTGTATTTTTGTAAAAAAATATTTTTTTTTTTTGGCAAGGCATCGAAGTATGTGCTTTCAAAGCAATGTATTAAACAATACATTTTTTTCTCGGTGTATGACTTATTTGACTCAGAGGATATGTCCGATGTTAATCATTTTTAGGATGAGGCTCATTTTCAACAAACAAAACTGTCAAATTTAGGTGTTCGAAAATCTACGCGTGATTCGAGAACAATCATTGTATCTACAACATTGAACAACATCTGTTCAAGATCAGGACGAGTGATTAAGTCGTATTTCTTCGAAAAAGTTGCCGAAAGCAAGGTTACCGTCAATGGCGTTCGATATCGTGACATGATAATGAATTTTTGGTGGAATGAGTTTAACGAAAGATATCTGCTTTTAAATGCATAGCGCAACCTGTCACACAGTGCATGTTATAATGGTTTTACCCCAGACATCTTGCTATTGGACGCCACTGGTCTGTTTTTTCTTTTTGGCTTATTACAAGATAAAATGTACTCCTATGATTCACAGACCATTCTAGAGCTCAAGGGAGAAATTTAGCTAGCCATTGTTGAAATAAGTTCGCACTTATGTAGCACGTCATCAAAAATTTCTTGAAAAGAGCGAATGTGGTCAAAATGTTCGATGCGACATTTGACGGATATTCTATTCTAAACACCGAGTAAAAAGCAATAATTAAATCACCTAAGTCGGCTCGGGTAGAGAGAGTTGTACGGAAGCTATAAACTTATGCTTATTCACCCAAGCAATTAACTGTTTTATACATTGCTTTGAAAGCACATATTTCATACCCTGCCAAAAACAAAATTATTCGATTCACCTAAGCCAAATATAATATATTAACCAACATTGTAGGTAAACCACCGAACCAAAACTTTATCAAAATGGTATGGAAATAATTTATCATCGAAGCCATTTGAGTTATACATAGATTCATAATAATTTATGATATGATATTACTGTGTAAATAATTATGTTATATAAGACAAGCCGAAAGAATAATGGATGGCTTCAAGTTTGACTGCGGGGTAATTCAAAAATGTTCTTCTATGCTTCTACAAAATATAAAATATCTAAAAATTAATAATGAAATCCTGTTGGTAACAAAAACTTATTTTATAAATAAGCCGAAAATATTTCACTTCATTTATTTTCAAATTAAGATTAAGCATTGTGATTATGCGCTGGCAACAAATTGCAAAAACCTCTGAAGATTCTTTCTCATATAGTCTGAATATATATCAAAATATGTATTGTCATATTCATTTAAAGTTTTCCAAGTAATTTAAAACACTAAAACAATACTATACCATTAAAATTTTGCCAGTCTTTTGTCTTTAGTTTCTTGGCTCAATGCCACTGTATAGCGCACATTATCTGACTGTGACAAATATAAACACATTATTGTTTAAATTCAACCGCTAAAATGATCGAACTATAGTTTCTTCGCTAGTTTTGTTAGCACTATTTTTTCATTTCATTTCGTCTATTGTCTTCGACAACAACGACGTAGTACAAAAAAAAAACACACTAGATTACTTCAAGAAAATGAATGCACCAACACGAAGATGAAAGCCAAGGAAAAAAAACGCCAATAAAAAACAAAATTCGAAACAAATGTCGTCGGAAAAATTTTTCATTTTCTTTAATCTAACAACTCGAACGTGAAATCTTTATTATTTCAAATAAAAGAAGAGTTCGTTAAAAATAAAAACAAGAAAAAATTAAACAGAATCATAAAATGAATAAAGAACTAGGGCGCGTATGTAGCATAAAAGTATGAGAGGATGAAAGCGATGAAACAAAGATACCAAAAATAACAATGCCAAGAAGCAGCAGCAACACTATCTTGCAACAACATTGGCGACAAATACAATACAGCGACATAAGACTCGAAATGAAAATACAAAAAAAAAAAAAGAAAAAACACGCTAGACTTTATAGATACAAATTATGAGAAAACACAAACAGAACAGGTGTTGCTCCAAAGACTTCATGGCAACAATATTATAATCAGCAACAACAGCAAAAACAACCACAACAACACCGCAAAATAAGCATAAAAATTCGAATTTCCGCTATTTATAGCTGCAGCATAAAAACACAAAAGTCTAGATAATATTGCAAACGAATGCATTTAATTTTTGGCAAAGTAACCGTGCATTGTGCAACACATAAAAGCAGAAATGAAGGCAGATGAAAACAATTCCAAATATATAAAAATTTTATGCTCTCATATTCGTTGGTCTAAGCTAAGCCTGTGGTTTATAAATGAAACTATAGCTGGGCGTAAGAGCAGTTCATCTTGCCAACCACACTCAGCTTCTCCCCTCCTACCACAAACACTGGCCCTAGTAAGCCTATATTTAATAATATTTTAAGCTGTTCGTGGGTGGAAGTTTGCCGCAATGCTTGCATAACGTTAAAATAATACGTTATCTCTTTGGTTAAGTTCGTTGTTACGGCTCCTAACTGTTTGCTGAACTTTACGATTGTCTCTTTATCATCTTAATCTAAGTCCTTTTGTTGCATTCTAGAAATTATATTGCTTTACGGAATGTAATCTGAAATACAAATATTCGACAAATCATTTAAAATTGAAAACCTTTTTGTGACAGGTCATAAACACAAGCAATTTAGGGAGGAATGAGGATGTACAATGGAATGAAAACGACGATAAAAGAATTAACGCAAAAATATTGCGAGCCTTAATAAATTCCAATTAAATTCTATAAAACATAAAAATTTTATAAAACATACAAAAAAACTAAAATCAGAAACAGAAAATATAAAGTAAAAGATAAAAAATGTAAGACATTTTATTGGAATTTAAAAAAACAAACAATATAATAGATTAATATAAAAACTAAGAATTAAAAACTTAAGAACTAAACTCAAAAATTAAAAATTATAAGCTAAAACTTAAAAACTAAAACCTAAAAACAAACAAAAAAAAATTAAGAACTAAATATTCTTACAATTTTAAATAAAAATGTTGAACATAAAAACTCAAAATTAAAAATTAAAAAATTGAAATAAGAAAATAAAAATTTTAAATAAACAATTAAAAATACAAAATTAAGAACTTAAAATGAATAATTAATATATAAAAATTAAAAATAAAAAACTAAAGATTAAAAATTTAAAATTAAAAAAGAACAAATGATGAAATTTGTTAATAATAAAAATTATAAACTAAAAATTAAACATTAAAAAACATAAATGAAATATTTAATACACAAAAAATCAAAAATTAAGAACTAAAAATTAAAAGATAAATTTTAAAATAAACAATTTTAAATAAAAAATTTAAAATTTGAAAATAAAAACTCAAAACTAAGAATTACAAAATAAAAGATTTAAAATTTTGAACAACAAATTACAAATAAAATATTAAAAATTTAAAATTAAAACATTAAAATTAAAAATAAAAAATTAAAAACTAAAAATTAAAAAGACAACTAAAAATTAAAAACAATTAGTTCAAAATCGTAAATAAATAATTAAAAATTTAAAAATTAACACATTAAAATAACAAATTAAAAATTAAACATTAAGGATGCAAAATAAAAATTAAAATGTAAAAAAAAAAACTTAAAAATGAATATTTAAAAAATTAAGAATTGAAAATTTAAGATTTAATATTTAAAATTAAATTAATAAAAACATTTATTATATTTGTATGTTATAATATTAATAATTAATAATTATAAATAATTTGTACAATATTAATAATTAATAATTATAAATAATTTGTACGGTGTTTATTAAAAAAATGCGAAAACTAAAAACTAAGTATTGAAATTCTAAAATTTAAATAATAATAAAAAACAAGAACAACAAATGAAATAGTTATAATAAAAAATTAAAACAATATAAAATTTAAAATAAGAAATTAATTAATTTATAATAAAAATTTATAAAAAAATAATGAACAATAAAACACTAAAAAAAAATTAAAATTTTTAAAAAAAGTATTTATTATAATTTATGCATAAAATATTATATATAAATAATTAAATATACAAAAAATTTGAATTTGAAAACTTAAAATTTTAGATTTAAAAATCAAAAATATCACAAAAAATACCATATACAATTTACAAAAAATTTATAACAAAGCTATTATTTTAAAATTAATTTTGAAAGGAGTATTTAAATAAGAGCTTACTTAAAATGAAAACGAAACTAGTAAGGAATGGAGCTTTGGCAGGGTACCGAAGCCAAAATACCCCCCGCGGCCGTATTGAAGTATATTCGAAGCCTTTAGCCGCGACAGACACGATGACATTTAGTTTTATATATTTACGAAATTTTTCCTATTTTGATGAGGTCACTTATGGGAGGTATGGGAGGTAGATGTGGCTTTCAGCCGATTTTTCCAAATTTTATTGTCAAGATTTATATTGACGATCAAAGGTCAAGTGCAAAATTTGAAGGCATTTCTTTAATTTTTGAGGATTTCTAAGAGGTTTTACTATAAAAACAAAGTCACTCTGTGTGGCAGATCGGAGTGATTTTCATCCGATTTGGCTTATTTTCGAACTTGATCTTTATTTTTTAAAAAGAAGCTTATATTTTCGATTTCATCGCGATAGCTTTAAAGTTATGACTGTAATCGTGACCACAGACGGACAGACAGACGGACACATGAAAATCTACTTAGGTGGTGATGCTGATCAAAAATATATATACACTTCTCTATACCTGCCACGCCTCCTTATTGGCGTTACAAACGGAATGACAAAGTTAATATACCCCTCACGTAATACGCGTTGGGGTATAAAAATAATAATGAATAATACCAAACTAAAAAAAGTAAATTCATAATTATATATATATAAAATATTAAACACGCATTATAAAATATTAGAAATTGAAAACTTATGAAATATATAATATACAAAAATACACAATAAAATTAATATTTTAAAGAGAAAAGAATATTTAAAGTTAATTTAAATCAAAACGAAAAAAAATTACAAAGCAGGCAGACTTGACTGAATAGGTGTCTGCCTGAAATTCCTGGCTCAAAAGTTCAAACTTAAGAGTCACAATACTAAAAAAAAAAATGAAGAGCGCAAAGTTAATGTTCAACGGTTAAAAGTTCAACATTCGACAGACACAAGTCAAAAATCAATATTCAACAGTCATAAGTCAAAAGAAGTTCAGTGGTAAAAAAGCCAAAGACACAAATTAAAAGCCACTATTCAACAGTCACAAGTCAAAAGTCAACATTCGAGAATCAATCAATATTCAACATTCACAACTCAAAATAAGTTCAAAAGTCAAAGAAATAAATAAAAATACAACATTCAACTAATGAGTCACAAAAGAAAATTTAAGAACCAAAAATCATATTCTACGGTCAAAATTCAATACTCATTAGTCACAAGTCAAAAAAGGCCAACAGTCGAAAGTTAGAAGTTAAAAAACAAAAGTCAAAAATATAAATCAAAAGTCAACATTTGACATACAATTTATAATATTTAACGGTAAAAAGACAATATTCAACAGTTGCAAGTCAAAAGTCACTAAGGAAGTCAACATGCAAAAGTAAGAAGTAAAGAAGTCAAGGGCACAAATCAAAAGTCAATATTCGACGGTCACAAGTCAAAACTCAACACTCAACAGGCATAAGTCAAACAAGAAGGTCGAAAGTCAAAAGCAAAAACGCAAAAGACACAAATTAAAAATCAACATTCAACAGTCACAAATCAAAAAACCAACTCAACAGTCAAAAGTTGAAAAAGTAGTATATTAATTTTCAAGTATAATGTAAAGTATAGTATTAAGTATATTGAAGTTTAAAGTATAAAAAATTTAAAGTATAAAAAAATTTAGATCATAAAAAATAACTATATGAGCAAATTTTGAACTATAAAGTCAATAGATAGTCAATACAAACAAAAAATTTAAGGAAATTTCCATTGCATTTCAAATTTTTAACATGCTTTTATTTAACTATTTTAAAAAAGCTAAACAACTCAAAGTACTTAGCTTTCTAAGCGTTTTCTACGGAAATTTTAACATTTATATTTCTGAGATAACAAAAGTTAAATTTCATCATTACACAAAAGAAAACGACTTAAGTTGAGTTATAAAAAAATTATGGTTTGTTAATGTATGCATAATAAATAGCTAAATTGGAATAAAATAAACTTGAAGTGCTTTGTCAAGTGGAGAAAATAAAAAAAAAATTATAGCAGACTTTCTTCAATAGCAAAGTACAGTCAAAATATTAAAATCAACTCTCAATGCTAAAAAAGTTTAAAGTGCTTTTCTCAATTACTTTTTTAAGAATTTTTAACTTTCGATTTTTTGCCATTTTTTCTTTCTATATTTTTAGATCTTTTTAGCAAACAATACGTGGGATATGTTTTTGCATAAATTTTTTGCATTGTTTTTTTATCTTTTTTGTTTCTGGTATGATTTTGTATTTTTTGCATTATACCTGAAAGTAGCGAGATGAAAAGAGAACATAAGAGAACAAAATTTGAAATGAGTAAAATAATTTAATTTAATGAAACGGAATTTCAAATCAATATATATGTTAATATGTTAATTAAGAGCGTGTGATTTAAGGTTAGTGAGTAAAAATAATTCTACGACTTAGCATAAATTTAAAGAATTTTAGCACCTTGAACGAGAAGATGATTATATTGTGGTCAGAACTACAGAACAAGTGGCCGGATTTGTTCCTAGATATTTCGGATACATACAAAAAATTTTATTTCATTAAAAAATGTTTCTTTTTAACCCCAAATAATGACGAATGTTACATATATGTAACGCGCTTTCATCTATTTTATTTTTGGTTAAAAATATAATTAAATTGACCAAATATATAATCTCACATTAAAATATTTTTTCGACCCCTCGTCATTAATGGGTTAATTCTTCAAGCAGTTTTTGACAAAATTACAATTATTTTTTTTTTTCTTTAGCATCTTTGCATTAAGCCATTTAATTATGCGTCTTAAAAAACGGTATTAAATCAAAAGTGATAAAGGTGCGTAAATATTTGTAGTCACTAATATAAACGAAAATTTTAATTACAACAACCACATTAGGAATTTAAACAAAAATTTCTGCTTTAAGCTGACAAAAACCCGCTTTGGCTCTAGCTGCCTGGAAAAAACAAAAAAAATTAACACCAGCTTTGTTGGTAACAGCATAAATCAAGGTTTACCCAAAAACTTGTCTGACTGGCTAATATGTAGCAATTTTTTACTTTATATTTTTGTTATATTTTAAATTATTTGAATTTGTTTGGCTGAATTTGAAAAAATTAAAAAAAAATTGATAGGAAAGCGCATAAAAATAGTTTTTAATTTAAGATTTCATAATTCGCTAAGTTTTTTTTTTTTGGCTGCAGTATCAGTTGCATTGAAAACGAATTTCATGACTCCTACATAAAATTTATGCAGATTTATTTATATATTGCATGTTTTCCTTGTTGTTCTTGTTATTTTTGTTGTCGCTTTTAATGTATTTTATGTTATTTGTTATTGTTGTGCTATTTTCGTACTATCTACTTATAATTGTATTATTTTTCTTATAATTCCGTTTTTTTGGATGCTACACACACCTAAACAATCAAGCCAACAATATATGCCATCAAGTCATTTAGTAGCTAGAGTCAACCAGTTTGGCCGCCTACAGTCCGGTTGTTTTGTTTATATCAATTTATTTGTGGTTGAAAAGATTTATTTTTTCGTTGTTTTAAAGGCTTAAAATCTAAAGCATGAGCCGCTTAAAAGCAAGATGTTATAGAAAGATATAGAAAGAACTTGATTTGATTTGCATAGGAAAGATATTTTTAAAGTAATTCTAGCCGGTATTTTTTTCAAGCGTTGACAGCATACAGTGGGCAGAAATTAGTTGCATGTTAAAAATAATAAGGATTACACGCGAATGTGCTGGAATTAAGCTGTTTATGAATGTTTCTGTCATAAAAGATAAAAATAAAATTTATCCTATTTTAACACTTTCCAACATTTCTTAAGCTTCTTAAAAGCTTCATCTCCAGGATGACACCAGAAGTTTTAATCAAAATGGAAAAGTGAATTTCTTTTTTGTTAAACAAAAATATTCAACTTTTATTTCATACTCCAGTTATGTTTCGTATATATTGATAAGATGAACTACTAAAGATTAATTTGTAGATTTTCTCATTGAAAATTTTTGAACCAGCTTAAATAATTTAAGAAATACAAAAAATTTCATAAAATTTAACATTTAGTTGCTTAATTGTCATGTAAATTGTAACATCTTACTCAGAAGACTTAAATTAAGTAGAGTAGGGGAGACTGTGTCTAAGCCGGACACGGGGCTAAGCCAGACAAGCCAAGTATTTCCGAATCCATGGGAAGTTTTGAGTCACGTAAGCAGTGTGCGCTCACATCGTTACGTGATGCATATACGTCAGTAGGTTTTATTTCAATTTCATTTTTTCAGTAGTAGTAGTAGGAGTTTAAAAGTAGACGGCGTTGTTTTATTTCGTTCAAAGTAATATAAGTTTTTTGTAATTTCTTGTATTTTCATCGTTATCTAATATTATCAACGAAAATCTAATTTTTTCGAAAGCGGTTAAGAGAAGAAAAAAAATATTGTTTTTAATCATGCTAATCAGGTATGAGGCTAAACTGGAACCAAAATTGATGTAGTAAAGCCGGACACTTATATTTTTTTTTATATTTTTTTATTTCATTGAGTACGGTAACTATGAATATATTCGATACGTTTAAACATCATTTTCATTTAATGCATTGTGGCTGTTCTTAGTTAGAAGAGACGCAACTGTTTTACACAGATTCGAAAGCATCTTCAGTATAGACGTAGAATTTTTTGATTGATATATTTGGTGGCGGCCGTGGCGTAGTGGGTAGAGTGTGTGACACTTACGCCAGAGAATCCAGGTTCGAATCCTCCATCCGACACAGAAAGTTTTTTCAATTGAATTAATTTTTCTGTTCGGCGGTCTCCTCTCTGCAGACAATGGCAAACCTCAGAGAGTAAAAACTGCCATGAAAAGCTTCTTGAGAACATAAGCCGTTCGGAGTCGGCGTAAAACATGTAGGTCCGTTCTCGATCATTTGTGTGCAAACATTTCACATCACACACAACACAATTGATAATAAGAAGCTCGGTCAAAGTCCTTTCAAGGGCTGAAATGGCCATTTCGTTTTTTTTTTTATACATTTGGTGATGAATTTGATGAAATTAATATATCAAGCATTAACCAAACCAACAACCATAGCAACAACATAAGCAGCTACTGAAGCATTTTATGCATGGTTTTTCTCATATGAAAATGTGACATTTTCTTTTAAGACAGCTATTTTGTGACTTTTTTAAAGAAGTTACAAAATGTTAAGTAAGATATTCGTTTTATATGACATGTAACTGATATTTAATCATATATTTTATCTTTGTACGATAAATATTAAAGGCTGTAGGTATAGCCAAAAAGTCATCTAAAACGTTGCATGTGCTTGAAAGATTTGCAAAAAAGATTTCCATACAAACCGCGTTGTAAGACGTAAATTTACGTCAAAAATCAACACTATCAAATTGGTTGAGGCAAAGAAGTGAAAGGCCTTTTCTACACTTGGTCAACGCAACTCCAACTCAAGTTGCTAGCCTGTGTATTTATACCGGAACCAACGCAACGCGGCTTTCCACAATTTTCATCGGCGACTTGTTGCATCAGTTTGTTTGTTTTGTGAAATCAATTATTTGTAGTGCAGTACGTTATATATAAATCAAGATGAATAAGTTAATTAATTAGTTCCTTTTTTCATTAATAGAATCTAGAAGAAGAAGGAATAGTTTGCAGTATAAATGAGCAAGTGTTAAATATTAAATTGGTATAAAAAGTCGAAAACCATGAATTATTATATAATAACACATGTTGCACGACTTTGAAAGCAAGTCTGAAAGCATTCGGTTTATAGTTGCATTGCTTTTCAACTTTTTTGCTGTTGCGTTGAAGTTGCGTTGGAATTGCGTTGACCAAGTGTAGAAAAGGCATAACACAAGAGCCTAGAAATGCGTCGTTTCAAGTTGCGTCGATACAATATATTGAAATCGAGTTGCATGTTTTTTATCGACGCAACTCAAAAAACATTCTTCCGCCAAAATTCCGAGAATTTCTTCAATACTTTTTTTGATGGATCCAAAATACACTGTAGTGTTAAGTCTGCGTTATAATTGTATTATTTTAATAAATACTTATTGTTTTTAGAACTCAAATAAGCTGAGATCTTTTATTTCACTTTTATTTAAAAAAGGTATGTTGGATATAAAACGTCATTTCAAGTTGCGTCGTTTACGAGTTGCGTCGCGATTTTTGGAACTCATTTACAACGCAACTCGAGGCTCTAGTGTATTAGTCTCTACTACTAGAACACGTTGATAGAAGTCCGTAATTTTAGAACAAAGTTTGCAATTGCTGTGTAGTGTAACAAATTAAACAAATAGAATACAGTGCAGAAATATTCCAGTAGTTATTTTCGAGTCAAATGAAAAAGTGGACTAGTTAATTTCTAGCGCAGTTCGAAGTAGCTCTGATAAAGTACAAAAGGCGTTCAGTGTTGAAACTTTGCTTCTGTTCACAAAAGTAGTGTTGAAAAAAAATGGAATGGAATCTGATCATACGTTATGGTAGAAAACGCGTTGTGGTAGAAAACGCTTCGTGGTAGAAAACGCGTTGGAGTTGAAAACGCGTTGGGGTCAAAAACGCGTTCTGGCTATTTATTAAAATTTGCTACGCACAAGACTCAGCCGGTTGTTGTTCTATGAAGTTATTAAAATGTTAATTCATAAAATTAAAAAATGTATATAAGTATTCATAATTATAGAAGAAAAATGTTATTTAAAAATAAAAGTAACAAAAATAAACAGAGGTAACTTCATACATTAACTGCAAAAGCAACCAGTTTAAAAATGTTTCTACTGCCGCTAGTTCAACTATGGGGGAAGAAGAGTATTTATGGGGACAATTGTCTTTTCCTATGACTTTCAATGACTTCTCAATGTAAAGGGTTATTATAGTAACTAGTAGTGGCCCTTTTTGAAACTAGTTCAGAACTATTTCAAATTTGGTCCATTTTTTTTGCTGGAATTTTAAGTTTTTGAAATTTCCTACTACAATCCGTTGAGAGAATTCTGCAATTAAAAAAAAAAAAATTGGTAATTGTCGTACAATGAAATATAATTAATAATAACACAGAGCAGCAATATTTTTAGTTAATAAGATAATTAAATTTATATTCTCTCGTTCTTTTATATGTTTTTGAATATATGTTGTGAAATATGTTTTTTGCGTGGTGGGTTTCAAACCCAACGCACAACTTATTTGAGCCTAGGTGAGCCGTCGCTCAAATTAGCCTTCAAAATGACGGATGGCAGTTTGCCGTTACCCAGGGAACACCACGAAGAGGTTTGAATCGACTTGAAACAATTTCGACATGGATAATGCTGGCCTCGCTAGGTTAAGACAGTCAGACATGTAAAGGTTCGTCCTCTGTTTCCTTGTTTCTTGTATTAAATTTATATAATGTATATAAAAACATTAAGTTAAATAAAATAATAATACCAACACGAGCCTACATACCTATATAACATAAAGTGAAGTATTAAAGAGAATTGCTAAAAGTTGATTAAAATTAAAGAAAAATGATAATTTAAGAAAATTGTGTGAATATTAATTGCTTGAAGTTTTTTGCATTCTACACCAATTTGCGACATTTCAACCAAAAATTCTACAATCGAGGAATTGCGAAGATTTAAGCTGCTTGTTGATAAGCTTAATTGAGTTTTAATAAACCGATAGTTGGGAGTTTTGGAAGTGAAAATTCTAAGGTGACGATGTGACGATTTTTATTGAGGTAAAAAGTTCAAAAAACAAGTATGCATGTTTATAACCATATAAGTATGTAACAAAAAAGTGAAACGTTTTTGTTTATAAATATGTAACAACCCAATAAACATTGTGGCGAGGGTTGATTCGTTAACGAATCGCTTGTGAATCGTTATTTTTTAAGTTTTCGAATATTTTCATACCGACTTCATCACAGGTTAGCTTGATGCTTAAAGAAAGCACCGATTGAAATCATGACTTTCCTAAACTCCATTTAAGATGTTCTGAAAGAAAAACACAATTTTTTCCAACTTTTCAATATACAAATTTTTTAAGAAAAGTATTTTTTATTAAATTTCAATTGTTAATGCGTCATTTAAGCGAATATTTTTTTTAATTTTATATATGTTTTTTTTAATTTAAAGTAACAAAAAGACAAATATAAATTTTAATAAATTTTTATATGAAAAAAGTTTTGAGAAATATTTTTTCTTCTGCTATGTTATTTCGTGCTTATTCTTTATATAAATAATTTCCACTTATAATTTGTTCAAGATTTTCATATGAATAAGTTCTCGTTAATAAATTGCTTTTTGTTGTTTTGTCTACTCGTTAACGAATTGCTTTTTATATTTTTGGTAGCTCGTTAACGATTGCTTTTTATAGTTTTTGGCGACTCGTTAACGAATTGCTTTTTTTAGTTTTGGCGACTCGTTAACGAATTGCTTTTTCATAGTTTTGGTGACTCGTTAACGAATGGCTTTTTCGGTTTTGACGAATGTATAACGATGCCGAAAAAAAGTTGGTAAAAAACATGATAAAAAAAATTGTTTCGAACTTTTGAAAAGCCAAACTTTAAAAAAAATACCTAAATAACAAAAAAAATGTTTTTTGAGGTTCGAACTTATGTCCGCGAATGCTGGTTTTTATTATTAAGCAAATTAAGCAAGATATATTCAGCATCTGAAATAGCCGAGTAGGTAAGGTGCCGGACTAGCATTCAGATGACGTGGTTTCAATTCTTGATGTGGTAAGCTTGAAATTAGTTTTTATTTTTTTTTATTTTTTATATTATTTATATGATTCGTTATCGAATTGCTTTTTTTTTAATTTTGGAAACTCGTTAAAGAATTGCTTTTTATTGTTTTGGCAACTCGTTAACGAATTGCTTTTTATAGTTTTGGCGACTCGTTAACGAATTGCTTTTTTCGCTTTTGACGGTTCATTAACGAAGGCGGAATTTCTCCCGCTCGCGATATTATAAATGAATCGCTACTAATAATTGCTAATGAATGAAATGTACGAGAATGCGATTCGTAAACGATAACATTAGTGAATCATTTTGTTTGTTGGGAAAAAAGTGAAACGCTTTTGTTTTTAAACAGGTAACAAAACCGTGGCAATGTATATAGTGCTGCCTAAGACAAACAACGTGGTTGGTAGTTTATGGGTATCGCTGATTTCGAATCTGATGTCAGCATTTTAAAACTCTAGACGGCGGATAGGATTGCTACCTAGGTTTTTTTTTTGTATTTTTGCGAATTCTTTTAGTTTTGAAGGGTTGCCACCAAAATATTGACCACAGGGGTGCTACCTAATAATATGTTTTTCACGAGTCTTAAACATCGTCTAAAAGTTTTAGAGAGTCGCTGATTTCGAATCTGAAATCAAAATTTTAAATTTTTATATTGCGGATAGGGTTGCCACTTTAATTATTTTATTTTTACGAATTCGGTGCTGGTGCGAACGCAAGGTAAAAACACTAGGTCCTTGAATTCGGATCCGTTGGCAAAATTTCCAAATTGTCATTTTAACAATAGAGTTGCCACCGAGTTAAATGTATTTTTTAAAAATTTCATCATCATCTAACATTTTAAGGGGGTCGCTGATTTTGAATCTGTTGTCAGAATTTAAAAAATTCAAGAAGGCGGATAGGGTTGCCTCCTAGATTTTTTTTTTTGCAAATATAAATCATATAATATAAATAATTTTTCTAAAACAGCAATATATTCTTCATATTTATCATATCTCTTCACATCCTTTTTATGTATTTCTTTAAATATTCCACAAGTATGTAAGTTTATCTATATATAAATAGACTAAGGCAAAACAGTTCAGTACCATTTTCTCCTATGTTTCTCAACCGATTTTGATGATTTCTTTTATTGAATCAGATTAGGGAGAAGGGGTGCACCGAATAGTTTTTAAAGAAAAATACTAGCTGGAATACCCGGCGTCGCTCAAGGGTGGTATGGCGAAAAGGTCGAATATCGACTACTGGTGTACTCTAGTAAACATTAATTTTCAAATGAACGCCAAAACGCTTTCTTGCCATTGACTTTAAGTACCCCATTCTAGTACCTACTTATCAAATTGATATCAGAAAATTAAAGATCGCAAAACAATAAATCAGTAAGCTTTTCGATAGAAGTAAAGAAGTATTTTGATTAGTAGAGCTGTTTTAAAATATATTTTTAATATTTTTTTTTTGTCGTACTTAAGGGCCTCCTTTTAAAATTAACGGTCTAGTATACACGTTAATGTACGGTCTAGTGTAAACGAATCCGTTTTTTATTTATTCTTTTTGACCAGATCACTTTGGTCAAAAGGATCAAAGTGCTTTGAATCATTTGCAAATACATAAAAAAAAAAAAAAATACATTTTAACAAAAGTATAAAATTGATATAAAAAAAATAACTCGAAAAATGTCGCTTTAAGTCACAGACAAAGTTTTTCTTTTTTCGGTACAAAAAACAAAAGCGGTCAAAAATGGGTTAACAACAAATAATTTCACAAACATGTTTTGGCAAACTTAAACTTGTTTTTTATTTGAATCAGTGCACTTTGTAGTATTTTGTCATCATAAAACAAATAAAAATAGCTGAATTTTTTAATCGCAGTTTCAATCAAATTCGCATATTTTATAGCAAGTTCACTGAATTTTAACTTCATTTATTTAAATAATTGCAAATAATTTACATGCACGTTTAATACTTTTAACTTTATCATTTAGCAATAATGTCAATGAATTCTTTTGTTTTGAAAATATGTCGTTATGACCTTGGCAACAGCTGCTTACGCTTAGAGATAAACATTCCTAGCGAATTCCTATAAATATTTATCCGAAGTAAACAAAATAAACAGGTATCTTTATATAGACAACGACAAAATCTTTTGGCAAAAATTACTGCATAAATAACTTTAAAAATGTGTATACTGACAACACTGCCTTTGGCCATGAAGCTGCTTATATACTATTTCTTATTTTTATATATTTGCATTAAAAATGTTTATATTCAAAAATTCATAGAGCATACAGAGCTATTAAGGCCAACATAAAAAGCGGAAAATCTTAACAGTTTTTATGATAGCGGTCATTAGGCTTAATAGACAGATTTATGTCAAAAATTTAATGGAATAACATAGACCACCTTATGAGTTAAACATAAAAATGACACGTTGTTGCAAAAAGTTAGAGAGATAAGAAGTGATGTAAAGAAAGAGGCATTTGTGTAGATAGTTTAATCAAACAATGTCAAATAAGCAATTTATAGTAGTTAGGAGACATATGAAAGGGGATTTAAAACTAACAACAACTCAAGCAGTGCTGGGGGCGGATCAACACAAATTTTGTTCTGATTTTATTGGGATATCATAATACATCTGTTTTTTTTTAATGGCATTATTTGTCATAACTTGAGTTGTAAACCGCAAAAACTATCGAACAGCGCCATCATCATCATCATAAAAATCTAGCAGATTTGAAACCATTTTCATAAAATTTCGAAAACTAGTGTCTCATTTATCATTGTTATTATTGCTCATCAGCATTTGGTGATTATAAATTTTCTATAATTAAATAAATGAAAACCAAAAATCCACAATTCACTCACAGACAATATAATTAATATTCTAGCAAAGTAGGCGCTCTATGATGCTGCTACTGCTGCAAAATTGAGCTCAAACAGCAGCAAAGAAAATTATAGCAGTTATTAATATAGTCATGATGCTGCGTAAGAACCCTTGCAACCACGCCCACCGTCCCTCATTGTACCCCCCCCCCCTCCTTTTCAAAATCCTACCCTATAGGCACCAGCTGGCATGGGTGGAATACTCGTGACAATATTAATTCATGAATGCTTTGCCCAACTGGGGCAGACAGACAGCAAATAAATACAACAGAACGCAGTCGAAATACAAATGAGCTTGCTTTGCAATCAGTTATATATTAAATTTTTGTAATTCTCTGTGGTTGAAAGGAATATTAAACAAGAAAGAAAAAAATAAGAGAAAACAACAGTGAAGTCCCACAGATTCAACGGAAACGCTAAAGAAACCAAACGACGGATGAATTTAAGGACTTCGGAAACCGCAGGACAGACAGACAGACAACGTACTGTGCGTTATAAATTTTAAATGAACTGAATTGTACAATAGTGTACAAAAAGACCGCCAGACAGACAGACAGACTGACTGCAGTGCGTTTGTTTGGCAGGAGCGATGCGCTCAGCTGGTTGTTCGTATAGTCCGCAGGCAAAGTCGTCGCTGAATCAGCAAAGCTGCCAGCCAGAATTATAAAGTCTGATTTTTGTCGCTAGCAACAAGCGTCAAGAGAGAAATTAAATAAGTTGAGGACACGTGCTTTAAAGCATTTATCAATATTTTGCTTTTTCTTGCTGAGCAAGTGGGTGCAAGAGTAAAAAATTTGAATAAATCAACCCGCTCTTAAAGAGGTTGAGTTGAGCCGAATGAAGCAGAATGAATGGGTTGCTTAAGCGTGATACTATTTATTTAATTTGTCGCTAATTTGAAGTAGAAACGAGGATTTTGTCCTCTGCTCAAGCAGACAATAATGAAAGGAATTTAATTGGCTTTTAGTTGCTCTAGATTGGGAAAAAGCAGACGATTCGACATTGTCGAAAATGCAAAATAAGCGAAAAGTTTTTACTCAGTAGATATTAAAAGAGTAGACAACGTTAAGATAATTGAACATACACAGTTAAAAATTTAAATGCGATGGAAAAATTACCGTAATTAAATAAAAAAGTCTTGCGTCGAATGACACGTTTGGAAATGTTGGAATTAATTTTAATAAATTTTAATAATTTAAGATTTTTAAGACATGTTGCTACTTGGCGCGCTCAGTATTCGAGTGAAAATTTAAAATATTTTTGCAGGAAAACGGTAAGAGATAAAGAAAAAAATTGTTTGCGGTAAAATACACTAAAAAATTATTTACAAAAAAAAAATGTTTGGAGTTTACTCCGTTATAATTGATTTCCAATATTGACCGCGGTATGAAAATTATATAACGAGTGAAATCAAGCGTTGAACAAAAACTCAAGCGTAACGTTTTCTGTCATTCGTCTAGTGACTCTCCGCTCAATGGTAGAAATTTCGTTTTGACAGTTATGGTTCTCGGCTCTCAGCCGCGCGACTATGCGCACCAAAACAACAACAACGAGGAAATACCAACAAAATATACAGAGCAGCAATTTATAATATTATATTAAATTGATGTGCAGATTTTTGTTAAACTACAAAAAGTACTCGGCTGATTTTTATGAAATAAGTTTTAAAATATCATATTTTTGCACCAGCACAGTAAAGGTGTGTTTTCCTTTCGAAATATTAATAATAAGTATATTTGATTAAAATGTCAGGATTTGTATGAAATCATCTCCGATGCCACGCATTGCTTGATCGATTTTTCTGCACGCGTTGTGTTGAGAGAGTTTCAATAAACTCCATGTTGCTCTCTACTCTTTTTTTTTTTTTGTGCTCAGCTAGCACAGCAAAACAAAAAACATTTGTATGTTTGAATATGTGCGCATTCGCATCGTAGCCGTTGCTCATACAAGTAGCTTGTATTAAAACGTGCTTTTATTATAACTGATTATAATATAAAAGCTTAGTAAATTATAACTCCAAGTTTTATTTCATTGAAATTAGTGAAAAAATCGTCAAGTTATTTAATTTTAAATCTCAACCAATAATCAGTTAAAAACAGCACAAAATCTTTGACTTTTATGCTGTTTTGCCTGAACTGAGTTTTTGGCAAGTAAGAACAATCAAAACATAGTTATTTTGGTGATTTTGTAGTGAAGTAAAAATAGTTTAAATTGAATAACTCGACGAATTTTCAACCGATTTCAATTAAAAAAAAACTTGCTAGATTTGGAATAAGCTAGATATTTTTGTTGCTACGACATAACGGGGCATTTAATACGAAATATGTCCTCAAATTGATCTCAAATAGAAAAAATTTGAAAAATTTGAGGAAATTGTTAATTAAATAAACTACATTTTTATACCTGGTTACCATCGTTACTCATAATTACCTTGTTCGATTATTTCCAAATTTTAACCGCATACTTTCCACATGTGTGGTTTCCAAGCGAACTAAAATGTTGCAAGCATTTTTAATTTTTCTATATTTTTTTTGCATAAAATTCAAAAAAAAAACTTACGTTTCATACTTGCGTTGTCAGTTTTTGCGTGGTAAACTGACAACACTGATGATGACATCTTGTAGCAAGTAGTTTAGCAGAAATCCAAGCAACAAAAATCTATTAATAGATTATTGTGATGTGCTGCAACATAGCTTCAGTTGTAGTTAATATTGAATCAATGACTGAGTAACGAAGGAACTTGGATTGATGGGTAGTGTATAGAACTCTTAATCGGTGGATAACGGGTTCGATACCCACGGCGGGCGAAGAAATGTTTTTTATGTATTTGATATTAAATTTTTTGATGTAATAAACACAAGCAGCAAAAAAAAAAAACATAAATTTCTAAGAAAAACGGTGTCGAAAAAAAGAAAAGTGTCGTTTTGGAGATTTCACTTAAGCAAAACACAGAACGAGTTGTAAAAAGCTTCGCTTTAAAAACAACTTCAACTCTTCAAGAATACCTTAATGTATATGGGCATTTCCAAACTGGTGTTACGTACGATTTGTACAAAAAAATATTAAAAAAAAACGAATGAAAAAGTAAAATTTTTAAAATGGCGTTTTTATATTTGCGTACACCGAGAAAAAAGCTTATGTTAAATTGAAAAAAAAAATAGTAAAACTTTAAGATGCCTTTGGTAGTTTTCAGCCTCCCAAGTACTTCATCAAAGCACCTAAGTTTTACATGTTGACTTGCCAATTTTTATTTGGGTAATAAATTAATCAATTATTTGGTAATTTTTTATAAACTACTTTTAAAAAAAAATTGAATTTTAAAGATATAGCTTTTTACGCTTTTTGTTTTTTAATTTCCTTTTTTTTTGAAGCTGCCGCCTCTCGTTCTGTGATTTGCTTGACTGAAATCGGCAACAACCCAAATTTTACTTTTATAACACCGTTTTTTTCTTAGTAATTAATGACTTCTCTTGCTTCTTGACGTATATTATAACAAGAACATTCAATTAAATTATATTAAATATCAAATATTATTAAATATAATTAAATATTATTATATATATATATATATAAATATATTAAATATCAAATATTAAATATCAATATACAAAAATTTTACCTTCGCATGCCATTGACATTCGAACCCACAACCAACCGATACCACTGTGCATAAAGTCACTACACTACGCATTGAGCCAAACTCCTTCGTTACGCGGAGTGATTTATTCAATATTAATTACAACTGAAGCTTTGCTGCAGCATAACACAATAGATATGCATAGTCAGCATAACACAAACAGTAGCAAGTTTGGATTAGTAGGTAGAGCAATGTACTGGCATCAAAAATTCCAGATTCGATTCCGCACGGCGGGCAAAGAAATTTGTTATCCTTTTTTTCTTTTTGCTGATGAAATGTAATAAAATTTACTGGTGTGAATTTTAACGTGTATTTTTTAATTTGCATTATGTTATTTTTTAATTTAAATGTGGTTTAATTACAAAAAAAAAAAAAAAAAAAAATTATCTATCATTCTCTCGAGTGTCTAATGACGCAGCTGTGTTTTTTTTTTGCAGAAAATAGCTCAAAACTATGCTTAAGTCATCCATGCTAGTCGTTTTATAATTTTGTATTTTTGGATTTTGGGCTTAGGTGAATCAAATATTTTTTTGTTTGGCAAGGTATCGAAGTATGTGCTTTCAAAGCAATGCATAAGTTTATAATTCTCGTACAATTCTCTTTACCTAAGCCGACTTAGGTGATTTACCTATTGCTTTTTTTCTCGGTGTAGTAATTATGTAGATAAATATAGAGATATTTAGTAAAAAATTTCCAACAATCGATTCTAAGGATTTAAAGATATAAGCAAAACTATGCTGCTGCGTGACGTTACAAAAAACTCAAGTAGTTTTCGACTTCGATTACAAAACTTGCAAAATTCTGCGGATTGAGCAAGACTTTTTGTATAAAACTTTTTCTAGAAGGTTTTAAAATAATATAAGTTTTTTTCGAAGTAATCAAACTTTAAATTCTTTTCCCGTTTTTTTATTATTAAACTTATGTCATCTGACGTGACGTTACTGGCGTTACGTTACTTAAATTTCCATTATAAGTCATTTGTGTAATTAATTAATTAGGTAATTAAGTGATTATGTAATTAAGTAACTAAAAAACAAATTTAATATATTCTGCCTCTCCTTGCATCAACCATTTCTCATCATTTTTAGCCAATGCCTACCATTTTTACTAAAACAAAAACGTTTACGAAACATTTACTAAAAATTTACTAAAAAGAAAAATTACATTTGTGAAACAGTGAAGACGATTTGATCATCATGGTAAATGAGTTTATGTTCAAATTGCTTAGATCAATAAAATTTAAATATTTTTCTAAGATAATATAGTTAAATAATAAGTTTTTAATAACTTTAAATTTTTGGGTCACGGTGGACTTTTTTCTGGAAATGCCCATATGTAAAATTTTGATGTCCTATAAATTATAATAAAATTAAATAAAAAATATTTTTCTTTAATTTTAATGGTAATTAAAAGTATATTTCCAGATTAAATTAAAAAAAGATTCCGTTTTTTTTTTAATCAATGAGATTTTCTTTTTGAAAATTAAGAGCACAACTTATAAAATCGATTTTTTTTTTTTGACAAGATTTTCTTATTGGTTTAAAAAGACTTCTTATCAGAAAAACAAGAAGATGGTTCTTAAAGTTATGTGAATTTTCTAATAAAAAATTCTCAAAGTTTTAATAAGATTTTCTCTATGGTTTAATAAGACAGCCTTTTTGGGATGTTACCAGGCATAATCAGTTATATTAAATGTTGAAAATGTGGCATACAAGGCGTAATCAATTTGTTATTAAATATACGTTTTTTTCCTTGTTTGTAATGATCACAATTGCGGGTGATGTTTGGAAATGTGGGCCACATAAAGATTTTCTGTTTTTCTTTAAACTGGAGTACTTAGCAACAGTACTCCATACATAGTGCATAGAGATTATCAAGAAACTTTGGACTAACCTTAAATTCCTTAAAGGACTACAAAATACAAAAAGTAGGATTTTTATTCTTTCAGGCAATTTTCGAGATATATTTCGGGTATTTTGGTGGTCATTTGGGTAATAGTACTCACGTTACCTGGAAACATTAGTAGTGCACATGGAACAAAAGTCTTTCCACTAAATTATTTACATCTGACAGAGATCTTAGATACTTAAGTTCTTAGAAATCGTCTAAGTTTGATGGAATCTATGCGTGTTTATATTAAAGCAAAGCGTTGATTTCATGGTTCTACTTCACACAGGAATTTTACATTCAATTCTGGCTTTATTAGATTAAAGGGCTGATTATAATAGACGAATCGGAACGGAGTCTAATGTCATCATATCGTGGCGAAACGCTGACAAACGCTGTAGCGATTATAATAGCAACGGCAGAAGAATTTGTTTTGCCGCTCCGTTCCGACTTATTATAAACATTCACATAAGAAATTCATTCAATAGATCGCAAAGTGACATTTCTCAGCGTTCTACAACGTTCTGTTCCGTCTATTATAATCAGCCCTTAAAGCCCCAATGAATTGTTTAAACTTTTTTAAATCTTGAAGCGTCAAAATATGACTAAAGTTCTTTATTCAATAGCAACACATTTTTTTCCACCTACACCAAAACAAATGCGGAAACTACAAACTTAAATTTCAATGGCCAACCTTTTCAGCTTGAACTCTATACATCTAAGCATCCTTGGAAACGCCAAACCAGCTCAACATGAACTCACTCTTTGATGATGATGTTGTGCGCACAGTTGGAAGCGAGTAACTATGGCGGTGCTTGAACCGCGTGCTTGGTTAAATAGTTCATCATGAAGATGGCGATGATAATGATGATGATGATGATGATAGTGGCAAGAATGATGGAGAGTATGATGACGGTGCTTTGGTTCAGCTGTTTTTCGCTTTGGTGGCTTGTTGTAGCGTTTTCAAGCATGAGGCGGCAACATTGCAACAACATAAGGACATCATCAACAAAAACAATAACAAAAAAAACAACAACTTGTACACGCCCGCCTGAAACTTGAGGCTATCGAATATTTAACGTTGTTCTGCTTTGATTGTTGTTGTTCTTGTTGTTGTTGTAACTGTTGTCTATGCTCTGAAGCATTCTTGTCATTGCTGTTGTTTGCTCAACCAACCAAATAAGAGCGTGTCCTTTAAATAATTTCGATGTTGTTAATGAAGGTAGGCGCTACGCAGTCAGCTACAATCGGCATCCTTTAAACCGCCTAGGCGTAATGTTTAACCCTCAAATCTGGCAACACACACTCACTCACACACTCACACATGCTGGATTCTGCCAACGAATTGTAACCATTGAGTTGTTGCTCATTTTCGAGTTTACCAAGTATGCGAAATTGTTAACAATTCGTAGCAATGGCCATCAACTGAAATTTGCAATCCTGTGCCGGTTATAAAGTGCAAAGGAAGGATCCAACAGAATATCTTCTACTTTATCTTCGCCACGGAAGCCATTTTTTGTATACGTGTGTGTGTGTGTGTGTGTTTCTTAAAGCAACTGCTTCTTATGACTATATTATGACCAACAACAAGCTGCAGTGTACATGTTTTGCTTCGCATTCCCTGCAGGATGTCTGATGATGGCCATTCATGTTGATATCCTAAGGCGATACATGTGCGAAATATTTTTATTATTATGATGAGCCCAAAGTAGTTGTTGTTGCTGATGATAACGTTGTGTTATGTTGCTGTGGTTTTATTATGATGGTGGGTGTTGTTGTTGTTGTTGGGTTTGTTTGCATTACTTGACAGCATCAAGTGTTGGCATTTACAGCATTTAATGTCGAGGCAGCAATTGCCTCAAGAACAAGAAGAAGATGATGATGATGACGATAATGAAGAAAAAAAGATGACGACGTTGAAGAAGAAGCAGCAAAAGACGCAGTTCAAGTCATTTGTGTGCCTTGATCCTTGAAGTGAATTTGTCTTCATATAAATTGTTGCCGTTACAAATCCACCATTCATTCGACTATACAATCATTCACTCTTTTATTCATTCACTCATTCATTCACTTATTTGTTTCACTGCATTTGGCTACGTGTCAACAGCGCGTTTCCGCAATTAAACGTACGTTGTCGCACTTTTTGGCTACACAAACCACCCAGCAACTTTAGTCCTCGAGACACCCACTCCTAGACTAATATAAGTGCGCGTAACTAGAACCAGAAGCGAGGCAGACAAGTAGCAACACTTTTACGCTTAGCTGCTGCTTAAGTTCAGCAGCTCAGTGCAGCTGAGTCTTGCCGCCAAACGAACCACAACTCACGACCCACAACCCAGCCAGTCACGCTTTTTCATTGCTAACCCTCTCAAGTGTGTAATTTTGTGACTTTTGCCTTAATATTCTTTGTTCCCTAATCGCTTTTCCGCAGTGTATTATACTGCGTTCAATTGTTGCTCTTCTATTATTTTATATCCTGTGCTTTACACTTCATGTTTGAGTTCATTTAATTTGTACAAAGTTGGCAGATTTGAACTCTCGGTTTTTTTTTTTTATTATGTTTTTTTTTAATGGCTACATTATGGTCACGCTGAATTTGTAAATATATACCTTGGGGAGAGTTAAGAATTGTTATTGTTGAGAACTGTTTCGTAGATAACACTTTAGTGCGTAGATATTGGAACATTTTTTTTTTGTTTATAATAATAAACTTATACGTACGTAAAGCCAATTCCCAACACTTTTTTATCATCTGCCGAATTTGCATAAATTTTCCACCGAAAAGTCTTTTTTTTTTTGTTGATAACTTATTTTTATTGATTTTGTATTATTACTTATTTAGTTTTATACCGATGATTTCTAAGTTACGTATGTGTTGACTAAAAATTTTTAATTTTAAGGAACATTAATTTTTAAACATTTAAGTAAGTGTCATAGCAAATTATATTGTCTAAATAAAGCAACTATTTTGTTCAAACGGTTATCAGCAGGCTTTAAATCAATTATGAGGCAATTTAAACTTCAATTTAAATAGCTTTCTCAAATAAAGGGTGTCCCAAAAGTCGTTGAAATTTTAAGCCTAATGCACACAATAAGTCTAAGCCTAAAACACAAAATAAATTTAAGCTTTAATAAAGCTTTCTACCTACTGGTTGCTGCATTACTTTAAATAAAGCTATGGTGCCATCAACAGATAAGTAAGGAAAGATGAACTACATAATAGTTAACATTGCTAAGAGGGTAGTAACAATTTTTGTTACTTTTCCAAAAAACATACTTTAAAATCAAACAAAAAATTTTAAAATTTAAATTTAACGCGTTTGTGTTTCTACAAAACAAAATTTAAAACAAGCGTGTTTATTTTTTTTTTTTTTTTTTGTATAATTTTCTCTTATTATTTCTTTTTTATAACAAAAAATACGTCGCTATCTGAGATTGAATTAAAAAATTATTTGTAGTAGAATTATTGAGCAGACAATCGAGACCATGCTGATACAAAATTTGAAGGTAAGATGAAATAAAAACTAATTAACTTTTTTATTATACAAAATATTTCAATATTTTAAGCCGCAATAAAACAAACAAACTTCATCGAATGGTCTTTACATTTAGTATTCGAGGGGTCCCAGGGGTCGTGGATCACGAATATGACATCAAAAACGAGAAAAAATTAAAAAAAATGCATCGACAAATGGGGGTTAAAAATATTTGTTTTCAATATAAAATTTTTTGTTTTCAATTTTATTTTTAAATAAATGTTTTTAAACTGAAAACATTTACATTAAAAGTATATTTAAAAACATTGTTTTAAAAATAAAAGCTTTTGTTTGAAATTTTACTTTACAAACATTTGTGTTTAACTTAAATGAAATTGTTTAAAGCTTTATTTCAAAAACATATTCGTTTAATATGAACACAATTTCATTTAATTTTAACACATATTTCCATCAGTGTACTGTTTGTTAGCATTGAAACCTTCAATTTTACCTGCATATAATTTGATGTATTATTGTACACGTGGCTAAAGAAGTTTCACTTAAAAAATGTTTTTTGTGGTCTCTAATAATGGCGGCTTAAATATATTTTTGTCCACTTTTCTAGATGCTTATGCGACTTTTTTTTTGTAAAATGTCAGATGCAATGAGCCAGAGACTTAACGCAGATATTTATCTATTTTGGAAGTGAGTGAGGGAAAAACTTCAAACAACACATGTGCATGTTTGTGAACATGTAACAAAAAAGGGAAATTTTTTTTATAAACATCTAACAAAATAGTAGACACGTTTTTTGTAAACATTGTATATACACACGTACAATATATATAAGCGCTGCCTAAGAGATGCATCGTGTTTGCCAGTTTTAGGCGATCGCTAGTTTCGAATCCGATGTCAAAATTATAAAAATTAAGATTGATTTTTTTTGTTTTCTGCGAGTCCTTGTAAATTTGAAATTCTGACAGTGGATTTGATTTCGTATCTGATATTAGAGTTTTAAAATTCAAGAGGTTGGATAGGGTTGCCACCTAAATTTTCATTACAGGATTGCTATCTTATAATATGTTTTTTAAGAGTTTTAAACATTTTCTAAGAGTTTTAGGGGATAGCTGATTTCGAATCTAATATCAGAATTTCAAAAATTCAAAATGGCGGAAAGGGTGCCGCCTAAATTTTGAACACAGGATTGCCACCTAACAAAATGTATGTTAAGGAGTTTTAAGCTTAAGTTAAATGTAACCGTTTAGGGGGATCGCTGATTTCGAATCAGATGTTAGAATTAAAAAATTTAAGATAGCAGATAGGATTGCCATCCATTTCGTTTAGTTTTTTGAATTCAATAAAAATTAGGTAAAAATGAATTATTTAAGTACTCTTTTAAAACCTTTTTTACAATAGGGTTGCCAACTAATAAAATGTATTCTTAACAGTTTTAAACATCATCTTACAGTTTTAGGGGGTCGCTGATTTCAAATCTGATGTCATAATTTTAAAATTCAAGATTGCGGATTGGGCTGCAAGATACTTTTTTTTTTTTGTATTTTTGTGAATTGTTGTTTTTACCTATTTTTACCTAACGTTCACCCCAGCACTGAAATCGTAAAAATACAAAAAAAATTCGGTGGCAACCCTATCCGCCGTCTTTTTTATTTTATATTTCGTTCCCTACTGATTACTGATACTGACAACTTCAAAAAGTGCAGAGAATGGCTTCTATATGCATCAGTGGTGCTCTGAGAACAACACCGACTGCAGCCTTAAAGAACAAACTTCATCTTCCACCACTGGACCTGGCTGCCAAACAGACAGCAGCCTGTTCGGCGATGAAACTAAGAGAACTGGGAGTATGGAAAAGTCTGACAACGGGTCATTCATCCATACTTAACAACTTCAACTTCATTCCATCAAGGACTGATTACTGCAAGCCCTCGCTTTCCTTCGAAGGAAGGTATGGTACGCTTATTCCGTCTAGAACATTTTGGGTCAATGGTGCACCATGGAAACGAGGGTGTCTTTATTTCTATACAGATGGATCAAAATTAAACAACAAGGTCGGGTACGGGGCCAACTCAAAAGAGCTTGGGGTATCTCTGGCTCGTAGGCTTCCTGACCACAGTAGTGTGTTTCAGGCCGAAATGATGGCAATAAGGGAGGTTGCATCGTGGCTTTCAAAAAACGTTATCTCCAAACGGGAAATTTATATCTTCTCAGATAGTCAGGCTGCGATAAGATCGTTAGAACAAGTAGCCACAAACTCTAAAGTAGCCAAAGAATGTCGTGCTTCATTAGGTGAAATGTCGAACTACATCAACCTAATATGGGTACCTTGACATAAAGGCACAAAAGGTAATGAAAAGGCAGATGAGCTTGCTAGAAATGGGACTCGAACGGTATCAACTATGGTGAACCTACCGGGTATCCCGTTAGCGACTCTTAAGCTGCACTGTCCACACTAGGCGGGCTGAACTCTCGACATGCAGAGCATCAAGGCTTATCTGGCCGACACTAGATCCCGGTCGAGAGCCCTTCTCTCACTGGCAAGACCAGAACTAGCCGCAATAGTGGCTGTCATCACAGGGCACTGCTTGATACGCAGACATGCCCACAGGTTAGGAGTTATCTCAAATGACTTCTGTATAAGCTGCAGGGACGAGGAAGAGGAAGAAACCATCTCCCATCTTCTGTGCTCCTGTCCTGTCCTGCGCTAGCCAGAAGAAGGCACAAATATTTAGGCTCCTTCTTCTTTCATGAGCTTGACGACCTGTCTTCGAGTGATGTCAGGCGTCTAATAGAGTTCATCAAGAGCTCAAGTTGATTCCATTTTTCAATGAAGGCCTGTGTGCAGCGGTATCACAATGGACCTATCTGGTCTAAGTGAACTGGTGTATGCTTTTTCATATACACCGGCTGCCGCCTCTACCTAACCTAACCTAACCCTACTGATTTGCAGTCAAGCCCGCGTTGATGCTCTTGGTAGAAGTGAAGATAAAATTCCTATGATACTCGAGGGAGATTTTAACGAAAATTTTGCATGAAAAAATTCTTTACCGCTAACTAATTTTCTTCACGAAAAATTTACCTTGCACGTTAATAACAATCCCAACGAATCAACAACAAATTCCGGAACTATATTAGATTGAATTGAAGCACAAACTATATTAGATTCCAATTGAAGCACAACTGAAATATAGTGTAAATATTGAATAAACAGAATTTTATTTATGGAATTTTGTATTGTATTTCTTTTGAGATGCTCTCTCTCTATCTCTTACAGAGAAATTTCACTTCTTTACTGTATACACACTATATTGTTTCTTTTTTTTTTAAAAAAAAAAAGGTGAAATGCTGTTATCGACTTTTGTGTCGAAAAGTTAATTTAACTGAATTTCATTAAGTTGACTTCCGATTTAATCCAACATTTTCTTTTTTTATTACAAGTCTTCAGAACACATGTCTGCAAAACACATTTCTCATATGAAATAATCGCCCCGAAGTTTATTTTTCAATTTATAAATTTTAGTTTATAAGTTTTTTTACTTCCGCAACTATTGCGCAGAAAGCACAAACAAATTGATTTTAATCAAAATAAGTTCTACTCTCTGCTAGTAGTGAGAAAGTCAATATGTTGAGTATATTAAAAGGAGAAAAAAAAAAGTTGAAAATGAGATATGTTTGCAATCAGTCAAAGTTGAATTGAATCGATTGATTAATGAACAGTTCAAAACTTTTCCACTCAGATGCAAAACTAAGAACTTATCGTGACATATGCGAAAAAATACTGACAAACACACATGCCAATACACATGCCTGTGTAGTAAACAAAAAAAACAAAAAAACTCGAAAATTTTAAGCTAGCAAACGCACTGGCTATGAATGTGTGCTGCTTTTAGCTGTTGACTGACTAGTATTCGTCGCTGTTCCTTCCTAGCAACGAGGCTACAAACTGTGAAACTGAGTGGGAAATCATTTTAGCTTGTATCTGTTAGATATTTTTTTCGCAGATATTTTCTAAAAATTTTAGACTACAAGCTAAAAACAGGAAAATGAACATAGCAAGATATGGGCTATACAAAAAAAAAAAACGAAAAACTTAAAAGCAAAGAAGGATGACAAAGCAAGCAAAAATGTCCTTGCCAGGCGATGTCGTGAAACAACTTCCTACGGGTTGCGTTTTCTATGCGCTGCTATGTGTGGAGGAAAGGGAAAGGATTAGTGAGAGTGAGGGGAGGTGGTGGGGCAGTGAGGATTTGAAAGAACCAGTTAAATTGGTTGAAATTAATGCCTCGCTAGAGTGTAGCAAAAAAAGATGTTGCAACCAAAAGAAATGTAGGCGCCTTTTAGTATCAGCAGCAACTGTCGCCAACATTGTATCTACCAGCTAAAGCAACAACCTTATCTGGGCTGCTCCTTTTTTTCTTGGTTTTGTGAACACATAAGTTAGAAATAATAAAAATAAGATATAAAAGATACACAAAAACAAACTAAGACAGCAAAAATATAAAAGCTAGCAGAATAAAAAGCAACATGAAACACATGGCAAAACTTTTCTCATCACTGTCAGATTTGCAGGCGCTCAACACTCGACACTTCATGCTCCGCGCTCCAGGTTCCAGATGAAATGCGTAGCACTCAAAGTGCTGACGCTGCGCTTTTCAATTTTAAGGCTCTAGAGCTGGGCGCTAAGATTCAACACGCTAAACTAACTAGCTACAGGCGCTGCCACTGAAGTTCTTATTCATGATGGCTGTTTTGGGCTTTTTTATATAAATTTTTTTTGTTTCTTGTGCGTTGTAGATGCTTAGCGCGAAACTCATTCAATTCAAACAAGTTTTTTTTTTCTTCTTTTTTCTTTTTTTGCTACTTGTGTGCATTTGATGTGGCACAAGGACATGAAATGGTGGGTCTGTTACTTCCAACCCTTTGAAGCTTTGACTTTTGCGGTTTGACAATATTTGGTTGTTGTTACCAGTACACATTTATTTTTTCATTTTATCAATCATTGAGCAGTTTGAGCCATTTGCTCGCAATCATTTCGCATCTATTGTTTTAATACTGTTTTCCTTTTTGATTTTATTTTTTTTTACCTCCCACAACTATGGTAGCTACCAAATATATATATATCAATGCTATATCAGCATGATGGTTTCAACTACAACATCTAAACGTCATCATCTTTAGTAATGCGTAATTTTATTTTCTACGTGTTACGTCTTCGTATATCATTAACTTCTGTTAAACATTGATGCATGGGACTACGAAGCTCATAGCTTCTATGGAACACGCTCTATGTTGGCGGCTAATGCTGCTGATAATGCTAATGATAATGATGATTATGGCTTTAGTGCTGCTGCTGCTAGAAAATATATCTAATTTACTTTCACAGCATGATAATCTTGATTCATTAATGCAGTACATGCGAATAGTTTAAGATTCTTTTTTACTCTTTTTCTTCTTTACTATTGAACAGTGGGTTAGTATAGAAGAAAGATCCCGAAAGTGAAACTATATTACACAACTTTACGCTTCACGGGAAAATGAAGTATAAGCAAAATCTACTGATAATCTTTTACTACTATTGTTTACTTCCTTTACTTTCATTTATCACTATTTTTTTGAACCATCACTACTATTCTCTAGATCCCCCACCAAGTTAATTAGTTTAATAAAATTTTTTAATGATTTCTTTGACAATTTTAATACTCTCTTGGAATTCTTAGCGAAACTCAACACATAGTCATAAAGTCAAACAACGTTTGGATGCTTTTTTTCCATGCAACATATTTATATTATGTTGAAATATGCATTATTTTCAATTTTTACTTCTATAATAATAAGAATAAGAGGAACATTTTGAAAATAAAACTATGCTTTAATGTGCAGCAGGGAATAGGGATTACCTTTTTAAGGGTTTTAATTTTCTATGATATAATAAATTAATTTTTTTATATAAAAAGTTTATGTTTGTGTAGTCAAGGCCAGTATCTAAAGTACCTCAAATAGAAAACCGTTATTTTAAACATTATAGAAGAGCAAACCGCACATTGGTTGAGCCCTGTACAAAAGTTTTTAATGCACATAGACTTTGATAAGGTTAAGATATTTTATATTTGGTAGCTGCAGCTTCGATTGGGTTTTTTTAGAACTTGAAACTTGTAAGTTACAAATATTATAACTATTTATTTTTTAAGTCTATATTAGAATTACTTATTACATCTTCAAATTACTTTTTTTCACTTTGTTCCTTAAATCCAAAACGTTCTTATTTATTTTAATATAAAAATTACAATTTTGAATTCAACAATCAAACTATTTCGAAACTTATTATTTCCAATTTTCTTAACGATTATCGTTGAAAATAATCTAAATAAAAAACTATAAAAAAAAAAATTTAAAAAATAAGCTTTTATTTAAACCCAAAACGTGAACTAAAAACAAAAAAATAAATTTCAGGGACATTGTCATATATGTATATAGTAGGTATATTCTAGATTCAAAAGAACCTCTCTCTTGGTTACCCATCATCACGTATATTGGGACGTATATAAATTTAGAAATTTTCAAAATGTAAATATACAAGTTTACTACACAATATCAGTGGAATTAAATCTTTTAGTAGGCTTATCTGTATATAAACCGCGATCCATTATACAGGTTTACTGCACAGTATCATTGCCTTAAGCTTTTAAAATTTAAATGTATTTTACATTTTGAAAATTTCTAAATTTATATACGTTCCTAGAACTTACCTATTTACGTACGCTTTTATTATGATGATGAGTAACCAAGGAAGAAGTTCTTCGGAATCTACAATACTGCCGTCATAAGGAAGAGTGCGGCATCTAGCATGAAAATCAAAATTCATTTTATTTTCCTTATTATTCATTCATCCTCTTTAAGATTGTAAAATAAAAATGATAAAATTTTTGGCCCCAAACCTTAATTTTTTAACCTAAATATTCGTATCTACACAAAATTTAGGTATCATTCCAGGATAAAACGCAGTATCTACATAAACTGAGTAAAAAATGCCGTATCTACATGTAGATGCCGCACTTTTTGTTTGTTTCTTATTTATTTTATATACACAATTTTTTTTCAGTCATAAAAAATAGAATTTGAGTCATATGAATTTTTTTCATTACGTGTTGTATATATTTATTATATCTTCGCTTTAACCCTTATAATATAGATCATATATATCTTTAAGATGGTTTTGATGATATTTTAAATTAAAATAAGCAAATTATTTTCCTTATAGGTGCGAAAAATGATGCAGATACGGCTTTTCTCAATGTTTTTATTGAATAAAATCAAGGAACAGACAAGAAAAAAAGCGGCAAGTACAGTGTTCTACGCCACATTTTTTGAATTATTAGTTAATTTTTTTAAATAACCTTACAGTTTATATTGTCTTGGGCTTCTCTTTTCTAAAGAATACAATTATTATAATTATTATTTTATCCTTTTTTCATAAAATATTGCCTCTTTATTGTGAGGCGTTTTGATTGGATTTTGAAAAATGCCGCAATGGTAGATGCCGCACTCTTCCTTATGACGGCAGAATATACCTACTATATACATATATGACAAAAGTCACTGAAATTAAATTTTTTCTTTTTAGTTCACGTTTTGGTTTTAAATAAAAATTTATTTTTTAAAATTTTTTTCTATATTTTTTTTATTTTTTGCTTTTTAGTCTTAAAGGTTTATTATGAACATCTTTTATTTTGAAAGCCTTACATATAGCATATTAATTTTTTAGACCATTAACCTTAACAGTACATATTAACATTATTTATACCATTTACATTATTTATTGCATTATATACTTCATTATGATATAGCATTTTTATTGATTTGTGGGCGGGAATAGGTGAAAATAGGGCTACTTGATGAAAATGTGCTCCCAAATTTTCAGCTGAATCGGCCTAGTAGTTTTGGAGATATATCATTTTTATTGATTTGTGGGCGGTAAAAGAGGGTGTGGCAACATTTTTTTTCTAACCCATGCAATACTTGAAAGACATTTACTGCCAAAATTTCAGCTGAAACAGCCCGGTAGTTTTGGAGATATATGAGTTTGTGGGCGGAAAAAGGGGGTGTGGTGAAATTTTTCTTCTTAAACCCCATTTTCTACTTGAAGGAAATTTACTATAAAAATGTCATCTAAATTGGCCTAGTAGTTTTGGAGATATATCATTTTTATTGATTTGTGGGCGGTAAAAGAGGATGTGGCAACATTTTTTTCTAACCCATTCAATGCTTGAAGGACATTTACTGCCAAAATTTCAGCTGAAACAGCACGGTAGTTTTGGAGATATATTAATTTGTGGGCGGAAAAAGGGGGTGTGGTGAAATTTTTCTTCTTAACCCCCATTTTCTACTTGAAGGAAATTTACTATCAAAATTTCATATAAATCGGCCCAGTAGCTTTGGAGGTACAGCATTTTTATTGATTTGTGGGCGGTAAAAGGGGGTGTGGCAACATTTTTTGTAACCCATGCAATACTTGAAGGACATTTTTTGCCAAAATTTCAGCTGAAATAGCCCGGTAGTTTTGGAGATATATTAATTTGTTGGCGGTAAAAGGGGGTATGGTCAAATTTTTTTCTAAGCCCCCCTTTTCTACTTGAAGGAAATTTACTACCAAAATTTCATCTGAATCGGCCTAGTAGTTTTCGAGATATAGTATTTCTATTTATTTGTGGGCGGTAAAAGGGGGTGTGGCAAACATTTTGTCATAACACTGCATTGTCACCAGGCTTACACATGTATGCTAAATTTCAGCTTAATCGGAGACCCACAAGCTATCGAAAAATTGTTTGCAAGATTTGGGACATGCATACATACATATATACGAACCAAGCAAGTTAAATAAAAGCTTATAAAAAGAATAAAAACACTTTAAAAACTAAGCAACAACTAACATATAATTCTCAAGAGGTTCCTAAGGCAACGTGCGTAAATAGTTTAGGAAATGTCACATCAGGAGCGACCAGTAGTATTCAGATCAATGCGCTACCCGCCCTCGCAACAGAATAAAAGCCTCACAGTCGAACCTTGCAGTAATATGCTTTTCGTCTGGCCTTGTAAGCCGCTTACAAGCTTTCGTATTCAGTCGGCCTCGTCTTAGTGTTTCAAAATTTCTCAGTGCAACTCATTTCTTTCGCATACCATATGCTTGAATTCTGCTCGCCGTGCTATCTGCCCTTGCAAGATAGAACTCAAGCATCGCAGTCGAACCTTGCGGTCGGATACCCTCGTAAAATCTTCAGATTATGCGCGCTGCGCAGCTTCACCGGTCCTTACACCAGAACTCAAGTTTTACACAATTGACCTTTGCGAAACTTTTGCCTCCGACAGCACCACTTTTCCAAGCTTCGCTGTCGTATTCAGTCGCCCCCATTTCAGAGTTAAGACTGTTTTAGTTCTCTTTGAATTTGCAATGCGACACACCAATGACGCGTCACAAGTGCGTCACATATTGATACCCAAACCACTGCCGATTAAACGTCATAAGAACCGAGTAAACAGCATAAGAACCGATTAGATGTTATAATAACCAATCATCTGTCATAAGAACCGATTATCCGTCATAAGAACCGATCAGATGTTATAATAACCAATCATCTGTCATAAGAACCGATTACCCGTCACAAGAACCGATTACCCGTCATAAAGAACCGAGTACCCGTTACATAGAAGAACTCTGCGCTGTACTACAAAGCTTTTGTAAATTATAATAGGAACATCATAAGGAATTGGAAGTGTTCAATAAAGATTGATAATATAAATTTAAATTGCGTTCTTATTTGCCAAAGGTTAAAGTGGATTCATCAGAGAATCCTGGGACGACTGAGTTTTACCTCAGCCATAGATAAAACCACGCTACAAATTTGATATCGAAGACATATCTGTAATAAAAGCTGATGTAATATACGTAATAGCTGTTGTAAAATAGTTCAGCAGTTAAATTTAGAAGTTGTATACAAGCTTAGCTCAAAGTTCCTAATTACTTTAAAAAAAAAATACGTTTACGGACACTATGGGGATATAGTTCCCCAAAGAGTTTCGGTAAAGAAATAAACGAAACGGCTGCCTTTTAACCTGTAAGGGATTTTGATAAATCTTTATGGGAAGAAGAATTATATTATTCGAAGCATTCTCAACTAGCATACAAGCTCCTATTGAGCTTTCGGCAAGCTATTATAAAGCTAGTAACAGAAATTGTTAGTTTTGTTAGTGATTATTCTAACCTCTGCTTGAAGAAACTGTGGAAATTATTTTACAAAAACTATCATACTATGCTTAAAAAGGTTACAGTTTTTAGCTCTACCTTCAGCAGATAAAATTATACAGACTTTGAACGAAAGCGAAAACAAATCTTAAGTATTCGCTCAATTTTGCGTTGCCAATCAACTCATTAAATGAAATTTGCTAATTTTTCAATATACATAAAATATTATCTAATTTTTTTTAATATGTTCGAAGTTGGCATTTCAATACTGACAGATCAACATTTTAAAAAATATTTTTTTTATAATTCCATTTTTTCGTTAATTCCAGCAAAGCAGTTTTTTTTATTATTTCTCAAACTTTATCAAAGTTATACCCAGTAGGAAAAGCGATCATCCCAAAATGGATTTTTGGCACATCCTTTAAGAATCGGCGATCACACCCCTTCATTTCCAAATGCCATGTTCGTTATTGTATGGAGCTGCTACGTAAGGAGTATAAATTCGTCACATCTTCGAGCATGTACGAGTAAGAAGTGATTAGTCAAGAATCCGAGTACGATATGGATATAGATTTATTTCCAATTTTGTTTTTTTTTTTTACTCTAGCATTTTTCGCATTTTCTTTCCAACACATCGCTTTGCACCTGCCGTGTTTATATAAGATATTAGTGCCTTTTTCAATAATTAAGGCAATAAAAAAGATAGATCGCTTTACAGAGGTATTTGCCTACTTTCTGACTGGTTAGTTTTTCAGTAATTCGCAAATGCAAAACTTTTGCAAAACGTCGGAACATAATTTCAAAGTGATATGTCAACAGCCTTGATATTAATTATGGTTTCGTTAAAAGGGTTACTCTCCTTCCGCAAGCTCGATAGTAGTCAAATCAAAGCTTTAACAGCTGACTCATCAAATTGAGAGAAGTGTATTGGGAGAAGCCTCAACCTTGCATTCAAGCTCCACCCGAACCTGAAGCAGAAAACTCGTATCTACCGAAAAGACGATGTGGTTTTTCACTACGAACGTAATGAAAGCTACAACTAGCTGAAACTGAAACCACGTATGAACTAAATAGTAACTGAAGCTTCACCATTTGTAGGTAAAAGAAGCCTTCATTCATAATCTAGCTGAAACCTCGTATGTACCGAAAACAATATCGATGCCTTAATATAAAAAGGCCCTATCTCAAAAGACCCTTTCTCAATAGGAGAATGAAAAAATCAAATAAAAAATTAAGCTCTATAGCTTCGAATTTTTCGTAAACGTATTTTTTTAATAAAAAATAATAGTAGAGCAATGATGTAACAATATTTTTTACTGCATAAACTGAAGAACTTTAATTTTTATCAAGTTTTTAATTCTCCTATAAAGTAAAAAAAAATGAGATAGGGCCTTTCTATATTAAGGCATCGGAACAAAAATACCTTTGGGTAAAACTCAAGAGGATCTTAACAGCAAACGTTAAGGTTAACATTCCCTGAACTCCTGATAAGCTTTGGCAGAAAGTGAAAGCAAAATTAAATGAAATGATTTTAAATTTCTGAAATTTCGAGATCATATTTTTTTAACAAAGATTTCAAAATGCTGAAAGCATTCAGTTTTCTTATCTCAAATAAACGTGGAAGCGTTGCATTCATTACGACTACTGATGCCGCCTTCCAGCAGCGCCGTAGCAGCAGCAACAGACGCTATGTGTGGCGCACTAATTGAGATATATAAAGCACAAAATTTTATAGACTTCCACCAGCAGCAATTAGTCTGTGCGATGCCAGCCAAGCAAATTAATTAATGAGAAGAAGATTTGTTAGTGATTTTGGAGTATTTATTTTTGTATTTTTAGTTTATGCCGCACAAAATCTATCTACAAATCGGCAGATGTCAGATACTACTTATAGATATAAGCGACAAGTTAATTGGGCGCTTTTGATGTACTAAATGCATGTTGAAAAAGCAATAAAAAGTATTTGATGTGTCAAGAGCAACAAAGTTTTACTAGACGACTTTCGTGTTATTGACAATCATTATGCGATGCTCAACATGTTTAGCAGTTCTTTAAAATGCTGATGAAGCAGCAATGTTGCTACGAGTAAAGGTTGATGCTATGTGTCTAATATGATTGTGACTGGGTTGCCAACTTGTTACAACGAATTGTTATTAATGTGAAATCAGTTAAGAGTTATTTATGTTGGACCAAAGTTAAGTCGAGTCTCAACTTTGTCATTGACGCAGTTGTTGCTGTAGTTGTTGCTGTTTGTGTTAATAAACTTGGCAGGCTACATAATACATAGATATGCGCGAAAAAGTTTGCTTGAGGTGCCGCCACCAACAACAACAACTGAATTGTTCTGCTTAACTTTGTGGTAAGAAAAGCGTTGCGTTGAAGGTATTATTACCAGTTGTTGGCCAAAATTGGATGTGGGAATAACTTGCTGAAGCTTAAACAAATCAGTAGGATGAAGACAGGACACAGCAGACGCCGCCTTAACTTGAGCAGCAACAGAAAAAAAAAACAAGGCAGAAAGTAAGAGTAGAAGAAGGAAAATGAAGGCCAAACTAAATGCAGACAAACATTTATGACTATGTAATAAACATAAATCAAGGCTCATTGGTGTTGAATATGCTGGATGTGAGTGTGTAAGTGTGTGTGTGGGTTGGTGTGGTGAATGTGTTTAGCTGTTTCAATTTGAGCGTTTGTGCCTCAGAATACGTATCAAGGTGTGTGTGTGTGTGTGTTCCTGAGTGTGTAATTTCCATTCTGATTACTTTGGTTGCTTTTGGATAAACTCTGCTCTTTGGGTTCCTTTGGGTATTTATAGGTAATAACATTTTTAAACATTGCTTTGGCCAACATTAAATCAATACAATGACGTGTGCCTTGTGTCTAATATGGATGTTTGTAAAAAAAAAAAATGCGAAAAAAATAAAGAGTACAAAATTACTCTGCCAAAATCATGACTAATTTAATTAAGTTTATTAAAGTTAAGGAATTTATTAAAGGCACGTAATTCAAGATGTTAACATTTGCGATACAGCGCATGAAAATAAATATCCCAGTAGGCATTGGAAGGTATTTGAAGGGCTACTAGCAGGCCTTGAAATGGATTTCGGAGGCCTACCCTACTCGTAGCCAAGCCCATATACTTTTTTTTATATGAAATGTCCAAATTTTCCATGCCTTCCGCTCTACCTGCTTTAAAGAGGCCAGCTATAAGCACTCCTTTAGAATGGGTTAAAGAAGGGGTTAATCAAAAAAATTAAATATTTAAAATATTTCATATTTTATCAAAACGAAGTCATTTTAATCAGTCCAATTCTGAATGAAATCTCTCCGGGAATTGAAAAGGGGAATTTTCGTATTTTTAACAATGTTCACTGAATTTTGAAAAAACTTGCATGCAAATATTTGCATTTATAGTCTATTTTTAAGATTAGAAGAAAAAAAATCTTTATAAGCATTATTCCCTGGCTAAAAAGTTAAAACTCTCTTTTTCAATTCCCGGGGAGATTTCAATCAAAACTGGCTGAATATTTTTTAAGACGAATATTGTTGCATCAAATATTGTTGCATTACTGTGCGAATAAATGTTATTTGAATAGGACCTTTGAACTTTTTTTTTACAGATATAGACATGGCATTGTAATTGTCTTATAAACATTTATTTTCTACTGTTGCGAATTCATAAGTAATGTCTTATAAGTTTTGAAAATTAATTTTGTTGCATCAAAAACATTAACTATGCGAATAAAAGACTTTAAAATAGAAGCTACGAACTTTTTTTTCATAGACATAGACATGGCAACCTTATCATTGACTTATAAACATTTGCCAGTGTTGCGAATTTGACATCTATGACAGAAGCCCAACTCATTTTAAGACTGAGCAAAGGTTTACTACAGCATTTGTACAAACTTCACAGCAGTTTCCACGGGCGTAGCCAGGATTTTGTTCAGGGGTAATAAAAATTATTTTTTTCATGTGACTGATAAATAAATAAAAAATGTGTCAGCCGTAAGTTTGTAATTAAATATAAATTAAGCTTTAATAAATATTAATAAATTCTATGGATTTTAGTTGTAAGCAAAATATTTTGAATTTCTTAATTTAATGCTAAAATTTTTATTTTTTTAACGTTCAGGGGGGGAAACTATCCTCCCCTGCCCTACCCTTGCTACGTCCCTGGCAGTCTCTACAGTTTTACGGAATAATATTTGTCTTTTTTGATATTCCAAATTTAGGTTTGCGGCATAAAAGAAATGGGAGAAATTATTCTTCACATATCTACAGGATTAAAAATCTTGGACTAAATTTTAGTAAATCCTGTACTGTATAGATGGCGAAACTGAAATTGTATTAAAATTTACACCGCGTCGAATACTAAAAATAAATTTTATTCCCGCATGGGCTTAAATTGCAATGCTCGATGTGGATTAAAAACCTTATTACAAGTTGTATTCAATTTTAAACCATTCCGTACTAAAAACAAAACTGCTTTTGTGTACACAATTTATTTACCTTTTTTTTATACTATAATATTTAAATTAACTCCTATTATAGGTTTCGAACTCACGTCATCATTGAAATGAAAGTAGTAAACGTTGCTTGTGCGCCATAATCAAATAAAAAATGTTTCACAAAAATTGTATTATAAAGTTTTGTTAACCGAAAAATAACTCTGAATCATAAGACTTTTGAATCGTAACAATCTGAAAATTAAGACGGAAAGTATTGAAATATAATACAGCATGGCTTAAAATGTAATACATGTTGTATTAAATTTAATATCATGGCTATCTATCTTAATTTAAAATCTATTCCAATTGTACTAGTTTTTGAAACTGATTTTATTACTTTTTAGTTATTTTGTATTAAATTTTAAACCATAGGTACTAAAGTTCTAATTTTATTCCAACTTTATTAAATTTAAGTACAGCTTTGACTAAAAACATTTCTACTATTTTAAAAAGTATTAGTTCTAATAAAAAATGGTTAAAAAATACATCATTCCAACCATTGGTTTAAAAATTACTCCAAGATTTTTAGCCGTGTATAAATACCTTTGTACTTGAAAACTACTGTAAACTGACAAATTACAAAAGCTCGAAACCTTGTATTTTTACATTAAATTGTGCTGAAACTTATATAGTATCAATTTTTTTTCTTCCATACCAAGAAATGGGCCAGAAGATTTTTTAAGAAGATCAAACAGTGTTTAGCCTCTTGTAAGCATTTCTCAAAAGTCCCACCTACTAAAGTATATCAACTTAGTACAAATGCAAGTGGGTGACATGAATTCTTAAAACTAGCTATTTTCAATTTTTGACAAGAAATAATTAATGGCTGACAAATGCCAAAAAAAATTGGTGGCATCTTTATTTTATGTTGACAAAAAGATATTTTGTGGCTTCGCTATTCAGAAATAAATCTTAAAACGTGAATGTGGAAGTGGCTGTTATGACAAAGCTTATGCAACCGCATTTGGCATAAGAAACAACAACAATAACAACAACAAAACACAGCAATTAAGAAATTATAAGCATTTAATTCTCAAGTTATAAGAAAATTAATAAAAGTTAATACTAGGAAATAATAATGGGGAAGTTTTCTGTCCAGTTAAAAATTTATATAATGAATAATACTTTTTTGCATTTTAATCTTCTCTAATAATTGCAATTAAAGCTGGTGGCAACTATTACAATGTTTGCGTTGTAGTGAGATATTTTAATTCAAAACTTGTCATTATGATGCAATAATAAAATGCTATAAAAAGTATCTAAGCAGACAGACACAACAGGTTGTAGTGACAATTTAATAATCATGCATATAATGCTAATTTTGCAATGATTAATTATACATTTAAAGTAGTTTTTGAAATAGAAATTTTATAAGTGAAATGTGAAGAAGAATATTTAACAACTTCTTAGAAATAATGCATATAGATTTTTCATATATGACATGAAATCAAAATTTGTATATAAATACACTCTAGGAATAAATTGATTAAAGGAAATAAATAAGTTTGAATTTTGAACGTAAGTCTTAAAAGTGAATTTGATTATTAAAGCATTATGTATGAGGCATGGCGTATTCTGAGATACATTTATTTGTACATTTCCAATTTCATGCGTAGTATTTTGATAAACGTTCTGCTTTTCTAAGTGCTATTGTTTGTAATAATACAGCAAATGGATTGTATTGCAAAGGAACCCCCTGAAGTACCCCCTAAAGAGTTAGCATGGAAACAATATTTGTCTTAATCTTACAACTTATAATGTGCTGGTACACTGAGACAATTCAACAATTTAAACTGGTTCTTCAAGCTTATATTTATCTATATGAGATTTATTTGAATTATTTTTTACGTAGAATTAAGTGTTTTACGCCATGAAGGATAGTGATTAGCATGATCTGATGTCCTATAAAATCAAAAAAAAATTCCCAACAAAAACTCATAAAAATGCCATAAAGTCTAAAAATAATGTATATATTTTTGTTTTTAATTATAATATTTGGATCTACATTACGTTGCAGTTAATAACAATTTTCATTTTTGAATTATGAAAATAAAACAACCATCAACCGTAATTTTTTTTTCAATACTTGATAAAAATTTCTAAATACTTTCTCACCAGCAATCTCACCAGCATTCTCACCAGCATTGGTATAGATCGAAAACTACCAAGTGTTTTTCTTTTTAAATTTTAAAAAAATATACCTTTTGTTTGGAAAATAATGTGTAAGGCTCTTGAACTGCTTTGTCATAAAGTCTTTCAAAAGTATCTACGAAATATTTTACTGTCTCTAATAATCGCTCATATCACAAAAAAATTTAAAAAATATTATGTATAATTCTATAAAAATTACGCGAAACTATGGATAAAAACCTTAAAATTTCGAAAAAATGTCCTACAAATTTTTCGTTTCGGTATCTGTAGATTATGAACGGTGTTTTTGCATCATCAGAAAATGTCTACAAAATCCGAGCCCTGCTGATTAGTTAAATAAATCCAAAATAATATTCTTTGAATATTCGACATATTTTTCATAAACATCCTTATTTAATTTCTGGGTGATTTTGAACGCTTTCTGGATTTTGTTTTTATTTTTAGTTATTTATTTCTTAAGTCAATATTATAAATGCTATAAAAGTTAATTTAGGACAAGAAAAAAGTATTTATTTTGGGATGCGAAAGGAATAATATTCATCGACTATCTCCAAAAAGGAACCATCATCAACAGCGACTATTACTGTGCACTTTTGGATCGGTTGAAGGCTGAAATCGCCAAGAAACGGCCACATTTGCAAAAAAAAAAAAAAAGTGTTGTTCACCAAGACAATGCACCGTGTCACAAATCAATGAAAACTATGGCATAATGGAATGAATTGGGCTTCGAATTGCTTACCCACCCACCGTATTCTCCAGATTTAGCCCCCAGCGACTGTTTCCTGCTTTCAGATCTCAAGAGAGTGCTTGCTGGAAAGAAATTAATCAAGTAATCGCTGAAACTCAGGCCTATTTTGACGAGAAAGAGAAATCGTACTATAAAAGTGGTATCGAAAAGTTCGAAAATCACTATACTCGTTGTATCGCTCTCGAAGGTAACTATGTTGAATAATATAATCGAGTTTTATCAAAATTTTGTTTTTTCTTACTAATCCTACGGACTTATTGAATGACCTGTTATATCTTTGATGAACAATTAAAAAATGCTTTCTAAATAGAAGCCTCTAAGTCCAGCGTTTAAACGTTGAACGTATCCATATAGTATTTAATTATTTTAAATTATTATATAAAATATTATTTTTTTGTTATTATTAAAAAATTATTATGTTTTTGTTTAAAACTGAATCCATTTTTGCTAATAAATGTCATGCTATGTGAAAGGGAGCTTAAAATACAATTTTTAATTTAAATTATTTTTACAACAAAAACAAATTTTACGTAATTTTTTGAGGAAACATAGAATATTTTGGTTTTTTTTTGAAAAAAAAATATTAAAAATACACATAAACAGTAATTGGTATTGTAAAAATATTTTTTGGCAAGTACTTTTATTAAACTTTATAACACAAAAAAAATTTTGTGATATATGCTCAAAACTAACGGAGATATTTACATAGAAAGTCATATTTTTAAATTTCCGATGGTTTTTTCTCATTCCTTCGGGCAAACAAGTTAAAAGCACAAAGTTGTATAGAAGCCCTGTTAAATATAAACTTTTCCGATCAAATATATACACATACGGAAATTTGGAGAAAAAACCACATTTTTGATACCCATATTGTTGTCTTCATCTCTAAAAAAAATTTTTTTTAAGAAAATAAATGCAAATTTTAATTAAGAAAATTTTAATATAAAAACTTAAAAATTGAAAAAAACAAAAAAAGATAACTTTTAGAATTCTCTTAAATAAAATATAAATGAAAACGAAACAGTTTCGAAAATGCGCTCCATATGATATCGACTAAATACTGTTCAAAATTACAACACAATTTATTTCTCCAAAATGGATGTCATCATGTGTGGCTTTAAAATACCTTTCATTTGATACCAAATTTGTGTATATTTCTATGGAAAATTGTGAAATTGTGGGAAAAAATGAAATTTTCGCTGATTTTAAAACGTCATTTTGAAAACGTAAACTATCGATTGAGCACGTATAAAAAAATACGTCGACCTTAGATTTTTGTCCTCTATCACATATCCAAAAATTATTCAAATCGGTGAGTGACACCTGGGGACCTTTCCTTGTAAGTGAATATTTCATGAATATTGCATAGATGACAACGACAAACTAATAAATTTAAATTTATTTCTTTGTGTTAGTGGAACATCAAAGGAAATATTAAAATTAGATTTACAAAACTAATGATTTCTGAAAAATTTGTAATGAAACATATTGTCATAAGATTATTTTTTATTTAATGCACTGAAATAATTATTATACACTGAAATAAATTTCAATAAAAATTTCTGCTTAGATTATTTCATCATTAAGATTGTTTGTGAGTGTTTTTAGGTTAAATGAATTCTCTCTATTCAAAACTCTATTTCAAAATTTAGGAACATATTTTTTATTGCCACATTACTTTTGATATGAAATTATAATATGAAGTTTAACTTAAAATATAAATCAAAATTTTTATGATAAGGTGTGTGTATGATAAGGCAAATTTTTCAACACTATTTTCAGTGTACTTGGCAAACGAACCTCAGAAAAGCACACACACACAAACACACCTTCACACAAACATGTTTGTGGCACTTACATTGAATTTTAATATGTATACGTATATAAATCCTTGAAGGCTCTGAAGTGTAATGGAAATAAGTATCAAAAGCTTTTTCGATTAGATTAATTCCAAAAGATTTGTTGCAAAAAAAAATGTATTTCTATTCAACTATTATTCAGCTTCAACTGCATGTAGAGAACGCTTTGAGATGATATTTCTTCAAGGATATTTCTCGGCTAAATGCTTTTGTGTGGGTGTGTGTTTCAACAAGCAAGGATTTAGAACACTGCAAACGACAGTAATTAAATAAATTTCTATTGACTTTACCAAAGCGCACAAACGGAATAGAATATTGAATATTGAGTAATGAATATTGACAAAAATATTGATATTACATTATGTTTACATAAATGAAACAATATTGAAGATTAAGTTTACGCAGAGGTTAGATTTTTTGGAAATCAAAAAAATTCAATATAATAATAATTAGTTATTTTGGTTAAACTTGGTAGAAAATCTTAAAAATATTAACAGAATTGCATAGAGAAAATTATTTGCATTTGGTTTTGAAAACGGAAATTTCATTGGTTTTTGGGTTTTTGTTTTCATTTAAATTCTGTTTTGCGCACAAATTTCTAGAGTAAACTCTGTGCTTGTTGCTAATTCTACAAAAGACATTTTGTATTTTACATTTAATTGTATATTATAACTACCACTATAAAATTGTGGTTAAAATATAATCACATCATTGCTTTCAGCAGATATCATATATGACAAAAATATGACTAAACAAATAAAATAACATTTATAGAATTTATTGCTTTGGCAAACACGTGTATCGCATACAAATACACTTCGAACACCGAGACACATACATATGTCAGATACTTCTAAGCTTGTTTGTTTGTTGTACTTATTAAGTTTGTTCGAGGTGTAAATTACTTAACAACACAACGTTTTGCATGTTTTACCTGCATCTACCACTAAAAAATAAGTAACTCACACAGTTTGCATAAAAAGTTATTAACTTTTTTCTTTTTAAATTTATTTGTGCCATAAGCTCAAATAGTTTATTATATTCCACTTTCATTCATTTAAAAGACTTCATAAAATTTCATTTATATTATCGATTATTTGCTGCAGATTGCTTGTGCTAGAGTTGTGTAGGTTAAGGGCCATAAAAGAAGTTAAAAACAAAAGCAAATCGAATAAAAATATTTATGTTTCGCACTTAAGCCATAAGCTGCTAGTAATTTCATTTAAATTGAGTGCTTAAGCAGGTTCAATAAGAGTAAAGGACATTTTCATAAGAATGCGGTAAAAGCTGCATTTGACATGGATCAACATAAATTTTGTGGCAATGACTAGAGTTATGTTAAGAAGGACATCGTTGACATGATTTAAGGCAAACTGTTCAATATCGAAACTCGAAACAATGGGAGGGGTTGCACATTTGAGACGAAATCTGGGGCAAGTTACGTCACAGCAAAATTTTTTAATTCAGTTTTAAGTATTTATCAGTATTTAAAAAATAAGTTTTCTTGCTGAACTGAAGTGGGAATTCTTACTCCAAAGCAGTTATCGAAAACAGCTGTTATAACTTCACGTTCAAAGCAAACATCAAAGTGTTATAAAAAACTAAAACAAACAACAATTTTCACTTTTCATTTTTCACATTTGCAATTTCAATTATGGCCACTGGTTGGTATTTTTGTTAACGTTAGAAAAGCTTTCATTTGTGTTTACCTCTGTTCACATGTTCAAATTTTTTATTAAATTGTTGGTCAAACACAGTAGTACAACGGGAAATTTCCATGTTATTTCCCTGATAATAAAACTTATAATAAATGTAACGTGTCCTAGGTTTTTAATTTTTCAAAACTACTTAATTATAATTATAAAAAAAAACCTAACTTTGTAAAGAAGTGTGGCATAGGGGGGGAGGGGTCTAAAATTGGCCAAAAACGTAACGTAAGCTATGAACACCCCCCAAGTTAAAAAAATGAAAAATAATTGAAGAAATATTTGAGCAAGATAGATAGACTGCCGATTGAAATGGCCAAAAGTTAGGACATAAAAAAAAAAGTTTTAAAGCGATCATTTTTATGTTTTAAAAATATTATATGACCCAGCAAATAATTGAACTTCCAAAAGGATCTATTTTTCAAAGTTTTAAAGGGATTCCACCTTGATATAATTTTTAATAATCTTGTGAACACAGGTTCGAAATTTTCTCAATGGATAATAATCATCTGGCTATTTTCGCACGAGAACCGATAACTTGTCCTTTGCTGCTTATACTTAAGTTTAAATTTTTTGAAGTGAAACTTTTATAGCCGCGTATACTGTATACTAAAATGTAACGAAATGGTTCTTATGAAAACAACAACACAACAATTCGCCGCACTAGTAGTATAAAAACGAAAAAATTGCTATTTAAAATGTTTGTACATGTTTGCATCCACTGAGGATTGAACACAGTACGTTTGTATCCATAGACGGCTGTTCTAGCCACTGGGCCAAGTAGACACATTTATTTGAGTATCTCATACTTATGTTAAATCAGCAAATGCTTCTCTCTTTTTGTTTTATAATTGAATTGAGTCTTTCATTCAATACTATGAAAGTACAGTACGGTCTAAAAATTTGAATATAAAAGTAGCTTTTTTTCAGAACATTAGCATGCTTTTAGGCATTACTCAAAATGAGTTTTTATAAATTCAGATTGATTGCATAGATTGATTTGGAAACAACACATGCTGCAGTATTAACGAATGCAACTTTAAATCTAAAATTTGTTTTATTCTTAGATCTGTGAATTTTCATATAAATATCGTATCTTTCATATAATTCAAATGCAGTTTTTAACTCACATTTATATCGTAATAAACAAATATTCGCATTCTGCGGTATTTTAATACAAAAAATACTGGTCACAAGTTCTTTCATTGCCAACTGAGCTGTCAGATTGCCTATGACATGTTGGTCGCAACTTAAGCATAAGAAAGATATGTTACTAAAATATTGTGCCGAAAACACTTATCAATGAATATGTAACCCACCCGGCGAAAGTTCGCTTGCAATCAACTTATATCAAAGAAAAATTTCGTATTTTTCCCTAATTGGCGAATAAATATCGAAAATTTTTTCATAACAGTGCTCTCGCGTTAGTAATAATAAAAGTAAGTCTAAAAGTGCCAAAAAAGTTATCCGAAAGTATACATCTTACAGTAAAAAAGTAGAAAATATAATCGCTTATCTTCGCATTTGTGTTGAAGAATTTATCGCTTTGGAAATGTAAGTGAATAATTTTTCGAAACATAAGCGAACCTTCGTTTACGAAGTAACCGTTACGTCCTCAAAACGTATCTTTTTCGAATCGTAATCGATATCGAATTCGATTGTTATCATTAAGAACTAAAGAACTATTCGTACATTTTTGAATTTTCGATATCAAAGTCGGATTTTGTGCCGCGTGGGAAATAGCAGAATTTTTGTGATAGTTTTGGAGTTTCTTCTATATATATATAGATGTCTGCAACATTTAGCAAATATCGTGACAACTGCAACATAAAATACGAAGCAAGTAACGAAAAACGCATCAATATTTGTAGCTGTGTGGGCACGGTCAAATAAACACAAACAAGTGTGCGCGGTAGCATAAGGTCAGAGCTTCTGACCACGAAGGGAAGGTTCAGTGGTCATAACTGCGGTTAAAATTTTGTGCTTTTTTCAAATTAAAAATATTAACAATCATACAGGCCTTTTTTTGTTTTTTTTTTTTAAAGATTTAAGCCCAAATTGTATAATCGATTGATGATTATTTTGGATAAAAAATAAATTCTTTGTGGCATCAATCGTATGGAATAAATTGGAAAAATCTATACTATGCTTGCTTTCAGGTTTGTTCGTATTTTGTTCACTTTGATGCAAGGGAGACAATGGTGCGATGGTAGCACGTTCAACTTGCAGTCGAATCGTACGTGGTTCGATGCGAGTACGGAAAGGGAAAAGTGCATTATTCCCGACACAGGTTTTTGGACCAAATTTTTCTTTTTAATATTTATAAATAAAAATATAATTAGCAAAAAAAATTAACAGCAAGATCTGTCGTCTGTGCTATGAGGATCGAGCCTGGGATAACATAAGTCATCAAATTCAAACTGTGTCACGAAAGTAAAATTAAAAAAAACTGCGATTTAATTCTGTACATGAATATTCTTTTCAGTAACTGTCCATAAATAAAAGGTGCAATTGATATTTCACATGATATCGCCATGTTCAAAATATAAAGACTAGTTGAAAAACACAGTTCTTGAACTACTACTGGTATGAAGGCAGACTGCTTTTTAACCATTTGGTTGCACTGACAGAGAGAATGTTAATAAAATAAATTAGCAATCTTTCCAGAAATTCCATTTTTTGGGTAAACATTTCAATTCTACCGTGCGTCACGCACGCCACGGCCACACATATTTTTTTTACTTTTTTCGTTCTCTGCTTTTCACTATTTTTGATAAATTATGTTCGCCAAAAGAACTGTCACTACTTCTTTGTATCATGTTCTTAACTGTACCTTAACGAAAAGCGTTTCTGAACTTGTGAGCGAAAATATTATTTTCCCTGGATTATACTTTGAAGATACACCGAAAAAAATTGATCACAATATCATTTTCAAAATGTATCTTTTCATATAAAATTTTCGAATTTTTTAAATATTCACATATAAATTGATAAAACATTATGTTATTTTGCTTATATCTGTTTTTAACTACTTTTTAATCACAAATTGTTTTTAAATTGAAACCATCACTGATTTTTTTTTAAAAAAATTTTCTAAATCGTTTAATTTAAATTTCTATCGGAAGAAAGCGTAAAAAGTTTAAGTAGAACTAAATTAATTATATTAAGTTTGTTTTTCAGCTCGATAAATAAACATATTATAAAGGTAAGATTTTTTTTTACAACACCTTAAGAAAAACCGCCCAAGTAACATAATTATTTTTTTCAATGCTCTTCTCTTACACAGAAATGCATACAAAAATAACAGTGCTTTTAAATAAATAGGAATTTAAGCTACCGTTTTGCTAACGAATTAAGAAAATTGTACCAACAAGTTTCTACTTAAGCTAACATCTTGTTTTACAAGCAGCTTAAGTTACAAACATCAAACATTAGTTATCAAAGCCAAAAAATCAAGCTTCTTTTAAACCAGTTAAGAGACAGACTTGATTAAAATTTCATTTTAACTAAATAGACAAGAGTGAGTGTGATAAAATAAAAGAAAAAGTCACAACCCACTTTAATGATCGATTACATGATAAGCCACTAGATGATGGATGGATGAATGAACTCACTTTTGAAAAACTTAAAAATTAAAAAAATATATTAAAGATAAGATATATATGGACATAGAACAAATTTATCTGCAGCATTAAATATCAAGCTCACACTTGGTGCAACCTCTGTGGACAAAGAGTGTGTGGAGGGAAATTTCATATAATCACTTAGCAATCATTGACGAATAACGAAGCACAAAATAAACGCTACGCGATAAACGATATACGCACAAATATTTTCATTTTGCATTTAATTTTTTTTTTTTTAATAGCAACCGCTGAAATATTTTCCTAAAATGATGTTAGAAGTCGTAGTAAGCACGATGCTTTTATTTTAAAACTAAAACACTTTGTAAGTTATGCGTCAAATTGTGCACAGTACATTTAAAAAATCACAGTATTTTTCAATATTTTTCAGTTGTGTGTTTTTAATTATATTGTATTTCCTAAATATTAATTGCATACTTTTTCAAATTTTCATTTCGCTTTTATTCTAGTTTTTTATGGTTTTTTTTAAGTTTTTGTATTTACTTTTTTAAACATTTTTTTTTATTTTTAGTAATTTTTTTATTTAATTTTATAATTTAAGTTTTTATTTTATTAAAAAAAAGAAAATCTATATACAGTCATTGTTAATTGAAACAAATAGAATTTTGAATGCTATTGTCAGTGAAACTTTTAATTTTCCTCTATTTTTTAACATTTTAGCTATTTAAGCCTTGGCTGGGCACCTTTTTGATTGGTCACAGAAATAGACACTATTTAGTTTAATTGATGAGTTCTCGTTTCTAAAACTAAAATTGTTGATGAAATCAATACTGTTAAAGTGTAACATTAAAAAAGAATTGATTTTATAGCGATTTGGTTATTAATTACTAACCAGTTAGAGCTTTATACTTCATCTAAAAAAATATGAATATAAGTATATTACTATGCAAAAAAAAAAAAACTCAGAAATCAAAATGAAAGTTGATTGCTCTAAGAAAATTTCCTAACAATCATACTAATATGATAAAGTAAAAACTAGAATCAATGAATTCAAATAATAATACCAAAGTCTTCATAGAAAATCCCAAACGGAATCGATAGATACATTCATCCTTAGAAAGTTGTATGTAAATACTTTCGAATCTACGCGAATAATAATGACAGAAATATGTAAGGCATTCAATTTAGTTGTAAGAACCTTTTACTATGAAAGAAAAAAATTAAATAAATTCAATTTGTACGTCAACAAAACTCAAAGGCATGATGCAAGAAGGATTCTAGTATTGGTATTCTAATCATAGAGTGTAACCATTGATGAGAATAAAGTACAGAATGGGCTAATATGCACACTAAAGAATTGCCAGAATATAAAAGGTCCATTAACGTTTCGTTTTTTGCATTTTTAAAAGTGATACTCATGCGAAACATTTAATCAAGAGTTTGTTGAATTCGAAAACTGAACCTTATTTAAGTTGATTTGGAATGATTGATTTACAAGCAGTTAAAAAAAAAATATATATGCAAATGAACTTAAGATGAGTGTACAGAAACTAATTAGAAAAACACTCAAAGAAAATAAGTAAATACATTTTACCCTACAGGACAAAAAAAATGTGGCTTTTGTAAGGTAAAAATACCGGTGATTAGATTTTAATTGCACCCACTTCTTAAAAATTAAAACGCATATTGATTTTTTTTTTTTAATCAAAGTAAGTCTCTATTGCATTTAATTTGCATTTGCATTTGCATTGCATTTAAAAATTTAATATAACTTCATTTTCCAAATAACTCTAATGCAGATTTGAGGACATTGATTTTGTTTTTCAAATGGAACTTTTTTCAAAACTTCTCAATTTTCTTGAATCGGCAAATTTTTCAGTTAAAATTTGCTCTTTTTAACCAGAGAATAGCACCAAAAATCTTGCACTTAGGGCCAGTTTTTCAAGACGAGTTTAAACTTTAGTTAAATTAAACCGAGTTTAACTCACCAAAATTGGGCGTTTAAACTTACCAAACTCAATAGGTGCGCTCAGACAAATGAACTCACACTTATATGGGTGAGAGGACATTCTGGCATAGAACAGAATGAAAATGCTGATTCTTTAGCGAGAGAAGAGAGAACTCTTCAGCAGAAGAGTTCTGTGGACCAGAGCCACGTATCGCCATAGGCGACAACATGGTGGCAGGTCTAATTAAGCTGCCGTTCTGCCTCTATATATAAAATTGATAAAGCATCGAGCCTTTCCTGCAGCATTGTCGTTCTTTTTTAATTTTTTATTATTTTCAATTTCTAAAAAAATCGTTTCGCTGTGCAGTTTGATACCATCAGGCATAAAAATATACGCAGGGCTGTGTCCAGATTAGGGAACGCTGATTCAATTTGATCGTAGTGTTTTATTTTGTACAACTGTGCGTGAGTTTGATATGAACTTGTGCGAAGCAAATCACTTATTTTATTAATGATATATGAATGAAACTGCTGCATTTCACTTTCTAAATTGGCATTTAGGTCTTGTGAATATGTGTTTACTAAATTTCTACAATGCTGACTGTATTCTGATGTTTAATCGGTGCACATAATTTTATTTAGCCAGTAATGAGAATTTGTCTGCTATTTCTTTGTACTCGTATATCTCCCCCTCTTATTCGCATCTTTACATTAAATTTTTCAATAACGCCATTAAAACGCATGACTTAAAATTATTCTCTCGGGCTGAGACTTACTTCATTAACTGGACCGTCTTAGATCCACATCTGGTAGCTTTTCTTTTGCGCTGTCTTCTTAATTATTCAGGCCTATCGCGAGTACTTTTTTCCTGGAATCGGAAAATTTAATTTAACTTTTTTTTAAATTAAGCTCAAGAACTTTTGGAAGTTTTTAATGCATATTTGTTCATCAACCGTCAATATTCATGAGTGTACAAAATGAAAAGTTGAAGCTTTACCTGCTATCTTAAAAACGAAAATTCTTCTTTCCGATTCCGGGCGAAAAAATTTTCACGATAGGCCTGATTAATCGACAAAAAATCAACGAAATTTGAAAAGAATGGCGCACGTCTCTAGAGTGACTTCCGGGTCTTGTAATACCTTGCTGACTTTTCGGAAGGTTTGCAAAATTTCGTCTCACATGAGCAATATATGTACGAACTCTAATTCCTGTAGTTTCTCTGACAAATTACAATAAAATACAATTTTCTGTGCGGCCGCCACTTTTCTGTATACAATCGATAATCTCAAAGAGTAGATAATTCCATGTATCGGATCGTTGTTTTTGTAGAAAAAAAGTATTTGGTACGTAATAGAAAAGAGAGTAAATTAACATTATTAGAATAAGGTATCCTTCAACCCGGTGGCGTGCAAAGCCTATACGCCGCCCGAGGCAAACTATCAAAATGCCGCCCTAAAATTTTTGTTTAAAATATGTCTTACAAGAATTGAGGAGGTAGATGCAATAAGGACTAGACATGGGTAACGCAGCGCTGCGTTGCGTTAATGAGTTGAAGCACTTCAATACGTTACTGCGTTATACAGTTGTTTCAATAAAACTAACGCAGTAGCGCAGTAATGCAAATGACATGCTCAAAGCAAAAGTAAAAAGTATTTATATAGCTAGCAAAAATTGCACATGTTGTACGGCGCAACGTGGATAGAAACAGAAAGTTGAAAGCGAACATTATTTCTCTGTATAAATAAGGACAAGGGGTTGCGGGGAAGATGGACTGTTATTAAGGTTTTGCCATTCACAGGATGATTTTGTCAATTTAATTAACTGTTGGACGTGTTCGTGTTCGAAGCAGAAGTTAATTTGATTCCAACTTCAAACTTGTTTTGGATGCTTTAATCTGCGCTTCGTTTAGTTATGTTTCATATTAATTACTTATGGATTTAATAATCTTTAATGTATCTATTAGCAGAAAGATTTCACTTGATTTTTTCTAAGTGAAGCCAATTTGCGCTTAGTATTCCACCACAAAACTCACCGCATTCGAAAAAATTTACCACATAACGCAATGCATTGGCCCTCATTACGTGGATTAAATTCTTGTTGATACAGGAATCATAGCATTTCAAACTACGCTATGGCGCAATTGCGTTAACGCATTCCGCTGTTACAGTAAACTGCGTTTGAGTTGGTGTATCAACGCAGCGATTTTAGCTGCGTTACCCATGTCTGATAAGGACACAATGTGAGATGTATTCTTTTTGCATAAAAGGGCTCTATTGAAAAAACAGTTTCTGCTTTGTGTCCCCTCAAAATATTGAGTTGATATCCCTTAAACTGACTTCTCAACATCAAAAAATCTGCAACTCTGTATGTGCCCTTCTTACATGGAACGGTAGAAGTAAAAAAAAAAAATTGAAAATATGCAATAACAAAAATATTATTTTGTTCTTTGTTTTGACTTATTTTTCTCTTCTTACTTCACAAAAACGGATGCTGTTTAACATTTGATTTCACAACATTTTTTATGGCTAGAAAAAGTTTACGTTTTATTATAACAATGCTTAAAATGGTCAATACAAAAACAATTTTAAAGAAGTGTCAATAGCTCAAAAACTCTTTTTAAATATGAAAATATACTACCTTATGTAACGAAAACTACTTTGAAATTGAAAAAGCTGAATATATAGATAAATTCAACATGTTTTTGTAAAATAAAAACGTGAGATTTTTCTTTAACTTCTTTGTTTTATTAAAGAACTCTTCGACTTTCTTTACAGATTTGGAACAATAGTATAAAAAACAAATTCTATTAAATATTCAAATTGGAATGGCAATATATGAGTTACACTTATATTTTATTATATACTACAACAAAAAAGTTATCACACATCAAAAACTTAAAACGCTTATACCTCAGAATTCAGTTTTAACAGAAGTGCCCTTGTTGTATCTAACTCCTCACTAACTTCAAAAAAATTTTTTAAATATTTAAATAAAGAATAAAATTTTTGTGTCCACAATGTTCAAATAGCAAGTAGCTACTTGATTGTTATTTGGCATGTTTGTTACGCACATCTATTTAAAGAAACTGAAAGGTAACTCTTTTTAGAAATTTGGCGCTCATTGTGGCTGTTTGCCGCTGTTCACAATGTGCCGCCCTAGGCATTTGCCTCGTAAGCCTCGTGTTTTGCACGCCACCGCTTCAACCAGTAATGTAGCACATAGTAATAATAGCAATTTTTCGGTGCTGTTTATGGTGCCCCCAGAGACGTGATGACCTAAGCAATTGCTTAATTTGCTTAGGGGCTAATCCAGGACTGCTCAGGTGAAACGTTGTGATCAGATCAAAAGAAATTTTTTGGTACTGAATTTTTTTTTTAAGTGCATAATTAAAAAAATATTTTTTATTATAATAAATATAATAGTTCTTTCATTATTTTTTATTAAATCCATCGACCAACATAAATGATAAAAACCCATAAAGCTAGTATAAATTAATCGAAAAAATAGCTTATTCATTGTTGTTAAAAATGGGTAATTTTCTAGGGGATTACTTAAAAACTTGGATATATGCACAACTCAGTGACAAAGATGGACATTAGCAATTTTTTTTTTAGCAACCACAACAAAAAATCGCCTCCAGCTGAAAACTATGCGATCGCCAAATGTATGGGTTTGTTACTAGCTTCTTCAGTCTATTCTCTAAGGAATTGTTTTTAAATGAAGTCAATAACCTCACTCAGAAGTAAAGATAAATTTTAATTTTTTTCTTATTACCATCAGCCAGTTGTAAGTCTCGGAAAACTTTGGGATTGGCCCAAAAAGCATGTTTAAGAGGTTAAAGTTTTTCTTTATCAGCCCAATTCTGACTGAAATCTCCCCGGGAATTGAAAAAGGGAGTTTTCATTTCTTAGACAGGGGATAATGCTTTAAACAATTTGTTCTTGAAATCTTAAAAATTGACTATGAATGCAAATATTTGCGTTCAAATTTTTCAAAAATTCTGTGAACATTGTTCAAAATTCAAAAACTCCCTTTTTCAATTCCTGGGGAGATTTTATTCGGAATTGGGCTGATAAAGAAAAACTTTAACCCCTCAAGCACGCTTTTAGGGCCAACCTGAAAGTGTTTCGAGACTTACAACTGGCTGACGGTAGTAACAAAAAAATTAAAAAATGGTTTTTGTGGTCTACAATAATGGAGGATTTACATATATTTTTATAAAATTTATTGTATAAAATCTCATGGAATTAACCCACTACAGAATTTTGAAAAATTTGTTTTTAATAAAAAGAAAAAAGAAAAGAAATTTATTTGAATTTGGTTTTAACACGCAGTTTATATAGAATTTTCAATTCCTGGGTAGATTTCATTCAGAATTGGGCTGATAAAGAAAAACTTTAACCCCTCAAGCATGCTTTTAGGGCCAACCTGAAAGTGTTTCGAGACTTACAACTGGCTGACGGTAGTAAAAAAAAAAATTAAAAAATGGTTTTTGTGGTCTACAATAATGGAGGATTTACATATATTTTTATAAAATTTATTGTATAAAATCTCATGGAATTAACCCACTACAAAATTTTGGAAAAATTTTTTTTAAGAAGAAGCAAAAAGAAAAAAATGTATTTAAATTTGGTTTTAATAACACGAAGTTTATATAAATATTGTTTGAAATAATTGGAATATAGCTTTTTTATATAATAATAATAAATATTTAAATTTTTATATATCAATCTGCACTCTTCACTTATTAAATTTATAAAATCTAGAAGACTTAAAATTTTTCAATATATAAAATTGCTAAAAACTTGCTATTCCTATTAGCAATAGTTTAAACTTTTTGCAGGTTTTCAATATTGTTTTTTTTTTTTATAAATTACTGAGATCTTTTAATTTTTTTGATTTGCTTAATTTTTAATTTATTTGCTTTTATGAGTAAATTTTTTCACTGTTTTTAAATAAATTTTTTTTAAATATTTTTTTATCATTTACATTTTAAACATTTCGATATGTGTTAAGTTTTTATATGAAACTTTTATTAACTTAAAAAGTTTTACAATTCATTAAAATTTTGCAATGAATTTTCATAATAAAAAAATGAAAATTACCTTACATTATTTTTTTTTTATTAATTATTTTGCAATTTGAATATAATTTAGCATGAAGAAATATATTTTTTATTTTTATTTTAATTGCATTTGCATTTTTATTTGAAATATTATGCAATTATTTGTAAACAATTTAGACGTCGCGAATTTGTTTCTATTTATTTTGTTTTTGTTGTTTTTTCTTGTTTTTTTTTTTTGTAATTTTTATTAGGACATCGAGGACGAAAATTTTAACGCAAGCGGTTGAGTATTGTTTGCACTTAAAACACATTAATGCACATTTCATAGCTGTTTTTGTTGTTGCTAATTTACTTTTTGCTTGGTGTTTGTTGTTGTTGTTGTTGATGTTATAACTCGCTTTAAACTGCTCATTTGCGCTAATTTAACGTTTAATCATAATAAACACTTAAGCCTCATACCATAAAAAATGCACAAGGGACACAGCGCTGGCAGTGTGTTTAAGTGTATTCATGTGTGTGGTAGTTGTGTAGTGTGAAAGCTGCTTTAGTGTGTGCGTTTGATTTTTTATGAACTGCCAAACGGAAGTTGATATAAAAGACCACCACAAAGACCACTTTTAAAGGTAGTAGACAGAGGAAAATAAACGCAGTTTTATTGACTTGCTTGTGGGTTTTATTTTTCTTAATTTCCTTTGAAATATTTTTTATGATTTTCCCTGCGATGAATTTTTGTTGTTTTGTGGTATTTTTTTTTTTTTTTTTGATAATATACAAATTATGCCAATTTGTTGTATAAGCTTGTTGTTGTAGTTTAGCTACGTTTACGTCAACAACTGCTTATGTTGCCAATGACGTTGGTGTTGGCGCTGCTAACGGCATTTCCGCTACACACCAAGAGGTTTTAATTTCCGTTATACACAAGCGCACATCAACACGTATACGCAATACGTTAAGAATAATTTAATTAAGTCTGCACACAACATTTTATTTTGATGATTTTTCGAGTAGGTTTTCATTTCTTGCTAATATTTTTTTTTTATTTTTGTGTTTCTGAGTACTAATAGGATAATTGTAAAATACAAAATTTAGCTAAATTATGCGGATTTTTTTTTAAGGCATATTTATTTGCGCCATTAAAATAGCAGCACTTAAAACTGGGTGCTTAACTGAAAGCTTCTCACTTTGAAATCCTAGCCGCAGGGTGTTGCTTGCTTTATTTAGTGTTTTTTTTCTGTTGCTGCTGTTGCTTGTTAAGCTTATTTCTACAAGCTTCAACAAGGATTCATCACAATCATCGCAGGCAGCACCCAAGTGGGTGAGAAAAAAATCACAATCAATTACCGTTAGGGCAAAAAATTAAAAGAAGAAAATAAAAAGGATCCGTAAAGCAGTAAAGAACGAATGAAGGAGAAGAGCAGCAACAGTCTGCTAAAAGAAGCGAAGGGAAAAAAGCGTCAAGCGGAGGAGTTCAAAATAAAAGCACGTAAAGCCAAAGAACGTTAGAAGAATTTTTCGTCGCACAACAAAAACGTAATTGAAAAATCAAATGCAGACGACGTTAACGTAAACTTTGAGCAATCGATGCTGTTGTTGTTAATGTGGAAAAAATCCTTGGTACACAAATGACGATAGCGAATTTTTGCTGAAGTTTGTTAACATTATGTGCATGACTATAAGTCACACACACACACGTACACACTCACACATACTCACACACACGATCAATGACTTGATGTCAATTAATAAATGATTTTGATTGGCAGAGAAGCAACAGGAAGAACATTTTTTGACTTATAATAACAACAAAAACAAAATATGTCAAAATAATTGACAATAAGAAATTATGGAGCAATAACAACCGCAGGGTTGTCTTAAGTCACAACAATAAACGTTCTAATAAAAATAAACAAGCTGGAATTCGATTCAAATAAGATAATAGCGGTTATTCTTAGGAAAGCGGCTAAAGTTGTCATGAGCATTTTTTTTTTTAATATAAAGAAGAGTTTTCGAATATTGTAATGGAGCAATAAAAACAACAACAACAACAACAACAATGTACACAAAAGTGCCATCATTATCATCATCAAGGCTCAATAAGAAAACCACAGAAAAAAAAACACCCGCACTTTCGTCGTCGACCTCTTGACTTGACATTTTTTTTTTTGTTTTTTTTTTTATTTTCTTTCATGAAACACTACATTTTTTTATTTTTTCAGGTTTTTTCTTCTCTTTTTATTCTTTTATTACCACACACGGCACACACAGATATATAAATGGTTTTTCTTTTTTCCGTTTGACGAAAAAAAATGTTTCCCAAATCAACTGAAATTCTATTCCAAACGAATTCGAATCAATTTCAAACGAATGCGTTTCAAAGCGTGTCAAGTCAGCGAATTTGAGTTGAATGAGTTAAGAACATAAAACACGTTAGAAAAGTTTTGCAGCCAAGACGAATAGCAAGTCTTCACTCATCGAAATAACACGACGAACTGATTGGTTTGGAGCCGAGCGCCAAAACACACAGCCAGTAATGGAACAGACTCAAGGCAAAAAAAAACACACTCACACTCAAATGCTCAGAAGCACGCACTCAGAGCTCCACACACACACTCAGTCACTCACTCAATTGGTCGGGCTCCACAAGTGTTGCTCCACCACCAACAACACAAGAATAAAGTTGATTGAGAGCAAGCACTCGAGTATTCTCACGTGTTTGTGTATTTTGAGTGTTTATTTTTGGTGGAAAATTTGTGTGAGAGAGCGTTGTGAGTTGACGTTATTGTGAGTGATTGATATGGTGTGGCAAGATATATTTTTTTTTGTTTTTAAGGTGGCATCTGGTGGCGTAACGCGCAACTAATGACTGTTGTTATGGCTTTTATTATTATCGTTTTTGTATTCATTGTTATTGTTGTTATTGTATTCATTGTTTTCTTATTATTTTTATGAAAGTAACCAATGTACATTATACAAGTTTAACCCTTCGGTTACATTTTTAATCACTACGTTTGCCGCTTCGCTTTGTTTCGATTTTAGGATTTTTTTCGCCACTTTCATTTTTTCAACCGCTTCAACTAAATATTGTTTCATAAATGTTTTACCTTATTTTTCTTAACTTAATTGCTCAGCTACGTAATAAGAGTTTCATTTTCACAAAAAAAAAATGCATATGCTGCGCTTAAACAAGTTGCGCCTTTCATATGACCACGAAATGTTTTGCATTAATTAAGTTATTACATATTACTTCAAATTATTATATTAAATTTTAATTTATTTTATTGCAATTTACACTGCTTCGAATTGACATGTGAAAAAAAATGCAAAAAAGTGTTTAAAAAATATTACAAAAAAGCGGTGTTTAAACGATTGTACGAAAAAATGCCCAAAAAGCAATCGTCAAAAGTGCACAAATGAATAATCGCCGAAAAGTTAAAGTTAAAAATTGCCCAACTTTTGGGTATATTTTCATTACGAAAACCCAGAATTGAAATTTATAGTCAGTATATATATTGAATGAATTGATTTATTTGATACGCCTTATCAGTGTATGTATATCTGTTGAATGCTTCTTTATGAATCGAACAAAATTGATGAGTTGCACTTACTAAATGAAGAGAAAATAGGCTACCGGAGCACTGTGGAACGTCAAACTCACTGCAAAATTGAGATTTTTCGCTTACTTTCATACTATTTTTTCTTGCATACCCATTAAGTCGATCCTGAAGATTTTTCAAAAGCTTTTTATTTTAGTTTTTGTGTACACAAAATGGCCTTTCATATTGCATAAAAAGTTTTGAAAATTTATCAGGAACGACCTAATGGACAAGCATGAAAAAAATAGTATGAAAATAATCAAAAAATCTCAATGTTGCAGTGAGTTTGGTGGCACCGAACTAAATTATTCGGTAATTCCAAGTCCAGAATCATATTCTTCACCAAATATAATATTGAAATAGATGGTTTTTGTTTTTGGTTTTTCCCCGCAAATCTCAAATGTATAGTTTCTTATTTTAAAAATATCATATAAAAAATCCCAAAATATATCGGATTTTCGAGCAGAATTGGGCCGGTTTCGACAATTTGTGAACTTTTGATAGCTCAAATTATTTCGTTTGGAACCTTCGTTTACAATTCCGGGGGTACAAAGGATGCCAAATATTTAGCATTTTAAATACAAATCTAACGCAGTCTAATACAATATATATATTTTTAACTTAAAAAATTTTTATTTTATTTGAAATACACTTTGCGGTGCTCCATTTTGACGGTAGGCCAAAACTAATGATTTTTGGTAAAAAAATGTTATAACATGAATTGTAGGGAATTTTTCTAGTTTCATTTGGTACATATATATTTTTATCGTGAAATTAGTTGGAAAGCAGATATTAGCAAAAAACTGTTTTAGCCGCCATTTTGCTAATATGGCGGCGCGAGCGGCAACAATACGGTGTGGCAAAGTTGAAATTCGTAAAGAGCACATCAAAATCTATAAAATGCACCCGTTTTCAAAACTCCCGGAAAACTTTTCAGGTAATTTAACTTAACTATTTAACTTAATGAAAAAAAAAAAATTGTTTGTGCGAGATCAAGCTATATAGATTCATAAATATTAAAATTCACGACACACATTTAAAACCTTCCAGCGTCCTTCAGAAATTTCCCAATAAAAACTGAAAGCTTTCGATTTTTTTTTAATAAACAATATTTTACTAACGAAAACAAAACGAAATGGTCATTTCAGCCGTTGAAATGCCATCGACCAACCTTCTTATGATAAATTTTGTTGAGCGTGTCGTGAAATGTTTGAACACACATGATCGAGAACTGGACCTACCAGCTTCATGCCGACTCCGAACGGCTTATGTTCTCAAAAAGCTTTTGATGGCAGTTTTTACTCTCTGAGGTTTGCCATTGTCTGTAGAGAGGTGACGGCCGAACAGAAAAATTCATTTAATTGAAAAAACTTTCTGTCAGATGGGGTGTGTCGGATAGATTAAATAATCTATTAATAGATTTTTTTGGTTTGAATAACTGCTAACCCACTTACTGCAAGAGTCGTAATCAGTGTATTCCACAATTGTGGTAGATCTACCACTTTTTTACTGTTTTGCTTTCTACCACTTTTACCATCCACTATTTGCATTTTTCCAAAATCCACCACGCATCGCTCCGCGCTTATCCCTTGAAAAGTGGGCGTAACTGTAGTGATGATATGCCCATTTATTTTTGTTGGCGTCACGTTGCCGCCAGTAACTTATCCAATTTTAGTACAGTAAAAAAGCCTATAGCGAATACCGTATTCCGAGGCTGTGCGATCTATAATTTCCAAGCTATTCGATATCGCAAATTTGGGTTGTATGGAAGGTGCCACGCCCACCTACTGTAAGTCAATTGCACTATGCCTATAGCCTTCGCGCAAGTTCAAGTTTTTCTAAGCTATAAGCTCGAATAAAATCTACATCCAAAATTGCATGTCAATCGGCACAGCAGTCAATTTTAATGATTTCTGAAGAAGTTGGCGTAGCAATAATTTGACTACACGCATTTTTTGTACAGTTGCCGAAAGTAATCATATGAACTAAATTAAAATTATGGTCTTATACGTCAAAAATCGTTTAAAATATACCATTTTCATTAAATTGTGGGTGGCTAAAGGTGGTATTTGCCGACAGTAAGCATACAAACTAAATTGCCAAATTTTAGTCTAATACGACCAAAACCATTTGAAATATAGCATTTTATAGCAGTCGGGCTGTGGCCGAATTTTCTTTTTTCCTAAACCCTTGCGGAACAATTACGAATAAGCCCTAAGAAGGAAGTATCCAATTTGGATCAGTCGTTTTCAAGTTTTAAGCATCCGAACAAACCAAGATCCATTTTTATATATATAGATATAAAATTACTACATACTAACTCCTATATTGGAAATATTTCTTTTTACATTTGGATTTTTTTTTTCTTATATATAAAGAGTGGAGCAGTACTGTTTTAAAAACATTATATGAGAATTATTTGCAACAAAACTTATTAAGCGTAAAAAAAATTGCATTATGGTATACTTCTTATGATATTTTTTTTATGTCTTGCTTTAGGACTTAGTCGAATTTTTTCGTAAGAAGAAAAAATCGACCTCCATTTTTCAAAATCTACCACTCAATTAGCAGGTCATTCAATAAGTCCGTAGGATAAGTAAGATAACAACAAAATTTTGATAAAACTCGATTAGTGTATCCAACATAGTTGCCTTCGAGAGCGATACAACGAGTATAGCGATTTTCCAACTTTTTAATACCACTTTTTTAGTACGATTTCTCTTTCTCGTCAAAATAGGCCCCAGTTTTAGCGATTACTTCATCATTCAATTTGAATTTCTTTCCAGCAAGCATTCTCTTGAGATCTGAAAACAGGAAAAAGTGGCTGGGGGCTAAATGTGGAGAATCTAGTGAGTGGGTAATCAATTCGAAGCCCTATTCATTCAATTTTCCCATCTTTTTCATCAATTTGTGACATGGTGCACTGTCTTGGTGAAACAACACTTTTTTTCATTGCAAATGTTGGCGTTTCTTGGCGATTTCAGCCTTCAATCGATCCAAAAGTGCACAGTAATAGTCGCTGTTGATGGTGGTTCCTTTTTAGAGATAGTCGATGAATATTATTCTTTTCGCATCCTAAAATACAAATATGCCATCACCTTACAAGCCGACTCTTGGGTCTTTGCTCGATTTGGATTCGGTTCGTCGACTGCTATCCACTCAGCTGACTATCTTTTGGATTCTGCAATGTGTCATCCATTGTCACATATCGATGATAGAATTCGATTTTATTGCGGTTTAACAGCGCCAAACACTCCTCTGAAGCATCAATTCGTTGTTGTTTTTGGTCGACTGTGAGTTCACGCGGAACCCACTTTGCACAGAGCTTACGCATACCCAAATGTTCGTATAAAATGGTAAAAACACTACCATCTGATATCTTAACAATGTCAGCTAGCTCGTGCACCTTCAATTTGCGATCGTTCATAACCAATTTGTGGATTTTTTTGATGTTTTGTGGAATAACAGTCTGGTTTGGGCGTCCACTGCGCTCTGCATCATTTGTGCTGGTACGACCACGTTTAAATTCAGCAATTCACTCTTCTACCATTTGTCTCGATGGAGCAGAGTCCTGATAATGTTTGTAATAAGTTAAACAAAATGCTATAACTCAAGAATCAATTGCCAGATTGTTGTCAAATTTTTATAGGTATCGTTTGAAGGTTGGCACTAAATAAAAATTATATGGAAAAAAAATCTAGTAACGCCATCTATGTGTCATCCTATGGACTTTTTCAACGTACTGTTAAGTCTCTTTCCACCACTAGTTAAAATTTTCAAGTGACAAAACTGGCCATCATCCTCTATTTATTAATAGATAATTGTGATGTGCTGCATCTGTTAACATAAGATCCGTTAACATAAATGCACTTATATTTAATATTGAATCAATGACTCTGCGCAACCGAGGTGTTTGGATCGGTGAGAAGAGTGTAGAACTATGAATCGATGGGGTACAGGATCGATCCTCACTGTGGACAAAGAAATATTTTTTTGTTTTTTTTTTTGTTCTTGTGAACGCGTTTGTGTTGTTGTCTACAAGTGCGTTGGAATAACAATAAATGTAACATGTAATAAAAAAAAAAAAAAAATAATGAAATGTAATACAATTTACTAATGTGAATATTAAATTGTTTATTTTAATTCACTTTATGTTATTTTAAATTTTTGAATTTAAAAGTTATTTTATTACAAAAAAAAACATTGCATTGTTAAATCTATGAAACTGCGAAAAAGCTTCGCTTCTCTTGTGTGTCTAACTACGTACCTGTGGTTTTTTTTTTTTTGTATACTGTTCACGCCGCCTATTAATATTGTTTCTTTTAATAATAAGAAAATAATTGCTAAGTTTAAGGTTGATCGAATAAGAGAAAGGCGAAGCGCATCCCCTATCTATATAAAACAGTTTGTCCTGACTGACTGACTCACTGACTAACTGATCGACGCAATTCTACTTTTTTTCGAGTAGATCTAAAAATGATTTTTTGTTTGTTTTTTGGAAAACAGTATTAAGTTGTGTCTGTTTCCTATTTTAAGTTTTGTTTATTTTAAGTTTCTATAAGCCTCGGGTCTTTTATGATCTCTTCTTTTTTCAATTAAAAATTAATATTAAGTCTTTGAATGCATAGTAATCAAAGATGCTTTTTCTAATTTTTCTCGCTTTTTGTGATATTCTCAAGCCCATATCCTTGGTAGTAAGACAATTATTATTATAAATAAAAAGAAGCATTTAAAAGGTAATAAGCATTATAAAAATTTATCTACAAAAGGTTTAAAAATGCTGCATTAAAAAAAAAAATAAAAAATATCCAAATCAGTACGATTATCAAAACAGAATGAAGTCATCAGAAAGTGGTTCTTCTTCTTCAGATGATGACTCACTTTCAGATGCATTATTATTGGGTGAGCTCTCCGCAGGCAAAAGCATTTCCAAAGTTTCCTCAAGAAATGGTTTTGTGTTCTTCCTCGGCATGGCCATTATTCAAGTTAAAAGAGGATCTGAAGTTAAACGCAATCGAAGTTTCTCTTGCATAGTTTTGACGATATTCTCGAAAATGTTTATTTCATGCTTCAGGTACTGCTCCTGAAGGCTGTCCAATAGAACGAATAGCATTCTCAATAACAATTGCACCATGAATTAATATTTCATACATTGTTGGTGTCATCGGATACCATGGGTATAAGCCTACATATAATTTGGGTGTGTCCATAGCTTATTCACCAAATTTTCCGTATTCAATTTTGGGCCACTAGATATAATAAGATTAAAGTTTAAGATTAAACTAGATAGCCTAGTTATTTTAGCAGCCAAATTTGGAATTCGGAAATTTAGAATCTATTAAATTCATCGTAAAATAATATAAAAAAAAAAATTGTCGACGTTCGGAAAAGCCTATTTAACCATAATTTGTCTATTTGAAGCAAGACGTATCGTCGAAATTAGTAAAGAAAAGAGAATAGTTTTTGAAATTACCCAATTACACACCTTAAAATAATTTCAGAAAAAAACTAGTTCCAATTTCTTTAATTTGTGTGGATTTTGAAGAGATTTAACGTTTAAAATAAAGCCACTTTGTATGGGACGTTGGCGTGATATTGATCCGATTTTGCCAAACATCAGAGAGGTTGTATATGCTAAATATCAAAGCATATGTGCAAAGTTTCAAGGCATTACTTTAATTTTTGCAGATTTTTAAGAAATTTTACGTTTTAAACTAACCCAATTTATATGGGAGGTAGGCGTGGTTTTCATCTGATTTTGCCAAATATCGTAGTGATGATCTATATTATATATCAAATTCCTATGTGCAAAATTCCAAGCTATTTCTGTGATTTGAGCAGATTTTTAAGAGATTTTACGGTTAATATAAAGCCACTTTGTATGGGAGGTAGGCGTGGTTTTTATCCGATTTTTCCAAATTTCATAGTCAGGATTTATATTGAAGATTAAGGCTTACGTGCAAAATTTCACGGCATTTCCTTGGTTTTTGTGGATTTTTAACAGATTTTACGGTAAAAATAAAGTCACTTTTTTTAGAAAAAAGGTTACATTTTTAATTTCATCGCGATAACTTTAAAATTACGGCTGTAATCGTGATCACAGAAGGACAGACGGACAGACAGAGGAACACACGAAAATTGTCTCAGGTGGTGATGCTGATCAAAAATGTATATACTTTTCAATACCTGTCACGCTTCCTTATTGGCGTTACAAAGGGAATGACAAAGTTAATATATCCCTTACGCAGTACGCGTTCGAGTATGAAAATAGTCATCTAAGGGTTAAGTCGTCAAAAATTTAATGCAAAAGTATAGATCAAGAAATTCTGATGAAATGAACTCTTTCTTATATGAGGCGAGCCCATCATGCGCTTTCTGGTCTCTGCTCATATTTAATAGGGTTATGACCATGATCGATATACAGAGTAGGTTAAAAATGGTTTTGTTTTTAACTGGTATTCTTTAGATTTCGAGTTCTATTTAAACGCTTTCGAAAAAACCAAAATGGGTTTCTTTTTTATGATTATATCATAAGTTGATAAAAATTGTTTATATTAAAATAAAAAGCACAATTGCGTCGTTGGACACTGAAGAAAAGTGAAGCTTCTTTGCAATTTTAAAGATTTGATAATTCATTTTTGATAGATATACAATTTTTTTCATCACATATAAACTTCTGTAGAGGTCGAACTGTAACGAAGTCACTAAATATAAAATTGAGTAAAAACATGTTTAGACTCTTCATTAATAATTGAACAAAGAAACTTTTTGTTGAACTTGATCGTTCATATTGCCGAACTTGTTTTAAATTGACGGCGACAGTAGTAGACGTAACCACTTCTTTCTGGGCCACGAATGTTGTCAATAAAATCTCCCCATACTCGCACACTTTTGTACTCATATATATAGGAGTGGTCAGTTGACTTTTTGCTCTTCCATTTTACATTGTTTATACATTTTTATTTTACTTCAAAATTCTTAACATGGTAAATAATCTATTTGGTTAGATTGAAAATAAAAATGTTGAAGCCTTTTGATAGGTTTAGCAGTATTCAAATAAAACTGGTAAGGAATGGAGCTTCGGCAGGGTACCGAAGCTAAAATAGCCCACCACGGCAGTATTGCAGTATATTCGAAGTACTTAGCCACTACAGACACAATCACATTCAGTTTTATATATTTACGAAAGTTTTCCTATTTTAATTACGTCACTTTGTTTGGCAGGTAGACGTGGTTTTCATTCGATTTTGCCAAATATCATAGAGATGGTTCCTAATATATATTAAAGCTCATGTGCAAAATTTCAACACATTTATTAATTTTTATGGATTTTTAAAAGATTTTAGTGTAAAATAAAACCGCTTTGTGTGGGAAGTACGCGTGGTTTTTATCAGATTTTTTCAAATATCATTGTGATGGTGTACATTAAATATTAAAGCCTATGTTGAAAATTTCAAGACCTTTCTTTGATTTGAGCAGATTTTGAAGAGATTTTACGGTTAATATAAAGCCACTTTGTATGAGAGGTAGGCGTGGTTTTCATCCGATTTGGCTTATTTTCGAACTTGATATTAATTTTTTAAAAAGAAGCTTATATTTTTAATTTCATCGCGATTGCTTTAAAATTACGGCTGTAATCGTGTCGACAGACAGACCGACGGGCAGACAGGCAGACGGACACCCGGAAATCGACTCAGGAGGTGATGCTGATCAAAAATATATATGTGCTTTTCCATACCTGGCATGCCTTTTTATTGGCGTTACAAACGGAATGACAAAGTTAATATACCACTTACGCAGTACGCGTTGGGGTATAAAAATATGTTTTTCTGACTATTACTATAGCCAAGACACAATTCGAGATGAAGGATAGAAAGCAAAAACTAATACTTAATAGTAAATTAACAGCCCTGCATAACGTGCTTGCTTGGCTTAGAGGATAGAACATCTGTCTGAAGATCAAGGACCTCTAGATGCGGGTTCAAGTTGCGGTGTAGTTTAGAATATTTTACAGCTACAATTGTGTTACTGAATAGACACCAACCAGAGTCAGTTTTTGCAATGTTGCTGCAAGCAAAGCAACAAAATGAGCAAGCAAAGCAACAAAATGAGGAGTGAGGAGCAAAAAAGGTTCTTCCATATTTACTCTGCCTCTACTACTAAAAAAAAAAAAAAAGTTTTCAATTTTAATCTTAGATACTCTTTTTTTTCACAGTAATAGTTAGCATATAATTAATTGTTCTAGCAACTACGCCAAACTTCATATTATTAAGCATTCCTAGCTTAAAATTTCCTTAATTAAAAGTTGGTAACTCTGTGCTGCCAATAGCACCTAGAACTTTGTCTTACCACAAAAGTTAGAAGCACTCATTAGTAGGTGGCTTTTTCAAAGTCAATTTCGGTCTCTCTCTGAGTTTGCAGTTAGGTGACGCTCTTTTGAGTTTACTCTCTCTAACGCTCTTGTAAGCAAAATAAACTCAAGTTCCACAGCATAAAAACCACTCAAAAACTACGTTAAGAATCTGATAATAAAGAGTTCAAATGAAACTCCAACGAACAGCTGTAACGACGAGCCACTTTGTGGGTGCCAAGCAAAGGTGTTGCAAATGTTTATATCGCGTGTTCAGGCATTAGGTCACCGGAAGTAGCCCAGTCACCCTCGTAAGCCAGTCACGCACACAGCCACATGTAGACAGGCACACAAACAAGACACAATACCGCAAAGTACGAGTAAGTAAAAAGTTCACCCACAAGGCAAACATTTAAAGTTATGCTAGTTCGTGCTCATAATAAAACACAGACACATGCAAAAGCAAAAACATTAAAGCACTATAGCGGTGAGTAGCTGTCATTGATTGTGGGAGCGTGTATGTGAGAGCGTGTGTGTATGTGATCCCCCTCAAGAGGCATTAGCAGCTCAAACGCACTGGTCGAAATAGTTTTTCCTATTGAAGCCAAGCTGAGGTTGTAAATTTTCGATTTAAGTTTTTTTTTTTAGTTTTGGTTGAAATAAACTTTCAGCAACTTGATTGTCTGCTTTCAACGGATGTCATGTGCAAGGTTAGACAAGGTAGCAATTCTACTCGAGTGCCATCTACTAGTCATCAGCTACACTTCCTTATGCCCAGCGGTAATCTATATATGATAAAGATCCTTGATGTCAACTCAAATTATAGCACCACAAAAACTAGCCAGCACCGACGTAACAGTTCAGGACGCATTGCAACTAAATGCATTGAACCCTAAATCATGCCAGGTGTGGACGCTGTGCAGCAAGGTGTGGATGGATTTACATGTTTGAATATATGTATGTGCATATAAGCCGATAAATTTGTGTAAGTGTATATGCATGTGTGAGTGTGTTAACGTGTTGGATATTTGGCATGGCATTCAGGTGTCCGCTCCGATTTGCATATCTAAACTGATGACTGCCAAAACGAATTATTGGCTTTTTCGTTGCAACTAATTGAAAATTCAGTGCAAGGAATTTTTTTTATTATTTTTTTGGTTTACTTACTGTTGATTGATTCAAGTTGATTTTCAGTTGAATGTAAATTTAAGTTTTTACTCATGGGATTTTATTTAAATTTTAAATCAATAGCTACTCAAATGCTTTGAAGTGGATAAAATTTGAATGATTTGGGTGTACTTATGGCCACTTTTGGGTAAGCAGTGAAAACCAATTAAAATAAATTTCGTAGAATAAAAATGCAATCGTTCGAATTCAGCTTAGAGAAGAATAGAATTTAAGGGCATTCTTTAAAAGCAAAAATATTTGTGAAATTAATATTTGTCTTGTTAATTTTTATTATTTTCATTATTAATTTTTATAAATATTTAAATAATTATTTTGAATATGTATTCATTTTAAATTTTTTAAATGTTTTTAAAAATTTTTAGTTTTACTCTTGAATTTTTAAATAAATTTTTAATATTCAATTTTGATTGTTTAATTTTCACTTTTAAGTTTTTAGATATAATTTTTAATATTTAATATTTATTTTTTAGGTTTAGGTTTTCATTCTAATTTAGTTTTTTTTTTAATTTAGTTTTTAATAAATTTGAAATAAGTGTCATTTTCATTTTTATTTTCTTTATTTTTACTTTTACTTTTATTGTACCCCAACGCGTACTGCGTGAGGGTGATTGCCATCTTAATATATAAAAGGCAAGTCCAATGCTCTGCACCTAATATCGGTCAAACTGTAATTATTCTTTGCGATCCTTACAGTTTCTTCCCAACATGTACTGTCCTGAAAAATTTTCATCCTGAATGTATGCACAGAAAATTTATTTGATACTTATCAGTGACAAACTTGCCTTTAATGTGTGTGCATACTTTCAGGCTGACCATTTTTCAGAAAAGTATGTTGTAAAAGCACTGTAATAATGGCAAAAAATAATTATAGTTTGAGTGTTCATGCTTCCAACCTGTCGTAGGACGGACTTTTAAACTAGTTTTTATATAAATAGATAACTTAAACTCAACAAAAGTCTTCCATCGGTTGATAGCAACAATCACTTCATTGAATGTCTCAAAGAAATCTTCCTTTAAAAAATTCTGGAAGCACTTCTGGAGAAGACCAAGTAAGCATTTCACCCAATGACATGCATATGTTGAAAATCTTTCTGCGTACGAAAGTGTAAAGGGTTTAATTACATTCCCTGCCACCTTCGGCTTTACCTTTTTTTGGAAACACTTTTTGCACGCATATCTCCCATACAAAGCGACTTCATTTTAACCGTAAAATCTCTTAAAAATCCATAAAAATTGATAAAATGCCTTGCATGTAAGCTTTAATCTTCTATATAAATCCTGACTATAAAAATTGGAAAAATCGGATGAAAACCACGCCTACCTCCCATGGCTTTATTTAAAACGTAGAATCGCTTAAGAGTCTGCCAAAATTACAGAAATGTCTAGGAATTTAGCACATAAGATATATAATAAAGACTATCATTATGACATTTGGCAAATTCGGTTGAAAACCACAAATACCTCCTATACAAAATGACGTCATCTAGAAAAAAAAATTTTCTAAAATATATAAAACTGAATGACATCGTGTCTGTATGTACCCAAATTCCACCCACATCGTTAATCCAACCCATACATATATTCTTCGGTAAAATGTTAGGTTCTTAGACTATAAAAGTGGGTGTGGCATTTTACTTTTAAACGAACTTCTATTACACCGTGTGTCTGACTTCAACCAAATTTTGCACACATAATTCTTGGTAATTTAAGCAATTTTTAGTTTATAAAATTGCGCGGTACTAGACAGTCGGCGTGGCACTTAATTTGTAAACTAGCTCCATCTACACCGTTTGTCCGATTTCAAACAAATTTCTTACATACATTCTTAAGTATAATGAGAAGTTTTAAGCCTACAAAAGCGGGTGGGATTGGACAGGGGCGTGTAAATTTAATTCTTATCGAACTTCCTCTACACCATTTGTCCGGCTTTAACCAAATCTTGCACACATATTTTTTGGCATAGGGATCAGTCTGTAATTTATAAAAGTGGGCGGTACTAGATAGGAGGCGTGGCACTTTATTGTTATTCTATTTCCATCTACACCGTTTCTCTGATTTCAACCAAATTTTGCACAAATATTCTTTAGTGTAATGGGAAGATTTAAGCCTATAAAAGTGGGTGGACTGAACACGGGGTGTGTCAATTTAATTCCAATCTAACTCCTTCTACACCGTTTTTTTGACTTTAACCAAATTTTGCAAATATATTCTTTGGAATAATGACCAGTGATTAGTCCAAACAGAATTGGGCAAAATTTGGCAGGGGGGGTTTAATTTAAATAGAACTCCTTCTATGCCGTTTGTCTGACTTCTTCCAAATTTTCATATTCTTTGGAATAATGAGCAGTCAGTAGTCTAAAAAATTGGGCGGAATTGAACGGGGGCCGTTTTAAACAAATTTTAAACGAAATTATTTTACATCGTTGGCATAAATTTGCAGCCATACTGCATACTAATGAACAGTATACAAATTACTCTATGTGGCAGCTAAGGGTAAAATAAAAATTAGCGTATGACACAAATATGTTTGCAGACACATTTTATGGATGGCTAAAGACTTCGAATATTTTAGCTTCGGTACCCTACCCTTTATACCTTTTTCGGTACCCTTTTTTCTTATTTTGTACTCTCAAAAAAGTTTATAACTAAAAACTTTAATTCAAAAAGGAAGAAATTACACCTCATAATTACTAAAAATTAAAAAATGAACTTAAAGAAGTTTTTCATTTTAAATTTTTAGTAATAAATATTTGTAATTTTTTAATTTAAGTTTTTTATTATAAGTACCTTTAATATTTAAGTAAATATTAAATTTTTATGATTTTTTTTTTAGTTCCCATTTTTTATTTCTAATTTACCGTTTTGATAGTGGAATTTTGAGCAATGAATTTTTAGTTTAAGATTTAGGATTTAAGACATAAGAATTGAGATTTAAAATTTAAGAATTAAGATTTAAGATTTAAGATTTAAGATGTAAGATGTAAGATGTAAGATGTAAGATGTAAGATGTAAGATGTAAGATGTAAGGTGCAAGATTTAAGATTTAAGATTTAAGATTTAAGATTTAAGATTTAAGATTTAAGATTTAAGATTTAAGATTTAAGATTTAAGATTTAAGATTTAAGATTTAAGATTTAAGATTTAAGATTTAAGATTTAAGATTTAAGATTTAAGATTTAAGATTTAAGATTTAAGATTTAAGATTTAAGATTTAAGATTTAAGATTTAAGATTTAAGATTTAAGATTTAAGATTTAAGATTTAAGATTTAAGATTTAAGATTTAAGATTTAAGATTTAAGATTTAAGATTTAAGATTTAAGATTTAAGATTTAAGATTTAAGATTTAAGATTTAAGATTTAAGATTTAAGATTTAAGATTTAAGATTTAAGATTTAAGATTTAAGATTTAAGATTTAAGATTTAAGATTTAAGATTTAAGATTTAAGATTTAAGATTTAAGATTTAAGATTTAAGATTTAAGATTTAAGATTTAAGATTTAAGATTTAAGATTTAAGATTTAAGATTTAAGATTTAAGATTTAAGATTTAAGATTTAAGATTTAAGATTTAAGATTTAAGATTTAAGATTTAAGATTTAAGATTTAAGATTTAAGATTTAAGATTTAAGATTTAAGATTTAAGATTTAAGATTTAAGATTTAAGATTTAAGATTTAAGATTTAAGATTTAAGATTTAAGATTTAAGATTTAAGATTTAAGATTTAAGATTTAAGATTTAAGATTTAAGATTTAAGATTTAAGATTTAAGATTTAAGATTTAAGATTTAAGATTTAAGATTTAAGATTTAAGATTTAAGATTTAAGATTTAAGATTTAAGATTTAAGATTTAAGATTTAAGATTTAAGATTTAAGATTTAAGATTTAAGATTTAAGATTTAAGATTTAAGATTTAAGATTTAAGATTTAAGATTTAAGATTTAAGATTTAAGATTTAAGATTTAAGATTTAAGATTTAAGATTTAAGATTTAAGATTTAAGATTTAAGATTTAAGATTTAAGATTTAAGATTTAAGATTTAAGATTTAAGATTTAAGATTTAAGATTTAAGATTTAAGATTTAAGATTTAAGATTTAAGATTTAAGATTTAAGATTTAAGATTTAAGATTTAAGATTTAAGATTTAAGATTTAAGATTTAAGATTTAAGATTTAAGATTTAAGATTTAAGATTTAAGATTTAAGATTTAAGATTTAAGATTTAAGATTTAAGATTTAAGATTTAAGATTTAAGATTTAAGATTTAAGATTTAAGATTTAAGATTTAAGATTTAAGATTTAAGATTTAAGATTTAAGATTTAAGATTTAAGATTTAAGATTTAAGATTTAAGATTTAAGATTTAAGATTTAAGATTTAAGATTTAAGATTTAAGATTTAAGATTTAAGATTTAAGATTTAAGATTTAAGATTTAAGATTTAAGATTTAAGATTTAAGATTTAAGATTTAAGATTTAAGATTTAAGATTTAAGATTTAAGATTTAAGATTTAAGATTTAAGATTTAAGATTTAAGATTTAAGATTTAAGATTTAAGATTTAAGATTTAAGATTTAAGATTTAAGATTTAAGATTTAAGATTTAAGATTTAAGATTTAAGATTTAAGATTTAAGATTTAAGATTTAAGATTTAAGATTTAAGATTTAAGATTTAAGATTTAAGATTTAAGATTTAAGATTTAAGATTTAAGATTTAAGATTTAAGATTTAAGATTTAAGATTTAAGATTTAAGATTTAAGATTTAAGATTTAAGATTTAAGATTTAAGATTTAAGATTTAAGATTTAAGATTTAAGATTTAAGATTTAAGATTTAAGATTTAAGATTTAAGATTTAAGATTTAAGATTTAAGATTTAAGATTTAAGATTTAAGATTTAAGATTTAAGATTTAAGATTTAAGATTTAAGATTTAAGATTTAAGATTTAAGATTTAAGATTTAAGATTTAAGATTTAAGATTTAAGATTTAAGATTTAAGATTTAAGATTTAAGATTTAAGATTTAAGATTTAAGATTTAAGATTTAAGATTTAAGATTTAAGATTTAAGATTTAAGATTTAAGATTTAAGATTTAAGATTTAAGATTTAAGATTTAAGATTTAAGATTTAAGATTTAAGATTTAAGATTTAAGATTTAAGATTTAAGATTTAAGATTTAAGATTTAAGATTTAAGATTTAAGATTTAAGATTTAAGATTTAAGATTTAAGATTTAAGATTTAAGATTTAAGATTTAAGATTTAAGATTTAAGATTTAAGATTTAAGATTTAAGATTTAAGATTTAAGATTTAAGATTTAAGATTTAAGATTTAAGATTTAAGATTTAAGATTTAAGATTTAAGATTTAAGATTTAAGATTTAAGATTTAAGATTTAAGATTTAAGATTTAAGATTTAAGATTTAAGATTTAAGATTTAAGATTTAAGATTTAAGATTTAAGATTTAAGATTTAAGATTTAAGATTTAAGATTTAAGATTTAAGATTTAAGATTTAAGATTTAAGATTTAAGATTTAAGATTTAAGATTTAAGATTTAAGATTTAAGATTTAAGATTTAAGATTTAAGATTTAAGATTTAAGATTTAAGATTTAAGATTTAAGATTTAAGATTTAAGATTTAAGATTTAAGATTTAAGATTTAAGATTTAAGATTTAAGATTTAAGATTTAAGATTTAAGATTTAAGATTTAAGATTTAAGATTTTAACTTAACTTTAACTTATCTTTAACTTTAAGATTTAGATTTAGATTAACTTACGCTTTAATATTTCGATATGGCCTCGATGTATGCCTCATTTTCATCTTATGAAAAATTCAGGTCACAATTCTTATTTTACGATGAATATGGTGCAAGTGTTATAAAAATTTAGAGTCAAGTTTATAAACATGTATATATTAAAGTAGATTTTGTGTTTGTTTTGGTGAAATATCGATTTGAAGTCGATCGGTTATCGTTTTATGTCATTTTTATGTCAATTTGAAGTCGATACCATATCGGTTGTTGTCTTATTGACGATTTAGTGCCAATTTTATAAATATTTGTAAAAATTTTATTTGAAGTCGTGTTTGTCGATATGATGAATTGATTTCGATTTTACAACTATTATTAGCGATTGCGGTGTCAAATTTCTTCGGATCTAATGTTAATTTTGTATCGGCTTTTGTTATTGATGTCGTTTGTTACTTCTTTATTTTTGAATTGAAAACGATTATCTGACTATTTGATTTAACTTAATATCAATTTTATGTCAATTTGAATTCGATTAACTATCATTTGATATTGATGAGCCAATCATGATTGTTATCGATGTGGTAGAAATCGTTTTCATGTTGATTTGATGTCAATGTAATGTGGATATGATGTCGATTTGATATACATTGATTTGGATTTGATGAACTTCAAAGTCAAATTGATTTTTATTTTATATTTGGGGTCAATTTAATATCTATTTGAGATTTGTTGTTCTATATCAGCACGATTTGTTGTTAAATATTTTTGATTTGATGTTAATTAATGAAGATGCATTGTCATTGATGATGTTTGAGCAATTAAATGTCACTTTGTCACTATTTAAATACTTCTTTCAAGCCGTTCTAATGTTGGGTTGATGTTAATTTAAGTCCATCTGATGCAGTTTGAATGCATCGAGTGAATTGATGTGGATTAAATTGTGGATAAATTAAATGTTACTTATAGCCGTTTTGACATCTATTTAATGCCAGTTTAAAGAATGTTAGAGTAAAAATTTAATGTCAGTTTAATGGAAATTGTCTATCAGTTTAATAAGATTCTATTTTTGTTTCAATTTGAAATCCAGGTGTTATTGAGTTTATTTCAATTTGATATCAATTTTTTTCGATTTAAAAGATATTTATTTAATGTTGATATGATATCTACATTATATCTTTGTGATATCAATAAAATATGGATTTGATTTTGTTATTTTGATTTGACATCGATATGTTACGTAGCATTAAATTGATATAGCTGTGATTTCGACATGATAGTTGTATGATATCGATGTGATATCGATATGATATCTATGTGTTACCGATATGATATCGTTGTGGTAGTGATATGACATCGATGTGATATATATATGATATCGATGCGATATCTTTATGGTATCGTTGTGGTAGTGATATGACGTCGATGTGATAAATATGATATCGATGTGATATATATATATGATATCGATGTGATATCGATGTGATAAGTATATGATATCGATGCGATATCGATATGATATATTTAGAACTAATACGATATTCATGTGATATCGAAATTATATCGACAATATACCGATATAATATGATATTGATCTAAATCGATATGAATGCGTTATGAACCAACATGAATTGTATAAAAATTTCGATAAATTATATTTGTGATAGCGATATGTTACCGATGTTTTATTTATATATCAATTGTTTATAGATATGATGTAATTTAGATATGATGCTGATGTGAATTCGTTAAGATAACGGTATGATATCGATGCGATATCGATGTAACACCCATATGAATTCGATATCATTAGATATCAATTCAATGTGATATCTATGGAATATTGATATGATATCGATAATATCGATGTTATAGCAATTTAATATACTTCTAATATCAACATGATATCAATATGATATCAATTTAGTGACCTTTTGATATTTACAACGATTTAATTTGATTTCATAAAACAAACATTTATTGCAAATCAAGGAATTTTTCCTGACATCTTTCAATGGGAAGAGAAAACTAAGAACGTTAGAACTAAAGAACTTACTGCGCGATAACAGCTGCTACTGTTGAGTTACTTCTATAACAGGCTTACCTGGAAAAGAAAGAGACAAAGAAATATAAGTGATTTAATTAAAATTTTAGAGAAAAAACTAATTAGAACTAAAATCGGAACGCATTATTAAAGTTTTTGAAAACTTTTCAAACAATTGAATGATCTTTCCAAGCATAAAGAATATTATTGAAAGAAAATGGCAGCAAAAAAATGCCAATTAACCGAGACTCAGTTACGCATTTCCAACGCCCACTGTCCGAAGAATAGTAGTTGTTTTTTGTGTTACTGTGCTTGTTGGTTTTATGAACAATTTTGCACCCAGAATGACAGTCACCAGGTATCAGTCGAAAAATCTTTTGTCCAGAAAGTTCAACACGACAGAAACGTGAGCTAAGTGCAAACATTCAAAGCTTGAGGAAAGAATTTTGCATGAGCGACAAAGTTTTTACGCAAATGCTTTTTTTTCGCCTTTCTTTTCCTACATCAAGTTGAGATGGAGGAAGATTTAAATATGTAGATGTTAAATTGAAGTATTTCCTAGAGAAAATAAGTTTGGTTCTTATAAAACACAACAGCGACAGACTGTCGAGGAATGAAGGATGCGTAGGTGGTGGAAAGTTGGAGGAAGATAAGAAATTAATAGATTAAGAGATATAAGGCGCATTGGCAATCTTAACAGGTGCTTCAGGGTAAGCTTACTTAATTTATTCTTTTGCTGCTGACGCATGTTCCCTACTCTTCCTTTTCTATTCTTCCGACTATTTTTGTGAGAAAACTTTATTCAAAATTAATTTTATCCTTTTTTTTATCAGGTATTTGTTTGGAAAGAGTTATGAGTGTGCAATTTTTTTGAGTATGAATTTATTTTATTTCTTTAGTTTTTGTTTCAATGAGTATACAAATAAAGATAGTTTTGATACCGTTTTCACAGACTGCAGGACATTGCAAAAGTTTGCTTGAGTAGGTCAGCAAGTGTTGTTCACAAATTTTGTTGTATTGGTGTTGTTGTTGTTGGTGTGAGTGCGCAAGCTGGTCAAACAAAAATAGGAAAATATTAGATCAAAACATGAAGAAGCCAAGCAGTAGACAAACTTTTGCAACAAGACACAATGTACATAAATTTTTCTATATATATTATATTTATTTATATATCTACAACAGTCGTATATCTTTGAACATAATAAACGGACATGAAGATAGACAGCAGCAGTAGCAGGATTTGTGCAACTCCACATTATATCAACCCGCCCGGTCAGTCTAGGCTAAGCTAAGCACTCGGCATTCGCATTTGGCATAACAACAAAATGCCAAACAGCTGCAACTTAAAAGTAACACCAACAATGTTGCCAACAATTGCAACAACCACCCACCTCATCGACCATTGCATGTGTCTGTAAAGCAATGCGTTGTACTGCAGAATAGTGCACAAACTAAGATTTATTTCCTCAAGTACGGATATCATTTGCGCTTTTATGCCGTTATATGCAGCAGTTATTTCTACTTCCAACTCTCACCAACAGCAGCAAAACTTGAGTAAAAGTTTCACGCTTGTACGCTGCGTACTACGTTAAGAAGTTGAACTTTTGACGAAAGTTACAAGCAAAGTCTGTGCAGTCAATAAAAATTATAAACAATTTTGACAAGAAAACGTTTTAGTGCTGATTAAGAATTTTAATTTTGTATCACAATCTGTTGGCTCAACGAGACAATCTGTTGGCTAAAATTTGCACAGCGCTATAGAGGATATTAAGGATTAGAAGAGTTGATTTGAGATATTCAAAAAAGTTTTAATTAAAAATTTTGATAAAAGAGAGTTTTTTTCTTTAATAACTCTAAAAATATTTCTACTGGTATACTATATTAACTAAACCTGGTGCATTTTGATACATCCCACGAAAGCTACTCTATGTATTTAATTGCAATGGTTAAAATAAAGCGCACCGAGTAACGGATAATAAAGGCACGGTTACTACCAAATTTCACACAAATTTCAATATTGAACTATTCTGAATGAAGAACTACTATGTGCCCTAGAGACACCCAAGCAAACCAAAAAAAAAAAAACACTGAATACATTGCCAATTTTTCACTTCCTCGTAAGAATGGAAGTGCTATTCCGTAGTCCGTTATGCTTATATCAAAACAAGAAGCAATTAGTCGTGGCTAAGTCTGGCAAATATGGTGGATGAGGCAGAACTTCTCAATTAATAGTTACCAAATAGTTTTTTACTTAGTTAGCAATATGTGAGCGAGCATTGGTTGAATAAAGCCAGTCGCTTTAAGCTGACTGCTCGGCTGACACTATACGTACTATAAGCTTATTTCATATGATTGTATATGCAGCGTTTTTCAGCTTACCTTCTCGGTTCGGCTCGGCACAGCAACCAGCCGGCACTATAAACGCGACTCAAAAGATGCAATAATTCTGTAAGAGGGCGTTTTATTTATACAATATGTTTCTAGCTAAGCGATTGGAGTGATTTTGATGAAATGTAGTACGAAAATTCTCCTGATCAAGAAACTCAGATAGCACTGAAAATATTTTGTTTAGTTGGGCGTGAGGTTGTGTGTTTTTTTCTTTAGTTGCTGTTATGTTTCTTACTTTCTTTAATAACGTGAACAAATTTAGTATGAAACACGAAGCAAAACGAGGATGAACCGAAAACTAACGAACAAAACCGTAGACAAGCCTGACCGAAACTAAAATTCACTCTAACTTTTTTCCCTACGAAAAAATTAAAATTGAAATGAAATTAAAAAAAGTGTCTTGAGGAAGTTAAATGATTTTTTTATGAACTTTTATTTAAAAAAAAAAAAAAACAATAAAGTTTTGGAGAGTACTGAGGAACTAAGACGAAAAATTTTAATATCTAGTCAAAGATGGAATCGAAGGTAAAAACTTTAAACAAACGAATTGTTGTCCTCATTAAGACTTATCGAACGACATACTTCAAGATCGGTGAAAAACTGGTGAAGTTATACAAAACAGACCATTTTGGGCAGATTTTGGGTCCACCTAAATAAAAAATTTTATGGTACTAAAACCCTCTCAACATACACTTCCAAATGAAGAGCGGACTCGGCAAACTTTTTTTGGTGATTCGCCTTACTAGTCACCCTTACTGGACGAAGCCAAATGAAAATTAACCCCTGCCTTCCACTCAAAGTGACGTCATAAAAAATAAAAACACCTTCATAATTATTACAAAAAGTAATGTATTGACTTGATACTTTATACACAAGATGTAATTGAATTAAATTGAACTTATGATGAAAAAATTTTTGGAAATTACAAGAAAACATTTCATAGACTGTTAAAGACTTCGAATAAACCCAAATACGGCCGTGAGGATTTTTCAACTTATGCAAAGTCGAAGCCAGGTTCAATTCCCAACTGACACAGAAAGTTTTTTCAATTGAATTGATTTTTCTGTTCGGCCGTCACCTCTCTGCAGACAATAGCAAATCTCAGAGATTAAAAACTGCCATGAAAAGCTTCTTGAGAACATAAGCCGTTCGGAGTCGGCATAAAGGTCCAGTTCCCGATCATTTGCAATTGATCTTAAGGAGCTCGGTCAAAGTCCTTTCAAGGACTGCAATGGCCGTTTCGTTTTTTTTATACCAAGTCGAAAAAAAAATCACTTATGAGTTCTTTATTGAGGGGGTCATATATTTTTCTCTGAAACCGCCCATCCGTTCAACCGTAGCAGTCCTCAAATTATCTGGAAATAAGCAAAAATTTCAAACAATAACCTAAATCAAGTTTTGACCTTTCAAGCACGTGAGGACAGGCTCAATTTTTAAGTGCTATAAAATCAGTTTAAATAAACTGAGATTCTATCTGAATGAATGAGATTTGCCGAAATGCCTTATTATGTATATAGAACGGCCGCTTTACTGACCCTCTGAAATGTGTGACAAGTAAATACTTTTCTTTTCAATATGCATTAATTTTTGCTTTGATCTTTAAAGAATTTTTGCAATTATCACTGGTTTCAAATTCAAATCTTTTATTATTTTGACGTAGAATTACGTCTTACTGCAAAGTTTATATAGGGGACTTTATAGCAAATTTTTTCAAGCACATGCGACGCTCGGGTCATTTTTTGAGGTATACATACAACCTTTAATATTTATCGTACAAAGATAAAATATATACCAAAACATCAGTTTATATGGCGAACGAAACGAATATTCAACTTTGTATTTTGTTACTTCTTTAATTCAAAGAAATCAAATTAATAAAGTCAAAAAATACCAAAATCTTAGGAGAAAAATCCATATTATCGATTGAGAGAAATCATGCATAAATTACTACAGTACCTGCTTATGTTGTTGTTGTGCTTGGTGGTTAAGTTCGTGCCATAATCACGATCACAACACCGTGTCGTTTATTGAAACGAATCATTTTATGTCAGTTTATATCAGTTACTGCTTGTGTTGTTGTTGTTATTAAAATCTAGTACAATATACATATACATACACGTTACTTTAATTATTATCATTTGTTATTATTTTTGTAAGTCTTCAGCAAGAATAGTTCAATACATAATACAGATGTATGTAGCTATAGTGCCAGTATGCAGCTACAAAAAATTGTATTCCTACTACGCAGGTTTACATATGCTAGAGCCCCCATTTATTTTTGAAGTGAAAACTACTTTAGGTGTGTTGAGAACTTTTTGATAGAGAGTCGAAACTATAAACTCGCGATATCATCACGCTGCTAGCGATATCATCACACTCTTAGATATTCATTTCTGTTGCATTGTACAGCATTTCTTATGCCATGGTTATGCTAGGCAAACATGTTTGGTGAGCATTTTTTTTATTGCCAAGGCGATTACCAACTGATTACCAAACCAATTACCGATTACCGAAGCGATTACCAACCAATTACCGATTACCGAAGCGATTACCAACCAATAACCGAACCAATTAACGATTACCGAAGCGATTACCAACCGATTACCGTACCAATGACTGATTACCGAAGCGATTACTAACCGATAACCGAACCAATTAACGATTACCGAAGCTATTACCGAACCAATTACCGGTAACGACACCAATTACCGATTACCGACGCGGTTACCAAGGCAATTACCAACCGATTACCGAAACGATTGCCAGCCGATTACCCAAGCGATTACCAACCGATTATCGAAGAGATTACTAACCGATTATTTATTAATAAAAAAAAACGAAATGGCCATTTCAGCTTATGAAAGGACTTTGACCGAGCTTCTTATGATCAATTATGTTGTGCGTGTTGTGAAATGTTTGAACGCAAATGATCGAGAACTGGACCTACATATTTTATGCCGACACCGAACGGCTTATGTTCTCAAGAAGCTTTTCATGGCAGTTTTTACTCTCTGAGGTTTACCACATTGTCTGCAGAGAGATGACGGCCGAACAGAAAAATTAATTCAAGTGAAAAGCTTTCTGTATCAGATGAAAATCGAACCAAGGTTCTCTGGCGTATGAGCCACACACTCTACCCACTACGCAACGGCCGCCGGCCGACGTAAATTATTAATTACCGAAGCGATTACCAACCGATTAAAAAAGCAATTACCGATTACCGAAGCGATTACCAACCGGTTACCAAACCAATTATGTACCAAATACCGAAGCAATTACCAACCGATTACCGATCAACTGATTATCGAAGAGATTACTAACCGATTATCAATTACCGAAGCGATTACCAACCGATTACCGAAGCGACTACCAACCAATTACCGAAACGATTACCAACCCATTGACGATTACCGAAGCGATAACTAACCCATTACCAATTACCGAAGAGATTAACAACCGATTACCGCACCAAATACCGATTACCGAAGCGATTACCAACCGATTTCCGATTATCGAAGCGATTACCAACCAATTACCAAAGCAATTACCAACCCATTGCCAATTACCGAAGCGATTACCAACCGCTTACCAATTACCGATTTAATGGAAGTGAAATCAATTTGCTAAACAAAGGACTCAATTTCGCGCTTCCATTAAATTCCTTAGAAGAAAGAAAAAATATCCGCATATTGACCAAATCTGTTTTGAAAAATAAACGATTCAAACGTAAAAAATTAACCGAAGACTTACATCAAACTATTAAATCAATCAACAAAAAATATGTTTTTATCATGAAAGCGGACAAAAGTAATAGCGTCGTAGTCTTTGACAAAATAGATTATGATGATAACTTGAAAAATCTTATTGACGATGGTCCCTATAAACAAGTGTCAAATCCCCGGAACAAAATGAAGAAAAGTGTTGGCGTGGCTTTAAAAAATTGTATTGTGCTTTTTGGTGAAGGTTCGGTAAGGAAAATGACTACTACATAAACAAAAGTACTTTGAATTTACGCTTTGTTTAAAGTGCATAAACCGGTGGATTCATGGAGACCCATTGTATCAAATATTGATGCACCTAGCCATGCACTAGCGAAATGGTTAGTAAACAGATTCGCATCACTCAAATCATTTGACAATTTCTCAATAAAAAACTCGCTTGAATTAATAGCATGCTGCAAAAATAGCGTAGTAAAATGTGATGAAATGTTAGTTTCGTTCGACATAAAATCTTATTTCCCAAGCGTATCCGTTAAGTTGGCTCTGAATGCGCTAGAACGTTGGTTGGATCGACAAAACATCAATCATATGCAAAAACTAGCGTTATTTAAATTGACACAAGTGTGTATGGAACAGTCATACTTCCAGTTTAGAGATAAATTTTACCTGCAAACAGAAGACACAGTAATGGGTTATCCACTATCGCCGTTCTTATGTAATGTAGTTGTGAACACACTTGAGGAAAAAATGAGAAATAATGAGTTGTTCCCTCGTTTTTGGCGTCGGTACGTGGATCATGTGCTGGCTTTTGTCAAAAAAGATAAAGTTCAAGATACACTGATATTAAACGGAAGATAAGGGTCAGATACCGTTCCTGCACTTAATGTTGTCTTACAACGATCAGGGCAAAATCGAATTTGACATTTTTCGAAAACCAACCTCGACACAACGTTTTATTCCAGTTGAGTCAAATTACCACCCTGCACAGAAAATATCATAAAGAATGATCATACATATATAATAAACATTGCTGATATAAATGGCTATAGCTCTAATAGCATTGAAAAACTGTTGAAAAAACATAGAAAAATATACTCTGATAAAAGATTGCAGCTCACTATTGCCGTGGAGAGATAAGCCGAAGAAAGTATCTTTAAATTTTTGTCCGTCGGTTTTCAAGAAATTACAGGTATTTTTCAATAAAACAAATATCAAATTTGCACCCAGCGTGAATTATAAAATCGGAACTATGTTACATCGAACTACAGACAAAATATCATCAATCGAACAACCTGGAGTATACATAGCTAAATGCGGCACAAACGATTGCGATGCGGTGTATGTTGGTCAAACGAGGCGTGAGTTGCGAGTACGGGCAAAGGAACACATAGAGTAATATCAAGTAGATTGAACCTTTTAAGAGCGGCTTAGCGAAACATATACTAAATTACAAACATAAAATCGATATCGACAATTTTAAATTAGTAAAAAGAGAACTAAGATTAAATAGATTAAACATCCCTGTAGGAACAAACTGACTTGTTTTTAAGAACAACTAATTAAAAAACTAGTTTAAAATAAACTAGTATATGAACTACTTTGAATTATATTAAGGCGGCATCCACTTCAATTCTAAATAGTTTTTATTGCATTATATATATGATGTAATTGAAATACTACTTAAAAACAAGTGGTTGATAAACTACTTTGAATTATATTAAGGTGGCAACTACTCTGATTTTGACATGTTTTAATTGCAAATTTTTATTAGATTACAAGTTTATATATATTTAACCACGTTATTTCATCAAATATTATTAACTTTAGGCTTCACTAACATTTTGTTTCAAAAAGCCATATTTTTTTATTTACTACATTGAACTGCAAAACAGACGTGGTAAACACACCTAAAAACTGATAAACTGCCTCAAAACCCTGTGAAACGATTAAAAATTCTTTATTATTTAAGATATTCAAATTACAAACTGGCAGTGTTTAGCAAACATTGCACAATTTGGACTCTGTACGGAAATTGATGCATTGCTTAACCATTCAGCAAACACCTCATCACTTCATAATTTATGTATTTATGTATTTTCAAAAAAGTCAAATAAACTATCTCTTTGATGTTAAAAATTTGAAATTTTTATGCTTTTAAATTCATCTTCAGTAAGTGGAATATTATATACTTTTCAGTTGGTTATTTTAAAGTTATTAAAAAATAGTTTAAATATAACTAATTTAAGAAGTAGTTGAAAATATATGCAGACGAAAGTCAATTGACTTATTTAGCGGACATCACCATACAAAATATGTTAGTTCGTTCTATGGAAAAAAGTCAGAATTTCAACTAGTTGTGGTTGGTAAAAAACTACTTTTTTAACTTCTTTTAAATTAGTTGATTTTCCTACAGGGATACTAGAGTCTATACATATAAATTAAAATAATACCAATACGGTAAAGAGAGATAATGGTCCCGTATTCTCTAGTCTTTTTTCGCTCTTATAATTAATACAAAACTTATTAATTATCTCTTTTCATTTCCCTTTTAATATATATTACTCCACACTTCAATAGTTTTTACTTTAGTTAACGTTTAAACTGTTTACTTGATTTCTAATTGTTTCTATTATGTTTGTCATTCTGATGTATTTTTCTTTTTATTGTACTTATTTTGATATTAACACTGTAAATTTAGTTGAAATTCGTCTTGAAATTCTTCCGAAACGCGTCTAGCTAAAAATAAATAAAATAATTTTTGAAAAAGCTGACATTGCTTTGTTTATTTCAATAGGCTTTTATTTTTGTATAACGCTAAGATGATTCAACCATTACATTATATAAAATACATCGAATTATTTTTAACTAAAATAAAAATTAACAAGAACAACAAATTTATCATCAAATACATCAAAAAAAAAAATTCTATGCCTATACTTACTATAAATACTATACTATCGAAACTGTTTAATTTGTTTTCAAAATAATCTAAATTGATCTTATGAAATAACAAGAAACCCCTCAAAATGTGTGAGTTTTAATAATATATTAAAATATTTTTAATTTAAGTCTGTTTTCCAACCTAAACTAATTGCCAACATAGAAAAATAAGCCCTTTTCTACGTTGCGTATATCAACCCAATTAAGTTAAAAGCTTTAGTTTTAGTAAATTCTCAGATCATTATGTTTACAGCCTTCAAGTTGTTATTGAAAGATGGTGTATTTTTTAATAAGCCAATTTCTTAATTATACCGCATACCGCATTGATACTGTTTCAAATAAGGGATACTATGTGCGAACGAGGTCAACCTAATTTACAGTAAGCAAATTGTTAAGCATTTGAAAGTCATCATTTCATTCATAATATGCATTCAAACAAGTTCAACATAATTTAATATTTCTCTATTCATAATCTCGATGCAATTCGAAGTTAAGGTTTCTCAAACCTTAACATTGTTGTTTTATACTGAAATTTTAAAATTCGCTGAGAGTTAGTATTTGCTTTAAGACAAGCACAAATATTTAATGAAAGAAAGGAATTAAATCTTAATATCATTAATTAAGGAATAATCTCTTAATGAGAAAGGAATGTTAAACGTATCTCAAAACAAATTTCAAGGACTAGACTGAGATGGATAAATATAATATGAATCTATGAATTAATTAAATAGAATTATTTTTTCCAGGAAGCCAAATAATAATTATTCTTGTTTTTTATTTTTGTTTACATTATTTTTATACATTTAAACTGAGCATTAAAAAAATCGTTGGTGGATTCTTTTGATGTATTTTTTAAAATAATCTAGGATGTAATAACAGCAAATCTTATTTTTGCTAATGCAAAATTTAAATTTTGATATGAAAAGTCAAAGAAGATTCATGTTCATCTGTCAATATTGATATTTCGATGCTTATTTTCGCTGAGTGTGGAAATGTTTTTGACACATTTTAATAAAATTTAATAAATTCAGCGTTCATCTCCTTGAGCGAGCGGCGGCTTGTTTTTTTTTTCTTTTACTCAAAGCTCAACACGAAGTCCTTGACGTTGCATGCCTGATGAGCTGAGGATCAGCTTGTTTCCCCCAAACAGGCTTTTAGGCTTCAATTTGAATGCGTTGCTCATTCGATGACGACAAAGTGTGGAGTGCAGCAACGTGTTGAGCTGAACTGGAAACTGTAGCAGCAGGAGAAAAAGGTAGCAACATGAAAATGAAGTTGTTGCGTAGCAGTACAGCATTCAAATGAGTTCGCATAAAGTGCGAGCAGTAAAGAGTATCAGAAATAAGGCAAGGATGCGGAGATATCAACAACAACAACAAAATCGTCAACATTCACAACGTGATGCCGCCAAACTAGAAGGAAAAACGTGCGCAGATGTTGGTAATCTGCAGATTTAGTTATATATTTGTTTGTGTGTTCACGTGTGTGTGTGTGTGTGTGTGTGTGAGTGCGTAGATGTGTTTTGTGTGCTTGCATGCAAACATGTGCACACATCAACAACTGCAGATTGTTTTCAAAAAAGTTTAAAAGCTTTACCGTTGATATTTTCGTAGTTTTTCGTTTCCTGTAGCTTTGTGTTTTTCTTTTTGCTTATTCTTGCGTGCTTGTGTGTGTTTGTGTGTGTGTGTGTGTGTGTTATGCTTGTCGTTCGTATGCTGCTTCGTTTGTCGTTTGTGTATGTTCGAGTGCACTCGAGCTGGAATATTTTAATAATGTTTTCTTTTGTTTAATGCAAAAAAATATTCGAAAATATAATGAGATCAAATGAGTTCAAAAGCAGTTGGTTGGATTAAAAGCAAAAGGCTTTATTTTAAATTCAAACCAGGAAATTGCACTGATGCAGCTAATCTTTTAAGCTGTAAGAGCTTTAAGCTTTACAATGAAAATATGTATGTTACATCAGACTGGTTCAAAAAAATTAAGAACCGAACATTTTTTAGCTGCTTTTCGCGTGTGTTATAGTGAGCGTAATAAAATGCATTTTCAAAATAAATTTTGAAATCAGTTAATATTCATGGATCCCGCAAGGGCAAAAACATCTTTGTGTTTTTTCTTTACATATATACTTTAAAATACTGAACTAATTAAGCAAGACTGCTTTAAATTTGCAGTTTTTTTTATGGTCTCCCTTTTGTGGTTTAATATTATGTTTTCGAGTTCGCTAAACACAATATAAGTTAAATTTTTTTAATTCGAACATGTTTAATCCATTAATGTGTAAAACGCGAATTTTAATTTTGTACAAAACGTAAGTTCAAGTATAGAATTCTAACACAAAAAGGGGGAAAGTTGTATACCAAAACTATGAATAAGGTTTTTTCGAGTTAGCTCTTTCAGAAAAACCTCAAAAAAACGTTAAAAACCCCATTAAATTTTGCATTATAACAAAAAGAATGCCCCTTTTTTCAAAGTCGATTTATTTGTTGTTAGCAGGGACCGAAAATAACAAATATTTTTAAAGTTTTAAGGGAAAAAATTATTACGTAAAAACCACTGCACAAAAAACTAAATATATATCAAAATTCTTGTTTAGCTCTCCACTGTTCAAAAATATAAAAAGTTTTATATTGCTTAGTTTTATTTCTACCTCACAAAATAAAACATATTTTTGAGTTTTATTTTGACCTTAATAAATAACAGTTATTTCTCACAAAACAAAAGTTGATTCTGAGTTATATTTTTTCCCTTAAAAATAATTGTTATTTTTTAACTTTTACTTTTTTCCTTACAAAATAAAACTTATTTTTGAGTTTTACTTTTTTCCCTTACAAATAACAGTTTAAGTTGTATTTTTTTCATCATTTCGCTTCAACAGACGACACGATGTTTTAAATTTTCTACAGATAAATAACATCTCAAGTCACTTAAAACAAACTTCAGTGCACAAAATGGTCTTTCATCACTGACTTGAGTTAATGGAATATAATGCTTGACTTGTGATAATTAAAACAAAATAAGGGTGTGTTAATCTTTTACGTTCCCAATATTCGAAAAAGTCTTCTTCAACATTAATTGACTTCGGAGCATATGTATTTTTTATTTCCAAATATGCTTTGTGAAGATCATCTTCTTCATCGCTTTTATCGTCCGACTCCCAACTCAAAAATTAGTTTTATTTTGTGAGAGATAAATAAAAAAATTAAAAAATAAGTTATTTATAAGGGAAAAATAAAACTTTAGGACAAAAATAAAACTGTTATTTGTAAGGGCAAAAACAAAACTAAAAAATAAGTTTTATTTTGTGAGAAAAAAAAATTAAAGTTAAAAAATAAGTTATTTGTTGGGGGTGGGGGGGAGGGTTGTAAATAAAACTTAAAAGTAAGTTTTAGTTTGTGAGAAAAAAAATAAAACTTCAAAACTAACTGCTATTTATGAGGGGAAAAAAAAGAATACTTCTAAATATTAAGAAGAAAAGTTAAAAGTTAACGGTTATAAGTCAGCAGAAAAATATAAGTTGAAGTATAACTCTTATTTAACGATTTTTTTTTAAGTGAAACTTATAACAGTTATGGTCCCTGCACCCAGGGGAAAAAATCGTAAGACCAAGGAAAATGCACTTTGCCACAAAGAATTTTATTGGTTAGATTGTGCCCAAAGACAAAACATCGTTACGGCAAAGACACAAAGATTGTTACATTTCCACATTTACAATATACTTTGAATCAAAAACTTACATTCTTGTGGCAAAGACGTACGTCTTTAAAAAAGCATAGAAAAGTCGTAAGAGTACAGAAAATGTACTTTGGCACAAAGGCTTTTATTCGTTACGGCAAAGACGCAGAATGTTAGATCCTTGATTTTAAGTACATGAGGCTTCATGAAATTAATGGCTTCTCTCGTCTTCTCTTTGCTGCTTGCGTTTAATAAATTACATTAAATTACAAGAACATTAAATTAAATTAAATATCTAATTAAAACTCTTACCTTCGCCTGCCGTGGGGATTTGAACCCACACCCACCGATACCACCGTTTGAGAAGTCACTACACTACGCATCGAGCCAAACTCCGTCATTACGCAGAGTGATTGATTCAATATTAATTACAACTGAAGCTATGCTGCATCATAACACAATAATCTATTCATAGATTTTTGTTGGTTAGCAATCAACAGAATACTGTGACATACTGCATCTGTTAATTCAGCATCTGTTAATATATCTGCAGTTATGTCAGCAATCGTTCGCAAGGCTGTTTGGATCAGTGGGTAGAGCGATGGACTGTCACCAAAATTCCAAGTTCAATTCCGCACGGAGGGCAAATTTTTTTTTTCTTTTTTCTTTTTTTCTTTACTTTTTGTTGATGAAATGTAAAAAAATTTACTGGTGTGAATATTAACGTGTGTTTTTTTTATAATTACAATTCAATGTTGGCACACGATTTTCTTATTCTTCGTATACAAATGTGATTTTGAAGAAGACATTTTTTAAAGTAACAGACTTTTCTTTGAAACAGTAAAGCCTAATCTTAAAAGAACCGAACAGTTGTTGATTTCACATACTTTTTTCAATTCCTTGTTAACAAAGAACTAAATCGTTATAGTTAATATTTTATGTTCACGGCAAAGATTGACAGCACTTGCATAGTTAAAATAAATCATTATTGCAACGATTTTTTCATTGAGGTAAAGCTATGTTGGTTACAGTTTTACAAGAACTTTTTTTCTTTGACTTAAAGTCGTTGAATTTTCTCGGAGTGTTTGTTAGAGTTTCGGACTGATATATAATCACTAGAAACCGTACACTTTATTTATTAATTTGCCTAAATCTTGGCTAACAAAAATTTTTTTTGTTAGTTTTTTCGGAATAGTAATTTTTGTAAATCAGCTTAAAAGAACACCAATTTTAAGAATTTTTATATCATTCTTGAATTGTCGAATTTTGCAGTTCCATTATAAAATAAATTCTTAATTTTTTTACTCAAATGGAATCGAAATGAATCGACTTAAATAAACATAAAATGCTAAGAATTAGCTAAAGAAGGAAGACGTGTGAATTCTGCAGTATTTTTTGAGCCAATTTTTGGATTTTCGAATTTGGACACTAACAAAAATACATTAATTAAGGCACAATAGCCTAAACTTTAGCATAATCTTGCTTTGATAAAAATTTGGAAGGATTTAAGCGATTCAACTGTTGAAAGAACTACATCTTTGCGACGTTTTTGAGTAACGACAACCGCAGAAGCCTCAGTAACGTCCTTAACCCTGTACTCGTAATATACGTTAATTTTACGTGTACTCCGCATAAAAAGTAAACGTATGTTAAAACTGTCTTACGATTCTAGAGTTAATGTACCTTCCATTATCTTGGATGTGGCAGGGAATATCAATTATGTCAACTTCAATGATACTATACGTGCCAGCTAGTCTTTCTTCGTCTTCTTATTTTTTTGAACGTGTAAACGGTAGTTCGGTAAATGGCAAATTTCAGTCGATGAGTTCGTAATATATCTCACAGCTGTACATGATGTTCGGGGCGCAATATTCATAAAGACCTACACATTCTTCATTTGTTTGGAATCTCGCTTGAAGAATTAGTTTTAATCCAATTCGTCATTGAAGATAACGCAATCAACTTTATGATAAGGTTCTTGAGCCGAGTAATTCAGTTTTTGTATCAAATTTCTAAAAAACCGAACGATTAGGGAGGTCCCAGTGCATGGGTCCGTTTCACATGGAGAAAACATACAACCAGAATTCTTGTTTGTTCTCTATTAAAAAAATTACATGTAAGAACTTTACAACACCGAGAAAAAAAACAATAGGTAAATAACTTAAGTCGGATTGCGTAAAGAGAATTTTATGGGAATTATAAACTTATGATTATTCACCTAAGCAATTTATTGTTTAATACATTGCTTTGAAAGCACTTACTTCGATACCTTGTCAAAAAAAAATATTTTATTCACCTAAGCCCAAAATCCAAATATACAAAATTAAAAAACAAACTAGCATGGATATTTGGCATGGTATTTTCAGTCAAAAAAATAACGCAGCTGCGTCATTAGACACACGAGAGAAGGATAGATTTGATAATTTATTTGTTGTTTTATAATAAAACCACTTTTAAATTAAAAAATAACGTAAAGTAAATTAAAAAACACACGTTAATATTCACACCAACAAATTTAATTACATTTCATTAACAAAAAGAAAAGAAAAAAAAAATTTCTTTGCCCGCCGTGTGGAATCGAACACTGGAACTGTTGGTGCCAGTCCAACGCTCTACCAACTGATCCTAGCAGACTTGCTGCTGTTTGCTGATATAACTGCAGCTACGTTGATTTATCTAAGCAATTTATTGTTAAATACATTGCTTAAAAGCACATACTTTGATACCCTGTAAAAAAAAAATATTTGATTCACAGATGTTAACAGATGCTGTATTAACAGATGCAGTACGTCGCAGTATTCTGTTGATAGCTACAGCATAGCTTCAGTTGTAATTAATATTGAAAAAAGCACTCCGCGTAACGAAGGAGCTTGGCTCAACGCGTAGCGTAGTGTCTTCATACACAGTGGTATCGGTTGGTATGGGTTCGAATCTCAACGGCATGTGAAGGCAAAATTTTTGTATTTGATATTTAATTTAATGTTCATGTTATAATAGACGTCAAACAGCAAGAAAAGCCGAGAAGTCATTAATTTCTAAGAAAGAAATGGTGTTGATAAAAAAAAATTTGTGTTGTTGTCGATTTCAGTCAAGCAAATCAAAGAACGAAAGTCGGCAGCTTCAAAAAAAAAGGAAAATAAAAAATACCAAACAAAAACCGAAAAAAAGTTATATTTTTGAAATTCAATTTTTTTTTTAAATTAGTGTATAAAAATTACGAAATACTTGGTTAATTTAGCATTCAGTAATATAAAAATAAAAATTGGCAAGTCACCATGTAAAATTTAGGCGTTTTGATAAAGTACTTGGGTGGCTGAAAACTGCCAAAGCCATCTTATAAATTATACTAGGTTTTTTTTCAATTTAACATAAGCTTTTTTCTCGGTGTACATTAAATCGCAGACCCACTCAAGATACAATCACTATAACGTACTCGAAGAGCAGCTAAAAAAATGTTGGGTTTTCTTGCACCAGTCTAATGATATACTGCTCCACAAAATGGGAAAAAATGTTTGGTGTAAGAGGTTTGATAACTTTTCCTTATGTACTTGGCTATTTTTAATGATCCAATTGTTTTTATTGTGCATTTTAAAGTTATTATTTTATTATTAAGTTATTATTATTATTAAAAAAGAAAGATTGTATTAACAAGGTTTTCGAAAAAAATTGTGAATGTACTCTGGATGTTGAACAATTAGTTTCGGCAGTCTTGTTAGCCCTTTTTTATAAGCCCTCAGAAATTAAAAATATTAATGTGTAAAAGATGAATTCAAAATTAGTATCCATTTGCGTAATTAATATCGTTCTGGGTTTTCCTTACTAAAACGAGTCGAATACTTTTTTTCCAGTGTTGAATATAGTGAATATTTTTGTGAATTGTTCTTTTGAAAGGATAAAGTAACGTATGTTTGCCGGCCCATTAATAAAATAAAATAAGTAAACTAAAATAAGTTTTTAGGATTTTATCAAATATTGCACATTTTTTTTTTGCAGAATGATCTATTATATTTGCACAAAATGGAAGAGATAATTAATGCAAAACTACAACGAGTTAAAGGGAAAAACCTTAACATTTTTAACTCTTGCTCTATTTATATAGGAAGCATCATTCACATATTTGATGAATGCAATAAAAAAATAACGAGAAAACGAAATGGACAGCAGCCAGCAGCAGCAGCAGCAATTAGCATAAGGAATTCATTTTAATGAAATGCTATTCATTAGAACAGCATGTCGTATGAATAATTTTAATTAATTAAAATATGTTGAAAAGGCACTTGACTGTTATTGCTTTACCCACCACTGAGAGTCACTCAATGGTAAGAATTGCACTCAAATATTAAAAAGAGAGAGAGCTGAAATCAAGAGCGGTGAGTGAAACTTTTGAGATATTTTAAGACATGCAAGCAGTGTTAACAAATGGTCCGATATATATTAATTGTTACGATTTTCTAGCTTGATGAAACTAACTTGACGATGATCCTATATTGTTTTCTAAAATTCTTCAAAATTATGCGATTTCAGAAAATATAATTATTATTTGGTATAAAATACTATTGTTAATATATTTATCATATAAATTTTTTTGTAAAAAAAATTAGCTTTCTAAATTAAGAAAACTCACAGAATGGTAATTAATTTGATGAAATTCGTCAAGATATGTATCAAGTTAAAAACGATGTCCGTTGAGTCGGGTCGAATTGTATAGAGAAGAAAAACTCACATTCCTTTCACATTCCTTTTGATATTTTTCCATGAATCTTTTTCAGCAGTGAATTATTCGATATTTTTCCATGAATATTTTTCAACAGTGAATTTATTGTTTATTGTTTATTGTTTATTGTTTATTGTTTATTGTTTATTGTTTATTGTTTATTGTTTATTGTTTATTGTTTATTGTTTATTGTTTATTGTTTATTGTTTATTGTTTATTGTTTATTGTTTATTGTTTATTGTTTATTGTTTATTGTTTATTGTTTATTGTTTATTGTTTATTGTTTATTGTTTATTGTTTATTGTTTATTGTTTATTGTTTATTGTTTATTGTTTATTGTTTATTGTTTATTGTTTATTGTTTATTGTTTATTGTTTATTGTTTATTGTTTATTGTTTATTGTTTATTGTTTATTGTTTATTGTTTATTGTTTATTGTTTATTGTTTATTGTTTATTGTTTATTGTTTATTGTTTATTGTTTATTGTTTATTGTTTATTGTTTATTGTTTATTGTTTATTGTTTATTGTTTATTGTTTATTGTTTATTGTTTATTGTTTATTGTTTATTGTTTATTGTTTATTGTTTATTGTTTATTGTTTATTGTTTATTGTTTATTGTTTATTGTTTATTGTTTATTGTTTATTGTTTATTGTTTATTGTTTATTGTTTATTGTTTATTGTTTATTGTTTATTGTTTATTGTTTATTGTTTATTGTTTATTGTTTATTGTTTATTGTTTATTGTTTATTGTTTATTGTTTATTGTTTATTGTTTATTGTTTATTGTTTATTGTTTATTGTTTATTGTTTATTGTTTATTGTTTATTGTTTATTGTTTATTGTTTATTGTTTATTGTTTATTGTTTATTGTTTATTGTTTATTGTTTATTGTTTATTGTTTATTGTTTATTGTTTATTGTTTATTGTTTATTGTTTATTGTTTATTGTTTATTGTTTATTGTTTATTGTTTATTGTTTATTGTTTATTGTTTATTGTTTATTGTTTATTGTTTATTGTTTATTGTTTATTGTTTATTGTTTATTGTTTATTGTTTATTGTTTATTGTTTATTGTTTATTGTTTATTGTTTATTGTTTATTGTTTATTGTTTATTGTTTATTGTTTATTGTTTATTGTTTATTGTTTATTGTTTATTGTTTATTGTTTATTGTTTATTGTTTATTGTTTATTGTTTATTGTTTATTGTTTATTGTTTATTGTTTATTGTTTATTGTTTATTGTTTATTGTTTATTGTTTATTGTTTATTGTTTATTGTTTATTGTTTATTGTTTATTGTTTATTGTTTATTGTTTATTGTTTATTGTTTATTGTTTATTGTTTATTGTTTATTGTTTATTGTTTATTGTTTATTGTTTATTGTTTATTGTTTATTGTTTATTGTTTATTGTTTATTGTTTATTGTTTATTGTTTATGGTTTATTGTTTATTGTTTATTGTTTATTGTTTATTGTTTATTGTTTATTGTTTATTGTTTATTGTTTATTGTTTATTGTTTATTGTTTATTGTTTATTGTTTATTGTTTATTGTTTATTGTTTATTGTTTATTGTTTATTGTTTATTGTTTATTGTTTATTGTTTATTGTTTATTGTTTATTGTTTATTGTTTATTGTTTATTGTTTATTGTTTATTGTTTATTGTTTATTGTTTATTGTTTATTGTTTATTGTTTATTGTTTATTGTTTATTGTTTATTGTTTATTGTTTATTGTTTATTGTTTATTGTTTATTGTTTATTGTTTATTGTTTATTGTTTATTGTTTATTGTTTATTGTTTATTGTTTATTGTTTATTGTTTATTGTTTATTGTTTATTGTTTATTGTTTATTGTTTATTGTTTATTGTTTATTGTTTATTGTTTATTGTTTATTGTTTATTGTTTATTGTTTATTGTTTATTGTTTATTGGTAAATGTATATTGTTTATTGTTTTTTGGGCAATGTTTATTGTTTTTTATTTACTTGATTAAAAAATGTAATCTTTTTCTTACGCAAAAACTACTAACTCGATTGTTACGAGTCTAGTAGTTATATTCCATAACTTTTTAATTTAACTGTCAGCTTAATTGTCTTTAATTTGATTGGCTTACTTTACCAAATCGGTCTATTCCAACCCAAACTATGTTGTAATATATGTGAAAACGAAATATAGTGGTTATCCGTCGAGCTGATTACAAAAGTAACGATTTCAAAGTAATTTCATGGCAACACTAAATGCAACAGTTCGCGAAGGTAAACAGCGCTCATTTTAGAGTCTAAGAAATGTTTTTTTTTTCTACATTTTGAGTCACACACTCACTCATTCTTTCAATCTTCGCTCTGGCTGCCTTAGAGTGAAAGTTCTATTGACATCCACAAACTATTAAAACATCGTAAAACATACTCGTAGTGGAACGCATTGATTTGAGCCAAATAAATCACGAAATCAAAGTGGAAGTTGTAAGACGAAACATCAAATCAGGCTGATGTCAGGTAAGCGATATTAATCTGAAGCCTGCTGGGCAAGTCAATCACCTCCTGCCCTTTCCAACATACATAACAAGAACTTTCATCAGAAATTCAATTCATATTCCACTAAATATAGCAAATTTAGGATGCATGTTGGCAACATAGCTTCATCGATGTTGCCTTTACTCCTGCTGTTAGCCATTTATTCACTGTCAGCCTGACGCTCCTACAATCAGACAAACAGACATTCATAGTCCGTTCATAGATGGCCGACGCTGTCAGCATGACACGCGTTGTCGATCACGACGATGACGTTATATGTTATATAGTCAAAAGCTGCACCCTGTTAAGTTGCGTGTGGCTATATTACTTAAAGCCTGTTGGGTGAGTATGTGTGTGTGTGTGTGTGACAGTGATACATTTGTTAATCCTGGACTAAACTTCAATAGAAATTAAATCATTTAATAACATGTCACTGCAAGGATTTTATGATATATGACCGTGCATAATGATGATAGGATGTCATTGACAACGACAACGATATTAGCAACAACAACAATGTGTGGCAGGATATGAATTAAGTTATTTGATTTGATGTGGGGAGAAAGTGGTTTGTTGGCTATAACATTTGTACTCGAATAATTACAAGTTACTACTCAATGACCATGAATCTTTTAATTAGCTGCTAACGAAATTTCAGGCAATGCGATAGGCAGTGATAGAAAATATTGAAAATATTGAAAATATTATCAGGACAATTTTAAGAGTGGTTCAATGAACATGAATCTTTTAAATAGCTGGTAATGGAATTTCTGGTAATGCGTTTTATTGATAGAAAATTTTCAAAATATTAACAGGGCAACTTTAAGCATGATTCAATGACCACTATGAATATTTTAATGAGTTGATATTGGAATTTCAGGCAATGCAATTCAGTGATAGAAAATTTTATAAATATTATTAGGACAACATTAAATATGTAATTTTAAGAACTTGAACATAAGTTAAAGAATTTTTTAAAACACTTTAAGAAGAATAGACTTTAATAAAAGACTTTTTTGTTATTGTTACTGAATTTTTTACAATAAATAAAATTAACTTGAATATAAAATTTTTTATTTTTTTATATTAAAAATGTTGTCGAAAAAGCTCACTTTAGTATCAAGTAAAAGTTAAAATAAAACTAGTAAGGAATAAATTTTGACAGGGTCGAGGCTAAAATGAGTTGCCCTGATATTCGATTACTCAATGGCAATATATATGTATTTATTAGTGTGTTCAAACGATACGGGTTGTTTAAATCATTTTCAACATTTAACATTTAAAATTCAACTTTTCAGACAACAAATTCGACTCTTCGACTTAGAATAACATCTTCCAGCGCGGTATGTATGGGAGCTTTTTTGGCAAATTTTTTCAAGCACATGAAATAAAATATATGCCGAAATATCAGTTACATGTCGGATTCAAGTTTGAATTTACAAATCAAGATTCAAACTTTCAATCTGCATCATTTGAAAATTTCTCAAAACTACGATTGTCCCAACATTTCATTTTAGTTGCAAGCATTTTGTTTAGGGATTTACAAAGATTTCCGTTTAGATCTTATAACCGGAAATAGGGAAGTCAAAAGATGTAACAACCCTTATTTTAATATTTTTCCAAGGATTTGACAGCTGACCCTTGACTTTTAATTTTGTGCTTTTATCATATTTACCCAAGCAGTGGTTTGGATACAACGCGCAAAAAACGTAAAAATTCACTAAAATGTATAAGTTTCAATTAACATGCAATTTTGAGGCAATCTTTTTTTTGAAAAGTTTTTAAAGGATTCAGATTTCAAGGTTTACTTTTGACCTATTATTTGGTACTTGAATAGTTCTACTCCGATTAGTTTATTTGTATGTACATCCTTGTCTGAGTTTGAGTAATGCTCACAATTCAATAGCGGGGTTCTGTATAAAAAAGCATGGCACATAGCACAATTTTAAGTAATTGCATATATTTTCTGGAATTTTGAGAGACTTCACTGTTTAAATAAATCAATTCGTAAGGGAGGTAGGCGTGGTTTTCATCCAATTTTTAAATAGTAAATATATTTCGAATGTCATCACGATAGCTTTATATTTATGGCTGTAATCGTAATCACAGACTGACAGACAGACGGACGTAGCTAAATAAACTTAGCTGGTGATGTCGATCAACAACATATATCATTTTCATATACATTTTCTATACCTAACCATTTTCTATACCTAACACTCCTCCTTATGGGCGTAACAAACAGAGTGACAAATTTAATATACCCCATACGCAGTACGCGTGGGGATATAAAACCAGCCGTTCTACAAAATATTGAAATGCTTCAAACGCGCTTTAATGCAAAATGTATTTAAATTTCATAACGTGTTTCAATTAAAGTTAAAGCTACTTATTGCCAGAAATTATAATGGAAGTATGTTTTTTGTTGCAGGCCGCAGGCTTTGTTTCAAGCATAACAAGAGTGCTTCTGGAATATTTCACGCGCTTTCAACATATTTTATAGTTAACAACAGCAATATTTGGCTTCTATTTCACTGTTTTCATTTAGCTTTCTTATTTAAAAAAAAACTTTTTTTAGGCATCAGCTGTAAGCCTTGTTGCTTAAAGCTATTTTCTTGTTTTTTATTGAGAATCAAGTGTAAGCAAAAATGTACACAAAGCAATTTATGAACAAGTAACAATGGAAATCAGTTTTTTTTTTTTAATTTTAACAAAAATATAGGTAAAATATTTGAGGGAAAAATCTAAGAAATAGTTTAAAATAAAAACAAGGCAAGTGTTATTGTATTAAGACTGTTAGTCTTACTTTTACTAGCTAATTTTTGGCATGGAATAAACGAAACTTAATTTTGCCAATAATATTTTAACTGTAAGCGTGCAGTTCTTTTTTTAATTAACATACAAGCTTTTTTTTAAATGTGGTTTAATTCGTAAGCAGATATGAGTAAAGCACTTCCACAGATATTTAATAAATAGTTAATTGGTAAACATTAATGATAAAAACGTTGTACTTCAAAATGTATAATTGAGCAATAAAAAATTGCATAACTAAAATAAATACAATACTTTTCACGTTCACAATCAATATCAATAACAACAAAAAATCCTTTATAAAGCTCAGTTCAAGTCAGCATTTTTGTCCACCGTCTAGCTCATATAATAGTTCAACGGAGCGTATGAGTGATATTTATTCAAGTAAAAACATTCAACTGTGGAAAGTTTGGTGAGTTACAGCTCACAACAGGCCCGTAGTCGTGGGGTATTTTCGGAGTTCGAACTCCCCCATAGGGTCCAGAAAGTATGAAAAAAATATACAAATGAGACTTTTAAAAGCAAAACTCGAAATATTTGAAGCAGCAAAAGTTATCATGTTCAATATATATTAAAAAAAAATTCTCTTGAGCAATGAAAAATTGTTTAATCAGACGAATCTATGAATTTGCTCATTAAGGTCAAAATCATTATATTTAAATTTACTATAAGAAATTTGTATATTAAAATACCATTTTTGACCATGGCTTTCAAGGCTGAAAAGTCACATATTCGAAAAAAATATATAAGAAATTAAATTGTAGAATATAAGGTTTTAAACAACAATTTTATTTTAAATTTATTTATAAACTTTTATTTTTTAAGATTACTTTTTACATATGTCCGTGTTTGGTCAAGTGCCGAAAAAAAAGTGGAACCGGAAGACGCCATTGCTGCCATTACCCTTGCCATTCAAAGTGCTTGAAGTTGGCAGCAATATGTCGGAAGTTTGAAGTTGGCAACGATATGCTTGACAGTGGCTGTGTTCAGGGTTCACATTATTCTGGATTGATGCATATTGGTAAATATTGGTACATAAATAAAGCTTACATCTCGACCATCCTGACAATTTGATCGTCTCGATCAATATACGAATACAAGTTACATTAGATAAAGATTATAATAATAAAGGATCAGTGTTGCCTTCCTCACCAGTCACGTGCTTTTTTCTGTTTATTGTATCGTCATCCTTGGGAAGAAGCCACATTCGTAAATACTTTGCCTCAACTACTCCATCGTATGGAATTTGTGTAATCTGGCAGCTTCCAATATCACGGAGTACATATCTATCATTGGGCAGTACTTTACCTATCACATAAGGCCCCTTATATTTAGGCACAAATTTTTTGTTTATTCCTACAGTAGTATCAACATGCCTCATCATAACATAATCTCCCACTTGATATTCTTTAGCTGGAACACTATGCTTTAAACTGTACTGCAGATTATAGTTTTGTGCTCTTTCTATGCATACTGATGCATCAGATCGCTCTTTCTCTAAATCGGGTTCCTCTAAATGGATTTTGCTATCTAAATATTCACTAAGCTCATCCACAATCCTCCCTCTCTGTTCTACACCAAACAACAACATACTTGGCGATTTCTTTGTGGCTGAATGGGTAGTATTATTTATTGCGAACTCCACATGAACTAACTTGCTTACCCAATCTCCATGATCTATTGGGTCTGTAATTTTTGCCATCATTGTCTTCAAAACCCTGTTAACTCTCTCTACTTGCCCATTCGCTTGAGCAGAGGCTACCGCAATTTTAACGTGTTCAATGTTATTTTCCTCTAAAAAGTTTTTAAATTCTTGCGAAGTAAAACATGTGCCCCTATCACTGATGATACGTCGAGGCCGACTAAAGTTATCAAAATACTTTTGAAGGGAGGCCCGTACTTCTTTAGTACTGGTAGTTCTTACCGCATATAACTTCACATGCTTAGTAAAGCCATCTACAATTACTAACACATGTTTTCTTACTGATTTCACCGAAGGCAATGGTCCAAAGTGATCTATGTGAATAGTATCGAAGGGAACAGGTCTTTTGGGTATGTTTTGTAAATTATATTCATTAGCCCGGGCTGCTGGTGAGTATGTTATACATTTAACACAGTTCCTGATAAATGTCATCACCTTCTTTCGCAATTTAGGAAACCAATAGTGTTTTCTAAGTTTATCTACAGTCTTGTCTACGCTCATGTGACCAATCTTCTCATGAATTACCCTGATTATGTTATCTTCCATTTCTAAGGGAACATAGAGCTGAAGTCGGTCTCTATCTTTCTTAAACACAAGTCCATCCTTTAATTCGAAATTTTTGTCAGTACCTATCTCAAGTTTTGCTCTTAGGGCTTCTATCTTCTTATCTCGATTCTGCGTCACCTGAATATTGAAGTCGACATCATAAACATTGTCAGTACTAATAAGATGACAGCGGCTTAATGCATCTGCATGCATCATAGAGGCCCCACTTCGATGCTTAACTTTGTAGTTATAATTCTCAAAACTGAACGTCCATTTAGCTATACGCTGATTCACCTGTTTTTTACTCAAAGCTAATGTCAACGCGTTGCAATCTGTCACAATCGTGAAAGGTATTCCTTTCAAGAATGAGAATGAGGGAACAAACTTCCTGAAGTAAGAAAACAAGCCTAAACACTGCTGCATCTGTTTAAAGTTCTGTGGTTGAGGAAAGTTTTTGATTGCTTCAAAGTGTTTTCCATTAAGGCGGATTCCAGCCGAATTCACAGTGTACCCCAAGAAATCTATTTCCGAATATCCGAATTTACACTTATCGATTCTTAACTCCCTTCTTATACAAGCATTCTAAAACTTCTTCCACTATTTTGACATGAGTATCAAAATCCACGGTTGCTATGGTAACATCGTCCATAAATACAACAACTTTTCCTGCCTCTATAAGTCCCTTAAGTGCACCATAAATAAACCTCTGAAAGAAGGCAGGTGCGTTTTTCAAACCAAATGGCATTTTATTGTATTCGAACTGGCCGCCAGGAGTTACAAATGAAGTGTATTTAATCGAATCTTCATGCATCTGCACCTGATAAAACCAATTTTTCAGATCGAGAGCCGTAAAAAACTTTTTACCTTCCAAAAATTTCAAGCAATCTTCGATTAAAGGCATTGGAAAATTATCCCTAATGGTCTTCTTATTCAGAAATCTATAATCAATGCATAACCTTCCTTCCCCATTCTTCTTCGTCACTAAGACTGTTGCCGAAGCGTAGGGTGAACTGCTGTGTCTGATAATTCCCTTTGCTAATAATTCATCAACTATATTCTGAACCTCCAGCCTCTCAGCATAAGAAAGCCTTCGGGGTCCACAATGAAAAGGCGTATCATCAGTTAGATTGATCTTCATTTTAGATTCATCAGGCTCGACTTTTGTTTCAGTGGAAGGTTTAAAATAACTTCTTTCAATAGCCTCGCGCAATTTTTGACTTTGCCCCACTTCTAAAGCAGGATCAATTGACACTTCATAGCCCTGATTTATATTCAGAATTAATTTTTCAGCTGGGGTAGCTAAACACATGCACCCCTCAACATTTGTAGCAGTTCTTTCTACTAAATGTATCTGTAAAACAAATTCACTCTCACCTAATTCAGCATAGGTTTCATTTAATAAGTCTACCACTGGTTTTACCTGCTCATTCATCACGGTGGCATTTCTTCCCAAATCAAACTTAAGACACAAGTTATTAACGCTAGCATCGTTGTAAAATATAGATTTACTTAAATCACTTTTTTGTAAATTATTTTTAATGTTTATTAATTCATTTTTAGAGTACCTTCTCTTTCTCTTCATAAAACATAAATATATATTCAACTTAAGTAATAAATCTCTACCGATTAACATTGGCAATTTTATATTATAGTCTGGAATGACTAAAAACGAATGAAATACAAATTGTTCATTTAATTTAAGTTTACATAAGACGGAACCGTAAGTTTTTAATTGCTGATTACCAAGAGTGTAATATAGTGTTGGCTGCAGCGTTGTTCCAACGTTAAAAGGTACAGCGGATTTTCTAAGAAAACTCCTCGGACTGCCCGTATCAAGAAGAGAAAGGAAAGGTTTAGAGTCAGTGACTGAGTTATTTGGGTGTGAAAGGCAACACTTACCATTTGCATTTCATTTACAGCCTTAATAAATTGCGAATCAACATCTTCATCAACAGCAGCTACCACGTTGGACCCTTTTGGACAGGCCTGATGAAAATGGCCCATCTTGCCACACTTGAAGCAGGATCCAGGAGCCCTCTTTGGCTTTGGGCACTGCGATTGATAGTGCCCATACGATGAACAATTGTAGCAGCGTATGGCAGCAGATTCGGCAGCAGTTTTAGCAGAAGTTGAAATCGGTGAAGGCTTCGGTTGGACACGAGGAATGACGGGGACGTATTTTGGTTTCAACTTTTCGTAGCGTTCAAGTTGAATTTTGAGTTGGCGCAAAGTGGTTGCCTGGTATAGCATCATAGCTAACGATGATTTGTCATTCAGACCATTTATTATTGCGTCAACCAGGTCCCTTTCCGGCACGCTGGCTCTGTTAGCGATCATTTTCATCTCCAGAACATAGCGCTGCAGACTTTCATTGGGCTTCAGCTTCCGATTCTTGAGCATGTCGTAAACTTCTATGAGAGTATGGCTACGTCCAAACTCCTCGAGTAAGTTGACCTTAAGTTGCCCATAATCAGCTGAAAAATTGGTACGAGCGACTAGTTGAGCAGATCCGTCTAGTAGTCGGCGAGCACAAATAAATTTTGTGCGATCATCGCATCGAAGCAGCTCAAATGTGTCTTCGAGATCGGCAAACCACTTTACAATGTCGTACGTATCGTCACCAGAGAAACGATTCATCATCGTGTCGATCATACCCGTGTCCATAGGAGCATAATGATTGTTCTGGAGCCGCAATCAATCCACCTCACGCATCAACAGCAACAATTCACGTTCTTTGCGTAAGTTTTCTATTTGCGCTTGCACGCCATTGTCACAGGGCAAGTGACCTTCTGTAGCAGCGCATAGCATGTCTTCACTAGGAATATTCGTGTTGAAAAACTCATCCCTAGTGGCAGCAGCAGCGGGAGCACAAGGGCACAACTCTTCCGATTCAGAAGCATTCGCTGAAGTTGTTCCACTAGCCACTTCCAATCCTGGCAGAATAGCGGACTTGCTTGCCGCAGCAACAGAAGTCGGTACATCAATGGTGGCAGCGGAGATGGCAGAAGTGTTGGCAGAAGTAATAGCCGAGGTGGAGGCAGCAGCGATGACAGCAGCGGTGACAGCAGTGGTTGTAGCTTTGGTAACAGCGGTGACGGCGGTGATAGAAGTAGTAACTGAAGTGGTTGCAGAAGTGGTTACAGAAGTGCTGACAGCTGTAGTAGAAGTAGCTGCGACAGGTTTGATGTTCGCGGAAGCGCTAGCGCTCCCAACTGACGACCGAACTTCAACGGCACGTTCGCCTGTGGCTATTTCGCCAGCCCGTGTAGTTCTGCGTGAAATATTCGTTGCCATTTGAAGAAATATATCCCACTTCTGAGTTTTAAACAACAATTTTATTTTAAATTTATTTATAAACTTTTATTTTTTAAGATTACTTTTTACATATGTCCGTGTTTGGTCAAGTGCCGAAAAAAAAGTGAAACCGGAAGACGCCATTGCTGCCATTACCCTTGCCATTCAAAGTGCTTGAAGTTGGCAGCAATATGTCGGAAGTTTGAAGTTGGCAACGATATGCTTGACAGTGGCTGTGTTCAGGGTTCACATTATTCTCGATTGATGCATATTGGTACATATTGGTACATAAATAAAGCTTACAAGGTTGAAATTTTTAATGCAGCTTGCAAGTTTTTAGGACCCCAATACTTAGAGAAAATATTCGTTTGCATAGATTTTTTTCATTTTAAAAACTTTTATAATACAAAAAATACAAAATAACAAAAATTATGGCGTATATCATTGACAACTAAAAATTGTATCCTTTCGAATATACTTTTCTTTTTTGTGTGTTAGGCTTCTTAGCTCGCCGAATTTTGCTGTGACAAATCTGGTGCTGTGACAAATTTAGTTGTCGAATCACGGGCTTCGTAAAATCACCTAAAATCCAAATACGAATTTATCGAAAAAGATATTTATTATCGAAAAGATAACAAAATATTTTTAAAAACATTTCACACAGTGATTTCAATGGATAATTGGAAAATTGTTTTAGTCATGGTATGAAATTTTCATAAAACTTTTTTTAAACTTCGGACATTTTTAAAATTAATTTTTACTAGCTCGAATAATCGGTGCCGTCTAGAGGTTTTGTATCATTTGAATGTGCATAGTGTGTGGCATGTCATACAACCAACAATACACAGCGGCCAATGGGTCCAATCGTAAGCATATATTTTTTTAATAATTTTTCGTAAGAAAATTAAAAATTTTAGTACAAAAGCTTCACAGTATTGATAAAAAAAGGTCCTTTTAATCCAGTTTGAATTATAAATAAAACCTTTTTGTCACTAAGACATCAATTACACAAAGTTCCCGGGCCAAATTATCTGCGAATTAAATTGTATCAGATTAACAAACGATGTTTAAATTGCTTAAATTAAAATACGCTTAGTAAGCTAGAAACTTGCTGAGCATGTTTGCTTGCAGTTACTTTTTTACATGAATTCGCGCAAATTATGAATTTAGAACCTAATGTACAGGGTGTCCCGCAATTGAGTGCAACTATTTACGGAGCTGAAGGGATATGTTGAGCTGAGCAAAAATCGTATGGGAGGGGGAGAGGGGGTCTATTTTCACATTTTTAGGACCTACAGGGTTAATTAATATTTCACGACTTTGGATTACGTTATTGTTTCTTGCAGAAAAAAAACGAACTTACATAAAACTTATTTTGATAGCTAATTATAAAGGCAATAAAATCACCTTTCTAACGGCATATCAACAAACTCCACCAACTTAACCGTCACCGAGCTGTGCTCGTGTGAAGATGAAACCAATCGATTGAAACTACGAAATTTCAATTTTGAGTACAAATTTCTCAGAATTTCGCGTAATAAATGAAATTTTTTTTTAGGATCAATTTTGTAATTTATTCAATTTTCTTTTCAATGACACAAAAAACATAAACATATCTTAAAAAATAAAAAAGTTGGCTGTACTCGAATTTTATTATTAAATTTAAAAATTTTTTTAAATTTCGTTACTCCGACACTGTTTTCTTATATTAGAATTGATGTTTCTTTTTAAAAAAACCTTTCTTCATCTGCCGTGGAGATCGAACCCGTGCTCTCTGATTAAGAGTTCATCCAAAAACCCTTTGTTACGCTGATCTGCTGATTCAATATTAAGTAAAACAGAAGCTATGTTGCTGCATAGCAGCATAATCTATTAATTTATGGAGAATTGAGTATTGGCTTTACTACAAAACGAACACAAATTTTCTTCTACTTGCTACAAGATGTCACGAGCATCGGTGTTTTCCTTTACGCTTTCTTATCAACAAATTTCTCTATCTATTGATAGCATATAGAACTCCTAATCATTGGGTACGAGTTCAAACCCCTACGGGGGGCCTTAAAATATTTATATATATATATATATTAAAGTATTAAATTTCTTGTTGTAATAAACGCAAGCAATAAAGAAACCATAAAATTTCTAAGAAAAAATCTGTCGAAAGTTTTTCAGATTTAGGTCAAGCAAATCACAGAACGAGGCATAACAAAAAATTTCGCTTCAAAAATATCTTTACTTCTTGTCTAGTCCGCACCAGCATGGTGCTTGAACATGAACACATCCTTCTAACCCCAATATCAATACCACGATGCAGATATTTACTTAGATAAGATATTAAAATTAAAGTGACACACCACACCCGTAGTCTAATCGCACCCATTTTTCTGGACTTCGTTCTGCTCAATATAATCAAAAATATATAAACTTTAAGTCGGACAAATGGTGTAGGAGGAGTGCGAATTAAATTAAGTGACACGCCACTTTCTCTAATTCCGCCCGCTGTTCTAGACTACGGACTGCTGATTATACTAAAGAATATATGTGCAAAATTCGATTGGAGTCGGTTGAACGGTGTACAAGGAGTTAGATTACGGACGGTAAGAGTTTTACTAAAATAAACGTAACACGCCCCCTTGTCTTATCTCGCCGAAGACTAAAGACCGCTCATTATACCAAAGAATGTATGTGCAAAATTGGTTTGAAGTCGGACAAACGATATAGAAGGTGTTCGTTAAACTTTATATATTAGCTGAATATTTATATTATTACTAGCAGGCAACAGTGGTCTACGGCTTCGCCACGAACGTTTTATTCTTAACAATAAAGAGCGCTAACACGTTTTAGTTACTCTATAAATGAGTGTAGAAAGAGATAGAATACAAAAATTACCTAAAAAAAAAATATAGGAACGCTAAGGTAGTTCCTATACATGTAAAATGATATAAAAAAATATATGCTTTTTCTTTTGTTTTCTTTTGTTTTGTTTTGTTTTGTTTTGTTTTGTTTTGTTTTGTTTTGTTTTGTTTTGTTTTGTTTTGTTTTGTTTTGTTTTGTTTTGTTTTGTTTTGTTTTGTTTTGTTTTGTTTTGTTTTGTTTTGTTTTGTTTTGTTTTGTTTTGTTTTGTTTTGTTTTGTTTTGTTTTGTTTTGTTTTGTTTTGTTTTGTTTTGTTTTGTTTTGTTTTGTTTTGTTTTGTTTTGTTTTGTTTTGTTTTGTTTTGTTTTGTTTTGTTTTGTTTTGTTTTGTTTTGTTTTGTTTTGTTTTGTTTTGTTTTGTTTTGTTTTGTTTTGTTTTGTTTTGTTTTGTTTTGTTTTGTTTTGTTTTGTTTTGTTTTGTTTTGTTTTGTTTTGTTTTGTTTTGTTTTGTTTTGTTTTGTTTTGTTTTGTTTTGTTTTGTTTTGTTTTGTTTTGTTTTGTTTTGTTTTGTTTTGTTTTGTTTTGTTTTGTTTTGTTTTGTTTTGTTTTGTTTTGTTTTGTTTTGTTTTGTTTTGTTTTGTTTTGTTTTGTTTTCCAGCGCAGCACTGCAAGTATATATGTCTCACTTTTCGTCCCTAAGCTGTGCTGTAGCATAAATATGGCATTTTAAAACTTATTTTATTTTAAGTCGGACCAGTAATTTTGAAGTTTACCTGGAAGCAAAAATGTGCACTTCAATTTTATATAATAGTATAGATCAACAATCCCCATCACCTTACTCTTTTTACTCTTTTACAACAATTTCAATATTTTCATGATTGTTGTAATTCGATCATTCATCAACAACAACATAACGCGTGGTGTTGTTGTTTTTTCTTGTCGACCGCGCATAATTCTTGCTTTGCTAAAGGTTTCTTGTTGGTAATTTTGCAGAGTGTTTTGTCACCAGTTGGTTATAAATAAATATTAATTTGTGTGGATGCATTGAAAGAAATCAGTATATCAAGCAGCAATTGAGGGAAGGTAGGTACTTGACTAGTTAATTCGAAGAAATTATCTTGATAAATAAAAAATTACGAGAAAAGAATTTTTAGAATTCTGGAAATATGAATATTTCTTCATTAATAATAAAAAATTGCAGAAAAATGAGAGAGAGCAACATTAAAAGGCAATCAAATATTTAAAAATTTATAAATACTTGGAAGGAATCTCCAGATGTGACCCCATTGTTAAATTAAAATCAATGAGTTCTGGGTAAATCAGAATATATTCTGACTAGGAAAAAGCTGAGCACGTATCAAATTACATTATTTATTACAATTAACATGTCCACAGTGTTTTGTTATGTTAATAATTACTTATTGTACTGTATCTAAGGAGTTGTTGTTGTTTTTTGTTGTAATTATTGTATTACTCTACAAAAAAATCTTTGGTGATCGCTGGTATAGAATATAATATTTATAATATTAGCAAAATATTTAAAATGTCAAAGTTCGAAAAATTTCACCTGTAATATTTTTAAATTTTTTATTTTAAAAATAGTTTCAATTTTGAGTTCAAATTCGTGTTATAAAAATTTATTCAGCTGAAAATCACTTTTAAAAAAAAATCATATTTTGATTTTGGGTGCTTTAAACTCTATAACTCTCCAACTTTTAAAATATTAGTCCTGTGCAAATCCTAGTTTCTGAATATGGGTTTTGTAAAATCACTTAAAATTTATATATGACTCTTTTCAAAAAAGATTCTTCAGCTGAAAAAATTTTTATGAAAAATAAAATTTCATTCTTATGGTGAATTGGATGACATTAATAATTAATTTTCGTGACATTTTTAAAATTATTTAGTAGTAAAAAAAAATTAATTTTTAATAGTTTTAAAATTTTCCCTTTTGAATAAACTTTGAATCTTAGAAGTCGTTATCCAAGAGTCATATTTTGGCTTTTAACTTTTTACGATTTTAGGAAACTCGAACTAGGTTTCGCACAGGGCTAAAGTCTTGTCCACAATCTACAAGACCGGTAGAGATGTAAGATAGCCAAATAGAAAGAAAATCTAAGAGATACAATTTTTTGGTTTTTTTTTTTTTTTTTAGACTTAACCAGCACTCAGGGGATGCCCCCTATAAATGCGAAAGCATTGTGTTGATTCGGAAGAAGGGTGATAGTTAGCTGGAGGGTGGATAGATGGAGTAGTGTCGGTGAAGATTTGATTTAAATTTACACAGATTGAAACTGCCAGGAAACACGATCGCAAGGAGATTGTTCCACAATTTTACTGAGCGACCGAAGAACGAATTATGTCGGTAATGCGATGTTCTATTGGGCAAAGTTGCAATAGTAAAGGGATGGGCTTGGAGAGCAGCCCGAGTGGACCTAGGAAACACACGAGCTGGTGGCGTCAGGCCATGTATCTCCCTTGAACACTTCCCATGGTAGTACCTGTACAGAAGGCTTAGGCAACCAACATTGCGACGATGCCCAAGAGAGTTGAGAGAAGATGAAATATTTTCATCCCCTATCAAATATATCGCACGTCGTTGAATCCGGTCCAGAAGCTCCAAATATTATCTTGAAGCCCCTGCCCAAATGTGCAGGGCCCAAATGACCCTCGCCTCGAGCACCTTTTTCGCTGGAGCTTCGTCGTTCATACGATGGACATGACCCAGCCAGCGTAGTCGCTGCACAGTTATACGCCGAACTACGTTAATGTCATCGTAGAGCTCATACACCTCGTGGTTCATTCGGATGCGATAGTCATCGCCGACTCGAACAGGACCGAAGATTTTGCGAAGAACTTTTCTCTCGAACACCCCCAGAGCGGCTGCGTCAGTTTGCGAAACTACCCATGCCTCAGCGCCATAAAGCAGCACAGGTAGAACGAGCGTCTTGTAGAGTGTTAGTTTTGTCGATCGAGAGAGGGCTCTGGAACTTAGTTGCTTACTGAGCCCGTAGTAGCACCTATTAGCAATTATTGTTCTTCGCTTTATCTCCAGGCTGATTTCGTTTTTGGTATTAATGGCGGTGCCAAGGTAAACGAACTCCTTGACTACTTCAAAGTTATAGCTGCCGGATGAAACGTGGGAGTCTAAACGCCGAGCTCCCTTGTTTGTAGACAGCATATATTTTGTTTTGCCCTCATTTATCGTCAAACCCACTTTGGCTGATTCCTTTTCGATAGCGGCGAAAGCAGCGGTAACACCTCTCTTGGTTCTGCCGACAATATCAATATCATCAGCGTACGCAAGGAGCTGGACGCCTTTGTAGAAAATGGTGCCATTACGATGCACACCGGCCTTTCGTACGATCCCCTCCATGATGATGTTAAAGAGATCGCAAGACTGTCATCGCCTTGCCTGAAACCTCTTTCGGTATTGAAGGTTTCGGAGAGGTCATTTCCTACCTTGACGGAGCTGCGTGTGTTGCTCAACGTCATTCTGCAAAGTCTAATCAACTTTGCAGGTATACCGAACTCAGACATTGTTGCGTATAGGCAATCCCTTCTCGGGCTATCGAACGCAGCTTTAAAATCGACAAAGAGATGGTGTGTGTCAATTTGATTTTCGTGGGTTTTCTCCAGGATTTGTCGTAGCGTGAAAATCTGGTCTATGGTGGACTTACCAGGTCGAAAGCCACACTGATAAGGTCCAATCAGTGTTTTTGTAATCGGCTTTAATCTTTCACATAGTACGCTTGAGAGAACCTTACATGCGATGGAAATAAGACTGATACCTCTATAACTTGCGCAGATTGTTGGGTCTCCTTTCTTAAGTATAGGGCACAGTACGCTGAGGTTCCAATCGTCGGGCATGCTTTCTTTTAGCCATATTTTGCTGATGAGCTGATGCATGCTCCTTATCAATTCATCGCCGCAGGTTTTAAACAATTCAGCTGACAGGCCGTCAGCACCCGCTGCTTTGTTGTTTTTGAGTCGTTGGATAGCAACTCGAACCTCATCATGGCTAGGTGGTGGTACTTCCACTCCGTCATTGTTGATTGGTAGCTCTGGACTGCGCTCTCCATGGGCGGCATTGGTGAAATCGTCGCCAGTAAGTAAATTGGAGAAGTGCCGTCTCCACAATCTCAGAAGTATTTCTTACACCGTTTTAAAAAAACCACGGCACTTGGCTGCTTCTTTTGACACATCAAAAATGTGATCATTTCACCGAAGATCTGCTTGTATTAAAATGCCTAGAACGTCAAGAGCATCTGACTCCGTAAGATCTACACCGTTCATATTGAGGGGAGCTAAGGGGCAATTGATTCACTTGTGGGTTAACAGACAACACTGGGTCTTGCTAGCATTAAACTCTACTCTATTAGCAAGACCCCACTCGGAGATTTTTCCCAAGTCATTATTAAGTGTGTCATTCATATGTTGCCTCTTCCTCTCAATCTTATTGGGTATAAAAGAGCTCGGGCGTTTTTTAAATGAATATGAATGGCAAATGCCGCTGTCATCCGCAAACGAATGAATTGGGTTGTGAGTCAACGACAGAAGGTCGTTGATAAAAACTAGGAACAAAGTTGGCGATAGAACTGAGCCCTGCGGTAATCCTGCGTTGATGGCGTGCTCTCTGGACGATATGCCATCGACTACAACATGGATCGTTCGATTCATCAGAAAGCACGTGATCCACCGAGCAAAGTTACCACCGACACCATATGCAATTAGTTTAGACACGAGCGCTTTATGCCACACTTGGTCAAATGCCTTAGAAATATCCAGAGCAACAATTTTGCTCTCACCGAGTGAACGCATTGGTTTCATTTTTCTGTTAGGAACGCCATAAGGTCACCAGTAGAGCGGGCTCTACGGAAACCATATTGACGGTCACTAAGACTCCAGATAGTTCATAAGGTTGAAGTTAATTACGCTCTCCATAACTTTGGCGAGCGAAGAGCATATCGATATGGGTCGGTAGTTTGCATGGTTCGTGGCATCGCCCTTTTTTGGTACCGGCTGGACCCTTGCGACCTTCCAACAAGATGGAAATACTCCTGTCCTGTAGGAGATGTTAAACAGGTTACACAAAGGACGAGCCAGACTAGAAGCACACGCTTTAAGCACAAGTGGTGGTATGCCATCCGAACCAGAGGCTTTATTTATGTTGAGGTTTGCAAGGACTTTTTTAACTGCTCTCGTACGAAAATATATCTCCTGCATTACAGAAGACGTTCTTTCAACGAAAGGTAGTGGCTGATTGCATACTGGGATTGTGGAGCTATGTGCAAACAATCCGGCCAACAGGTTCGCTTTATCAGCCGAGTCCGTCAAGATTTGATCATCTCTTAAAAGAGTTGGAATAGTCGATGACGTCTGATTCTTTACTCTTTTAACAAATGACCAAAAGTTTTTGCTCCCTTTGGGGCAGAGAAGAACCTGTTCTCTGATGCGAGTTTCGTGAAGAAACTTTTCGGTTTAAAAATTGAATTACAGCGATTCCTAGCCTCTATGCGAAGTCTTTTCGTATCGGCATTCTTATCAGAGCGCCAATTCAGAAAGGCTTCCTCTTTGGACCTGACTGCAATCCTGCAAGCCTCATTAAACCATGAGTGGTCTTTTGGCTTAATGATTTTCTTCTTATTAGGCATAAAAGACCGCATATCCAATAAGATAATTTCTTGCACCATAACAGCCGCGGCATTCACATTTCTGTCAGCGAAACATAATTTCCAATTGAAGTTGCGATTAAAATTATTTAGCGCAGTCCAATTTGCACTTCCATAAAACCATGCAGTCCTTTTCGGGGCCTCAGGCATAGAGGTGCGAAGGTTAGAATATGGAAAAACAGCGGAGATGGAACAGCGAATGGTCCGAATTACCAAGAGGTGCGTTGACACTCACATCATATTTTTCATGATGCGAAGTCAGAAAGAGGTCTAAAATGTTATGGCTATGCAGATCACTTCTTGAAAAAAAAGTTGGTTCCTTCACTAGTTGAATCAATTGGTTCGATTCAGCAAAAAGCTCAACATATTGCCCTTCAGGTGTTGTTTGGCCTGAGTGACATAACCAAGCCGAGTTGTGGACATTGAAACCGCCAGCTACAACGATTTCACTATCAGGGAACAACCCCAAAATGTGCGATATCGAATCAGAGAGAGAGTCTTGTTTGTTAAAAGTAGCCTCCCTTCCTAAATTCGGACTTCTATAAACGTAGCAGAAATGTAGCAAGTGCGAGCGGACCCTGAACCTAACCCACATAGAGCAAAATTCCGGATCGGTCGGGCCCAGACCCCGCTGGCACTGATACGCTACATCCGAACGTATAAAAAGAGCGATGCCTTTGACCATGAAGGTTGTCCTCTTCATGTGAAATGTCCCATTTATGTATATTCTTGATTCGGTAAACTGATTCAATTTTAATTTTTCATTGTTTATATTAATTTTGATTTTGATAAACTACAATAAACCATGGAAAATTTTTATTTTTTATAAATGCAGTTTCTATGCCTGTTTCTTTTTTACTATTTTTTTCTTTTTTTTTTTAACTAATATTGTTGTAAAAGTGAAATTTTGTGAGGTAAAGTTCTATTTTTTAACCGACTTCAAAAAGGAGGAGGTTCTCAAGTTCGCCGGTTTCTGTTTTTTTTTTTTTTTTTTTTTTTTTTTTTAATGTATGTACATCGATAACTCCTAAACCATATGCCTGAATGCCATAATTTTTGGGGAACAGATAGATAGCATAAGCATGGAGGTGCACCTACAAAAGTGGGCGGTATTAGAGAACTGGGCGTGGCAATAATAGATCTCGCAATACTAGAAACTACTGTATCTCGAATAATATTGACACTAGGGTACTGCAATTTAGTGTAGGGGTAGGCACAAAATGGGCGTAATTCGTCAAATGGGAGTGGCAATATGAGAAAAGCAGTGTATCTTGAATAATTTTGAGGCTAGAGTACTGCAATTTAGTATACGGGTAGGCATTATGATTACAAATTATTGTCATTAAAGTGGGCGTTATTCGGCAAATAGGCGTGGCAGTATTATAAAAACACTGTATCTCGAATAATATGGACACTAGGGTACTGAAATTTAGTGTAGGGGTAGACATAGTTAATACAAATTACGGTCAAGAAAATGGGCGTTATTCGACAAATGGGCGTGGCAATATTATAAAAATACTGTATCTCGAATAATATGGACACTAGGGTACTGAAATTTAGTGTAGTGGTAGGCAGAATTATTACAAATTGCCGTCCGCAAAATGGGCGTTATTTGACAAATGGGCGTGGCAATATTAGAAAAAGAGTATATCTCGAATAATATTGATACTATGGTACTGCAATTTGGTATAGGGGTAGGCATTATTAGTAAAAATTACGGTGAAGCAAGTGGGTGGATTTCGACTACTGGGCGTGGCAATATTAGAAAAACAGTGTATCTCGAATAATATTGACACTAGGGCACTGAAATTTATTGAAGTACAGGGGTAGGCAGAATTATTAAAAATTATGGTCAATAAAGTAGGCGTTATTCGATAAATGGGCGTGGTAATGCAAGATAAACACTATCGCAGTTTATATTGACGCTGGGGTACTGAAATAAAGTACAGGGGTAGGCACAATTATTGGAAATAACGCTCCAGAAAGTGGGCGCTTATTTAACAAAGGGGCGTGGCAATATTTTAAAAACACTATATCTCGAATAATATTGACACTAGGGTAATAAAACTCGTTACAAGAATGGGTATAATAATTCCAAAACATGTGACATGTAATTTAAATTTAAGAGGCAGATATTTGAATTAACCAACAAACGTTCAGATTTTAATAGAACAAATTTTTTCGAAACAATTTTATTTATGTTGTTTATAAACTTTTTTCGAAAATCTATCATATTCTCTAAAAAGGAAGAAATAAAAATTTAAAAAAAAAAAAACAACCGACTGCAAAATCACTACAAAGTAAAAAATAATTTTAAAAATACTTTTCTTTTTAATTTCTTGGTCATATTTGATAATTTATTTAAACATATTATTATATATGAAATCTTTTTATCTAATTTTTTATAATCATAAATATATTAATTTCTTGATGAATACAAAAGCTTTTAAGGTTGGCGCTAATATAATCAGACTTTTAATCAGAAGCGCCAACTTCAAAGCATTTGTATTCATCAAGAAATTAATGTATTTATGATAATTATATTAAGATAAGAGATTAAAAGGAAAAGTATTTTTAAAATTATTTTTTACCTTGTAGTGATTTTGTAGTCGGTTGTTTTTTTTTTTTTAATTTTTTAGTATATTTTTGCACATATATTTTCCATATCTCAAAAAATTATATGCAAAAATCCAAAATGTGGTTCTCAAAATAATTCGATATAAAATTCAGTGAACCCTGGCGTCTCTCTTTTGGTTATTTAAAAAAAACATGCGTATTGAAGGATACTTTGAAAAGATTTTGCTTGGAAAAAATCCCGACGTCTTATTATTAATTTTTTACTGGAATCTATAAAGATTTTTTTTCGTCAAAATCCCCCCCAACAGAAAATCTTTGCTACAGACCTGTCTTACAATCAGATCAAATGTAACTTTTTCATAAAAATTTAACTCACTGTTAACTGAAACAACTGCATTTACCCTACCCGCTCCCGCTCACCTTTTTCACTCTGAAGCCATTATCATGCGGCTATAGAATACAAAACTACTCGCTGTTGACAATATTTAGTCCGTCGAGGTCGCCGACAATTTGGTTGCCAACTTTTCCGGCTTTTATCGCCTATGTTCATAACTGACTTTTCTACTAATTGCAAATAATTGCAAATGTAATTTTTTTCCGCTTCTTTGTGTCTTTATTGTTGCCAAACATAAAAGTAGCTTCATGCATACCATTTGAATGTTGGGAAAACAAATCAGTGCACATTTTTTGCAGTTTATTTTTGTATGTTTTTACATTTATTTCTTGTGTCGAAGTGCCGCTGCATATAAATTGGGCGGTTTTTTGTTTGACAGTTGAAAATGACAAATTATGGCAATGATTACAATGTAAGAAGCTGCAATCAGGCAAGACTTTTAGCATGCCAACAACAACAACAGCAGGACTAACAACAAACAACAACGCGTCTGGATAAATAATAATAATTAATGACAGCACATTTTCGCCGACATTTTTGTATTTTTTTTTTTTTTTTTTTTGACAGCTACTACCACAGAGCATTATTTTTGTGGCCCATACTTCAGCTTTATTTAATTTAAAAATGCTAGCCGACAGTTGGGAATAAATAATTTTTGTTAGAAAAAGTTAGAACAAGTTTTTTTTTTATGTTTTCTTAAAACAGACTTAAAAACGAGAAAAAAACACGAAAATGGCCATTTCAGCTCTTGAAAGGACTTTGACCGAGCTTCTTATGATCAATCAATTCTTACCACTTATAAAACATATATTTCAGAAGGAGTTGGAAAATCTGTGAACTTTTGATAAAAGAACTTATCTCAAAAAAAGCGTTTTTACAGGAGACGGAAAAACACATTGAAACCTTATTATAACTATTCGTGCATTTGTTTTGGAATATAAGGACTAACATTATGAAGTGATATTTAAGCCTCATTATATGGCTGATTTTATTAAAATTACCATAATAGTTTTACAGAAAAATTAAAAAAAGGGAAATGTGTTGTTTTGTCAAACGGAATTTGTTAAAAAAATCAACTTATCTGCCTTAAATTCTTTCGTCAAATTCATTTTACGCTGGAATATTGAAATTATCGCACCTTATGTCGAATTAAGTTATTTCTTTTTCAAATTTTGCATTTGACAAAAGAACTGAATTCGAAATAATTGTCAAATATATTTTTGAAAAAAAAAATGTATGCGTGAATTGAAATAAGTTCTTTTGTCAAAAAAAACGTTACATATTTTTCTTTGGAATCTATCAACTTATGTTGTCACATGCGATGAATAAAAAATTTTAGATATGTTGATTTGACGCATTCAGTAACTTTTGATCTATAAATCCTAAAAGAACCTGGATAAGACAGAAATAACCGTTATCAAAACTTGCCTTTATAACAAAAATCCTGGAAAATGTTCCTATCTCGAGATAAGTTGTTTTGTCAAAGGTCCACAGAAATATTAAAAATAACAAAAACAAACCCCCAAAAAAAAGACCATCTTCACCCTATAAAGGATTTTGACCGAGCTTCCATTGATCATTTTGTGCTGCTCGTGTTAATAAATCTTTCTTCTACACTAATGATAAAGAACTGGACGTCCAAATTTTATGTCGACTCAGAACGGATAATATTTATGATTCCAAGATATATTTTTTACTCCCTGAGTTTTGTTTTTGTCCACAGAAAGCTGACTCCGATCAGAAAAATAATTTCTATTGATTTCTGATAATTTCTTCGGTATTTTATTGATAATAAAAAATTTCGTTGGTATATTCGATGGGTCTACGATTTTATAATATTTTTCGAAGACTGCTTCGAAATTAACTTTGGTTTATCAAAGCGCACCACGCTACTGTCTAAAATCGCTCAAGAGCCAAACTATTTGTTTTATGGCTAGAGATCCAAACTGTTTTGAGATAAATGAGAACTATGGCAGTAATGCTGCTCTGAATCTTATTTTAGATATCTTAGGTTTATATATTAAACTAGCAAGACCCAGTGGTCAGCGGCTTCTCTTGTCAATAAAGTTTTTCGAAATTTTTTCTTCTTCTCCTCTTTCTTATAATATAATGTTTGTTGAAATCGGACGAAATGTCAATTTTATTGCAATTTTGCAGAAATTTCGATTTTAAAGTAATTGTAAGTTTTTTATTATGGTGTGCTTTAAGTGTTCTTTTTTGTCGCTACTTTTTTAAAAGCACTCTACCATGGTACTATAATAAGGTTACTAAATCTTAATTTTTAAATTTTTTGTTAGAAAAAAAAAGAAATTTTCGAAAAACTATTCGTATGAATTTTGAATTTCCCAAAAAGGAATTTGAAATGCCAAAATTGTTTCACATTTTTGCCTTTCAAATTGACAGAACCATTTGCGATATTTTCTGAGAAACATTGTCTATGATATATATAAAAATTTGTACAGATTTTTTTTCTTACCAATTATAATTTAAATAGCAAATATTTTCTAAGAAAAACTATCTTCATAACTTGTCATATCTTACAAAACTGATTCTTCAGGAAAATTTATGTATACGGAAAGATTTTAAAATTTATGTATACGGAAACGCTTCACCTCTTTTAGTATCGTCAAAACACGAAATATACCAACACGACTACATAAAATTTTTTTTTTCTAACGTGGAAAATCAAGAAGACATTTTTACCAAGATGAGGCATAATTCCGTTTATATTCTGTCAAATGTTTTTGCGCACAGTTCTTACATATTTTCATTTATGAAATGATTAAATTAAAGGGTAAATTTCGACTCATTATCAGTAAGTTTTTTTCTTAAGCTTTTAGCGTGTATAAATGAGTTATAGTTGAATCCTTTGTTTTACATTTGATTATTTAATGTTTCGCATTAATAAAAATTGTAAGAATGCAAACTGAAATAAATGTGCAAAGAAACTATAAGATATTTGCATTTAGAATATATTTTACGAATCTTGTTTCAAAAATACTTAAAAAGGACCGTTTATATGAAGTTTTGACTGTATATATAAAAGCATATACATTTATTTGAACAAAAAAGTTTACAGTTATTTTGTCCATACAACCTTGTACTTCTCAAAAACTCGAAATTTTGCTACTCAAAATAAGTTCAAAACGACAGCCCTGGCGCTAAGTACATTTTTTTCCTCTTTGAATGAGTGTGGAGAGAGATAGAGCACAAAAGTTCATATAAAAAAATCTCAAACACGCTGGAGGTGGTTAATAACAACATGTAACTCTTCTTATATTTAAAACTTCAGTTGAATAACGGTTTGCTTGATGGCAAAAAAATGTATGTCTTACTTCGGATATTTGTCTGTCAAAGTTTGGAAGCGTCGCCCTCTTTTATTCTCGCTCATTGTTTTATCCACGGTATGCTACACATTAAGGTGGGTCACAAAAAAAAGTTTGGTTTGTTACCGACTTTTTTTAAAGATCCTATTGAGAGGATTTCAGACCAGAAAAAATTTTTTTTTTAAGTGGTCTACATTAACAACCAAAATGGTCTTTTTGATATAACTCGGTTATTTGATGTCCGATTTTGAAAAAAAGTATATTTTTAGAAAGATCTTAAAAATGCTAACAATCCGTAGTCAGAGGTCTTTGACCCTTGAGGTCATCTTCAATAAAATAATTCAGTTTTTGAGCTCAAAATTTAAAGTTTAAACGCGTGTTACTTTTTTTCCTATGAGTGGAATTAAAAAATTTCTTCACACGAACCTATTGATTTTTTATGAACTTTAATTACAAAATATAAAATGGGCAAAGTTTTGGGGGTCGTAGTGCAAAAAAAGTTAAAAACTGAAATATTTTATTGAAGATGACCTCAAAGGTCAATAATTTTTAACTACGAATTGTTAGCATTTTTAAGATCTTTCTAAAAATATACTTTTTTTCAAAATCGGACATCAAATAACCGAGTTATAACAAAAAGACCATTTTGGTGGTTAATGTAGACCACTTAAAAAAAAAATTTTCTGTGTTTTAAAATCCTCTCAATAGGATCTTTCAAAAAAGTCGGTAACAAATCATATTTTTTTTTTCTTCCATAGGGGTCGACCCGCCCTACTACACATAGTTCACTGTTAGGCAAGGTTGAAGGCAACATTCTTTTTTTTCTGTTCAAAGCCTATTTTCTGCCAGTTCTCCAAATTGTTTTCAGCTTCGGACCGTTAACATAATTTGTCGGTTGCTTGGAATTTTTGGATGAAAGAGAAGGTCCCTCAAATTCTAATTTTTTCTTTTACCCGCAAAAACAAGAAATTTTGTCGGTGTCTGTAAGTGAAGCATTCACTAAGCTCATATAAAAACAACAACAACATACATATGGAAATACAAGCAAACTATAATATCGGCGCCGGCGGTTTCAAACTTCTGAGTTCCTCTGAAATCAAAATTAATTCGAGGAAATTAAGAACGACAACAATCATGCAGCAGGTAGTGATTTTTTACTAGAGGTCAGAAATTGTTCAATATACTGGAAATTGAATATACTGGAAAACCATGCGAACTATTTTCAAGTGTTTAGGTATGCTGCGAAGTGATTACTGATTTCACACATTATGTATTGTGTATGAGGGTCGATTTTAAAAAATATGGATGTGACAAAGAAATTTTTAAATTTTATCATCTTTAATATCGTTCAAATTTAAACATGGCCGTTATTGTGAAAATAAATGTTAAATCCAAAGTCACTGTAACGCTCTTTAAAAAGTTCCGTTAAATTTATTTTTTAGTATTTGCAGAAGTGCATACGATTTTTGTCTAAAGTGTTATACCTCTAAAAAGTGTTTAAGTCCAGTAAAAATATCCAAATTGTAGCATTTGATAGTTTATTTGTCTTAAGCTCAAAATTTATAGAAGAAAAAAATATAAGAAAAAGTTTAGTAATTCGGCAGCATATACATACGTTGGTGTTGAAACAGCACTCAGGACTTTTTACGATTTTTTAATAGTTTTGTTGAAAAAATTATGCACTAAGAACTCAAAACATAAGAAACAGTAAAAAACTAAGCAATCAAGCACAAACACTTTTTTTTTTATTTAAATACTTTAAACCGCAAAATCATAGAAAACACTTTTGACATATTAATCTATACTTACCACAATCTGCTGATTAAATTTAAATAAACATTTTAAAATGTCACATATTTAGTAAAACTGAAATCGATAAATCGTGTGTTTTCTTGCAGTTATGCACTTGATAGCATATCAGAAACTAAAATAAAGATAACAGCAAATAAGGTAAAACATAACACTCTTGACACGAAACGGTGGCAACCGAAATTCTGCAAAAAAAAATACTTTTTTGTTAACTTTAAGAATTAAAACCACCGAAACTCCTTAAAATTTATACCGGCACTGCAAATCAATGCATATTTTTTTTAGTTTTCTTTCTTTTCGTTTTCTTTTTCTATATTGAATAACTGCAGGTAAGAGTGACGACAAATGCTTTTCTATGGAATAGGTGAGATAGGGAAAAATAATCGCTTATAAATGTTAAACTATAAAAATTGCCTAAATTCCAATGCCTTATTTCTTATATATTGTTTTTATTTTACAACAGTATTTTTTAGCTTATTTTTGTACTTGTTTTTCGAGCGAAAGGACTGAAAAAAGTAGGGATAGAAACAAGGGTTTATTTTGAAATTCACGAATGTATGTATGAAAAATTGAAAGAAGACAAGTTAAAATAAAGGATTATTTTTAATAGGTAAATAAAAAATAAAGAAAATTAATAAATCGTATATTAATGACCTTCTTCGCCGCAAAAATGTAAAAATATGAAATTTTTGCACCAAAGCCATGATATGAACACATAAATTAGGTTTTTGGTAATAATTCTACTTTGGCGTCACCTAGCGTCACAATTTTTGAAAAACCTATCATAGTTCCCTTACTTTAATCATATATATTTCAAATATGAGCAAAATCGGACCAATAATAAGATTTTTGAAAATAATTCGACTCTTGCGCCATCTAGCGGAACAATTTTTTGCATACGTAGTTCCCCTACCCTTGCCAATATATATTTCTAATATGAGCCAAATCGAACCATAAATACGATTTTTAGTAATAACTTGTCTCCAGCGCCTTCCAGTGGGTATTGTATTTTACAAACCTTGTCCTTGCTTCTACAAATACAACAAAAAAATTAACCAAATCGGTTCAGCCGTTCTCAAGTGATGCGGCAACAAATATGCGGCATTTGACTTTTGTATATAAGATTAAACAGTTTTTTCTTAAAACTATTCTACCACTATTTTCAATACTCATTCTTTAATTTTAATTCTTAATTAAGTTTCCCGATATTTTAAAATATAAACAATCAAATTTTACTTGGTTTGTTTGTATTTTTTCTTTCCCTTAAATGTTAATATTCAATAGCCAATATGATCGACTAATAAAATTCACAGCCTTGACTTAAATGAGTCAACAGCAACAGTTCATATTAATGCTTGTTGTTGTTGCATTATGTTTTCTTGCAATAAGTATGTAACTTAATGCTCGCTGTCGCGTGCATGCTTATGCAGTAGCTGGCGGAGGAAGCAAAAGGGTACCTAGTGCATTGAACGGGAATTTGAGACTCTCAGCTATTAAGAATATATTTGTTTACTTTAAATTGAACTGAAAATTTTGGTTCTTTTTATTTGGCAATAAATTATTGATTTTATGTTTTTGTTGGTGGCTACGATCTTTGTAATATTGAATTTTTGTTTATTAAAAGCGATAATGTAAAGAGAGAATTGCTTTAGTTGGTGGTAATAGTGACTTTTAAGAGTACACTATACTACACTGTCTAAAATGGGTATACCGCAGATCTTTGATATACGGGCCACGCACTTTAACTATTAGACATAAAACCATTACATTAAAACAAAAACAACGCATATTTCCAAACATCTAAAGCTGCCTAAAGCTTTATTTTTTAGACATTTTCATAAGTTTTCTCAGTATTCTCGTCCCGTACTTGCGCAACTGATGTGAATGAACTATTTTTAAGCGATTTTCAGACTTAACAAAAATTCCGACAGCGCGATATTAGTTTTAGGCAAAGTTCCATAGAATTGCCCGTACATTTTTTTTTTCTATGCTCTCGTCAGCCAAAAAATTTGATCTGCGCTAATGTACATCAAGGCGCCTCACGAAAAAATGTTGTTCGGGTCAGCTCCTCAAAATAATGCTTTGTTTATGTTATAATGATTCCCCAAATATTTCGACTGTAGCGATAGCCATCCGTGAGCTGGAATAGTTTGAAATAATCTCGTAGAATCGAGTTTTTAACGACATTAGTTGGTCAAGCTTATTTGACAGTCAAAATACCGCAACAGGCTTTGATATTTTTAAATCATATATTTTTCATATCTGTGCAAATAACATTCCACTAGTTGTGCAGAAAACCCACAAAAACCTGTGGTAAAAAACCAGTCGAAATAAATTCTTCAAACTTTTTCAGTCTACTAATGATTATAATTGCAAACTCAAATATGAACATTACTCGAGGGAGTTCAATTTCCTAAATAAATTTTTATATAAGCAGTATATTCTTAGATTTGAATCTAATATAATTTCTATTCCAAAAAGTTTTCGGAATTACATTCAAACAAAAAAGAATGGATCTCAGATTCCAGTTTCAATGGTTTTTGAGGGCAGGCATTCTTCTTCTACTGTTGATACAGTTAATCTTTTTGCTGACTATTTTAAATCTAACTTTGATGCTGATGACTCTTGGGTTGATAGTTCCATTTTGGATTGCATTGAGTCTAGACTCGATATAGGCTCCATGTCTGTATCAATTGAAGATGTTCACAGTGCATTGTCCCTCCTCAAAACCTCAACAAAGTCTGATAACGACGGTTTGTGTGCTACTTTATTAAAACACTGTGCTCCTGCATTAGCTGAACCGCTTTGTAAAATTTTTTATACAAATCACTTTTATCTGGGTCTTTCATAGAGTCTTGAAAGATTGCAGCCATAACTCCAACCTTCAAAAGTGGGCGAAAGAATAATGTTTGCAATTACCGCCCGATCTCCAAATTAACAAGCATATCAAAACTGTTTGAGTCAATTACCAAGCAGAAACTTAATTTTCTTTCACAGCGTTGTATCTGTCCTGAGCAGCATGGGTTTGTAGCTGGAAAGTCCACCATTACAAACCTCACCCTTTTTTCAAATTTTTGCATTTCTTCTTTGGAATCGGGTTATCAAATTGATGCCCTTACACAGATTTTTCGAAAGCTTTCGATAAAGTTTCCCATAAGCTGCTCGTGGCCAAGCTAAGGAAAATGGGCTACCACTCGATTTTTCTGGAAAGGACAAAATCCTATCTTTGTTTTGTCTCGGTTGATATCACCCATTCATATTGTTATCCAGCGACCTCTGGAATTCCGCAGAGCAGTATATTAGGCCCTTTGTTTTTTGTGCTGTTTATTAATGACATTACGCAATGTTTTCATTTTGCTAAGTATCGTCTTTATGCTGATGACCTCAAATTGTTCGCAAAGGTGAACTGCATTGCTGATGCGGCATTATTGCAAGCAGACCTTGACAATAGTGGTATTCAATAAACGACGTATTTGTGATGTAAACTGCGTATGTGTAGTAAGTTGTATGAACTTACGGCACATACGCTATTTACACCACAAATACGGCGTTAATAGAATACCACTAATATCTTTGTATGGAGCATCCGTAATGGTTTACCACTGAACATTAGTAAATGTTATCATGAATCTTTCAGTAAATCTAGTAGTCAAGTCATTACTTCATATTCAATTTCCGATACCCCTCTTCAAAAAGTAAATACAATCCGGAATCTGGGTATCATCTTTGATTCAAAATTTACCTATGTTGAGCACTTAAACTTTTTGCTACCTAAAGTTTTCTCCCTGCTTGCTTTTATTCGTAGGAAAAGTCAAGAATTTACAGATCCCTATACAATAAAAGCACTTTATGGTTCTCTAGTCAGGTGAAGATTAGAATACCATATGCTGCTTTAATTTGGAACCCTTCAGCTGCGATTCATTCTTCAAGGTTGGAAAAGGTTAAAAAATTTCTACAAAGTACATGTTTTATTGCACTAGTTTTAAATCTGACTTACCCCCTTATAATGCACGATGCTTATTAATGGGTTTGAAGTCGCTCGAAATCAGGAGAAAAATTAACTTATTAATGTTCATCTGTGATATTATTTCTAGTAATATTGATGATTCTATGCTTTTAAGTTTGATTCAATTCAATATACCACCAAGGCAGTTGCGTTATTTTAAGCTATTTTTCATAAAATTCCCTCGAACGAATTATGCTCTAAATGAGACTTTAACTATTGGGTTGGCAACTAAGTAATTGCGGATTTCACTCATAGATGGCTTTAGTTGAATTTTTAGGTTTACTGACGTAATCGAAATGTCAAACACATTTTATTATTTGATAGTTGGTACTTCAACTGTCAATCAGTAAAAAAATTTTTTTGATCGGTTGTGTAGTTTTTGTTTGGCGTCTGTTGAAAAATGGAAAATCAAAACGAACATTTTCGTCATATTTTGCTTTTTTTTCGGAAAAGGAAAAAACCCATCGTAAGCTCACAAAAAGTTATGTGCTGTGTGTCAAAATTGGTTTGCCAAATTTTCTTTCTGTTGATTTTTCACTCAAAGATGAAAAACGCTCTGGTCGTCCAATTGAAGTTGATGACGACCAAATCAAAGCAATAATCGATTCGGATCGTCACAGTACAACACGTGAGATTGCAGAGAAGCTTCAAGTATCACATGCATGCATTGAAAATCGCTTAAAACAACTTTGCTATGTACGAAAACTCGATATATGGGTTCCTCATGAACTAAAAGACAATCATTTAACACAACGCATTAACATCTGCGATTTGTTAAAGAAACGTAATGAAAATGATCCATTTTTAAAACGATTGATAACTGGTGATGAAAAATGGGTTGTTTACAACAATGTCAATCGGAAAAGATCGTGGAGCAAGCCAGGTGAACCAGCTCAAACAACATCAAAAGCTGATATTCATCAAAAGAAGGTTATGTTATCAGTTTGGTGGGATTACAAAGGAATTGTATACTTAGAACTTTTACCACCCAACCGAACGATCAATTCAGATGTCTACATTGAACAACTTACAAAATTGAACAATGCAGTTAAAGAAAAGCGGCCCAAATTGACAAATCGAAAAGTTGTTGTATTCCACCATGACAATGGAAGGCCACACACATCTTTGGTCACTCGGCAAAAATTATTCGAGCTTGGTTGGGATGTTTTGCCCCATCCACCATATAGTCCTGACCTTGCACCATCTGATTACTTTTTATTTCGATCTTTGCAAAACTCCTTGAATGGTAAAAAATTCAATAATAATGATGATGTCAAATCGTATCTGATTCAGTTTTTTGCTGATAAAAACCAGAAGTTTTATGAACGTGGAATTATGATGCTGCCTGAAAGATGGCAAAAGGTCATTGCTCAAAATGGGCAACACATTACAGAATAAAGTCGTTTCGTTCCATTGTCTTTTATTTTCTAAAAAAAATCCGCAATTACTTAGTTGCCAACCTGATAGATCTTTGTGTTTATATAATGAATTATCATCTAAGCACTTTTTTGATTTTTCAATTTCAAAATTATCTTTTAAAAACTTTGTTACTGGTTTGTTTTAACTTAATTTAAGTTTTTTGATTTTCTTTTTTAATTATTTTTAATATCATATGCATATTTTTAATATTTAAATATTATAATGTAATTTCTCTAGTCTGTAAGGAATTGTAATGTCCATAGACTGAATAAACTAAGCTAAACTAAAAAAATTGTGGCGGCCGTGGCGTAGTGGGTAGAGGGTGTGACTCTTACGCCAGAGAACCCAGGTTCGAATCCTCCATCCGACACAGAAAGTTTTTTCAATTGAATTAATTTTTCTGTTCGGCCGTCACCTCTCTGCAGACAATGGCAAACCTCAGAGAGTAAAAACTGGCATGGAAAGCTTCTTGAGAACATAAGCCGTTCGGAGTCGGCGTAAAACATGTAGGTTCAGTTCTCGATCATTTGTGTGCAAACATTTCACATCACACACAACACAATTGATCATTAAAAGCTTTCAAGGGCTGAAATGGCCATTTCGTTTTTTTTTTTTTTAAACTACAAAAATATATATTGACTACACCAGTCGTTAGTGTTATTAAAAAACAAACGGTCAGAAATAAAAGTAATGAAAAAGTTCTTCCAATCTGCATCAAAAAATCTTAAATTTTCGCAATCAGACCCAAGATATTGCGGATTTTCATTCATTTTTTAACTTTTTTTTATATTATTTGTACTTAAATTCAAACTAAATTTTTGTTTTTTCTTTGCCATGTTAATTATATTCAAATAAATTGTGTAAATTGAAAAATTAAATTTAAATAAATAAGAAAAAATTAACACTATTTATGGCAATTGATTTGACTAAAAGTAATATGACAAAGAAAAAAAAAACAATTTGAATTTTTTTGGAAATAATATAAAAAAAGGTAAAGCAATGCATAAAAATACGCAATATCTTTGGTCCGATTGCAAAAATTTAAGATTTTTTAATTTTTTTTCTATGAAGCGTATGAACATTTTATATATTGTAATTCAAATAAACTGCAAACTTGAAAAGAGTAAGAAAATTTATTCCGACTCTTTATATTACGGCTCTATACTCGAACCCCCCCCCCCCCCCCCCGCCCCTTTGAGGGTCTCCTACAAAAACACAAAAAAGTTAGATGTCGAAAATGGTTGCTATTGTTCGTAACTGGACCCTTTTGGAAGAGTGGTCAAATGGTCAAAAAGTGGTAAAAAAACACAAAAACTGCCGATTAGTGTTCATATCTCACAAGAATTAACCCCTAGACGGGTCAAATGTATAAGCTGGTATTATTATATACCGTCCTCAACATTTTCCCACACCCCATGGAAGTCATTATTTTTGTAAACACAGATAGCACAGTGATACCTCACAAGTTGTTGCAGTTTTTAAGGTTCCCTTTTTTTTTTTGGGATTTTAATTATAACTCCATGCTTCCACTCGCTGGGGTAAGTTTCCCAGATGTTTTTTTAGAAGTGGTAGCAATATGTTTGATGTGATTATCACAATATATATGATTATCATCATATATATCACAATATATGATGTGATTTCTGAATCTGCTTTCAAGAACTCGGCTAGAATGCAATGCAGACCCGGCACTTTATTGTTTTTGAAACCTTTGATTGCGGTGGTGATTTCTGCAAGTAAGGGCGGACCATCGTCCATACCTATAAATAATCTGTGTATCTCAGGAACAGGAGAACTCGTAGGATGAGACTGTACGACGAACTCATCGTTAAGTAACGCACAAAAGTGGTCTCCCCATCTCCGCAACTGATCATCGAGTGATGACAGAAGCCTTCCATCAGTATCCATTACATTAGAAATTTTTTAGCTTTTTTTTTTAAAAGAGCATGTTCAATTGAAAATTGAGAACCTTGAGGTAGCAACTCGAGTTTTTTATTTTTTGAATATCTTAATTTTTTTTAATCCTATTTAGTAAATTAGACCAAACTAAATATTTTTAGATAGTTTCATAATCTAGCTCAAAGGGAATATGGGTCAGTCCATGATGGGTTAAATTTGTTTTACAAAGGGTCAAATTACACCCAAAAAAAAAAAATATACCAAATGACAAAATGTTTAATGTTGTGTAACGCAGTGTGTCGTTGTTGATTGCTTTTAATTAAAAATTCGACTACAAATTTGAACTAACACAAGCAGCTTACTATTTTTTGGTCAGCACTCTACGTGTATCCATTAATACATTCAACTGAAAGTGGATGAGGAGGAAAATCTGATCATTTCAATTAACAATATAATGAAAGATTTACCAAGTTTAATCCATACCAAATTTGCTGACAATCAAGAGCTATACTATTAATTAAGAGTCTCTTACGAGTAAGAGAACAACAATTTGGAAACTGGAGTCTGGCTAAATGGAATGCTATACTAACAACGGGGTGGAATGCAGACAAAATACAATCATCGACTCGACTGAGTTGGATAAGAAGCATCTTTTGTGACAACAACAGCAGGAACAGCAGCAGAAACAACAGCAGCATAGAGAATTTCCCTGCCTTAGACTGCCTAATAAACAGTGTTTGCGGAGCAGACTGACGTTTATGCGGCAAAGTTTTGACGAGCAGGCGTTTTTAAAGTTGTCAGCAGGACGAAAAAAGTTGCAAGGCCGCAAAAAACCTTTTCAAGCCCAGCACAATCAAAGTCATATGCATTAAGGCTAGTAGTAGGGACGGAAGAAGCTTGTTCACGGCAAAGAAGGCGGTACTCAAAGGGAAGACTGCTTTCAATGAATGAAAGGTAAACAGCAGACAATTTCATGGAACTAAATGATGCAACCACGCGAATACTCAGTATTTATAGAATGTCAGTTTGTGTTCTTCCTTTTGCTGTTGCTATTTAGTTGCCAACATTTTTGTGGCAATTTTCAAATGCGCGCAAATCAGAGTACCACAAGAAGAACATCAAAGTTGTTGTTGTTGGTGGCACTGAGTTTTACTTATCAACAACAGAGAAATAGTTGCAACAACATCAACTACAAAAGTTGTGCTGATTATGGCGCAACTTTTACTAAAATTATCATCACTAAAGCTTTTACAGTTTATGAGTTGCTTGCCAAACAAGATGAAGAAGGAAGCAGCGACAACAAAGCCGCATGAAAACAAAAAAAGGAAATGAATAGAAAGGAAAGTCCTTCAACCACATACACACACACACACAGAGAGACAAACAAAGATTCGCTGAAATTAATGACACTGTAAGAGCATTGCTGGCCATGCAGTTGCTTAAAAATGCAGGTGTAACCAAGGCAAAAAATAAATTCCATGAGTAAATTACTCACGCACTCAGTTACATAACGTTTGCAGCGCCAAGAGACGTATGCAACGTCACCCACACGCATATGCATGCATTCATATGATGATTTGTCAGAACAAGCTACAAGAATATTTTTATGTGAAGAACTTTGGTTAGAACTTTGCTTAAGATGAGATTTAGTCTAACAAAAATTGTTTGCTCACATTAATAATATAATTTTTTTTTTTTTTTTTAAAGTGCACATTTTGAAGACCGAATTAAAAATTTTAAGTAGTATTGGTTGTTCGTGAGTTTCTGGTTATAAAAACGTGCAAACACAAGTTCGCAGAAACTTTAAAAAGTGCGGTGGCACAGGTGCAAGTGATCGTACAAATTTCATAAACGCTGACTTATTATGAGTTTTGCCACTTCTTCACCTTCTCAGAATTCGCTGATAGTTTGAGACTTAGTGTTATTTCGAGAATGAAACGTAAGTCATTGACCAATATGTTATCTTTTTGAATCATTTAAGAAAAATGTGTACTTTTCTTTTAAGACTTTGCTATTTATTAAATAGTTATTGTGACTTTATTAAAGAAATGATCCATGCAACTCATCCATGTAATTCAGTCGGCATGTAACTGTTATTTTGGCATATATTTTATTTTTGTACGACGAATATTAAAGACTGTAGGTATAACCCAAAAAGTGACCAAAAACGTTAAATGTACTAAAAAAAATTTGCGAAAAAGACACGCATACAAACCGCACTGTAAGAAGTAGTTCTATGCAAAAAAAAAACATACTGCAAATTTTATTAAGGACTAGTAAGGATGGAGCTTCGGCAGGGTACCGAAGCTAAAATACCCCCCGCAGCCATATTGAAGTATATTCGAAGTCTTTAGCCACGACATACACGATGATATTCAGTTTTATATATTAGCGAAAGTTTTCCCATTTTGATGACGTCACTTTGTATGGGAGGTAGGCGTGGTTTTGATCCGATTTTGCCAGATATCATAGGGATGGTTCATATTATATATCAAAGCTAATGTGCAAAATTTCAAGACATTTCATTAATTTTTGTAGATTTTTAAGAGATTTTACATTTAAAATAAAGCCACTTTGTATGGGAAGTGGGCGTGGTTTTCATCCGATTTGCCATATATTATGCAGATTGTTTATATTGATTATCAAAGCTTATGTGCAAAATTTTAAAACATTTCTTTAATTTTTGCAGATTTTGAAGAGATTTTACGTTTATAATTAAGCCAATTTGTATGGGGGCAGGCATGGTTTTCATTCGATTTTGCCAAATATCATAGTGATGGTATATATTATATATCAAAGCCTATATGCAAAATTTCAAGACATTTCTTTAATTTGAGGAGATTTTTAAGAGATTTTACTTTTAAAATAAAGCCACTTCGTATGGGAGGTAGGCGTGGTTTCTGTACGATTTTTCAAAGCTTATAGCCAAATTTCGAGGCCTTTCTTTAATTTTTGTGGATTTTAAAGACATATTACGGTTAATAAAAATAAAGTCATTTTGTATGGGAGGTAGGCGTGGTTTTCATCCGATTTGGCCCAATCTCGAACTTGATCTTCTTTTTTTAAAAATAAACTTATATTTTGAATTTCATCGCGATAGCTTTAAAATTGCGACTGTAATCGTGTCGACAGACGGACACACGGAAATCGACTCAGGAGATGATGCTGATCCAAACTATATATATATAAATATATATTTTTTTCTATACCTGCCACGCCTCCTTCTTGGCGTTGCCAACGGATGACAAAGTTAATATACCCCTTACGCAGTACGCGTTGGGGTATAAAAATGTTTTTGATATGTGGAATGGTCATGCTCAACGCTGATCGCCATACATCTTTTTAAAAAGTCGAAGAGTTAATTAGTTTTTTATTACATCCTCACTTGCAAAAATGTTAAATTTTTGAATATAACAGTTTTCTCCATACTTTCTCTGATATTTAATTGCTAACAATATGGATTTCTATGTCCACAGATGGCACAATCGAATTCTATGTAAAATCGGTTTTTTTATGTTTAAAAAACATTATAATTTTGAATTCTTTAACGATATTCTAAAATATCGGAAATATCTTGATAACTTCAAAGCATTTGGAACTTTCTCCGAAAATCTTGGTGACGACTCTGTTTAACGTGGAATTTTGAATTCACCCAACATCAGACCAAACTAAAAAAAAAAAAACGAAATGGCCATCTCAGCCCTTGAAAGGACTTTGACCGAGCTTCTTATGATCAATTGTGTTGTGTGTGATGTGAAATGTTTGCACACAAATGATCGAGGACTGGACCTACATGTTTTACGCCGACTCCGAACGGCTCATGTTCTCAAGAAGCTTTCCATGGCAGTTTTTACTCTCTGAGGTTTGCCATTGTCTGCAGAGAGGTGAAGGCCGAACAGAAAAATTAATTCAATTGAAAAAATTTTCTGTGTCAGATGGAGGATACGAACCTGGGTTCTCTGGCGTAAGAGTCACATACTCAACCCACTACGCCACGGCCGCCACTAAAGACAAAGCTAAAGTAACAATTATTTGTGATATTCTTACAAATATAAGAAGCGCAATAAAACAATTACAAGTAAGGAATGAAGCTTCGATTGGGGGTACCGAAGCTAAAATACACCCATGCGGCCATATTGAAATATATTCGATGGCATTCAGTTTTATAGATTAACGAAAATTTTCCTATTTTGATAACGTCACTTTGAATGGGAGGTAGGCGTGGTTTTGATCCGATTTTGCATATATCATAGAGATGGTTCATATTATATATCAAAGCTAATGTGCAAAATTTCAAGACATCTTTAATTTTAGAATAAAATCTTTAGATTTTTAAGAGATTTTACTTTTAAAATAGAGCCACTCTGTATGGGAAGTGGGCGTGGTTTTCATCCGATTTTGCCAAATACCATAGAGATGGTTTATATTAAATATCAAAGCATATGCACAAAATTTTAAGGCATTTCTTTAATTTTTGCAGATTTTTAAGAGATTTTACGTTTAAAATAAAGCCACTTTGTATGGGAGGTAGGTGTGGTTTTCATCCGATTTTTCCAAATTTCATAGCCAGGATTAGTATATTGAAGATCAAAGCTTGCTTACTAAATTTCAAGGCATTTCTTTAATTTTTGTGGATTTTAAAGATATTTTACGGTTAAAATAAAGTCACCGCGTATGGGCGGTAGGTGTGGTTTTCATCCGATTTGGTCCGCTTTCGAAGTTGATCTTCCTTTTTTAAAAATAAACTTATATTTTGAATTTCATTGCGATAGTTTTAATATAACGGCTGTAATTGTGTCGACAGACGGACAGACGGGCACACGGAAATGGACTCAGGTGGCAATGCTGATCAAAAATATATACATTTTTGTATACCTGGCACGGCTCCTTCTTGGCGTTGCAAACGGAATGACAAAGTTAATATATCCCTTACGCAGTACGCATTGGGGCATAAAAATAAAAACATGGTAATTTTAGATACTTTTATTCAATAAAGATATTAAAATATTTTTTCATTTATTTACAGATCTTTTTTATTTTTTTCGTAAAAGTATTGGCTTTCTGAGAAAAATGGTTAATTTCATTTTTTTAACTTATTTTTTGCGATATCCCGATAAACCAAGCCGATTCGTTTCGAATGCGAGGTGAAACCGAGATCTCGTGTATTTAGTTCGAAAACGAAATTCGTTCCCGTTTCGTTTCGAAAAAAAATTTTCGTTTCGAAATTTTTATTTTCTGTTATATTATTTCGTGTTTGTTTTTTATATCAATTATTTCTACACATAATTGTTCAAGTTTTTTATATGAAAATGTCTTCAAGAAAAATTCTCGGATTCGCTAATTTCGATTTTTGAGAACTTGTTTCGAATTCGTTTCGAATCCGCGATGGCAAATCCGAGATCTCGTATTCGTTTCGTATTCGAAACGAATCCGATTACGATTTGGTGTTTATTGGGATATTTCTTTCTTAGATTTTTTTTTTTTTTTTTTGAAAAAAATTACAATTTCTTCTAACAGTTTTGAGAATTGCATAAAAGCTAATGATTGTATTAAGATAATTAGAAACGAACGGTTTATAGAAAATTTTTATAGCTCTACTTTAATGTAATAAACCCGCGTTTATAAAATACTACTTTTTGCTATCTATATCAAAAGATAAAACGCACTTTAGCATTTTTAGTGACACGCCTCTCTATAAGCTTCCCTGATAAACAGAAGCCCTCTTAAAATAAAAACTCACATAATGAAAGTTAAGAAAAAAACCATCAAGTCATTATTCTGAATAATAGTTTTAATTTTTTTTTTAAAGAAAATAAAACACCCTATAAGAGCCTGTGTCCCCATCTCTTCTGATCATCCTTGGTTAACTACTTCTTTTGAGAGGCCTCCAAATAATAAAGGATATTTAACAATTCTGTAAGTAGAAATATAAGGCGTAAGCCACATATAACCAAAAATTTGTGAAAAAACTAAGCTCTAAAAAAAGTAAATTAGATTGATATAAATGAAAAATAATAACTAAGCCACCCTCCCAATAAACAAGTGACATATGTTAAAATTTTTAAAGAAACAGGTAAGCACACCATTACAGGGAGTTTCAAGAGAATCCCACGATTTTTTGAGAGGACCTAGGTAAGTTGGTTGAAGCGACTGTCTCTTATGGGGCACACTAAGGCCCGTTGTGATACCAGGGGTTAGATTTCCCCTCTATATTTTAACCAGATTGAGCTGTTAATAAAGCAAAGGATTCGGTAGATCGAAGATTCTTAGAGGCCATCTAGGTCCATATGGAACCAGGTACCTAAATGAAGTCAGCGATTTCCAGATAACGTTGGGCAAGAACAGAGAAGGTGTGCTATAAATACTCTTCCTCCTCTTCCTCTCTGCAACTTGAACAGGAGTCGTTGTGGAGAATGGTTAATCTTTAGGAGTGATTACCTATTAGGCAATGTCCAGTAAAGATACATATCATAGTGCTGATTTGATCCCGTCTTAGGGAAATCAGTTCTTTTGAGCGTTTTAAGGCTAGTGTTGGGCAGACCTGCCGTGCTATATAGCATGTGCTTCCGGTGGACCACCTATTATTACCTCTTTTAAGTTATAGCTAATTGAGTAGTTAGCATGTGGTTAGAGGTATATCTTACTATGCCATATGTCCTTTTTTTGGGGATCATCTTCTTTTTTAAGCAAAAAATTTCGAAAACCTCCGAGCCTCCTTTTTCACCTCCAATCCACCTTTTATCCTCCAATCATCCTCCTTTCATATCGAAATTATAACACATTTTCAAACGATACTAGCCCGAACACATTGAGCGCAACTAGCGACGAGCTATTTCTTATGGCACGCTTTTTCCTGGGACTTTCGTGCCTGCAATTCAATTCGTTCATAAAATCACAACCAGATATACTGCGCCAAATCTCATCAAAATTGAAATATAATGTGACCAACGACAAACAAACAGTTGACAAAAATGAATTCGAGGAAATGCACCTGGAATACGAGTAATATATTGAAAATGTATTTCATATTCAGTTCTCTAACTTAAATTACATTTAAAAATGTTTTTCAGCGTTAAATATTTATTCTCCCTTTGTCCTCATTTTGAAATAAAACTAGTAAGAATGGAGCTTCGGCAGAGTACCGAAGCTAAAATACCCCTCGCTGCCATATTGGAGTATATTCGAAGTCTTTAGCCACGGAATATACGATGACATTTAGTTTTATATATTAACGAAAGTTTTCCTATTTTGATGGCGTCACTTTGTATGGGAGGTAGGCGTGGTTTTGATTCGATTTTGCCAAATATTATAGAGATTTCAAGACATTTCTTTAATTTTTGTGGCTTTTTAAAAGATTTTACGTTTAAAATAAAGCCACTTTGTATGGGAAGTGGGCGTGGTTTTCATCCGATTTTGCCATATATCATACAGATGTTTTATATTAAATATCAAAGCTCATGCGCAAAATTTTAAAACATTTCTTTAAGTTTTGCAGATTTTTAAAAGATTTTACGTGGATTTTAAAGACATTTTACAGTTAATATACAGTCACTTTGTATGGGAGGTAGGCGTGGTTTTCTTCCGATTTAGCACGTTTTCGAACTTGATCTTCCTTTTTTTTTAAATAAACTTATATTTTTAATTTCATCGCGATAGCTTTAAAATTGCTGCTGTAATCGTGTCCGACAGACGGACAGACAGCCGGACACACGGAAATCGACTCAGGATGTGATGCTGATCATATATATATGTATTTTTCTATACCTGCCACGCCTCCTTCTTGGCGTTACAAACGAAATGACAAAGTTAGTTACCTCTTACGCAGTACGCGTTGGGGTATAAAAATCTCCTTTATGGCGAAATTTGGAAGGAAAATTCTCCTATTTGATAAAATTGAGATGGAATGGTTAGGTATACCAGTACTTTTCTTTCTAAATGAGAACTTTCTATGTCTCACGAATCAATTCGTATTATTGTGTACCATTGTTTGAGCATGAAACGCTTTGCTGCTCAACTAGTTCCGAAAGACCTGAATTTTCTTCTCAAAAGGCTAATATTGTTAACGAATTTCTAGGCAAAAACTCAACAAATATCAACGAATAACCACCGTATTAACCTGATATACCTACTGCTGACTTTTCTCTCTTTCCAAAACTTAAATCGCCACTTCGAGGCACCCGTTTTCATTTGATAGAAGACATAAAAGACAATTCGCAACGAGAACTGCAGTCAATTCCGGAAAATACGTTTGAAGAATGTTTTGATGATTGGATAATTTGTTGGCATAAGTGCATTTTTTCTTTTTTAAGGAGACACAATAAGTTTAAATGAATAATAAATATTTGGTGTTTTATTGACCTTTTACCGGTAGTCTTTGGACAAACTTTATGATTTGTGTTGTCTGTAACCCACTTTTCATATTTTAGAAGAAATTTAGAAGAATATAAACATTGTCATGATGACGCAAATTATCAGAAGATTATAATTATTAGGAATGTCACACAAAAGGCTTCCGGTAGAGCAAATTAATATAATAATATAAAATAGACGACTCAGTGATTAACTGATTCCACACAGGTTGATGAACCATTTTAAAAAAAGGTTGATATTTTAATTTAAAGTTGTCCAATGAATTTGAATTTTAGAACTGCTTTCAAATAAATTTCTTTGATCTACTTTAAAAATGGCTGGCATTTTTGCTTTGCTACCTATAGCGATATATGCGTTTGAGGTAACTTATATTTCTCATCTCCTCTTATTCATAGGATACTGAATTAAAAACTATATTATTAAGCACAGTTTGACATTTAATCTGACAAAATACGTCAATAAATAGAAATAATTGTCGAAAGAATATAAACACACATAGAAAAATTTCAAATCCACCCCTAAACACGCCCACCTTCCATACATTAAGAAAATTTAAAACGCCATATTTTCGTTCATATCAGACTTATTTCAAAATAAATCAGTGCGGAGATATATATTTGTGTGCAAAATTGAAAACAAATTCGGCCACGCCTACCTCCCACATAATATTTCATTTTGTATTGGGGCGGACAAATGGGCAAATAATGAGACTTTGGGCTATATTAAAAAATCTTAAAAAATACAGAGTAGTTTTTTTTGACATTTGGAGCCAATCAATAACCATCCATCATTAAAATTTGAAAAAAGCCATGGTCGTTGCACATACTTTGAGGTGAATTTAATCGAAGTTCGAAGGGGCTGTATCATCCAAACGAAGCAAATATCAAACTTAAAATTTTAACTGCAATATAACGCTTTTATAGACTTTATTGTGAATAACTTTCAAATTTTTTAACCCGTACCCACTTTAGACACCTTAACACCAAAGTCAGCAACATTCCCAAAATTCAAATTTTTAAGAGGTTGTAAGCAAAAAACTTGATGCGTCAGAATGTTAAAATAATGTTTGTATAAAATGTACCTGTTTAGAACACTATCGAAACTGTGTCTTTTTTTCAAAAAGACCTCTTTATAAAAGCCAGAAAATTATTTTCAAAAAAAAAAAATTTATATAAAGTATTTTTTATGTACAATAATCTGTATAAATTTAAAAAAAAAAATAATTTCTTGCATCTAAAAAAATTTTTTTTAAAATGCTGCTTTTTTGTTGTTGTTAAACAAACACCTTTTGCACGGCTGCCAAAAAAAAATTTCGAGCCAGCAAGAAGTTCAGAACATAAATTAGAAAAATCTCGTCACAAAAAATAACTAGCTAGTTTGACGTTATAAATTAACAAATACTCATTCATCAACTCGGCAAATTGCAGCGAATCAGTTAGGCAGGCAATGATGCAGATGTCGTTTGGATGGTTTGTTGGCTGTTTACGAAACAGCAAAAAAAAAACAACTGCAATGAAATGTAAGCAAGACGTGTAGAGAAGAGGAAGAACAGAAAAGGGGGGATCAATAACTTCTTCGTCAGCAGAAAAGAAGAGCAAAAATAATTTATGTGCCCAGGCTGGTTAGATAGAGTCAAGCAGATAAAAAGTTCGCACTCAGAGCAGAGCACAGCACGCTGGTGGCATCAGAAACACACGTAAGTCCTTTTGACTAGCTTGGCTGGGTATCTGTCTGTTAGTATGTTTATCCGTTCGTTCGTTCGTCCTATTAGCCAAGCGAACAGGACAGGACGGGCTGTGATTTTTGCTTTTTGCGGTTATAAAACTTTTATATGAATTTTGAGCGTATGTTTGTATATAACTATGTGTACTCATATGTGTTTGTATGAATGTGTGTGTATTCTGTCTAATTCTTTGAGTAAAATAAAAAAAAAAAAGCAAAATAAATATAAAACACAACAGATCTTTTATGCGACAGTGATTTATCCTCATTCGAAGACAAGTGAAAGTTGCTGGTTTTATTTTGTTGCTATCTATAGACAAATGCGTTAGTATGTGTGTGTGTGTGTGTGTTTGCTTGTAACACTACTGTGTGCATGTGAATGTCTGCTTTATGGTGCTAAGGATACCTCAAGGATGAAATTGCTTTTGACTTCTGAAAGTAGAGTCCTTTGCATACAAAATACAATAATGTGTCGCATGCATACAAAAGTGTGTGAATGTCCAAGTATGTGTGTGTGTGTGTGTGTGTGTGTGTGTGTGTGTGCTTCTGTGTTTGTGTGCGCTAGTCCACAGCAAATATGCATTCATTAGATACTTGTGGCAAGAGCCAGTGTTTATTTTGTTGTTGGTTATTGCGTTGTTGTTGTAGTAGTTGTTGTTGTTGTAGCGTACCTTAATGCTAGAATATAACATAAATCTAAAAAATACTTTACTAGCTTGTTAACACATTTTTAAGAGTCGAGAGCAGGGGAAAATTTAAGTAAAAATTTCTCAACAGCATCATCATCATCATTACAACAAAAAAAAACAAGAAAAAATATACAATCAACAACATTCAATGTTGCCATAAATGAAGCCAACGAAAACAAGCAAACGTGCAGAGTAGTTTTTTAAATTTGTCCCTTTTTTTTAACATGCAAAAAAATTATTCCATATTCATTTGATGACTGTCAACATTTACTATCATTTTTTTTTTTAATTAAATAAAAAGAATATTACATCAAATGTGCTTACTTGCATGTCCTTAGAGCGAGAAGCAACAAAAACAAAACACATGCAAGCTCCAGCAATCAATAAATTAATGCATTCCATGTTAACTTTGCACTGATGACTCATTTGCATGTCAACCATTTTTAATTTTTTTCTATTTTTTTTTTTCTTTTTTGCCTTAAAAATCATTGCTTCAAAATTGTAAAATATAATCAAATTCAAATACGTTTTCAATGCAAAACATGCCCAAAGTTTTCAACATGTTCTGCGCTCCACGAGCACCAGCACCTGTTTGTCCCACAGGTGATCCTTTGCCGTTCCAAGTCTAATGAATAAATTTCACTCAAGCATGGCGCACTTCTGTATTATGCATGTTCAGTTAACTCTTTGTTTTTGTTTTTTTTTATTTTGCTTGGTCTCTTCTGTTTCCAATTTTTATTTTATTTTACTTTAGAGTTTATTGGCCTAAAATGTGTTAACATAGAATTGATTTACATGGCAGGTTTTTCAAAGCAAAAACAAAACCAAAACCAAAGGTAATTTTCTGCTTGATTTGCCTGGAAATTATGTAATGTTTACAGTTTTGTGTGCTTTTATATTTGATTTAAGTACATAGTTAGATGATTTTGGGCAAGAAGACGTTGTTGACACATGACATTTTTGGAAACTGTTGACCCTAAATAGCTTTAAAGCAAGCACTTAAGTTGGTAGTTAGGACGCAGCAGACTTGAAACCAAAGATAAGTTTTCCAAAAAACTTTGTGTTTATGGGGATGGATTAAGTTTTATAGCCTTTCAACGAGATTCGTCTATTATTCTAATGAGATGGAAAGCATCATCACAAGTCATATTCAGACTTGATACAATAAGTAAAAATGTCTTGTTTAAATTTCACTTATAAACTCAACGTAACATCTTAACTATTCATGTTCATGTTGGATACATTGTCATGCAGGCTAAAGGAATCAAATTGGTCCGGAGATTTCTGTAAATCGTAACTCGTAAATGTCACAATAAAATATTTGTTGCTTTAGAAACAGTATTACAAGGCATCTGGGACATCTTCCAATATATAAGCATATGGGGCATTATTTTTGAAGTGATCCACTTAAAACTTAACAGTATTTCGAATTTTTTTGAAATTTACATAATGTAGAATAAGACGCCTGACCAATGGCTTTAGGACCAGGGCTTTTTCCTGCAAGGATAAAAACGGAAATGTATTGACGTCTATTATTTAGACAACACTTCTCTAGTGTTGACAACAATTCCGCCAATAGGGATGATATCACGGAAACCCCAATTACGGATGACAGCGTTGAGGTTCCTTTATCCGACTATAATTAACCCATTATGGACTGACGCATGCTCCCGTTGAGCTAGAATGATGAAATTTTAAAAAAAAAATTTAGTTTAGCTTAACTTTAAAAAAAAAAAATATTAAAAAATTTATAAAAAAAAATTGTTAAAATCGAGTTGCCACTTCGAGATTTTCAATTTTCAAATTGAACGATATTGTATGATATTCTACAAGTAAATTCGCGCATTTTGCGCCAATATTGATCACAAGAATTTGGAAACAACAAAAAATATACCAAAACGTATTTTATTAAAGACCAGCGTTGTGTTGTTACCCGCGGGAACCACGTATGTCAGTCAAACTTCATAAAAATTAACAAAAGTTAAATATACAGCCTAAGACGATCATATAAGAATAATATTTTACTCTATTTTTCTTACATTTTTTAGAGGTTTAAAATTAAAGATAAAAAAAATGTAAAATTCCCAAATTCCCTAAGCTTGAAAATGTAAGTAAACGTAATTGTTTAGCCTTGAGCCAAAACAGGACGATTATAAAAATTCTTAAAATTGTATATTCTTTTTGGAGATCATGAAAATCTATCACTGTATAACCTCCATGTTAAGACCTCCATGTGTATGACCTCCATGTTGCGTATACGCAACGCTGAACAAAAATGGGTTAAGTGTTGACAGCTAAATGACCTGACTGCTAAGCTGTTCAAGAACGGAGCCGAAGCTCTATACGAATTTATTTAGAAGTTTCTATACAGAAAAAGGTCGAAAGAATATATTCCAAACGATTTAAACCTAAGTGTTCTCTACCCAATTCATTAAAAAGCAATCTCACTATTTGCGGCAACTGCCGTGGGTTTAGCCTTCTTAATATTCCATATAAGGTCCTGTCGAGCGTATTATACGTATGAGAAAGACTGAAGCTCATTTTCAACAAGCTGTTTGGACTTTATAAGTGTGTCTTCTGATGGGAAAATCTACCATCGACCAGATATTTACACAAATATTGAAGAAGACCCTTAAAGAACAAATCGACACTCACCATCTTTTTGTCGATTATAAAGCCGCCTTCGACAGTCCAATAAGGAATTACCTATACTCCACCATGTCTGACTATTTGGAAAGTTGATTGATTTTATTATGAAAAATCTACTAAATATATATATAAAAATCAATTGCTGTGCGTCAGAGAACTGCAACGAGTCAATGATTCGAACGAATGACTATAAATCATCCAATCATAAATCATCCAACAAGGAACAAATAATAGATAACATACAAGTATAAAGTAAGTTTGCTACAATTTAATTCTTTGAACTAAATTGGCATTGGTTCGGCATTGTTTTGAAAATTCAGCTGTTCATATCATTTGTGTCTCTGAAACCTGGTTTCATAAAGACATTAATGATTCCAGTTTGAATATAAATAATTTTAAGCTTTATCGAAATGATCGTACCGATAAGAAAGGCGGGATTGTTGCAATCTATTGTAAAGGTAATTTAAATGTGAATCTGTTAGGAATGTCCAGTGGTTCTGAGATAGAATTTATAAATGTTGGAATTCGTGTAAATTAAAAGGTGTTTGTGTCTTGTATGTATAAACCCTATCGTTACTGTTGCTTGGATCAACTGTTTTCAACTCTGTCAGATTGCGCAATTGACTATGAACATTATGTTATGTGTGGTGATTTTAATATTAACATGTTGTGTAAAGACAATCTTGTTAGTCGCTTTATCGATAGACTTTCTGAAGTTGGTCTTCACAACGTTAATACAAGCATACCTACTCGCTATGCGAATAACGTATCTCCAAGCTTATTAGATATTTTTGTTGTCTCGGATATTTCTGCTGTCTTGCTGTTTGATCAATTGTTCTTTGTTTCTGACCATGATCTAATTTTTTGTTATTTAAATGTTAATATAACACAAGTTGTCATTGAAAAAACAATTTTTTTCGGGATTATAAGTCCATTGATTATGGTTCTTTGTTTAGTGACGTGTCTTCTATTAACTGGTCCGAGTGCTGGTTAATGAGTTCTGTTAATGAGAAGCTACGGTATTTTATGAATAAAATTGTTTAACTTTACGACTTGCATGTTTTTATAGTCACTCGCCGAGTCACTAACATAAGTTGTCCCTGGTTCACAAATAATGTAAAATTAGCCATAAAAAAGCGTAATACAACCTACAATCGTTGGAAATGGAATCGTACAACATCGAATTGGAAACAACACAAAAGAGCGAGAAACATAGGTAACTCTACAGTCCGAACAGCAAAGCGCATATTTTTTATGTCCAAATTAAGTTCATCGCAACCATCTAAAAAGCTTTGGAGCAATCTAAAGCAAACTGGTGTATGCAGTGTGAAATCCGATGATTGTAGGGTTGATCCTAATACCCTAAATGATTACTTTATTGCCAGCACCACATCGCCAGATAATGTGATTGCCTTTAATCCGAGGCCTTTAAGTTCTGAATCTCCGAGTAATTTTGAGTTTGTTGCTATTAATGAATGTGATGTAGGTCGGTGTGTTAGTAGAATAAAATCCAAATGTACAAATATTTTTAAAATACGCGAAAAACTCCTTAAGCGTATGAAGTTTAGGATTTTCGGGGAGGTCGAGTCATTTGGGCATGTTTAACTTTATTTTAATGCGTTTGGCAACGCGTTCACTAAAAGAGCTGCCAATCAAAGAACGAACAATCCTGGCAAACGAAAAAAAAAACTGCACGAAGTGTCACTACAAAAAAAAAATTCAGGTTGCCGATAAAAATCACTTTTAGCAACAACCACTGATTGAAAACTCTAAGCCGTTTGTTCGACAAGTAGCAAGTAGTAGTTTGGTACTAGTAGCAGTCCGTGGTCTAGAGTGGGAGAGATTAGACAAGGAGACGAGTCCTTTTAATTGTAATACCTTATCTCAGTAAATATATGCATCATGGTATTGATATTTGGCATAGTGATAGGAAAAGTAGGAGTGTGCCCAATTTGAAATAAGGTTCAAAGTTCACAATTCGACTATGCTTTAAAAATTTTAAACATTAAATAAATCTGATAATATTCAATTTGTAGACAATTTGGCCCGTTAAATTAATATCTAAATGATAAAGAAGGGTTTTTTTTGAGAATTTGATTAAAAACCTCATAAGTCCGTAGGATAAGTAAGAAAAAAACAAAATGTTGATATATTATCGATATTGAAATGTTGATATACTCGATTATATTATTCAACGTAGTTGCCTTCGAGAGCGATACAACGAGTAAAGCGATTTTCCAACTTTTCGATACCACTTTTATAGAACGATTTCTCTTTCTCGTCAAAATAGGCCTCAGTTTCAGCGATTACTTCATCATTGAACTTGAATTTCTTTTCAGCAAGCATTCTCTTGAGATCTGAAAACAGGAAAAAGTCGCTGGGGGCTAAATCTGGAGAATACGGAAGGTGGGTAAGCAATTCGAAATAGAATTCGATTTTATTGCGGTTTAACAGCCCCAAACACTCCTCTGAAGCATCAATTCGTTGTTGTTTTTGGTCGACTGCGAGCTCACGCGGCACCCACTTTGCACAGAGCTTTCGCATGCCCAAATGTTCGTGTAAAATGGTAAAAACACTACCATCTGATATCTTTACAATGTCAGCTAGCTCGCGCACCTTCAATTTGTGATCGTTCATAACCAATTTGTGGATTTTTTTGATGTTTTGTGGAATAACAGTCTGATTTGGGCGTCCACTGCCCTCTGCATCATTTGTGCTGGTACAACCACGTTTAAATTAAGCAATCCACTTTTGTACCATTTGTCTCGATGGAGCAGAGTCCGGATAATGTTTATCAAGCCATTGTTTGGTTTCCACTGTATTTTTTTTCCATCAAAAAGCAATGCTTTATTAAAACTCGAAATTCACTTTTTACATTTTTTTTTGTTTTTCGATAGTTGCACACAAAATGCTATAACTCACGAATCAATAGTCAGATTGTTGTTAAATTTTTATAGGTATCGTTTGAAGGTTGGTACTAAATAAAAATCATATGAAAAAAAGTCTATTAACGCCATCTATGTGTCATCCTATGGACTTTTTGAACGTACTGTTATAAAGAAAAGCTTTAGGGCATGTTTATAGTGACCGCTTATGCCGAAGATTAATGTTGAAGCTGAAAAACGCTTCATGTATAATCATATGGAAAAAGCTGAAAGTGTCCATAGCAAGCTTATTCCTAACTTTAAGCGACTTATCAAGATCATATCTCTCATATCTCATAGCGCTCATATCTCTATCTCGCTCGCTCTCAGAGTTTGCATTTTTGTTTCATTTTATTGTTTTTGTTTTATCGTTTTGTATTAAGATGATTTTCGGCACTTATTTCTTTAATTTCTTCAATCTCCTCAAGATTTTGTCTCTATTGGTAGAGGATAAATGTAATTTCGAACTTCGTAAAGTTTTTTGTTAAGTATTATTTCACAAATTAGAAATATGCATATAGCAAAATAGTAATATATATATATATACAATGTCTGAGTACGGTCTACCTGCAAAATTGATTAGACTTTGCAGAATGACGTTGAGCAACACACGCAGCTCCGTCAAGGTAGGAAATGACCTCTCTGAAACCTTCAATACCGAAAGAGGTTTCAGGCAAGGCGATCTACTGTCTTGCGATCTCTTCAACATCATCACAGTGGGGATCGTACGAAAGGCCGTGTGCATCGTAATGGCACCATTTTCTATAAAGGTGTCCAGTTCCTTGCGTACGCTGATGATATTGATATTGTCGGCAGAACCAAGAGAGATGTTACCGCTGCTTCCGCCGCTATCGAAAAGGAATCAGCCAAATTGGGTTTGCCGATAAATGAGGGTAAAACAAAGTATATGCTGTCTACAAACAAGGGAGCGCGGCGTTAAGACTCCCACGTTTCATACGGCAGCTATAACTTTGAAGTAGTCAAGGAGTTCGTATACCTTGGCACCGCCATTAATACCAACAACGAAATCAGCCTGGAGATAAAGCGAAGAACAATAATTGCTAATAGGTGCTACTGCGGGCTCAGTAAGCAACTAAGTTCCAGAGCCATCTCTCGATCGACAAAACTAACACTCTACAGGACGCTCGTTCTGCCTGTGCTTCTTTATGGCGCTGAGACATGGGTAGTTTGGTCATCGCAAAATGACGCAGCCGCTCTGGGGTTTTCCAAGAGAAAAGTTCTTTGCAAAACCATCGGTCTTGTTCGAGTCGGCGATGACTATCGCATCCGAATGAGCCACGAGCTCTATGAGCTCTATATCAAAAAAAAGAATCTAAAAAGAACGTGAAGTTATTTTTATAATATATTTTTAAAACTGAATTCATCAAACATTAATGCTTTTATTATATTTATTTTTAGCAGTGGTTAAAATAAAATTATTTATTGATTTATTTTGTTTATTCGGTTGAACATTTATGTTTGATTAACTGAAAAAATGCATAATTTTCAATACGTAAAACAGAAAATTTAGAAATGCAAATGTGATTGCAATTATAATATTTTAAGCAAGTATAAATTCAGGATTCAAAATTTTATTATAAGTTATATTTAATGCCCTATGAATATTCAACCTTGATCGCTGCGGTGAATTCCGACCAATCAACTTAAATAATAACATGAAAGCTAAAAGCTTGCAGCAAGCTTAAATAACTCTTTTCTCTGTGTAATGAAAATAAAACATTTATTATTTATTATATACATAATTGTACAACCAACCGAAAACAACAACGAAGTTATAAACATTTTTAAAAAAAGGATATTAAAAATTATTTAGAACAAATGAGCAGTTAAATTTTCAACGAAATATATGCGTGAAAGTTCACACAGTAGGTTGTTGCAGCAGTCGACGGTAAATTGGCTGAAAGTTTTCAATTCATTCAATTTCAAACGCACACAAACACATACAAAGGCATATGCAATACAATCTACGGTCAAAGGTTATGCCGATAAATTTTTTTTATTGTGCTTATGTGGGCAAAATCATGTTCGTTACTTATTAAAATAATTATTTTTTTCGCTTTTCAGTAGTTGTTGTCGTAAAAAGATTAATTTTTAAGCTACTAAGCTTGCACTTGAGGCCACATGCAAACGCGCACATGTTGTCACATTTAATCCGAACAAATACGAGCGCACAGCTACACCTACACCTGCCTGTACAGTAAAATCTGTTAGCGGTAAGCTTTAAGACTTCCTTGCGCGCAACGTAAATCCTTGTGATGAAAATACAAAAATAATAAAAATAAAACTTGCAATATTTTAAATATGTAGGTATTTTATTTGAGTAAAGCTAAACACAAAACACACTCTGATTTACCAAAGTCAATATGTTTGTATATAATATATATGTATTAGTATATCTGGCTCATAGTTTCAGTTGCATGTTTAGAATAAAATGAAAGTTTTTAAAACGCAACTCGGCCTAATGACCGCATATTTTTTATTTTACTCGGTCATTATTTCTTGGCTTTCGTTTTGTTAGTTTTGCTTTTAATAACAAAAAAAAACCACTTTTGTTATTTATATCGCTGCAGCAACAACCCACGGAGTTCTGTGAGTTCACCGCGAAAAGCGGAAAAAATAATAAAATGTTGGCCAGCAAGTTTATTAATTTCAAAAGGTCCTACTATCGCTGAGTTCATACTTTGTATTGTTTTGTTTTTTTTTTTCTTTCGTTTCCTTAAGGCTGCAACAAACACGCTACAATGACAGCAAATCACGCACACATTTAATTCACTTTTTAAGCCACACCTTGTCACTCAGCTCTGTCTACAGTAAAAGCCGCTCTAGCTAATAAATTTCTTCCATTAACTACGATTTTTTTTTTGTTTCGTATCTTTATGAGTTTTTCTAGCATTTTTCTATTCCATTAAAGCTATGTTAGAGCTCATGATCATAAATAGACGGAAAAAAGCACACCTTTTTTAGAGAAGCACAAAGCATATAGTTATGATAAAAACTAAAACATATCATGACATCACAAAACAAAACAAAACATAACATAACATAACATAACATAACATAACATAACATAACATAACATAACATAACATAACATAACATAACATAACATAACATAACATAACATAACATAACATAACATAACATAACATAACATAACATAACATAACATAACATAACATAACATAACATAACATAACATAACATAACATAACATAACATAACATAACATAACATAACATAACATAACATAACATAACATAACATAACATTACATAACATAACATAACATAACATAACATAACATAACATAACATAACATAACATAACATAACATAACATAACATAACATAACATATCATAACATAACATAACATAACATAACATAACGTAACATAACATAACATAACATAACATAGCATAACATAACATAACATAACATAACATAGCATAACATAACATAACATAACATAACATAGCATAACATAACATAACATAACATGACATAACATAACATAAAACATAACATAACATAACATAACATAACATAACATAATATAACATAACATAAAAAGTCGCTGGACACGATTTTTCAAAAACAAATATAATTTTGAAATCTTGCTCATTTCTTCTCCATAAATTGGCACGTGAATGAAGGACTTTTTTCTTTGATCACAACTTAGTTTACGAGATAATTAATTCTCTAGACCTTACCAAAAATTGGTAATGAATGCATATTTTATAAAATAAAGTTAAAAAAAAAAATTCGTATATGCTGGGATGAATAAAATAGTTCTTCTACGTGCTAAAAAAGAAAGATGGCATATTAAATATCTTCTTTTAATTTTTGAAAATCCATGTAAGTTTTGGTGAGAAAATATGTATCTGTATATTTTTTTTCGCTTCTCCCAAAACATTGGCAACCGAAGTTTTAAACTATTCCTATATTAACAAACTGTTCCCGAAAAAAATCTGAAACAAGGTCCATTTATCAATTTTTTTTTTCAAAACCAAATCAAAACCGAAATAATGCTGATTAACAAAAATCTAAGAAATAAGCGCATTTGAGTAAATTGTAAGCCGTTATAATGCAAAGAACTCGTTCTCATATAACATTGTCTGCATTTAAACCACAAAATGAACTTGGTATTTTTTGTAATTTTTAATATATCCTTTTCAAAACTATTCTTATTAACTTACTTATTATTTGAATAGCATTTATTGTTTTTGTAACGTAAATTTTCTTAAAATTAAAGAATTAAAGAACCATTTAATTTTTCCCAGCCTATTAAACGTTCTGCACCTGAAATAGATGACTGGACTTTAACAGGAAAACTGCTCATTTTTTTACGCAAAACCAAAAACAAAATGAAAAATCATCAAGACAACACAACATAGGATTTTAATAGCAAGTGTGTAATGTGTGTGTGTGTGTGTGACTGCCGTTCCTTTTTGCTGCGTTGAAAGCCATTAAATTTCTTGGTCCTTAGTAAAAGCAAAGCGGCGTACTACCACCAGAGAGCCAGCCAACAGCGTCACCTACTCGAAGACCATTCACTTTGGTCATTTCCACATTTATAGGTCGTAAACGAAACTCTGTTAGTCGACAACAACCAGCAGGGCGTTCCAACCGGCCCAAGCCACAACATCAAAAACAACAACAAAAACCACGATATGGTACCAGGACTAGCCCATTTTTAACAAAGTTCGTGTCCTGATAAAATAGCTAGGCTTTTAGGGTAGAGCCTCCTGCCTAGAGCGCGCTAAAGGAGGATAGGCAGCACTACGTAGTCAGCAAGGCAAGAAATCTTTTTTTCGCATGTTGCAATCAACGCATATTCGTAGATATACCAAAAAAAAAATACAAAAACAAGCAGCTAGATTAAAGGCTGGTAACGTTTATCGGCGGCTTAGCTGGCAATAATTTTAGTCGTTTTTGCCTACCTGCTGTTCAGCGAGAGCTGTTCTTACAACGAATCGTATTCGTAACGTATGTTACGCGCGCATTTGAGAAACGTAAACAATCTGATTTTTTTTATGTTGCCAATTTCTGCTGAGCATGTTTAAAGCCATAAATATTATGACCTGACAGCGCTGTTTAACACTTTAGTGACTAAGGCGACACTCAAGAGGTTAAGGAATATTACTACTGGGTGGCGTGGAGCGGTCAACTGTGAAACAAATCGAAACAACCGGAGAACGTCCAATATAGAGTATCAACGATTTTACGACTTGCACATCTATATGCACATAAAATAATAAATTTGTCCAATTTAAGAACTATTATAAGAAAGATTCGATAGATATGTAGCTTCTGTGAGATCTATTGTGTCCTTTAATTCTTATCATCATCCCATGACTCTTTTTTAACTTTTGAAGTGACTTTTTGTAACTTTTGCTTTGTGATAAATAGCAAAAAAACATTTCTTTGAAACAAAAAGAACAATTATAATTCCACTTTGGTTTTGCAAACCTTGTATCTATTAGCTTTTTAAAGTTAAGGAACTGCAGAAGCCACAGATGATTACTGATGAGTTGATGTAGCGACCAAGGAAACAGCTGTCTAGCCTGCTGGTGGTTTGTTTTGTAAACAATTTTGTTGTTTTAGTAGCCTGTTACTTCAGGAATATTTTGACATTAAGCTTATATATGATGTCCAGAAGAGACTGGTCCCGTGACAGCTCAAATGTTACCTAACACAGGACAGCTCGGATATAGCTCTTCAGGGAATAGTTCCTTTGTGCCTATTACCGGACAGATTTCATTTTACTCAACACGGGACCAATTTAATATGATACACTTGGAGACAGATCGATTAAAACTCAAAGTTGTATTTGTATTGTGTTCAAATTCAAAGTTAAAGACCGGTCGGTTTCATATGCTGGTGGTAGAATAGGGGCAGGTCCCTATCCCCTGGGAATCTATCACATGAAAGGTTCTGAACCGGTTCATTTTCAGTCAAAACAGGTTACAATTTATTCTTCTAGGCTGGTCACTGGATAGGTCCAAGGTGATGCAGCAGGTGGTAATTGACCCCTGTTAATGACAACGTCGTGTAAAAATTACCGGTCGATTTCATATGCTGGTGGCAGAACAGGGACTGATCCCTCTCTCTTAGGGACCTATTACATGATACGTTCGAAATCGGTTAATCGGTTTTCCGTAGGTAGCCTTGCCTTCCCAATGCATCCTTATGCGAGGGTACTTTATGTATGACATGACCAAATTTATGTCAAAGAAGATTCTCATTTTGACGACACTTGTACACAAGTGAGCATCGTTTTGCAATACATAGCGATTCGTTTCTTCAACAATCAATGCCAGCATTCCTTCGTCGAAAAATTCCATAAAATATTCCAACGGCGTCTTCCCAGTCAAGTGTACTTTCTTCTCTTCTTTAAACGATTCTGAACAGCCTTCGTTATTTTTATCCGGGTACCAAACAAGAGCAAGAAGGGGTGGAATCGACAGGCTCGTTTGGATTTTTCTTGTCCAATTTAGCAAATAATTTCGCCAGGGCAGGCGACGTCTGAAAATCTCTTCTTCATCGCTCAAATCAAAATTTTCTAGGCAATCGTTGTCGTTACACAATTCATCGACACCAACTCCCGTATCTCTATTGAGTAGAGTCTTTGGTCTTATCTTGGTCATATCGACACTATGTATTTGAGAAAGTTTCTTGTTAGAAATGCGTAAAGAAATTTACACATATGTGCACATGCAGTCAAACACTTACCAGTGATCCTAAAATACTCGAGTTTTTATTTATTTATTTTTATTTATTTTTTTGGAATCTGTGATTTCGTAAGACGCACAAGAAATGCGAGGTTCAATCACACAATTCATTACAATTTTGACGTTTAGGCTTGAATTACGCCAAAATGTGCGCCAACAGATAGAGGACGAAGCAACAATGATAAAAATATCCAAATTATTCCGTTGCACACTGGGCCACAAAATTCATTCTTTGACCAAAAGTCAAAATTTTTAAATCTTAGATTTAAGAAAATGTAATGATGCCAATTTGTTTAGATATATTTGAGCTATGTGGGTGTCAAATTATATCACATTTAATGTAGGCGTTTTCTATTTACAGCTTCGTAGAGTAAAAAAAAAATATATATTTATTTTATATATAGTATATATTTTTGGTATACATTTTTGTAAAAATTTAAAGTTTTGATATAGACTCAATTTATAATTTTTCTTTAATATTATCATATATTCTACCTTGAAACATAAACAAGTAAATAAAAATTATCAAATTTGTAAAAAATTAAGTTTTATAAAGTTTTTAAAAATGGTTTATTTTAAAAAGTTTCTTTTCTTGTATTAAGGACTTACTTTAATTATTTGTCCAAAAATGTCCACTAGTTATCAACTAAGTTTTTATACCGATACTATTCCCAATGTATGTTATTTAATTTAGACTTGCTCACTTTTGCTCATATTCATAAATTCAACAAACAAAATTCAATTAAAAAATTTCTCTCTATTGGAAAGTGTATGATTAAAATATTTATGTCGTTAGCCTACACAATTCAGAGTAGTTTCCAGAATCTATCACGTAGAGGTGACATGTTTTAACAGACCCCATCTTTGTTTTGTTTTTTTGATTAATTTTTTTCCATTTTTCTTTTTTTTGGTTTGTTTTCTTTTATTTTTATTTATTTTTTTTATATTTTTTATTTCATTATTATTATTTTTATTGATTTTTTAATATTTTTCTGTCATTTTTAATCCCCCATTCTTAACTTTGATTGATTTTTTTTCTTAATATTTACAAAAATCGAGGAGTTGCTTTCATAGTGTTGCGTTAAGCGAGATCGTATTGTATTTTCACTATTGAATCAAAATGGTTAAATTTACAAAAAGATAAATTCTGAATAAAATAAGTTCGCATAACGAATAAAAAAACAATAAATCAGACATTGATGATGTTTCGAAAAATTCTCTCTCGTATCCCGGCTCCTTTTTCCGTTATGCTTGGATAAGATTATACCCTGCACCAAGTTTTAATACCCCAGAATCAATAATAACAAAAATACAGTTTTTATTTAATATTGCCATGCCCCTTTGTTGGAACCCGCCCACATTTTCCAACACCCTTGAAAACGATCCTATCCACCCCTAAACCTAATTTCAATACTATTCCCTACATTAACTGAAATACAGTATTTTATTGGTAGTATCATGCCCCTTTGTTGAATCCTGCCCACTTTTACCACCATGCTCGAAGAAGATCCTACCTACTACTGTATCGAATTTGAATAAACTAGTGCCAGTATTAGGCGAGATGAAGTATTTAATTATTGACACGCCCCATTGTTGAATCCCGCTCATTTTTTCCATCGCACTTGGAAAAGATCCTTTATTACAAGTATTCTGCACCAAGTTTTATTAAGTTCTGTCTATTCAACGCCAAGATATGATTTTGGCCACTTTTCCAAATTTCTGGCCCTATGTGCGTCGCCATATACAGGGTAGCCCTTATAAGCGCCCATATGGCAACACTGTAACTTTCCGCAGTGATGCCAAATCGACTAATGACATACCGCGTTTGAAGCGTCATTCCAAGCAAATGTTTACAATGGAACAGTGCACGCCACGCGAACGCTCTAAAATTGTTGAAATTTACATTCAACAAAACAAGTTAATAGTGAAAACTCAACGTGCTTTCAAAAAAATAAATAAAGTGAAAAGTGCGCCTTCCAAGAAAACAATTTATCGTTTGTATGAAAGATTTACAACTGGTAATACTCTTGGTAACCCAAAGAGGCCAAATAAAAAGCGACCAAGGCGATCGGATGAGAATATTGCAGCCGTACGAGCCAGTATTGAGCAGTCACCAACAACATCCCAAAATCGCCGTTCTCAGCAGCTCGGCATTCCCCGATCCACTTTACAACGCATTTTACGTGTTGATTTGAATTTGTTTCCGTACAAAATTCAATTGGTAAACTAATTGTTGCCTACCGATAAGCCACATCGATTGGAATGGGCCCAAAGAGTCATCGAAATGGCTGAAGAAGACGAGCAATTTTGGCATAAAATTATCATGAGCGATGAAGCTCATTTTCAGTTGAACGGAACGGTAAACAAACAAAATTGCCGTATTTATGCCACTGAAAATCCACAAGAGATTCAAGAGGTACCTCTTCACGATGCAAAAGTCACTGTTTGGTGCGGCGTTTGTGCTAAAATGCTCATTGGGCCGTTCTTTTTCGAAGATGATAATGGCCACAGAGTTACTGTCAATCAGGAGCGTTATCGCGATATGATAAACAATTTTTTCATGCCAATCGTTCGTCGAAAGCGTATCAGGCACTACTGGTTTCAACAAGACGGCGCGCCACCACACACAAGCCGCACTACAATCGATTTTTTGAAGCAATTGTTCCCTGGCCGTTTGATGTCAAAAAATGGTGATTTCGATTGGCCGCCAAGATCACCAGATTTAACGCCTCCAGACTTCTTTTTGTGGGGTTATTTGAAATCAAAGGCTTACGTCAACAAGCCAAAGACCCTAGAAGAGCTGAAAACCAACATCCGTCAAGAAATAACCGCCATTCCCATCGAAATGTTGAAGACAACCATGGAAAATGCTGCAAAACGGGCACAATATGTCGTAGAGGCCAATGGCGACCATTTACGAGATATCATATTCAAGAAATGATATAAGCAAATCTACTTGAACCCAATTAAATGATATTCATGACGAACAGGAAAAAAATTGTGGTTTCTTTGATTTATTTAAAAATAAAATGGGCGCTTCGAATATGGGCAACCCTGTAAATCGCAGTCAGGAAAAATTGTTTAAATCATGTACACATGTGTGCACGAAAATCTTGAGAGGGTTAACTCTAAATTTAAAAAAAGTATTAGCTAAGTGGTAAGTTTTCAATAAGTTCTCCGCGTGGGTTAGTTTTTTGCTAGAAACAATTGCGTGAATCAAAGTCGTGAAATTTAAAATTTCACCCGTAACTTCTAAGGGTGTCAAAATGGACTCCCTTAGAATGGGTGATAAATAGGTGATTTGTAACACCCTGTATATCTAATTTTTAAAAATTTATATTTTTGAGAATTCCAAAATATAAGAGGCTTCATATTTTTTGTGCTTTTCTTTTTTAATTGCTATCACTTTTTTAATATTCATATATTATTTATAAAAAAATGTCTGCAATTATCGAAAAAGTATCGTTAGTTTTTTCACTACTATCGCCACTATCGATGGCAGCTCACAATCGATGGTACCGACTATCGATTATTTCCATCGCAGCCACATGATGCCACACTTTTTCTATGTAACTCACCTTATATGTACAACAGATCCCCGAACCGGCTTATCTTGTTCGTCTATAATTTGCTTTTAACTCTTGACAAAGTTGAAAAATATTTGAACATAATATTATCCAGGCCATAAAAAGCACATCAAATAACTAAAAGTTTAAATCTCCTCCCATCAACTATGCTTGAATATTTTTTTGTCAAAACCTTTGTCAGGTATTCGCACAACAAGGTTGAATAGATAGCAAGCACACCTGTGAGTTTGTATCTTCTGAGAATGTAAAAAAGAACAACAAAAAACAATAATAATAACAACAACAATAGCGGAAAACTGATAAACAAATGACGAGTAAGGATGCGGATAAGACAAAATAAGGTTTAAGGTATTTTTTTTATGACAACCATTTGTATCATGGAGTTTTTAGAAAGCAACTCAAAGAAAAGAAAAAAGAAAAGAAAGAAAGAAATATATAACAGAAAGAAGAAAAGCAAACAAGTCAATTTTATGTACATTTTATTAAAATTGTTTCGATTTTATTGGCAGGAAAAGTCAAACCATCTCAAATGCGATAAAGTTAAACGAACGCACTCGTTCAAGTGAGTGAAATTTTTGAAGTATGATGAAAAATAACATCAATACAATACCATTTTGAAAATAAATACAAAATATATATAAACTGTTACATTACAGAAGGTGCTACTCCCGGGAATGATTTTCTTGATGTTTATCATATTTTCTCAATAAATAAAAGGAAAACCATTCTGAATACTATATATTTTTTTAACACCGCTACTAGATACAGAGATTTAATCCTTGAACACTACATGTACAGTTCAATACAGTGTGTTAGAGTGTGTTATGCTCAGTATGTTTAGTGCGTATGTGCTTATGAAAGGACTTTTTATGCAGTACCTATGCATAAAATATTGTGTTTTGTATTTTAAATCAAGTTAGGGGAAACGAGTTTGGAAGGAGGTATAAGCAACAAGGTTGAATATTCACTTTAGCCATTATATGCACATATTGAATCGATGAAATCTTTGTAAATAATATTATGATGTTTAGTTAAGAGGCATATAAAGATAGTCAAGTTTAAAGAAAATACAAAAAACTCTTCTTTTTTTATTGCTGTTGCTAGGATATTGTTGGGTTAAGAGGCGATAAGATTTTAATGTAGTGTAAGCGTGTTTTTTTAACCGCAGTACTTATTTTTTATAAATCATTAAATCCGGCTATGGCAGTGAAATCGAAAAAATTACGTGCAGAATTATGTGAGTGATTTAAAGTTTTATTTTTATAACACTTGTATGAACGATTTCATTGCAAGTGTGGACTGAAATATGACTTAAATGAACATCTGGTTTTATTTTACGTTTTTGTAAAGCTTAAATTTTAAAATCTATCCCTTCAACGGATTGTGAAACGAATTTTAATTTTTACAGATTCGTTTGCTTTAATAACTGATTTTGGTTCAGACTGAAACGATGTTAAGTGGTGTGGGAAAGGGGGAGGGGGGAGTTGTTGTATTTTTTATTTAAATCAATTAGAGTTAAACTAACGGGAACAGGGGGCGAACCTTCACATGGCAAAGTGTCTGACTGCATCAACCTGGCGAGGCCAGCATTATCCATGTCGAGATCGTCCTAAGACGACTCAAGCCTCCTCGTGCTGCTCCCTGGGCAACAGCAAACTGGCATTCATTAGTTTGACGGCTAATTTGAGAGGGGGCTTGCTCCGTGGACCTTAAGCATGGAATGTGCGCAGGGTGTGGCTCCCGCCACATTGCTACTGCCCAATGAAAACTAAACCAGCCTCGGATAAGAACCCCAATTACGTTAACGACCACCGCAAACGAAAAACGGACAATGATTTAAGGATATGCGCCTGGAATTTCCGGACCCTTTATAGAGAAGGTGCCATATCCAACTGGCGGAAGTCCTCAAAACAATAAAGGCAGACATCGCTCTAAAAAAGCACACTGCGATATCTACTACAGCTGCCATGCGGAGAGGCGTGAATTGGGATGTGGATTCGTCGTTAGCCGGGAACTACTCCACCTTGTTTCCCGGTTCACACCTGTGAACAAAAGATTGGCCACAATCCGCATCAAGGCAAAATTTTTCTACATCAGCCTTATTTACACGCACGCCCCGACGGAGGAAAAGGACGAAGCTGTCAAGGACTATAGTCGTAAAGACTAGCATATCTTGAGTGCGTATACGACCAACTTCCAGTCTATGACGTTGTTAAGTACTGGTCCCACTGTGCAGTTTGCTTTCTCTCATTCTATGTTTGCTGTACATACCCAAAAAGGCTGAGAGGGAGCATGATTGTAGTTTGCAAGCAGATCGCCACTTCACTTCGTTTTTGGCAGCCGGCAGTTTCACCCATTAATATCAAATATATTGTAATCGTCTAGTAATAACATTAAATATTTAATAATATACATTGAATTAAAATACATTGAATGAATAGTAAAAGTTTAATAATGGCGACGAGGATGGGATTTCTCCCAAAATAAATAAATGTTAAACTTTACTATAATTGCAATCGATATTGATCACGTTATTTAATAGAACAAACTTAACGGAATTAACGGAGCTAAGTTAACGGCGAGTGCATGATGTACAAAAATTAACACGTGCTCTAAAACTAAACTGACAAAAATTTAATGCCACCGAAGGAGGAACAAGATTCCATTTGTGAAAAATTGTTTGCAACAACCTCTGAAGAGTCCCTAACAGAGGCAACACCTACGCAGAGCAGAACCGTTGAAAAAATGTCATCATTAGGATCACTTGAGCCGTTTGATATGCAGCATCCTGAGAACTGGTCGACATATTATGCCAGGTTCCAGCTTTTTCTGAGCGTAAAAAAGCCATATTTCTGACGTTGGCTGGTGCACCACTTTACGACCTCCTGTCGTCATTGGCATCTCCAAAAAAGGTGAGTGAGCTTACTATCGCCGAAATTGAAACCACGCTAACAAATCATTTTTCTCCACGACCGTCGGAAATTGCATCATTTTATAATTTTCACAAACGCGATCAAATGCCTAATGAGGGGTTTGCGGAGTACTTAGCAACTTTGAGGAAGCTTGCAATCGATTGCAATTTTGGCAGCGTTTTAGATCGCATGCTCCGCGACCGATTGGTTTGTGGACTACGTGATGAGTCGCTGCAACGAAGTCTTCTGGCAGAATCTGACCTTCAACTACATAAGGTTATAGAGCGTGCAACAACAGCTGAAGCCGCATCAAAGAACATCTTAATAATCCGTCAGCCTGAGCAAATTCACCAAATTGGAGATGGTAGCCTGCAGTATCAACATCATAGGAAATCAAAATACCAACGCAACACCACTTCGGCAAAACCATGTAATGGATGTGGAGGCGCACATCCCCGCTCACAATGCGTACACAGAGAAACAATCTGTTCTGCATGTGGGGTTAAAGGTCATTTGCAACGTGTTTGTCGGTCTTCCAATAACTGCGATTCAACGGAACGCCAGAAAACATCTCGAAACAATCGACACCAAAACAACAAATGGAAACCAGACTCAATCAACCAAATTAAATGCTCAGCAAGTCGTAAGAAAACAACAAGTTTAAACATCAATGGACAGGCATGTAAATTCGAAGTCGACTCAGGTTCAGATTATACTTTAGTGTCGTCTCAGGCTTTTAATCGTTTGTGGCCGACAGTAAAGCCAATGCTATATGAGTGTGTTCTTCATTTAAAAGATTTTCAGCATAATGACATACCTGTCAAAGGTGTTGTAGATGTTGACGTATGCTACAACAAGCATCAGATAAAAGAGTTACCTCTTATTATAGTGAACGGCAACCAGAGTAATGTCTTAGGATATAATTGGTTTGATGCTCTTGGAATAAGCGTTCAGGGAGTCCTTGCTATCGAAGAATCGTACTCTATCAAAAACATTTTAGTTAAATTTGAACATTTATTTTCGAAAGAGCTTGGTAAGTTCACCGGAAAACCGGTTTCTTTGCGCATGGATACCGGTTTCTTTCCAATAGCTACTCGGGGCCTTGTTGAAGCTGAGCTCGACCGCTTGTGCGCTCAAGGAATTCTTCAACCAGTTGAATATTCAGACTGGGCAACACCAATCGTACCTGTGCCTAAGAGTGATGGTACAATCAGAATTTGCGGCGACTACAAGTCAACGCTCAATAAGGCGCTGTTGCCACATAATTTTCAAATTCCACCTATTCACTCACTTCTGTCTTCAATAGAAGGTGGAAAAATATTTGCAAAGTTGGATCTGGCTCAAGCCTATCAGCAACTTTCAGTAGACGAGGAATCTGCTATGATGCAGACTATTATCACTCACAAAGGTGCATTTAAAGTAAATCGGCTCCAATTTGGCATTTCTTCTGCTCCAGGAATTTTTCAAAATTTTATTGAAACGCTTCTTCAAAATATTCCTGGCGTTTTGCCATATTTTGATGACATAGTCATTATGGGTGGTACAGAAGGGGAACTGTGCAAGCGTTTGAATGAGGTTTTGACACGTTTTGATAAATCAGGTATGCGTTTAAGAAGGGATAAATGTCAATTTGGAGTCTCAACAATTAATTTTTTAGGTTTTAAAATCGATAGTCTTGGTGTAAGACCATCATCAGACAAAATTAAATTTATTCAAAATGCTCCGGAGCCTCAAGACAAGAAACAGCTCCAGGCTTTCCTTGGACTGTTAAACTTTTACCACTCATTTTTGCCAAATAAGGCAACCATTGCAGAACCTCTGCATCGTCTTTTAGAAAAAAACAGAAATTTTGAATGGAAAATAGAGCATCTGAAAGCTTTTAATAAATTAAAACAGCTAGTAACTTCTGAAAGTGTTCTCGTTCACTATGATGAAAAGATGCCACTCTTACTCGTTTGCGACGCCTCACCATATGGCCTTGGCGCCGTATTGAGCCACATATTTCCCGATAAGTCTGAACGACCTATAGCATTTTTTTCGAGAACCTTATCGAAGTCAGAAAGGAACTATGCGCAAATCGACCGAGAAGCTACTGCTATCGTAGCTGGGGTCAAAAAATTTCACGATTACTTGCATGGCAGAAAATTCACCTTGGTAACTGACCATCGTCCGCTTCTGGGAATTTTTAACACGACAAAGCAGACTCCAGTTATTTTGTCAACCGTTATGCTTCGCCGATGCATATTCCTAAACGCTTACAATTTTGACCTTGTCTTCAGAGAGGGCAAGAAAATGGGCAACGCTGACTGCTTAAGCCGCTTACCTATCGAAGAAGATAACCTAGCCGAAAACAATAAGGAAGAAGAAGTCCTTATGATTGAGATGGCCAGCCCCCAAATCGTCAGCGCCAAAGAGATTGCATCACAATCCGCAAAGGACCCGCTCCTCACCAAAGTGCTCAGCTGGGCGTTAAGGGGATGGCCATTTGAAATGTCTCGTGATGATCAAGCATACCCTTATTTTATGCGCCGTAACGAGATCACAGCATTGAAAGGGTGTTTATTATGGGGTAATAGAACCATTATTCCAGTGCCGAGTTGAAGTGATATCTTAAAGGCGTTACACTCTGGACACCCTGGCATCGTTAAAATGAAAGCTTTAGCAAGAAGCTATGTGTGGTGGCCTAGCATGGACTCGGAGATTGAGAACGTCGTAAAACGTTGCAATCCGTGTCAAGAAACTCGTCATGAAAAGCCACAGGCACCAGTTAACACATGGGAAACAGCTAAAACCGCTTGGTCTCGTCTTCACATAGATTTCGCCGGACCATTTCAAGGAAAACTGTTTTTAGTAGTGGTCGATTCGTATTCCAAATGGTTGGAAGTACACATCATCAAATCCACGTCATCGCAATCTGCTATCAGATCGTTGCGCTCACTCTTTGCAACTCATGGCCTGCCAGATGTCATCGTATCCGACAACGGAACAGCATTTACATCCGGCGAGTTTGAACAGTTTATGAACAGCAATTTAATACGTCACGTAAGATGCGCACCGTTCCACCCATCATCTAACGGGCAGGCTGAACGCATGGTTCAAACAACAAAGAACTTTCTAAAGAAAATGCCAGCGAATTCGGACATAGAGCTGAACCTTATTCGTTTTGTATTTAATCAACACATAAGTCCACATGCTGCAACTGGTAGGTCGCCAGCTGAACTTTTGTTCAATCGCCAACTAAAAACCTACTTCGATAAAATTCACCCACATGAACTGTCAAACTCCAATGTCAATGCAACGGTTAAACAATCTTTTTGTGAAGGAGATCTTGTATGGATCCGCAATTACTCATCAGGTCCAAAGTGGATACAGGGCCATATCCAATCAAAAACCGGACCATTATCTTACAGCGTTCGTCTTAAAGACGACAGAACAGTAAAACGCCACCTAGATCAAATCAGAAGCCGTGCCTCTCCTGTCGATTGCGAGCCAACATTATTAAGCAACAATAACGATCGCGACAGCGAAGCCTCTACGTCATCAGATGAGGCAACCGAAAATGATGCTGAGTATTTGTCTGTGCTTTTGCCGCCGCAATCACCACTACCAAACGCGACGCAGGTTACGCCAAAATCATCGGCGACATCGTCTAACTTCCAGTCGGATGATGGACTCAGATCAACGCCAGATTATCCGACGCCACGACGTTCAAGACGTCCTAGAAAAGTTCCAGAATATTATTCTGCAACTGGGCGTTAAGGGGTGTTAAGTACTGGTCCCACTGTGCAGTTTGCTTTCTCTCATTCTATGTTTGCTGTACATACCCAAAAAGGCTGAGAGGGAGCATGATTGTAGTTTGCAAGCAGATCGCCACTTCACTTCGTTTTTGGCAGCCGGCAGTTTCACCCATTAATATCAAATATATTGTAATCGTCTAGTAATAACATTAAATATTTAATAATATACATTGAATTAAAATACATTGAATGAATAGTAAAAGTTTAATAGACGTGAAAATAGTCCTCGGCGATTTTAATGCAAAAGTCGGTCGGAAGGGATGGCATCTTTGGCCCCACTGTCGGTCAGTTCAGTCTTCATGAGACTTTCACCAACAACGGTCTAAGACTGATTGACTTCGCCGCGGAGCGAAACATGGTAGTTAGTAGCAGCAGATTTAAGCACCGCGACATCCACAAGGCCATCTGGTTGTCCCCGGATCAAAAAACGCGAAACCAACTTGATCATGTTGTAATCGACGGAAGGCATGCCTCTAGTGTTCAATGTGTAATTAACATTGACTCTGACCACTATCTTGTTGCATCCAAGATCCGCATGCGATTATGCAATGCGAAGAAAACACGCACAGGGGTGCAACGAAAGCTAGATGACGCTGAGCTGTAATTGCAACGGACTGCCGAGGCCTACTCCGCTCAACTCTCGGTTAAGCTCAACCAACCAACCTCTGGGCCCGATGACGCCGGCGGACTTTGGGCACATATATCCCACTCCATGCTCGCTACCGCTGAAGAAGTCATTGGTTTCCGGCGCCCGTAACCTCGGAATCAATGGAACGATCAGGAGTGTCGCATCACGGCAGCATTAAAAAACGCCTCTTATAGAAAAACGCTGCAGTCAGCTGCAACGCGAGCCGTGCTTGAAAGCAACAGCGAAAAGAGGAAGGAAGAGAGGAGTCTTTACAGACGCAAGAAAATAGAGCAGGAAAAGCGTGAGCGTGAGGAACTAGAGATATACCAGGCAAGAAGAATGCACGAAAATTCTATCAACAGGTTAAGCGTCTAACTCAAGGTTTCGAGACCAGAGCATCCACTCGTAGAAACGAACACGGAGATCTGAATACGGATACACAGTGTGCGCTGAAATTGTGGAGACAGCACTTCTCCAATTTACTTACAAGCGACGATTCCACCAATGCGACCCATGGAGAGCGCAGTTCAGTGCCACCAATCAACGATGACGGAGTGGAAGTACCACCACCTAGCCATAAAGAGGTTCGAGTTGCTATCCAACGATTCAAAAACAATAAAGCAGCGTGAGCTGACGGCCTGTCAGCTGTATTGTTTAAAACCGGCGGCGATGAATTGATAAGGCGCATGCATCAGCTCATCAGCAAAATATGGCTAGCGGAAAGTATGCCCGACGATTGGAATCTCAGCGTACTTTGCCCAATACATAAGAAAGGAGACCTAACAATCTGCGCCAAATATCGAAGTATCAATCTTATTTCCATCGCATATAAGGTTCTCTCAAGCGTACTGTGTGAAAGAATAAAGCCGATTACAAGAACACTGATTGGACCTTATCAGTGTGGCTTTCGACCTGGGAAGTCCACCATAGACCAGATTTTCACGCCACGACAAATCCTGGAAAAAACCCACGAAAATCCAATTGACACACATCATCTGTTTGTCGATTGCAAAGCTGCGTTCGATAGCCCGTGAAGGGATTGCCTATACGCAACAATGTCTGAGTTCGGTATACCTGCAAAGTTGATTAGACTTTGCAGGATGACGTTAAGCAACACACGCAGCTCCGTCAAGGTAGGAAATGACCTCTCCGAAACCTTCAATACCGAAAGAGGTTTCAGGCAAGGCGACCCACTGTCTTGCGATCTCTTCAACATCGGCCGGTGTGCATCGTAATGTCACCATTATCTATAAAGGTGTCTTGCGAACGCTAATGATATTGATATTGTCGGCAAAACCAAGAGAGATGTTACCGCTGCTTTCGCCGCTATCGAAAAGGAATCAGCCAAATTGGGTTTGACGATAAATGAGTGTAAAAGAAAGCATATGCTGTTTACAAACAAGAGAGCGCGGCGTTTAGACTCCCACGTTTCATCTGGCAGCTATAACTTTGAAGTAGTCAAGGAGTTCGTATACCTTGGCACCGCCATTAATACCAACAACGAAATCAGCCTGGAGATAAGGCGAAGAACAATAATTGCTAATAGTTGCTACTACAGGCTCAGTAAGCAACTAAGTTCCAGAGCCCTCTCTCGTACGGCAAAACTAACACCCTACAAGACGCTCGTTCTACCTGTGCTTCTTTATGGCGCTGAGGCATGGGTTGTTTCGCAAACTGACGCAGCTGTTCTGGGGGTGTTCGAGAGAAAAGTTCTTCGCAAAATCTTCGGTTCTGTTGGAGTAGGCGATAACTATTGCATCCGAATGAACCACGAGCTGTATGAGCTCTGCGAAGACATTGACGTAGTTCGGCGTATAACTATGCAGCGACTACGCTGGCTGGGTCATGTCCATCGTATGGACGACGAAGCTCCAGGGAAAAAGGTGCTCGAGGCGAGGGTCGTTGGTCAACGGCGACGAGGGAGACCATGCCTCCGATGGATGGACCAGGCTGAGGAAGCCCTAACCGCACTTGGTGTATCCGATTGGAGAAGGCGCGCGCAAAGCAGAGGCGTCTGGCGAGAGCTGATGAGGTCGGCCGAAACTCGGACACGAGTTGTTACGACCACCTAAGTAAGTAAGTAAGGTGCTTATCAAAACTATACGACACCAAACAAATTTTATTATAGCAAAGTCCCGCGTGATATTTTAATCAACATGTTCTTGGAATCGCAATTGATGTTTATATTCAGACTGACAATGACACGACCTCTCTATTGATGAACTTTTAAATAACTGTTGTATAGTTTTGATACGATTGCAGTTAAGCAGAAATTAGTCCTTTTCAACGCTTACTAACGGTACTCCTTCAAATCAGTGATTAGAGCTGATAAAGATACTTTGTTTAAAGTAGTACAGTTTGTTCTCTCATTCTGTGTTTGAGCTTTCTTCTGTCTGTAATCAACATAGATTTGGCGAACGTGTATAAAATTTTTTTGGTGTCGTATAGTTTTAATAAGCACCTTAGAAATTTAAACGCGTTTTTTTCGAAAAGGCTGTTTGAAACCACTGGGCAGCATTACTCGGAAACAATGATAAGGATCGCTACTAAATTTGTTTCACTTGTTAAGCAAATATGATCGGTACTTTTGATCTTTCGAATTTTATTTTAGAGAAATGCTTTTTTAATAACCTAAAAAAAATTACTTTTTTAGTCAAAAATCAGTTTTTTAGTTGTCATTTTGGTAAAAATCAGCATTTTTCTAAATTCTTCAATTAAAAGCTCAAAAAGCTTTAGCAGAATCCTAATCATCCGTATGTTTTTTTTTTAGATGAACGAACTCTGAAAAATCATGTCCTCCGCATATTTAAGGTACTTTACTAAAGTACGAATTCCTGCTATATGATTTAATATTTGTTATCCATATTAATATTTGTTGTTATTCAAAAACTATTCTTCACAACATATATAATTCTAATGTAAAAACAATATTTGTCTAAAATCCCGCATCTCTTAAAAAAAATTCGGTGATTTTTTTGCTTTAGTAGGTACTTAATGCATTAGGTATCCTCTCTAAGGACTTGAGTTTTTCAACTAAATATATTAATTATTATTAATAATTAAAAACACATTATTAGGAAGTTCAAATGCGCTTTTGTCAAGTAAACTATTATGTGATATATTTGTATACTTATCTACTCAATTTTACACCACATCTCTACCATGTGGCAATAATTTAATTGAATTTTCAGTCCACTGAGCATACCCTAGCACAGCCATTCACTATACGAACAAAAATTAACCCTAACAATTTTCATTGTTTAGAATATTTTCAACAATATCATATTTTCACCATCAAATTTATATTTTGTAGTGTGTGAATGTGTGTTTTAATCGTCTATTGTTTTTAATTATTAATGAGCAACAAGGATAACACGAAATCATCGCCACATCAGAAGGGGTGACAGACAAGCAAAGAGATAACGGCACACACAACAATATGTTGCGTCTTGATTGCAGTAGCTGGCATTGTTCGCGTTTATATTTTATTGTGGCATTATATGTGCCCACTAAACAAAGGCTAAAATTTGTTGTAGTGTGTTGATTCTTTTTGATGTGACATTTATATCGCATCTAATTTCTGTCACAAGAGTGGCATTTTTAAACCGCAGCACAATGTTGCTGGCATCACTTGTTGTGCCGCAGTTTAAGAGAAGAATGATTGACATGTTGTCAGTCGATTTGTCAACATTTTAGCAATATAGTTTTAATATATTCAAACTCATATAAATTTTGAAAATGTGCCAAAGTTGTGTTGCTATATCAGAAGATACGAAAAAAAAAATGTTTTAAAAAGATTTAAAAAACACTTTTGTAAATACCATCATTCTCTTTATCCATATATATACCATATATCTATCTAATATATAAATAAATTTTCCTACATAAAGTGCAACTTATCCTTGTATATCATTAAAACTGCCTTAAAATTGTTGTTTTAACTAGCTGGTTAAACCAATAGTTACCGAAGAAAATTCTCAAAAAATATTAAACGCAACATAATGCATAGTTGTGACCTTAACCAGTCACACCACAACAAGCATCGGTTATAATAACATGAAAATAGCAACAACTACAACGTACAGCACGCCAATACCAACTACAACCCAACAACGACAACATTCCGTGTGAAACACTGACATGAGTATCATAAATATATTTATGCAACCCATAAGTTCAGAGGACGAACGAATGATAAAACGTCCTTAATGCTGTGAAGGTGGAAAGTACGCCCACATGGCTAGCTTATAGAACATAAAAAATTGTCTTTCTTTCTTTTTTTTTCCTTTATTTTGCCTTTTTTTAGTAAAAAAGAAAAACAAAACACCTGCGGGAAAAGTTCAATTCAAACTGAAGTCGGCTGTTTACGGGTTGTGAAAGGACTATAAAAAATTGTTCCGTCATCACAATGTTATGTTAAGTAGAGGTACAAGAACAAAAAAAAAAAAGAGGAGTTTCTGGCATACAAAAATGTACACCCGAACGTATTAAAGGATACGGTTTGTATTAAAGTAATAGGTTAAATGAGTTTTCCAGAAATTCCGTTGACAAAATCTAAAATTACAGATTATACATTTCTACAACATGTCGATGAATATTTTGACCTAATTGTTATATAGCTTTATCTTAATAATATTAAATCATCAGTTTCATATTTCATAAAACACTTTTATAACACTAAAGTTTAGTTGAAGTACAGTTAGTTTATATTTATTTAATTATATTTGAGTGTGCATTCTGTAGAAAAATTACCGGGAATTGGTCAATAAAACACAAAACATTTATTATTCATTTAAATTTATTGTATCGCCTTCAAAGTAGGCCCCTGCTGAAATTTTACACCTATGTCAACGAATAATTCAACCATCAAAACATTTTTCTACGCATTTCCTGAAACCGGAAAGATATATAGGCAATGTGCTCTATGAGTGGGACAACGTCATGAATGGGACACTGAAAAACATGTTTTGAGAGAAGTGTTCGGCAAGATAAAACTTATTATATCTGCCAAAATACTAAAAATAATTGGAATTTTTTGTTTTTTGTTGATATTTTTATGGCTATCAAAACTCAAATTTTTACGAAATACATCTTGAATTAAATATATGTATTTTAAGCATATAAGATAGTTTCCAAAATTAACGTATTGTTTTTTTGGAAATTTTGGAAAAAAATGTTTTCGTTTGCTGTTACGAGCAAAACCATAAACAAAACAAAAAAATTGTGTAACCAAGAGACACAAATGAAACCGAAACAACGATTCGTCAAACGATCGTCGGATAACAACAAAATAAATAGTCAACTTCGCATTCTTTTGCGCTCTTTGTATTTTTACTTCGTTTCTTTAGCAAATTCTCAGCAAAATTCTCTCCTCCCTTTGTTTTTATACATCATAATTTGCTGTGAAACAACAAAAACAAAAGCCACGCTCACACTGTGTGCAAACAAGTCTTGTGTTATCATTCAATGCCTTATGCATAACAGTGATCATTAATGAAACGTTTGCTTTGGTGTCGTTTTTTATATTGACACATTAGTAAAAATTATAAAAATTACGTTAGCACTCTCTTCCACTGAAAGGTTTCGTTCGAATGAAAACTACCAAGGTTGATTTATAAGGTTGTCGCAAGGGAGAGAGCGAGTACCCATAATTGTCAAATCGAAGTTGACAGCTCACAGAAAATCTGCAAGTGCTCTCTATTATCATCCATTTTTCTTTCGTAGTCATTCGCAAAATTGGCTGGTTTTGACAATTATGGGTACTGAGAAGAGACTGCAATCAACCCTGCGACATCCTTATAAATCAACCTTGAAAACTACTAACTTTGTATCACTCTCTGAGAGATCGGTTCGGATATCGTTTCGTTTATTTTATTTCTCTGGTTGGAGTGCGGCTATAAAAAAAAACATTTTTACTTTAAGGGCGCGTTTGTAATGCATGCCTTTTACTAAGCCGATTGTAGCAAGATCCGATGTGTTTTTCGACGCGGCTCAGCAATAAGCGTTCATTATGCAGACAGTTAAAGTTTGTTATTGTTTTGTTATTGTTTTGTTATTTTCAAACCTCACACTCTATCATGTGTGTCGACCAGAGAAATGCACAAGCCTACTTGACATCTACTTCAAGTACTTGTTTAAAATACAAGTTCAAGCTAGCTTGAGCTTGATAGTTTTCATTCAAGTATAACTTGTACTTGAATATAAATAAATCCACGACAACTTACGACTTGCCAGTAAGTTAGAATACAAGCGAACGGCACGAAGTCCCAAGTAAAGGAAAACTTGATGCCTTTGACATAAAGCTTGAAAAGCTTGAATTTGAAGGCAAGTACCCAATTTAAGAAAGTATCAAAAAAATTCAATGGACCTTTATACTTTAAGGCTTCTGTGGACTCCGTGATTGACAGTTTAAGCGAGTAGCTGATTTCGGAATTGATGTCATAATTTGAAATTTAAGATGGCTGATAGGGTTGCCACCTAGATTTTTTTGTATTTTTGCGAATTCTTGTAATTTTGAAATTCTGACAACGGATTTGATTTCGAATCTAATGTCACAGTTCTAAAATTTAAGATGGAGGATAGGGTTGACACCATCATTTTTAACACAGTACTGCCACCTAGTAAAATGTAGTTTTTTAAAAGTGTTACGGGGTCGCCGATTTCGAATATAAAGTCAGAATTTTAAAACTGAATACGGTTAGAAGGGTGGCCACCTAAACTTTTTAATTTCCACAGAAAATTTTAAAGTCCTAATACGCTTAAGCTTTTCCTACACAATCTCATTGAATTTTTTGAATACTTGCTTTAAATCAGCTATTAACATAATTAGCTAGCGAGCTAAGAGCTTCTTCAAAAATGTATACGTATATAAATTCTTTCGCTCCAAGAAATTTTCCAGTCTTCAGGCAGACTTGAAACAGGCATGGGCACGTAGCTTTGTTCGCTTGATTTCAATATTATTACGTAGTGTTTGTACACCGAAAAGAATGTAATGTATGCCACTCTGTTTTATATGTATACATAATAATTGTGTTTTTTCTAAGCGAGTTGTAAAAAACGACCGCTTAATGTGAGAAAAATCGCTTCATATTCGCTTAAATAATAAATAAAATAAATAATAAATCGAAATTGCAATTGGATGGAAAATTTTAAAACTACTAGCAACATCAAGTATTATTAAAGCGAGTATGAAGCGACTTTTCTACACAAACGCAAACTCGGCGCTTATGTATATGTATTTGTGCATTGAAAAGCTTTGTGCTGGCAAAAGAAAAGATGCTTGTGCGGAGTAAAGCTTCTAAAAAAGGTAGTTGCGCAGAGTAAAGATTTTAAAAAAGATGGTTGCGCAGAATATAGTTTTCAAAAGTTGCTTTGACACACTTGTAAAATATTTAGTTTTTTAGTGAATGTTAATGTTTATTATTTAAAATAAAGAAGGTCGTAATTAATTTACAAATAAATTTAAAATAATGTTTATAATGTTTGCAAGCAAGACCAATATGCGAAAATGCGCATCTGAAAGCTCTAGCAGCGTGCTTTTTTTTTATTCCGTTTGAAGAGAATGCGCATCAGCATCCTCCCCTCATGAGTTTTCAAACCATACTGAAAGCTATAGCAGCGAACGTGTGCTTAAATATGTGTGACGGCAGAGAAAGCTCTTTGACTGCGCTGCAGCCAGTTGATTAGCTCTGCTTTAAATTCAATTAATTGGATACTAAACCTCTGCACGGGTAGTCTTACATCGACTTTCAACACATTTGTTTGGAAACGAGTGATTGTTATGTTTGAGTCGTTTCGAAATTTTAACATCAGATTCGAAGTCGTTCGGAACGACTCAAACATAACAATCAATCGTTTCCAAACAAATGTGTTGAAAGTCGGTTTAGGACTATTTATGGCTATGGTGTTAATTTCACTCGCTGTTATAGTTATGTAAACTACCGAACTCGACACCGAATGCACTATTGTTGTAGAAGAAACGAGTAATTCCGTGCAGAGGTTTATTGGATACTTGCGAGCTTACAAGCTTCTGCCAATCGTTTCAAGCTATTCAACTTTCGCACCCGACAAAGTAAGTCTCAATAAGCCAAGCCAACGAGAAAGCAAGGATATGACTTGTATCTGTTTGGAATTTTTGTAAGCAGGCTAAAACTTGCTTTTTCAAGTTTGGATACATACTTGATTTCAAGTACTAGAAAAGGCTTGGACTTTAAGTAGGCTTGTGCAGTTCTCTGGTGTCGACTCAGCCGGTGCACAACAAAAATAATAGCATATGTATATCTCGATCGACGTCAATCAAATATCCCAGCTGGGCAAAGTTGCGCTGAAACACTCATGATGATGCGCTTCTTTTCGCTACATGCGGATCTTTTTTGCTGAAGCTCCATTATCTTTTTTGTACTACATGTCCGCAAATATAAGCGAATTCTTACTGCATCATTGGAAAGCGTGGAGGATGCAGTACGCAGTGGAAATTCGCTCGCACCACATATGGTTGTTTCGAATTTCCAAAACTAAAATCTCCCTCCGTGTCTCTTTCTGCTTCTCTTTATGTATGCTGCTTTTCTATTAAGTAAAATTTTTTATTATTGTTGTATCATGCTGCCATGAGCTATGCAGGCCAAGTTATAGTTTTCTAAGTACATACTAAATAACTTGTACTTAAATAATAGCACTTAACTATATAATAATACTTAACTGAATAATATTGACCTCTTACAATTTTGCACCTATTCACTTTTCAATTAAACATCATAAGAGTACAGAAATTCGCTCTAAACTGAAGCAAAGGTGTTTCGAATTGATGGATTTTGCGCAATTTCGAATTGTTTTTTCATAGTTAGGCGCTTATCGTCTGTTATAAGTAGAGTGCATCCCAAAGCTGCGCATATAATGCACTGTTTCTTCGAGCACTTTTTATTTTCCCGCTCGGGTGTGACGCACTAATACAACAACAAAAGCATGCTCAAGAACATAAACAATCCTCACAGTCGCTGTCATGTGGTATTTGCATGTTGTTTGTTTTGTGTGTTCATCATAATATAAACACGTGCGCCACCGCGGACGCTGATGATGTTTGTGTGTGTGTTTCGTCCAATAATTCGTTTTTCCCGATTTTTTGTTATAATTTATTTGCTTGTTTAAAAGATAATAAAAACAAAATATAATAAGTTCTTTCTGTTCAAATTTCACGACATGTGTTGTATGCGAACAACAACGCATTGTTATGAATACGATGCTTATTTATTAAATAATTTATTGAATAATATATTTGCTTGCCTGCGTTAAAATTGCGCTAAAAAAATCATTTTCCTTTAAACATTAAAAAAAAAACGCAAAATAAGCTGCGAGAAGCCAGAACCAGCCAGTATTGTCGCGGTACCTGCTTTGGTCTGTCTGCCGTCAATCTGCGGACTTCGAGCAGATTTATATTGAAATGTCTGAAGCCAGTTCTGTTGTCACTGGTGCCATTTAGCAAACCTGTCTGCTTCGCGCTTACTCTGTGGTCAACAAAACTATCTGTGGAATGATAAATTTTTATCCAAAAATTAAAAATTAAATCTTTGATTCTAATTTTGTTAAAACATCTAAAAAGTTCACCTATAAAAGTAATAAGGAGAAGCTCGATGTGAATGACTGTAACAGCAATGATTGTAGCAATTTCCTTCATTTGATTTTGCCCACACTTCTATTCAGGGTTTGGTATAGATTTTATTTGGTTTTTGTAGAAATTACTTTTTTTTTTTTTCAATTCCAACAAGTTGATGATTGAGTGATTAAAATGTTCTCATTAGAAACGTGTTACAAGCGAACGAAACGAAATAATCGCATTAAAACTTTTTCTTTTTATTTGACTATAGCACCACCTGCACCAAAACATGCCAATACACTGCATGAGAGAAGATGGAAGGAACGTATACGTTAACCTGGCTTTAATCTAACTTTGTTTAAATTTTATTTTGAGCTCTTTGGAAAATGTTAATGGCTCAGTGACAAGTGACCGAGACAGCGACAACGCTCCTCGCTAGCAATAGTAGCAGTGATAGTAGTTTGGCATTTTAGTCGATACACTCAAGTGCTTTAACTGATTTTCCTATTTCGTTTTTTTTTTTCTAACTTAGAAGAGAAAATCAATTCGCATTTCAGAAATAACAAAAAGGTTGCTATTTATAGTCCACGAGGCGCGCTTTTAGCTTACTGCTGCATTGGTTGGTGCATTAATATTCCTTTTACGCTAAGTTTTTTGTCTGTCTTCAATTTTTTGTTTTTTTTTGCGTTTTTTCCGCTCTTACTTCAGTCAACAAACTGTTGTTTTTGCTTCTAATGTTGGTTGTTTGGTTTTGTGCTGTGGCTTTACTACCACCAACTCCCATATAATCCGTTCTAGCCCACATTTTTGGTATTTATCCGCCAAACAACTCAATTAAGCAAATGCTTCCATTGTGTTCGATGTTTTTCTATGTTGGCACTCTACAAGGGATGCGGCTTTTGCGAAAAAAAAACCTGGAAGCTAGTGGAAAATCAATTTGTAGCTGCCTCGATTCGAATAATACGCAGTACAACATACATAATGAAGGGAAATTTGAAAATGTCACATTTACGGTGGCAAACTGACTGACGGCAAAGGATAAACTTATTATCGTTAGAACGTTTTTCTGTAGAGGAACTGCGATTGAACCATGAAAAACCGCAAAATGAAATCCCAATCGTTGAACAAACTTTCAGTTTGACAACGAGAATGAAACTTGGACGTATTACGCAGACAAAGACACAAAGGCAGAAAGAGATAAAATTTTGAAGGCCACTCAGCAGGGATCGGCGACAGAAATTTACGTCACACAGATCATTTTAATTTTAAATCAAGAATTTCTCAGAGTTTTACCATTACTACAATTAACATTTAGTATGAGAAATATTAATATTTTGCGTAGTTTTTCGACTTTAGTCAAGTTTTGGCCAATCAATATTAAAAAATTAATTAATTTTTTAAGGATGGGTATTGTCTAATGGTTATGTTATAATAGATAAAGTACGATGAGTTTGGTATAATAGATGATGGATAGCATGTTATGAACAATGTAGTGGTTCCTGAAAAACGCCGCCAAAGACTCGTCTACAGCAGCTAGTGAAGAAGTCAGCGAATAAGCCTTGAACAAAGGTCGTTAGCAAGGCAAGATAACGGAAAAAACTGCTTCAGAAACTAGATAGATCTTATGCAATCGTTGTAGGGAAAACAGACAATGGTGTTAGTTGATAGTATTATGGTATGATATGATGAATATTGTGTAATAGTATGGTCTAGTATAAATCTTCTGCTATCATGGTATTACTTTTTGCGTACTTTTTCATATACAAGTTCCACTTCTAGTGGGCGTGGCGGCCACACATACATTTTTTTAAAATTTTGCCATATATCCAGAAGCTGTGGCGGCCTTGGCGTAGTGGGTGGAGTATGTGGCCCATACGCCAGAGAACCCCGGATCGGTTCCCATCTGACACAGAAAGTTTTTTCAATTGAATTAATTTTTCTGTTCGGTCGTCACCTCTTTTGCAGACAATGGCAAACCTCAGAGAGTTAAAAACTGCCAAGAAAAGCTTCTTGAGAACATAAGCTGTTCGGAGTCGGCATACAACATGAAGGTCCAGTTCTCGATGATATGTGTTCAAACATTTCACAACACACACAACACAATTGATCATAAGAAGCTCGGTCAAAGTCCTTTCAAGGGCTGAAATGGCCATTTATAAAAAAAAAATTCTGAAGCTACCGTCTACCTCTGAAATTTTTTTAATTTTACTTCAAATATATATGATAGTAGACAATGTTTGACAGTATTTTCAGAAACGGAAGCAATTCCGTTAGGTCTTAGCAAGTCCACTCCCTATTTCAAAGATGACCTCGAGACAACTCTAAAAACAAAACCAAAAAAATTTTTAATTGCTATAACTTTAATGTTTCTTAACCAAATAAAGTAAATTTTGGACCGGAAGTCAACACAAAATTTTTAAGATTTTATGAGAAAAAAAGTTGCATTCAGGGAGGAGTAAATCGCAATAACAGAGCTGACTAGTCGAATATGACTTCGGAACTTTAAAAACTCTACAAAAAAATGTAGTACTAGTCACGTTTTTTTAACGATAGATATTTTTTATTTAAAACGAATCGTTTTACGAATATTTCTCAGTAACCGCTTGTATTGTTGTTGTTGTGATTAAAATGTATCTAAAATTTACACTTATATAAAAATATCAGTTTTGTCATTTGTTATTGTTTTTGTTAATCTTCAGCAAGATTAATACAAAATATAATACATATGCATATATCTACAGAGCCAATATGTACCCTATAGGAACAAACTAACTTTTTTTTAAATACAACTAATTAAAAAACTAATTTAAGATAAACTAGTTTATGAACTACTTTGAATTATATTAAGGCGGTATCCACTTCAATTGTAAATAGTTTTTATTGCATTATACATGAAATAATTGAAATACTACTTAAAAACAAGTCATTGATAAACTACTTTGAATTATATTAGAGCGGCAAATACTCTGATTTTGACATGCTTTAATTGCAAAGTTTTATTAGATTACAAGTTTATATATATTTAACCATGTTATTTCATAAAATATTATTAACTTTAGGCCATCAGTAATAGTTTTCAATTGGTTATTTTTCAGTAATTAAAAAAATAATTTAAATATAACTAATTTAACAAGTAGTTGAAAATATATGCAGACGAAAGCCAATTGACTTGTTTAGCGGACATCCCCATACAAAATATGTTAGTTCGTTCTATGGAAAAAAGTCAGAATTTCAACTAGTTGTGGTTGACAAAAAACTACTTTATCAACTACTTTTAAATTAGTTGATTTTCCTACAGGGTAGCTACATAAAAATTGTATTACTACTCAGCAGGTTTACATATGTACAAAGTGCGCATAGCCGTTGTCGTTTGAAACATCATAATAAATTCGAAATATTTATTATATTATTATTATAATTATTGCATATTAAAAATATATTTTGTTTGCCAAAATTTAAATTTCCAATTTAATTTAAAATTAAGTTCTTTACTGCAGGAAAAATAAAAGATTCATATTTTTCCGAAATATTAATTTCTATTTATTAAACATAACATTACATTAAATAGAAATAAATATTTCGGATTACAAAAACATTTATTTGTAGCCAACAACAGATTTATCACCAAATATATTAAACAAAAAATGCTACTTCTAACATAAGGATTTTTTTTTTTTTTTGTATGAAGGCCGACCCACTTTAATATGCAATATAAAAATTAACAGAAATTGAATTATAATATTTTGGAATTTTATGTGTAAAACTATTTTGAAATATTTGAAACGAGACATAGATTACGATATTTGTAAAGTGTCCTGAGCAACACCTATTATATCAGCAAGTGTTAAACAAATACTTAACTACATAACATTGTAAACATTTTTTTCAATTAAATAGTCTTTAAAGTTAATATTGGAAAAAGATCAAAAAAAAATTGCTTTATTCAAAATATTTGTTTTGCAGTAGAACAACACTGCACATAATATTTTAAACACAAAATAAATAAATGAATGAATAAATAAAATTGCAATGACGCGTTACGTTAGCAATATTCATTTATAACCAAACAATTTCAATGTTGGCAACATTGTGCCTTACACACACTTGCTTTTCTACCCATTAGATACACGATTTATTTATTTTGCCTGCTGGGAGAACTTTAAATGCATGAATAAAAATTACTTTCCCATGGAAATTTAAATATTTTACATGGTTACCCACCCAGCACAATCAACCCAGCACAAAAAGGACACGCTCGAAAGTGCCGCCCCATCTCAGTTTTTTTTTTCCATTCAAAAGGCAAAAGAAAAAGCTTTGTGCGAGTTTAGTGGCTGCACATAAAGAGTTAAACTTGGTTTTTTTCTGTCATTCTGAGTTTGTATAAAAATAATTTTACAAAAGTAGAAAAAAACACAAAAAAAAATGTAACTACAATAATTTTTCCATAAACATGGTTATTCATATGGGGGAAAAACTGTTTACCGTACAACAGCCACTAAAAAATGCATTTCGTATGACTTGATTTGCGGATTTATATTTATATATATATATATATATATATATATAGGTTAAAATCATTTTATAACCATTTTAGCAATTTTACGTGGAAATTTAGTTTTGTTTTTTTTCGAATTTAGAGCTAAATTTCGAGCATTAGTTATGGAGCCATAAACTGTAAACACAGGTGCATGAATACTGATTGCTCAAAGGATAACAAATGCGACCACGTTTAAGCAATCTATGGAAATATTTAAAAATAGATGTGGGTGTTGTTCTAACAAGGCGTGTTTAAAGTGTTGAGTAAATATTTTGTTAAATTTAATGAATGTTTTATTTTTACTTTTTCTTTGATTGTGTTAGAATTGAATTTTTATGTAGTAGTTTATAGATTTGGATTTGATTATTATAATTTAATATCCCCACTGTTAGACATCAGCACTATTGTAAATATAATTTCACTCTGAGTTTAAAAAGGGGAATTTTTCGTATTTTGAACAAAGTTCACGGAATTTTTAATAAATTTGAACACAAATATTTGCATTCATCGTCCATTTTTAAGATCACAAAAAAAAAATCTATAAAAGCATTAGCCCCTGTCTAAGAAATGAAAGCTCCCTTTTACAATTCCGGTGGAAGTTTTATTCATAATAGGGCTGATTCACTTTATATTAAATTTATTTAAATAAATATCCAAGTGTGCATTCATTTTAAAAGGTTGTGGGCAACATCAAAAGAGAGACATCGCATGGAATCATGCAATTCAACGAAAATACCTTTGAAAGCTGAAATAGCCGAGTAAAATGCATTTGGACGCATTAAACCTAATAGAAGTCATCAACGAATATTTATCGGCTAAATCAGGGTTTGCAGCGCAATTTAGCAAGAAAAACAATAAGGAAAAATTTGTATTGGTTAGCTTAATAGCTGACGATAATTTGGAATGCGTACACAGAGAATACAAAATCAGGAAAAGCCACACGTAAATGCAGCTTTTCTACACGTTTTGACCGGGAATTTGCACCCACCACGTTTGTGCAGCTTTTCTACACATACCACCTTGTTCGAAAAGAAAGGTTCATTCACACTGTGAACCGGACTTAACTGTCCGATTCAACATTTTTTTTTTAGTAGGTTGTCACATGTGCCATGTGGCTTCGTTTTTTACGATGGAAGAAAAAATTGAGCAACGAGTTTGTATCAAATTTTGTGTGAAAAATGGTTTCAACTCCGCCGATACGCGTAAAGTGTTGGTGAAATGTTACGGTGACTCTGCTCTATCGTATCAGAAGGCAAACAAGTGGTTTAATCGATTTGTGAGTGGCCAAGACGAAGTAGAAGACGACCCCCGTACCGGGCGGCCATCGTGTTCGACTACCGAAGAAAACGCTGAAAAAATCAAAGAAATGTTGGTCAAAAATCGCAAATTGACGATTAGAGAGATAGCAGAGGACGTCGGCATTTCAATTGGATCCGTTTAGAACATTTTGAAGGCTTCAGCAGCCCTAGATGTGTTTCGAAGAAACGGAAGGAAGGTACATTGTATAGGCCTGGAAAAGCAGTAGGTATATTTCTCAATGTATAACCATGAAATCAGTAACTTAAGCTAAGAAGGCAAATCATCCGATAGATTTGATTCTTATTGCAGCTTTTTTCATAGGGTAGGGTGGGGGTAATGTGTGACATAGGGTGATGTGTAGCACGGCAAATTTTCGTACAAAATGTTAACATATGAGTGAATGAAGAACTGTAATATGTGTCTTATGACAACATCTAGTTTTCGATAAGTGTTGGATGTAGGCAGACACACATTTCATTAGAGTTCTTAAAAAGCGTGAAAAATGTTTGTTGAAAAGTTTTTTCAAATTGATAAAAAATAGCGTTTCAAATAAGATTTTTTTCAGATTTTTAAAATGAGAAGATGTGAAATGTGCTATTGTTTAATATCTTTATATATAACAAAATATTATACATCCCAGCGGTAGACAAGCGCTTCAAAAGCACTTAACAAGCGCTTATTCCATAGCGTTTCACACATCTGTAGCGCTTTTTTAGTGGACCGAATTCATATTAAATTTAAGATTGGATGTCCTAGGATGGAAGCACTTCTTAAGTGAACCTTATAAATCGTTTTAAATGCGCTTTTAAAGATAATATGACAGCTGAAATCTTTATCAGCTATTGTTCAAAATAATTTAATTCAAGGTTTTAATTTTAAATTCTTCACTTGCTTTCAGCGATTTGTATATTTTGAGTTTAGCTAGTAACGGTTTTATTTGCTTGACATTTATATTTATTATCGTTTGCTAGGTTAACAGGGAGCAATATAAAGTACTTTTTAAGCGAAAACTTTGGTGTAATTATTATTCTTACCGCCGAGACAAACAAAAATATGAAAAGAAAACCAAACAAACGACAAAAACAGTTTCGTCATTCGAAGAAGATCGAGATTTTTTTATAATTTGTTGAGATTTTTACAAAAATTCACTTGAATCCAACAAATGCAAGCGCCTTTTTTGTTTTTTGTGAGCCATTTTATTTGTTAGAATTGTCACTCCGATATGGATATTTCCAACGAATTGAAATGTATTTTTTTTGCAATTAGTAAAGCCATTCATATATTCAATTTAAGTTAACGATCAGTTTTTTTAATTTCAAAGTATGTATTTGTGTGTGTATCGAGAATCAAATAGATTTACGAAAATTTATTAAGTAAAAAAAAAATTAAATGGCCTTTTCAGCCCTTGAAAGGACTTTGACCAAGCTTCTTATGATCAATTGTGTTGTGCGTGTTGGAAAATGTTTGAACACAAATGATCGTGAACTGGACCTACAAGCTTTATGCCAACTCCAAACGGCTTATGTTCTCAAGAAGCTTTTAATAGCAGTTTTTACTATCTGAGGTTTGCCATTGTCTGCGGAGACGTGACGAAAAATGGGAACAGAAAAACAGAGGTACAGAAGAATTGATTCAATTGAAAAACTTTCTGTGTCAGATGGGATTCGAACCTGGGTTCTATCGCATACAAGCCACGCACCTTAACCAGTATGCCACGGCCGCCATTTTATTTAGTTCTTATCATAATACTTTTACTAAACATGAAAAGTCAAAATAAACATAAAAAAAGTTCCTAGCCTTTAAACCAAGATTTTGTTGGTGTTACACAACACCCCACCAGTTTAAAGAAGAACAAAATAACCATATTTCAAATTTTCGTCTTACTTTATCCATTTCTCAAAATATTCAATAGCCATGAAAACACTCACTTCGAATTGGTTCTTCTGCAAGGGATAGGCCTTTAAACCAATCAAAAATTCAATTTCTTAACTTTTATTGGAGCAAATAAAAGCGTGTTACACATCTCTCTACTTCAGCCTATATAAAGGGTATATAGAGCTTCCTACTTTGTTTTATAAATAAAATACATAAATATCTATGTATTGATGCAAATCAACACAATGTTTAAAAATTATTTCCTTCAAATGTTGCCCACGACTAACTCTTAAATGGTCCATTCTGTGGGTCTAATTTTCGACAACTCTTTCGAGCATATCGGCCGGTTTTCTTGTATAACACGAGTTATGTTGGTTTCCAAAGCGTCACTAGTTGCGGGTTTGTCGACATAAACAAGTGATTTAACATATGTCTATAGAAAGTAATACAATGGCGTCAAATCACTTGATCTTGGTGGCCAATCATTTCTTGAGATGATGTTTTCATCGAACATTTCCCTCAATAAAGCGATTGTTTCTCCAGCTGTATGGCATGTTGCGCCATCCTGTTGAAACCAGTGGTCGGCTACACCAATATCCTGAATTTTTGGCAACAAAAATTCATTGATCATTGCTCTGTAGCGAGCGCCATTGATCGTAACGCGGGCTCCATCCGCATTTTTGAAGAAATACGGTCCGATGATGCCTCCTGCCCTTATACCACAGCAAACAGTACATTTTTCGGGATACATTGGAAGCTCTTGGATTGCTTCTGGTTGTTCATCGACCCAAATACGGCAATTTTGCTTGTTTACGTAGCCGTTCAACCAGAAATGAGCATAATCGCTAAACACAATTTTTCGATAATTGTTTTAAGGATAATTGTTAATATGAAATTGTTTTAAGGCCCATAAACTGAAATTAAAACGTACACCAAGATCAGCCGGCATCAATTCTTGTAGCGAGCTGTATTTTATAGACCTTCAGGCCAAGATCACGCCTCAAGATACGCCACAATGATCCATAAGAGATGCCCAAAGCCTGAGATCGGCGAGGAATCGATTGTACACGGTTTTCACTGCATCATTTCTCAAAATTACGGGCTCTATACACTCTGGTTGAATGATGAATGTCCAATGGTGTAAAATTGGTTCGAAATTTGGTGATGAATAGTGAGCTCATAACTATCAAAATGATGTTGAAGAACTCTATAACATTCTCTAACTGATGTCTAATTTTGTTAGTAAGTTTTCACAATTAATAAACGTTGTTCAGGTGTAAGTCTATTCTTGATTGAGGCATATTGAATACTGAACACAAACGTCATATGGACAAGCTATTTGACACATAGCAGCTGTCAAAACAACCCAGTTGAAAAAGGGACCTCGTATTGGATCACCTTTTATTTCTCCATACCATGAACTTCCAGTTTTTCAATTGAATAAAAATGTAATTTTGGCAGACAAGAAATCATAAAATTTTCGCTCTAAACTTTTTGAGCTGAATTTTAAATTTTTTGTAACCAAAAATTGTATTGAGTATTATTATATATCCACAAAAATATCCTAAAAACATTAAAACATTACATGCAGTAGTTTTCTTTGAAGAAATTCCCAAAAATTGCAAATCTTTTTGTGGGCGGTCACACTAGTGGTGCCCCTTAACATTCATATGCGTATATAGATTGAACTCGATATATAGGTTGAACAGTCAAACAACTACGGAAAAAAATGAGTTCAACACTAAAAGAAACCGTTTCGATAGTATTGTAAGTGTGGACGTAGAATTTTTGTTTGATATATTTGTTGATGAATTTGTTGTTGTTAATTTTTATGTTGGTTAAAAATAAATATAATTCAATCTTTGGGGCTGTTCAAAAATTACGTCGCACTTGAGGAGGAGGGGGGCGGGGGGTAGAACATTTGTGACGAAGTGTGACATGGGTGTAGAGGGGTAGGTCGTGCGCTACGTCACAAAAACATTTTTGAATTTTGTTTTCAAAATTTTAAATTCTATTAAAATTTAATTTTATTGTATGTATTGATTTCATTTTTAACAATAAAAAAATGCACTTAATAGGACTAACGGATCACAAACCGAAAAAGACAGCTACAACTATGTTTAAATCGAGCAAAGGTATAAAAGGCATTTGAAAGACCTTTAGCAATTTGACCTAGGCAAAGACCTAGGCATTTGAACAGAAGTAAGAATTCTTACTCTAAAGCAGTTATCGAAAAAAGCTTCCATAACTTCACGCTCAAAGTGAACATCAAAAAGTAATAAGAAAACTAAAACAAACTTAACAATTATCTACAAGTGTCGCATATCCAAGTTATAATGTATAACGTTGGTGTTCTTGTTAACGTCAGAAAAGCTTTAATTTGTGTTAAGCTCTGTTCACATGGTCTAATTTTTCAATTAAGCGACGTGAAATTTCAATGTTATTTCAATAATAATAAAACTTCTAATTAATATAACGTGTTCTATGCTCTTTTTCATAACAAACTGCCAAATTATAAAAAAAAACTCGAAATATGTAAAAAAGTAAAAGTGTGACGTGTCATCGGAGGGGAAGGGGGATAAAGACTTTGTGACGAAGTGTGACATAAGGGGGTAGGGGGTCAAAAATTGGCCAAAAACATGTGACGTAATTTATGAACAGCCCCTTTTGTTTAATAAATTGAAATAAATATTTCGAAATAATATGAATTTATTATTTTTCCTGCAGTAAAGAACGTATATATATTTTAAATTTAATTGAAAATTTAAATTTGAACAAAATATATTTTTAATATGTAATATATATACATAAAATTAAAAAAAAAAACACAGGTGCGTCGTTGGACACACGCGAGATTCTAAACTTTTTCGCAATTACATAGATTTGACAGCTTAATAAATTTTTCTTTTTAATAAATTAACTTTTAAGCACTAAAATTTCAAATAACATAAAATAAATTACATATATACAGAAAACATATTTACTACTTATTTTTTTATTATTGAATCTCAATTTTCCACGCCAATTACATATACGGGCATATAATGCCAGCGACTCTCCATTTTAACTCTCCACACATGGTTGTGAACTTGGCTGCCCTGAACAAATTATTTCCTTCAACAGCGTACTACCTAGCGAAAACATCTGTCGAAAATTTTCAGATTTCACTCCAAGCAAATCACAGAACGATGATAAAAATATATCTATATTACTATTAATAAATCTGTAGCCACTTTTTATGTTCACTCATAACGTTTAAACGACAACTCAGATTTTTATAAAATTTTGTACACATATTTATAGGTCAGCATAGAGTGCAATAGGTTTCAGTCAGTTTGCAATGGATTTCAATAATTTTTTTTGAAAAATGTTGTTTGTTAAAATATCCTTCAAACATAAGTTGAAATTTTTACTAAACCAAAGTATTAATATTTTTAAAAATTTTTTTAAAAAATGTTCAAAAATTTTTAGTTTAAGCCAAAAAATTGGATAAAAGTTGTTTTTGTTGTAAAAAAAATTAAATCCAAAATTTAGGTTTTCGATTTCCTATCAGATGATAAAACAATCTTAAGGTTAATAATTTGTAGTATTACTTAAACAATAAAAAATCGTTTTGGTAGCGAAAAATCAAGCCTACCCACTATCAATTTTTGAATGAAAACTTTTTGAAAACCCGGCGAAGCGGCGGGTTTAAGTTAGTATTAAATATATATAAAATATATATTAAAGAACGCACACGAAACAAAATTTAACCAACATTTTAGATACCTTGCCGATGTCATGCATGCGTTTATTAATTCAATATATATTGATATCATCTAATTTTTTGACACTTAAAAACGCATTGTCATCGCACTTGTTGGTATTACTAATTTTCTTCGTGCCAACAACACCACAAACGCATTCACAATACAAACACACCGATGCTGGAGACACCTTGTGGCAAATTAAAGCAAATTTTTGTGAGTTGTAGCATAGCAAATACACAATCCTCTATCTATTGATAGATGGTGACGATCTACTGCAGCATAGCTTCTGTTATAAGTAGCATTGAATTAACAACTGTTTCTCACAAGTCTTTGTGGCCTGGTGGATAGTGTATTGGACTATCATTTAAGATGACACGGGTTCGATCCCTACGGGAACCAAAACATATTTTTATTATTTAATATTGAAGTATTCAATTTTCTTGTTGTAATTAGCGCTAGCAACAGAGAAACATCAAATTTCCAAGAAAAAATCTGTCGAAAATTTTTCAGATTTCACTCCAAGCAAATCACAGCACGAGGAGTAAAAAGATTCGCTTCAAAAAAAAAACGAAATGGCCATTTCAACTCTTGAAAGAACTTTCACCAAATTTCTTATAATCAATTGTGTTGTGTAAGTTTGTGAAATGTTTGAACACAAATGATCGAGAACTGGACTTACTAGTTTTATGCCGACTCCGAACGGCTTATGTTGTCAAGAAGCTTTTCATGGCAGTTTTAACTCTCTGAGGTTTGCCATTGTCTGCAAAGAAGTGACGGCCGGACAGAAAAATTAATTCAATTAAAAAAAATTTCTGTGTCAGATGGGGATTAAAACATAGGTTCTCTGGCGTATGGGCCACACACTCTATTTGCCGCGCCACGGCCGGAAAATATTAATAAACATATAGTAAATAAAAAGATACTATAAATATTATTAGTTTTTTTTTATTGAATTTTAAAAAACACCCAAAATGTTTCTTTCTAGACTACAATACTGCCTTAAAGCTATTTTATGTTAATTTTATTTAAGTAGATTTTGCTTAGCATAAGTTATAGTGTTTGATTGCATTCAGAAATTCTAATAAAAGCCCGAAATAAAGCAATTTTAAAAAAGTTAGAGTTCAAAGAAAGTTGAATTTCAAGTGAAAAAGCTTGAAATTTAAGTTACAACCCAGTATAGTTATAGTTTTTAAAGCACATTTTTTTACCAAACAAATGTGTTGTTAATTAAAATCACAGCACTTTAAGAATTTTTTACAATATTTATTTATTGTTTTAATTTTCCTGATGTCTAGGCGGGGAAGTTGCTTCTCCACGCTATGCTCGTGCTTTTTTATTTAAGTATATTTTTCGAAGGAAACTAACGCAACCAATTTGTGGTCATAATTCCAGACCGCAGTTGATATTCTTAGAACAATAAAGAAGGAACAAATTACAAACATAGAAACGAAGGGCCTCCTAGGAATTCGCCTGAACCCCTCCTAAATGTATGCAATATTATTTAAGGTAGCAAATGGAATTTCTAAAATATGCATACATATCACCCAAGAAGCCACCCTATAGGAACAAACTAACTTATTTTTAAAAACAACTAGTTAAAAAACTCATTTAAAATAAGCCAGTATATGAACGACTTTGAATTATATTATATATGCAATAATTGAAATACTACTTAAAGACAAGTGATTGATAAACTACTTTGAATTATATTAAGGCGGCAACTAATCTAATTTTGACATGTTTTAATTGGAAATTTTTATTAGATTACAAGTTTATATATATTTAACCATGTTATTTCATCAAATAATAACTTTAGGCCATCAGTAATAGTTTTCAATTGGTTATTTTAAAGTAGTTAAAAACTAATTTAAATTTAACTAACTTAACAAGTAGTTAAAAATATATGCAGATGAAAGTCAATTGACTTAATTAGCGGACATCACCATACAAAATATGTTAGTTCGTTCTATGGGAAAAAGTCAGAATTTCAACTAGTTGTGGTTGACAAAAAACTACTTTATCAACTACTTTTAAATTAGTTGATTTTCCTACAGGGAAGTAGATGAGTGTTTGCGTGCGTGAGTAAGTGTGTGTTAGTATGTGTTTGTGTGCTTTTCGTAGAATGCACATAAACGCATACTTATGCAAATCCATAGCTAATTAATAGCAAATTAAATTAACACAAACAATAGTTAAGCAATAACAATAGATTGCAAGCAGCAATTTTCAAGTGTTGTTCCACAATGCACAGCAGCGTGCCTTTGTACTACCGTGTAAGCACATGTAAGTGTGTACGTTATGCGTTTGAATGTATATGAGTGGATGAGTTTAATGTTGAAACATGCTTGATTAAGTGACGATGGCATTAATGCACAAATGCAATCGGATTTAGTTTAAATAATAAATCTCAAAATTGTCAGCAATCGCAGCAGGCAACAAGCCGCACAACTGGGAGCAATAATAATAGTAATGCACTAAAACACTTACATACACTCACATATATATATATACTAGCATACTTATACATTCACACCCATGTGTAAATAGAAATATAACCCTATAGGAACAAACTAACTTGTTTTTAAAAACAACTAATTAAAAAACTAGTTTAAAATAAACCAGTATATGAACTTCTTTGAATTATATTAAGGCGGCATCCACTTCAATATATGAAGTAATTGAAATACTACTTAAAAACCAGTGACTTTGATTTATATTAAGGCGGCAACTACTCTGATGTTGGCATGTTTTAATTGAAAATGTTTATTAGATTACAAGCTTATATATATTTAACCATGTTATTTCATCAAATATTATTAACTTTTGGACATCAGTAATAGTTTTCAATTGGTTATTTTAAAGCAATTAAAAAAATAATTTAAATGTAACTAATTTAACAAGTAGTTGAAAATATATGCAGACGACAGTCAATTGACTTATTTAGCGGACATCACCATACAAAATAAGTTAGTTCGTTCTATGGAAAAAAGTCAGAATTTCAACTAGTTGTGGTTGACAAAAAACTACTTTATCAACTACTTTTAAATTAGTTGATTTTCCTACAGGGAAGCTTGTATTCATGCACAATAGGTAGATTTAATCGTCAGTTGGTGTTAATGAAATTTTTGATTTACATACTTATTAACGTCAATAATTTATGTAACTATGTAACAACATGAGAGAAGCTGTTAAAATTATATTTTAAGCTTATCATTTAATATAGAATTTTAATTAAGTTTAAAGTCAACAAATTAGTCAATGAAATTGAATGAATGTGTTTTGAGTGGAATTTAATTTCAGTTTAATTACATTTTATGCTGCTTTTTAAGCTACATATTAGTGCAAAAATTGCGGTTGAAAAAACATTTGCAATTTGTTGCAAATTTCATAAACATTTTAATATATTTCGAAAAAAGTGTCGTCTACATATTGTGTTGATTTTAATAGCGCAACAGCTTGGCATAGTTTTAGGCAGCTGATTTATGTAAAATTGCATAGTTTCGCATTTGATATGCGAAATTTTGCATAGTTTTAGGTAGTGTTTTTACTACAGTTCAACTAATTTTTTGTATGTATTTCACCCTTCATTAGGTATCTCAAAGAAGCACAATAATGAAAAACAAGACACAAGCAGCATATTGCTGATCGTTTGTTCGTCGTTCGTGCCTTGTTTCGTTATACTGATACTTTTGACACTAGCAAATGAATCATTTTTGTATTTGCCTTAATTTTGTATCTCGTGAAAGCACAATAATGTTAAAGAAGACACAAAAAGCAATAGTTTTTTGTTTATGGAATTGTATTGCTAATTGATTTTTCGTAAGTTTCGTAATACTGATACTTTGAACACTCGACAAATGAATCATTTTTTAATCATTTGCGTCTCTAAAACTAAATTCATTTCAGTTCGTAAATGAGTTCAAAAAGTTGTCAAAATTCTAATGTTTAGCATGTGAAAAAAACTTTCAAAAACAAACCATTTGTTTCTTCGCAACTTTTTCGTTCCATACAAAGTAAAGTGCGAATCGTTGCCATCACAGCTTGCACAGTTGCACACAGTTACAAGTACATGCGTGCAAGAATACTTCTAGAGAGAGACTTCGAAACTTCTAGACTTCTAGATGGCCATAACCATACTTTCCTAGATTGCCATAACAACCCGTGTTCGCGTTTCGGCCGGCCTCATCAGCTCTCGCCATCCGCCTCTGCTTTGCGCGCGTCTTTTCCAATCGGATACACCAAGTGAAGTTAGGGCGTCCTCGGCCTGGTCCATCCATGGGAGGGATCATCTCTCTCGACGTCGTCGACCAACGACACTCGCCTCGAGCACCATTTTCCCTGGAGCTTCGTCGTCCATGCGATGGACATGACCCAGCCAGCGTAGTCGCTGAACAGCTATACGCTGAACAATGTCAATGTCTTCGTATTGCTCATGCAGCTCGTGGTTGATATGAATGCGATAATCATCGCCCACTCGAGCAGCTACGTCAATGTGCGAAACAGCAGCTACGTCAATGTGATCGCATTGTCTGAAACCTCTTTCGATATTGAAGGTTTCGGAGAGGTAATTTCCTACCATGATGGAGCTGCGTGTGTTGCTCAACGTCATTCTGCAAAGTCTTACCAACTTTGCAGGTATACCGAACTCAGACATTGTTGCGTATAGGCAATCCCTTCTCGGGCTATCGAACGCAGCTTTATAATCGACAAAGAGATGATGTGTGTCAATTTTGTTTTCGTAGGTTTTTCCAGGATTTGTCGTAGCGTGAAAATTTGGTCTATGGTGGATTTTCTAGGTCGAAAGCCACACTGGTAAGGTCCAATCAGTATTTTTGTAATCGGCTTTTATCTTTCACACAATACGCTCGAGAGACCTTATGGTATATGCGATGGAAATAAGACTGATACCTCGATAGTAGGCGCAGATTATTGGGTCTCCTTTTTTATGTATAGGGCAAAGTACGGTGAGATTCTAATCGCCGGGCATGCTTTCCGCTAGCCATATTTTGCTGATGAGCTGATGCATGCGCCTTAACGATTCATCGCCGCCGGTTTTAAACAATTCAGCTGACAGGCCGTGAGCACCCGCTGCTTTATTGTTTTTGAGTCGTTGGATAGCAACTCGAACCTCTTCATGGCTAGGTGGTGGTACTTCCACTCCGTCATCGTTGGTTGGTGGCTCTGAACTGCGCTCTCCATCGGCGGCATTGGTGGAATCGTCGCCAGTAAGTAAATTGTAGAAGTGATGTCTCCACAATCTCAGCGCACACTGCGTATCTGTAACCAGATCTTCATTTTCATCTCTACAAGTTGAAACCTTGGGCTAGACGCCTTGCCTCTTAATAGAATCTTCGTATATTCTTCTTGACCTGGTATACCTCTAGTTTCTCACGCCCACGCTTTTCCTGCTCTCTTTTCTTGCGTCTGAAAAGGCAGCCCTCTTCCTTTCTCTTTTCGAGGTAGTTTTCTCGCACGTATCGCGTTGTAGCTGACTACAGCGTTTTTCTATAAGCGGCGTTTTTTACTGCTGTCGCGATACGACACTCCTGATCGTACCATTGGTTCCAAGATTGCAGGCACCGAAAACCAATGACTCTTTAGCGACAGTAACCATGGAGTGGGATATATGTGCCCAAAATCTGCCGGCGACGTCGGATTCAGAGGTTGGTTGGTTGAGCTTAACCGGGAGTTGAACGGAGTAGGCCTCGGCAGTCTGTTGTAATTGCAGATTAGCGACATCTAGCTTTCGTTGCATTCCTGTGCGTATTTTCTTCGCATTGCATAATCGCATGCGGATCTTGGCTACAACAAGATAATGGTCGGAGTCAATGTTGACCTCCCGAAATGTACGCACATCTAGAACACTAGAGGCATGCCTTCCGTCGATTACAACATGATCAATTTGGTTTCGCGTTTTTTGATCCGGGGACAGCCAGGTGGCCTTGTGAATGTCAAGGTGCTTAAATCTGGTGCTACTAACTACCATGTTTCGCGCATCGGCGAAGTCGATCAGTCTTAGACCGTTGTTGGTGGAAGTCTCATGAAGACTGAACTGACCGACAGTTGGGCCAAAGATGCCTTCCCTTCCGACTTTTGCATTAAAATCGCCGAGGACTATCTTCATGTCATGGACCGTAAGGTGGTCGTACAAATCCTCAAGACTAGCGTAGAAAGTGTCATTGATGGTTTCGTCCTTTTCCTCCGTCGGGGCCTGCGCGCAAATAAGGCTGATGAAGAAAAATTTTGCCTTTATGCGGATCGTGGCCAATCTTTCTTTCACAGGTGGCGTAGTTCCCGGCTAACGGTGAATCCATGGCAGCTGTAGTAGATATCGCAGTGTGTTTTTTTAGAGCAGCCTTGCCCTTTCTATAGCATTTTCTGAATGGCGGTGATGTCTGTCTTTATTCTTTTGAGGATTCCGCCAATTGGATAGTGGCACCTTCCTTATAAATGGTCCGGGTATTCCAGGTGCATATCCGTAAATCATTGTCCGTTTTTCGTTTGGCTGTAGTAATTTGGCGTGACCCAAACCCTGCGCACATTCCATGTTTAAGGTCCACGGAGCGACTCCTCAAGTTTAACGTCAGGAGGAAGACTAGGGAGTTTTAGACGAAGGTGCTTTTTAGGCGACACCGCGGTGGTTATACCAATCAAGACGCAGCGCTTGTCTGACGCTACGGCTTTTCACTCCCTCGCTGGGTGCCCACTGTATTGTCTGGGACCACTTGTTTGTCAAACTTATTCGCGGCTAACCTTCATATCTGGAGGCCGTCCACCATCCGCAACATGTGACCCGTCCGGTAGCGTACAGCTAAGCCCCCGCAGAATACCCTTTTATTCCACGGAACGGAGTACTTACGTATAGCATAATAAAAATGTTTGTAATATTTCTTGTGTATTTGTTCTAACATATGCAAAATAGTTATAAAAAGCAGATAATAATTTTGTCTATTTATGCAAATATTGTGTAATAAACATATGTTCTCGAAACTTTGGGACCCGTAAGCGTAAGCGGTAAGAATATAAAAACGCAAAATAATATCTTTCAGTCCGATGATATTTCCAAAAATTGTAAAATAAGAGACACTCTACACGGCGGGTCAGAGACCGAATTTAGTTTTAGGTCAAAGTACCAGAGGTTTTTAATATGAAATGTTTTCTGGGGGTTATCACGAGTCATTTTAGCTAAAAATCAAAATCATCAATCAAATTAAGGTGATTTTTGCATTTAACTTAGCAATAAAATACAAATCATGCATAGAGTGTCCCGCAGCTGAGTGCAACTATTTACAGAGGTGAAAGATTATGTCGAGCTGAGCAAAAAATCTTACGGGATGGGGGGCTCTATTTTCACAGGGTTAATTAATATTTCACGACTTTGATTCACGTTAGTGTTTCTAGCAGAAAAACTAATGTTTGCTTTTATACTATTCCGCTATATTTGGACTTCTAAAAAGCTAAGATAAGGATGTTAGCCATATATAATTATCAGACATCTACTACACTGTATGTCCTTTAAAGCTTGATAGAGACTACAAATAAAGGGAACCACAATGGGCCCTGTAAACGCAACTCAAGTTGCAAGTTTTTTCAACCAAAACCTTGCTTAGGAAAGCAAATGATTGACTATTACATTGTAATAGTCATAGAGCGTTATTGCATTATTTTATGCACACTATCGTAATGGAGGAACTTACAAGAAACAAAAAAAAAAATAATATAAAATTGAATGTCTGTAACAAACAGACAAACCGCCTGTCACACAATTTCAGCAACAATATAGCAAATAATTACATTTGCGAGCTATTCCAAAGGGTACACGATGTTCATTCATTTTTTTTTTTACAAGCTACTTTGAAGTGAGTCAGTCATTACTCTAGGAGTTCCGGCCTAAAGTAGCTAGATGTATAAAGGTCTATTTCATCACATCATTGCACTGCGACACTTAAATCGAATTAAAAATTAATTGGAAAAACAATGAGCAGAAACAAGGAGGCACTGCAATACTAAGGACGCTAAGGATATAAGCATAATATCAGCAGGATAACAACAACAAAAGGGTGACCATAAAGAATAGAATATAACATAGCGCTGGCATAGCTTGCCAAGTTAATAAATTTAAGCCACAACTAAGAATGCAATAGAGCAAAATCAGCACCAGGCTTGAAACAGCGGTAGTGGTAAGAAAAAATAAAACGAAATGGAAACATGAAAAGAGTATCAGGCACAAAAACAAAAGAAAAATTACACTCAAAACAAAAATACATAAAACAGCTCTAAAATTTACATTTTTAGTTGACGAAAGTCGCCCAACATTTAACAGGTCATTCAATAAGTCCGTAGGATAGTAAGAATAAAACAAAATATTGATAAAACTCGATTTTATTTTTAAAGATAGTTGCCTTCGAGAGCGATACAACGAGTATAGCGATTTCCCAACTTTTCGATACCACTTCTATAATACGATTTCTCTTTCTCGTCAAAATAGGCCTCAGTTTCTTCATCACTAGACTTAAATTTGTATCCAGCAAGCATTCTCTTGAGATCTGAAAACAGGAAAAAGTCGCTGGGGGCTAAATCTGAAGAATACGGTGGGTGGGTAAGCAATTCGAAGCCCTATTCATTCAATTTTGCCATCGTTTTCATCGATTTGTGACACGGTGCATTGTCTTGTTGAAACAACACTTTTTTTTTTGTAAATGTGGCCGTTTTTTGGCGATTTCAACCTTTAATCGACCCAAAAGTACACAGTAATAGTCGCTGTTGATGGTGGTTCCTTGTTGGAGATAGTTGATATTATTCCTTTCGCATCCCAAAATACAGACGCCATCACCTTACAAGCCGACTGTTGGGTCTTTGCTCGCTTTGGATTCGGTTCATCGACTGCTTTCCACTCAGCTGTCTTTTGGATTCTGATGTGTAATAGTGAAGCCATGTTTCATCCATTGTCACATATTGACGATAGAATTCGATTTTATTGCGGTTTAACAGCGCCAAGCACTCCTCTGAAGCATCAATTCGTTGTTGTTTTTGGTCAACTGTGAGCTCACGCGGCACCCACTTTGCACAGAGCTTTCGCATACCCAAATGTTCGTGTAAAATGGTAAAAACACTACCATCTGATATCTTTACAATGTCAGCTAGCCCATGCACCTTCGATTTACGATCGTTCATAACCAATTTGTGGATTTTTTTGATGTTTTGTGGAATAACAGTCTGATTTGGGCGTCCACTGCGCTCTGCATCATTTGTGCTGGTATGACCACGTTTAACTTAAGCAATCCACTTTTGTGCCATTTGCCTCGATGGAGCAGAGTCCGGATAATGTTTATCAAGCCATTGTTTGGTTTCCACTGTATTTTTTCCATCAAAAAGCAATGCTTTATTAAAACTCGAAATTCACGTTTTCCCATTTTTTTTTTTTTTTAAATAACAATAGTTGCACTCAAAATGCTATAACTCACGAATCAATAGTCAGATTGTTGTTAAATTTTTATAGGTATCGTTTGAAGGTTTGGAAAAAAATTTAGTAACGCCATCTATGTGTCATCCTATGGACTTTTTGAACGTACTGTTAAGAAACGTTAAAATTGATATTAGGCCAATATACAATACTTTTAACTTTATGGAGCTAACAATGAAGAATGTACTCGTATAATTGTTACTTTAAGCTAGAAGACCAGGGTGGTGAAGGTTAAAAACATTTTGGTTAACTTTTTCAGGGGTTTGCCCCACTGAAGGAACTAAAAAATACATGTTTTTCAAAAATAATTTCTGAAGAGGCTTATTATTCTTATAAAAAAACAATTTTTTATGCATTAAAGTAAGCACTTTAAGGATTTTTTTTTTTTTCTCTTAGTGAGCCTTTCATCTGCCTTTTTTAGTGTGATAAGGGTTACATGTCATTTTTTAAAGCCCCAATCGGTGGCCAGCATATTTCAACTTCTGAAACAGATATTGAAATAAATCTTTGAGCTTTAAAAATATATATTAAAAACTAACTTATAACCGGCGCGCTTCGCTATGTGATTATCAAAGCACGTACATTTTTCATGATTTTTAAAAAAAATGTGGGTGTAACTATACGAACATTCCTTCGTTTGGGTGTAACTTAAGTGCAACTACTGCCATTTTTTGTGAACTTTCTTTGCGTTGCGAACTTTCTAGGCGTTGCTACGCCTAAAAGAAACAATTTTTATTTGACCCTTCGTTTAAGACCATGTTCATTGTTCAATGCCCGTCTCCCGGTAGCAGGACATCACCAAATAGTAGAAAACTCCATACTGAGTTCCAATGTTCTGTAATTTTTACTTAATGGATCCAATCTCAGCCATACTTTTTTTCGTCGTTAATAAAATATTTAACTTTTATAGAGAGAATTTTAATCAGATTGAAATTATCAAATAAACCGTTTTTATCACATAGATATCATTTTCACGAGTCAACTTGTTTGTGATTTGAATTTTAATGAATTTTTTTAAGCATAGTCGAATTACGAATTTTAAAGCTGATATAATGCCAGGTTCTTGGAAAAAACCTACTCACCTCTATGCCAAATAGCAGTACCATGGTGTAAATAATTACTGAGATAAAGTACTAAAACTTAAGTAGATCGCTTCCCAATCGAAAAAGCTTTTTGCAGTATTTGTACAATAGCGCCCTCTGACGCTGTTTTGAGATAACGCCAAAGAAATAGTGCCAAAATACTTGCCGTACTCGAAGATTCCTACATATCGATTTGAAAGAGAAAGAGCAGCTGTGGAGTTTCTCACGATTTCTTAAGAAATTTGTACTACAGCACCGTCTGGTGTTCAGGATAGATCAGAATAAATAAACCCCCATATACAAATTTTCATGCCTTTCGAATGAGCGTCTTGGGATTTTTCAAGGTTTTTTAAAATATTTGTACTACAGCGCCTTCTGCTCTTTAAAAAGGAACGAAATAGATAAGTCATCAACATTCACCGTACCCGAAGGCCCCTGTATACAAATTTGCATGCAAATTGGATGAGCAATTTCGAAACATATTTCCTGTAACTTGATCGCGTCACCACATAGCGGGTCCATTAAAATGGACAGATGTCAGACTTGAATGTGGAATAGCAACTATTTTCACCTGTCACTATTTATGTATAACATACTAAAATATGGACTTCTTTTCTGTTTTAGTAGCATTTTCGAAAATATTTATACTACAGGGCCCTCTTATGTTCTAGATAAGGAAAAATAAACAGCGTGATAATACTCGCCGTACTCTTAAACCACTATATACAAATTTTTATGCTAATCGAATGAGAGGTTCAGGAGGTTTTAGCTTATTTAACAAAGTTTGTACAACAGCGTCATCTGGTGGTCGAAATAAGGCAAAATATATAGCTCTTAAACATTAACAGTATCCTAAAACCACTATATACAAAATTTTACGCAAATCGGCCAGATATCGGCCAAGATATCACGTTTGAGGTGCTGGATTTGTATCGGAGGTGCCACGCCCTATTACCTAATACTACCTTTCATTATTTCTAAACCATCTCGCAGACGAAATATATTTATTGCCAAAATTTGAACTCAATCGGCCCAGTCGTTTTCGGGTTTTAGTTGAGTTATTCCATACACTCTCCATATACTGAAACTGTGACAGCGCCCTTAGTGGGCGGTCTGGATGGGAGCGAAAAATTTATCTTTAAAGCTGACCTGAGTGATAGTTTACCTCTCTGCCATATGTGTGACTTTCTCCAATCAAAATTCAAAATTTCCATACAAAAACGCCCATTATGGTTTTCGCGATTTTCCAAATTTTCGACCAAAGTTTTCTACTTTTTTTTCTTCCTTTAAACCATCCCTAAACAATTACCAACAAAATAAAAAAATTTCCAGCCAAATCGATCGAGCCATTTTTGAGTTTTATCGGGATTAACGCACAGCAATTGATTTTTATATACAGGGTGTCCCGCAATTGAGTGCAACTATTTACGGAGCTGAAAGATTATGTCGAGCCGAGCTAAAAATTGTATAATTATTGTATAAGTATAATTTTTTTAGTACAGCCAACTTTTTTATTTTTAAAGGTATGTTTATGTTTTTGGTGTCATTGAATAGAAAATTAAATAAATTAAAGCCTTGATCTAAAAAAAAATCCCATTCATTACGCAAAATTCTGAGAAATTTGCACTCAAAATTGAAATTTCGTAGTTTCAACCGATTGATTTCATTTTCACACGAGCACAGCTCGGTAACGGTTAAGTTGATTGCCTTTTGCCTTTAAAATGATCTATCAAAATAAGTTTTATGTGAGCTAGTTTTTCTGCTAGAAATAATAACGTAAATCAAAGTCGTGTAATATTAATTAACCCTGTATCTCCTAAGAATGTGAAAATAGACCCCCTCCCCCCCTCTCATACGATTTTTTGCTCAGCTCGACATAACCTTTCAGCTTCGTAAATAGTTGCACTCAATTGCGGGACACCCCGTATAGAAGATGTATAAGACCAATCACTTTTAGCCCGGTAGACCTTTTTTTTTTGGCTCGAATTTAAAAAGAAAACAAAAGTATGTACTCTGCTTGGATTCATTAAGGCGCTCTAACAAATCGAATTTTTTATTTTAACGGCTGAAAGAGGTGAAAGGAGTCAACGTATGACCATCGATATGAACTTCTATCAATTTCGCTGTAAAAAATTTTAGGCTGAGTTCCTAAATGCATTTATGCAAAGCATCAGTGACTTTTTCTTTGAATTGGTGCTTAGTAGATTCATCAAAGCTGCACAACTGAAGTATGCTTAAAAATATTTATCTAGTTGCGCAGTTTTAGTGAATCAACTAAGCACCAATTCAAAGAAAAAGTCTCTGAGCTTTGCATAAATGCATTTAAGAACTCAGCCATATATTACAAAAACATTATAAATGTAATTTAAACATTAAGAATTTATATTCTGAGTGTATTACCTAATTCAATTACTACTATAACGCAGCATTGACGATGGGTGACTGTAAATAATTGATTTAAGAACCAGCGGCATTCAATGATGACTGGCTGGCGCGGCATTAAAAGCCAATACTCAGAGGAATTTATGAGGAATTTTCTTTTAGAATTGTAAAAAAAGTTTTTGAAGTTTACTACAATTTTTGCTACATTTTTCTCTACACTTTTAGGACAGACACCACAACAAAACTAGCTTAAAAGTAATTGCTAGCGCCCCAGATATTAAATTTAATACTCAGTATCAGTCAAAATTATTTTTACTTTGCGTTCTATACAAGGGTGTGGTGCTTTCATTCATTAATTACATAACTGAACTTTGCTTTTGTTTGTTAATTATTTCCAAAAAATAACACACCTAGAAAATGGGAAATGCGTGCCTGATAAGATTTTTTTACAATTAATATTAAAAGGTCCTTTAGGACAAAAATACAAAAATCTTTTCAGTGACTTAATTAATACACTCTAATGACAACTGCACACGCACACATTTGGCTAAGTCATTCATTCATTCACTGTCAATGGTTACGTTTAGGTGAGTTTTAATCTTCTTAAAAAATTTCTAAGTAAACAATTTGGAAATTTTTAACACTCCTTAAAAAGGATTTCGTTTGTGCTTATTGCTTTATGGGATTAAAATTGATAGTTTTTTATTATTGTCATGTGAAACTATAATATTGTAGAACTACTAGATTTAAGAATTTGAAAACATGCACAAAACCGTATTTAAGTCTTAATTTGTAATAAAATATATGTGGCAATTTCGAAATTTGGGAATGTTTTTTGAAATTGAAAAAAAACATATCTATATATATTTTTTTTAATTCTAAAATGTATTACAGTAGGTTTGTTTCCGTACAAATTTCATGTACAGCCCTGATAATAATAGGCGGATAGGAATGGAGTCTAATGTCATAGTAGCGTGGCGAAATGCTTACAAACAGTGTAGCTATTATAATACGGCAACGGCAGAATTTCTTTTTTCTTACAAAAGTTTCTTATTTCACAACGAATTACATTAAATGTTCTTATTTTATTATTTTTAAGCATCAATTCAATCAAATTTTATCAAAAATGCAGTAAACAAAACAAATACAGAATAAATAAAATTATAGCAGCTGTCAATAAACGGAACTTAGCGGAGCAATCAAGCTTCTGTAGATCTCAACGTCGAGTGCCGCTCCGTTCCGACTTATTATAAACGCTCACATAAGAAATTCATGTAATAGATCGCAAAGTGACATTTCTCAGCGTTATAAAGCATTCCGTTCTGTCTATTATACCTATAATCATGCTTACAGTTGAATCTTAGCAATTGTCGCGCAGCGCAAGATTTTTTAGCGCAAACCGTTCGAGACCTAAGCACTGACGTAGCTATCTTGAGCGAGCCCTATAACGCGAAAGCCGGCGGCAAACACAAGCCTACGTACAGCTGTATAACGCTTGTCTCACAGATATATATGCGGGCATATTCCCCGCACAATGGAAGACGCAAAAGCTTGTGCTATTACCAGAAGGTAGTGGCTCTCTGGAGGATCCCTCGGCCTACCGACCTATATGTCTGCTCGACACAATAGGCAATATCTTCGAGAAATTGCTGCACAACCGCCTTGAAGAAGCAATACAATCCAGAGGAGGACTCGAACCAACAGTTTGGGTTTGCGGAAGTCACACTCAACGTCCTACACCATAAAACTGGTTACAAGCATAGCAAGTAAAGCTATTGAAGGCACAAGCTGGAAGATGGGGGCAAAGCAGTATTGCCTAGTGGCAACGCTGGATGTGCGAAATGCCTTTAATTCCGCAAACTGGGACAGGATAATGAAAGCGTTCGCAAAATTTGCAATTCCACGCTACCGCTCTAAGATATTAGCGAACTACTTTGATGGTAGAATACTACGCTGCGCAACAGACGAGGGGATAATGGTGTATAACGTCTCCGGTGGTGTCCCGCAGGGGTCAGTCCTAGGGCCCCTGCTGTGGAACGTTATGTATGACGACGTCCTTAGACTCGCAGTTCACACAGGCGTCAAGATCGTCGGATTTACGGACGACCTAGCGGTAGTGGCCACTGCAAAACACTTTAAAGAAGTCGAGGCGCTCAGTAGTGTGGCGATTGGCATTATATATAACTGGCTTATGTAAGTGGGTCTTTGTCGAACGTAAAACCGAAGCGGTGCTCATAAGCAGCCGCAAAAAAATGGAAGTTGTAAGCATCAATGTTAATAGGACGCTAGTGCAATCAAAGGAATTTATTAAATACCTGGACATGATGATTGACTCCTGATTAACGTTTAAACAGCATCTCCAGTATGCCCACAAAAAAGCATCAGGCGCATGTATGGCTTTATCGGGAATAATGCCGAATACGAGAGGCGCCAAACAAGCGCGCAGGACTCTACTCCTTAATGTAGTACAATCCAGTGTGATGTATGGGTCAACGGTGTGGGACACCGCAATGAAAACGAAGTCATACCGACGTGGTGTTGAATCTGTGCATAGACTTGGCGCACTCAGGGTATGCTGTTCCTTCAGAACAGTTTCCGAGGATGCAGCACTAGTCCTTGCAAGCTCGATACCTATCGACTTTCTCGTAGACGAAACGCTGTTCCAAGCCAAAAGCGAAAGCACACCAGTTCGCAAAAGACTCGCACGGGAGAGAAGCTTGCTAAACTGGTAGGATCGCTGGGATAGTTCAGTAAAGGATCGGTGGACTCATTAGCTCATTTCTAATATTACCGCTTGGTTTGGTTGAGCTCACGGCTTCATGAACTTCTTCATTACGCAGATTTTAAGCGGGCACGGTTGCTTCAGGGCATATCTGCACAAATACAAGTACGTAGCAGATCCCTATTGTATCCATTGCGACGGAAGTATACCAGAAGACGCGGCCCATGTCCTCTTCGAGTGCCCAAAGTTCAAAAATGTTAGACTTGAGGCTTCGATCAGTCTTGGCAAAACGGTGACTGATCAAAACTTGGTTACCCTTATGCTAAGAAATGAAGCTAACTGGTCAGAGGTTAGCACCCTAGCACGACTGATTATCGACGAACTGCGAAGAGTTGAGCGTTCGCGAAATAGATAAGGTGGAGGTTATAGACAAGCCCATGACCAAATCCTATAGAATACAGAAGACACAAGTTTATCAGTTTCCAGCTAGTGCTGTTTCCATGCTTTGTGAAGTCATGCTTTACGGCGGTCCCACGAGGCTTATACAAGGACGAAGATTTAATGCGGAGGTTAGGTTTAATGCGTAAGAATCGCACACTCCCACCTGCACGGTGGCGCCTTTTGAAGGTTCCCCTTCAAGTATAAAATAAAATAAAAAAAAAGAACTCATAATCAGCCCTTTAAGGTCAAGTGAAAGTTAATCTGTCAATTTGACGGAAATTTGTATGAAGCTTTTCGTAGAAATTTTTCATGTGAGGTTCAAGCAAGTTTCGAGCACGTGAGAGCGACATTTTGCTTACTCATCTTCTTGCTCGAGCTCGAAAAAAGTGTAATGAAAAGCCTTCAAGCAACTTCAAGTTATATAGTTTAATTTAATTTATCGACGGTCCCACCAGGCCTGTGCGCACAATGAGATTTAGGGTTCAAACCCCCCTCCCCCCAAACTCGCAGGAATGTTTTGAACTATACTTTTGACATTCCCTGAACTCCTTGATTATAGAAAATTTCAATGAAGCAATGCTTAATTCATTATTATTCATTATAATTCAGTATGATTCATCATAACTCATCATGATTCATCATTATGATTGAGGCTTTTTGCATGAAGATTCTTTTGACGTATGGATGAATGAAGTGAAATTTTGGCGGAGATGGATTTTAATAAAAATACCACCAGCCCTATTGAAACTCTTGACATCTGTAATGCAACTGTTTTTCCTAATTTTTACCAAATCTTGCTTGTAATGTCTGCGTTACCAGCAACGACATCAACGAATGAACGCTTTTTTTCAGCATAACGCTGGTAAAAAATATTGCTATGAGCGAAAATCGGCTGAACGGATTGGCTGCACTTAATATTTATCGGGACGTTGAAGTTAATGTAGATGCAGTATTAGACGATTTTTTTTTTCTGTTCCCTGACGCATTAATTTATTGAGAGAATAGTTCTTTGGGTCGGCCATGGCATACTGGCTAGGGTGCGTGGCTTGTATGCGGTAGAAACCAGGTTCGAATAACATCTGACACAGAAAGTTTTTTCAATTGGCTCAATTTTTCTATTCGGCCATCATCTCCTTGCAGCAGTGATCCCTATTTTTATGAGTGAACTTATGCTACACTCATAAAAATATAATTTTTTGTTATTTCTATGCAAAATATAACTAACATTTTGGCATATATATTTGTACGATGAATATTTAAGGCAGTAGGTATACCCCAAAGTGTCCTCTAAAAATGTTATCATATGCTCGAAAAAATTTGTGAAAATAACCCTTATACAAACCGCGCTATATAACGTAATTATACGTCAACAATGCTGATGACTTAAAACCAAAAAGAAAGTAATAAAACTAACTTTTTCTTTCCCTCTCTATCCGGTCATTCACTCATAAGATTTCAAACCTTTATTTTATACATACTAATATTTTCACTTCTAAATAAAAATTGCTTTTTAAAATTTCTCTAGAAAATTATGAAATTAACTTTTACTATTTTAAAAGTTTTCTTCTTTTTTGTAACAGTGCATAAAACAGTAAATGATGCTATGTTTCTTCGATATAAATAATGTTATTAAGAGCATTAGTAAGCAAATGTAAATAACTATAACTAAAATCTTATAAAATTATACTAAGTCATTTTTCTACGAGTGTCAATATGAAAATTTTCATATTATACCAAATACTCGTATATGAACTTCCGTGGTTTTGATTTCATTATAGATGAACCTACATTTTTTTATTATAACAAAACAGCATTCACATGGCAACGTGTCTCAACTTGGCGAGGCCGGCATTATCCATGTCGAAATGGTCTTAGGTCGACTCAAAACTTTCTGTAGTGTGCCCTGGAAATAGCAAACTGCCAATCGTCAGTTTTTAGGCTAATCTGAGGTACGAGTCGCCTGGATTGAAAAGATTGTGCGTCGAATTTGTAATCCAAAGTGAAAAATTATACCCAAGTCTGCTGACGACTACCGCAAACTGAAAACTGATGATTTACGGATATGTTCATGGAATGTTTGAGCTCTTAATTGGAAGGTGCCTCTATTCGAATGATCGATAAATTGGAACGATACAAAGCTGATATCACTGCAATTCAAGAAATGCAATTGAAGGGCGGGGTTGCTGACGGCAAGCATCCTGTGATATCTATTACAGCGGCCATGCGGAGAAGCACGAGTTTGGATGCGGATTAGTAGTTGGCAAGAGAGTACAAAATAGTATCCTGCTATTTACTCCTGTAAACAAACGACTTGCCATAATGCGCATCAAGTCTTCATTCTTCAATATAAGTCTAATATGTGCGCATGCTACGACAGAAGACAAGGACGATGAGACCAAAGACAGTTTTTACGAGCGCCTTGAAGGAGCATACTAGTGCTGTTTCCCTCACGACATAAAAATCGTGTTTGGTGGATTCAATGCCAAGGTGGGCAAAGAAAACTTTTTTGGGCCAACGGACGGAAAGTTCAGCGTTCATGGCAATACCACCGATAACGGAACGAGGTTGATTGCCTGCGCCGAAGCAAGAAACATGGTTGTAAGTAGCACTACATTAAAGCATCTCAATAATTATAATGCTGCCAGCTGATCAAAAAACGCGCAACCAAATTGATAACGTTCTGATTGATCGAAGGCACTCTTCCAGTATATTAGATGTACGCACGTTCAGTGTTACCAACATAGATTTGGATCATTATCTTATCGCATCCAAGTTCAGTACATGTCTGTGCGCAGCAGAGAATGCGCACAACCATACACAGAGAAAGCTAGACGTCGACAAGCTGCAATCTAAACTGACAACGGAAGTATTAGCTAACAGATTCTCACACCTTGAAGAAAGCACTCCTCCGAACAAAGATAGATGTGGTTAGTGGACACACAGTTATCTCGGAATAAATTTCCCGGAAAATCGAGAAAATGTCTTTTTATATGCAGGTTAAATAGGAAGTACTTCGAATTTTTATCGTATTAAAAAAAAAAAAAACGCTTTAGTTTTGAGATATTTTCGAGCTCCTCAAAAATATATTCGAGCTCCCTAGAAACGCAGCAGTTTTTGTCGAAAAATATCTTTTGCCTACTGAGCCCAAAGTAACACTTGTTGGCAAAAGTTATCCTTTTGATCTCAATACTGATATCGTTAGAGCAGTTTATGCTGGATCCCAAGTAGACAAACTCATTCATAACTTCGAAGAAGGTGCTTTCAACTGTGACGTGGGTTCCAAGACACTGGGACTGTTTGTTTGTTCACACCAGATATTTAATTTTTTTTTTTTTTTTTTTGAATTCATTGTAATTTTTAAAGCCATCAAGGCAAATTAAACAAAAAATTACATTGTTATATACAAGAATGCGAGTGAAAACCAATACTTAAGAGATCAATAGATAATTAATTACAAAAGAAACTTAAAACTAAAATTTAAATTTAAAATCACCTTTCCCTAACTAAATCCAAAAACAAAAACAGTCCAACAGTGGGATCACACAGCAACCAAGTAAGATAGAGTAAAATAAAAAAAAATAAAAAAAACAACTAAACAAGTAAATACTCATATGAGAGTAATACTCATATGAGAAAACGGTGCACGAAGTTGGAGATATGATCCCTCAATCTCACATTATACAAGAAACGTACTACCCTATTAAAAAGTAATCGTACTTTGCGCATATTATAAGAAAAAGTGCCAGAGAACACCTCTAGGCCATAAGTGATCCTAGACATGAGGAGAGCGTGAAATAATCTTAGCTTAATCCTTAAAGGTAAATATAGATTAAGACTATGCAGCTTCCTTAATGTTAGATTAACGGAAGAAGTTAAGTAATTGATATGTGCTTCAAAAGTTAAATTGTTATCAATAATAGCACCTAAGCATTTAATTTCATTAACAAAGTTAATGGATACGTTATCAAAAGAAATAGAAAGATCAAAAGAGCTAAGCCGCGACGGTTTCAAAAGCATTGCTTTAGTTTTCGCTGCATTGACATACAGAGTTATTTGCCATCCATGAGGAAATACATGAAAGATTATAATTAACCAGTGCTTCGAGGGAATCAAGAAATTGAGGATCGCCATTAAACATAAGTTGTATATCATCTGCATAAATGAAAGGGGTACATCTATACAAACAGTTAGTGAAGTCATTCATGTATAACATGAAAAAAATTGGACCCAAAACCGAGCCCTGTAGGACGCTGCAGGTAACATTGAGCAAGTCAGAGGTGTTATAGTTCAAGAAACAAATTGCTTGCGTTCAGATAAGTACGAAGAAATGAGATTGCTAGATGAACGAGAAAAGTTAAAGTCGCGCTAAAGTTTTTTTTACCAAATTAGAGTGATTAATGCTGTCAAAGGCCTTGCTCAAGTCCAAAGATAGAAGAATGCTTACATTCGAGTCATTGAAGTATTTTCTAATACAATCAGTGAGTCCAAGCAACAGAGAGGTAGTATTGTAGCCGCCGCGGAATCGGTATTGACAACTAAGGAGTTTGCTATTCACTTGCTTAATGATTTGATGCCTCATTAGATTGTCAACAACTTTTGATAAAGAAGGTAAGACACTAATAGGCCTGAGATTGTCAAGAGAATTAGACACACCGCGTTTTTTAATAGGTACCACTCTTGCACATTTCCAGGCTGCAAGGAATTGAGACGTAGTAAAAATAGTGTTAACAAAATGAAGAATGTGATGTTGAACAGACGGAAAAATCAACTTTAAGAATTTGATAGGGATATTGTCGTATCCAACCGCATTAGACTTAATTTTAAACAGAGCAGTAAGCAGTTCATCCATGTCTACACTGCGAAAGGCAAATGAGTTCTCATCATCGGTAAAAGAAGCAGAAACAGAATTGTTAACGGAATCGTTAGTTTGATGCGCAAGGAAATTACTATTGATGTCATTGACATTCGCATTGACAGGAAGACCAGCAGATTTGAGACAACCATTTTCACGAAGAGTATTCCATAGTTGCTTATTCTCTAGACCACTAAATATTTTAGAGTCAATCCGCTTCTTAATATTACGAATTAGCTCGATTCCGCAACTTACAAAATACTCTTCTATTATATTCAGAACGGTCATACACATACGCTTTAAAAGCCAGATCACGAAGTGACTGCGCATAAACGATGTCATTAGATTTCATAAAAATCTTATTGGAAACACGCGATGGGACTCTAGACAAAGGAACAAGTGAAAATAAACGTTCAAAATTAAGATGCAGGATATCAAGCTGCTCATCCGTATTACTAGTGCAATAAATACCACTAAAATCGCAAGATTCGAGTTCGACACGTAGCCTTATTTGATCAATACCATTATAATTTCTATATGCTAAAAATTCTTCCTGACGCAATGGTTCAATATTAAGAGAAATAAAAACTAAAGCGTGATTAGAGTTTCCCGGACATTGCATTTGTTCAGATTGAAATACAATATTGGGATTGCTCAGAAAGAAGTAGTCAAGCAGGGAAGTGGAATTATGCTGCAAGTCCATATAGGTAGGAATTGAATTATGCACAAGAGTAAGATTACATCGTTGACAGATGCCACGGACAGCTCGAGATTTATTGAAATCAAATAAATTATTATTTATTATAAAAACGTCTAAAAAACACCCTTCTAAATAGATTTGAGCTCCTCAAACTTAGTAGACCTAGTGGATGGTCTAATGCTCTGACAGTTCATATGTCCAATATTGAAATTATGATTGAGCTTATAGAGGGAAGATTTAAGAAAGAATTGTTGATGTGCAATGGATCCAAGTTGACATTATGTGTAGTCCACATGATGAGTTGTAAGGGAAAGCTGATTATAAATGAACAAAATATAAAAATTAAAACTAATGTTAAAAATTAAATTGTGGCATTTTTTTTTTATGTAAAAAGGAAGAATTTTTAAAAAACTTAATGCCATAAATATTATATTATTATATTATATTATAATATTATATTATATTATTTTTATAAATTATAAAACTTATAAATTATATTATTATAAAACATTGTAATGAACAAATAGTTATTATTTCAAAGCTGTAAAAAATCAATAGCAGAGGTACAAAAAGTTAATGTTAAGCTAATAAATCATAAGTTGTGGTAAGAAAGTCTGCAAAGTAGGTAGTAAAATAAAGTAAAATAAGATGAAATTATTCATAAAAAGATATTCATAAATAATAATAATATGAAAAAGACATTGAATGCAGAAAAGAGAAAACTCTTAAGGTTCCAAAGAGACCTGACTAACTGCAGCAGTGGCGTCGAAGGCATCAGCACATTGATTGAAATTAAAGGAGCGCTCCGAGCCGTCTAACAATTTAATGTTGGCAACAGGATCATCAGCATTAATAATTTTAAACTTAGAAATCCTTTTTTCCTTGAGTAGCTGCCGACAGAACGAATACAGTTTATTTGTAGCAGCAGTGTAGTGGTCGTTAAGATACACTCTGGAGGTGACTCTCCACTAACAACTTGTGAAAGTACCAATGTGCGGGTCTTGAAATAATTTCTCATAATGACATCACGAGAATTTAACTACGTCTTTCCCATGCGACTCGATTCTTTTTCCAATTTGGAGAATGCTCACTGACTTCGAGCGTATAATGGCCAATAATATCGATATCATCAGCACAAGCTGGAAACATAATACTCTTATGAATATGGTGACACTATGATTCAGATTCAGAAGCAAATGGGGGAGAGGGATTGGGAGAGGAAGGTCCTTCCCGATTATAGCTGCGCTGCTGTGTCATCCTGCATGGACGAATTAATTTTCCACGTACACCAAATTCAGACATGGTAGAATATAGGTGATTCCTTATTTGACTGTCGAAGGCGCCTTTGTTATCGAAAAAACCATGCTGGGTGTCAATTTATTTTTTTTTTGGTCGGTTGTAGATTTTCCAGGTCTGTCAATCAGTTGGTTTACGATGGCTTCAGTCTTTTACATAATATGCTCGACAGCACCTTATAGACGTTATCAAGAAGGCTTTTCTCACGATAGCTGACGCAAGTAATGGGATCGCCTTTCTTGTGGGTTGGTCAGAGTAAATGTAAATGTTTTTAAACAGAGCTTCGACTCTATTTTTCAATAGCTTTTTAAGCCGAGCTCGGGCTGTCAATACTTCATTATAGCGGAACATCAACTGTCATCTATAAATAGGATTTCTAGGATATCATCACAAGAAGATTAGAGAAGTGTTTCCTTTATAACGTCAGTGTACTCTGGATATCTATCACTGGAGTCCCGTTTTCATTCTAAAACTATAGGCCAGGCGTCTTATTTTCTCGAAAGATGTTCGGCTCTAGTTCCTGGTGCCATACATTTCAATCTCGCACTTTTCTTCATCTTTTTTTCTTTCTGGAAAACGTCTCTATTCCCTTCTCTTCTCACTGTCGCTCCTTAGCAGCACGCATTACAACTGACTGTAATTTGACTTTATATGCTGCGTCTTTCTTTGCAGTGGTGTAGCGTCACTCCTGGTCGTGCCATTAGGATAGTGGTAGCTAATAACCTCTTCGGCAGCTGCATGCATTAGAGTGGACGATGTGCTGCCACTGTGCGCATCGGAATAATGCTTTCTTGAAGCAGTAGTGAGGGTCATGTGATGAAGACTTCGACTGTCCGTTTGGATTTCAGCTTGCCGACGTCTAGCTTTCTCTGTGTAGAGTTGCGCGCATTTTTGACTGCGCACAGATCTGTGCTGCGACAAGATAATGATCCAAGTCTATGTTGGCACCACAGATTGCGCGTATCTTCTAATGCACTGAAGGAGTGTCTTCCGTCAATCAAAAGGTGACCAATTTGATTGCGGGTTTTTTAATCAGTGGACTGCTAGGTGGCCTTATGAATATTGAGATGCTTGAATCCAGTGCTACTTACGACCATATTTTGGTCGCACAGGGTAGCACAGGGAAGCCTTTTTTTTATTTAATATTATGTCATAGTAACAAGTGGCCCTCAGAACTTTCGCTCGATGCACTTTCACCCGAAAAAAGCGCCGAAAAAAAACCCCGAAAGTTTCCCTACAAAATCGGCCATTAATTCCTAGGAAAAAATGCCCGACGATTATAGTATGTCATTTTTTCAGGTGCTTGTTCAAATAAATTTCTGGTCTTTTTTCCAAATATTCAAAAGGAAGAAAGTCCCGAAAAATAAGCTTGGAATTTAGGACCAAAAAAAAATCGGCCATTTTTGGCAAATTTAAATATGGAAAAACGCCTGAATTTTTGATTACCGAAAAGTAAAGAAATTTCAAATTCGTTATGATAAAATGGTTTGCCCTTGTACGGAAGGTTAAAAAACCACATTCCGTAAAAGGGCAAATCATTTTATCATAAAAAAAAAAAATATCATTTGGACCTTATCCGGACATAATGTCCATGGACCTCTTGTTCATAGAATAACATCAAAAACAAATAGAATGAAGGAAATCTTTGCAGATATTTTCACACGGGAAAAATTAATTTATTACTCCAATCTGTTATTTTATATTTTGATAATTTTACATAGAATCTGGTTCACGGAAATTATGACCGAAAAATTTGGAAATAAGGACCGAAAACTGCTAAAAATGTTGGGTGTAATTTCCATTTCTATTGGGTTTCATTTCCAAACCATTTCGGCGTTATTCCCTGCTTTCGGGCTCAAATGTCATTTCAAGTTCGGGCGTTTTTTTCAGATATTCTATGCTTCAGTTCATGGGGCGTTAGTTCTGGGAGCAGTAACAAGAGTTTATTTGCGTTTTGTAAAACTTTTTTGAATATTAAAAAAGTTTCAGTTAAACATTTTTTCAATCGGTAATTATCTGATAATTTCCGGTAAAATTTTTGGATAAAAAATATTCATGAATATATCAGCAATCCGACATTTCGTGAAAACACCTCAAATAGCTTAATTAGAGAACAGAAAGTGGGTGAAAATTCAATTTCAAGATAAGCTGTGGCACGATGTGAAACTGAATAAATTTTTTTCATTAAAAAAAAACTTGTCTCTACAATTTTTGGCATTTTTAAGACCGTTATAACAAAATGTTGATTTTTTTTTTTATTTAGATACCATGCAAAAAAATTTTAAATGACAGAAATAACAAAATTTTAATGCAGTTGGAAAGAGAATTTAATTTTCCATGGATGAATGAATATTCTCCAACTTAGAACAACTTTCAATTCATTGTCAATTCAATTTAACTCAGTTGTTCGGGTATGTAAATTGGACCACTTCACCTTTCACCTCATTATATATCAAAAACTAATGACCTAATAAAATTCTTATTTGGCTCCCTTATACTTCATTTTACACACAAGAGATTGTTTGAAGGATATTACAAAGTAAAACACAATATGAGAAAATTTGGTACTTTAAACAAAAAAAAAAATATATAAAAAAAAGTTTTTAAAAAATAAGTTTTTATTTAAAACCAAAACGTGAACTAAAAAGAAAAAAATAAATTTCAGTTACATTTGTCATATATGTATATAGTAGGTATATTCTAGATTCAGAAGAACATCTCTCTTGGTTACCCATCATCATAATAAAAGCGTACGTAAATAGGTAAGTTCTAGGGACGTATATAAATTTAGAAATTTTTAAAATGTAAAATATACAAGTTTACTACACAATATCAATGGAATTGAATCTTTTAGTAGGCTTATCTGTATATAAACCGCGATCCATTATACAGGCTTACTGCACAATATCAGTGCCTTAAGCTTTTAAAATTTAAGTGTATTTTTTCTAACCCATGCAATACTTGAAGGATATTTACTGCCAAAATTTTAGCTGAAACAGCCCGGTAGTTTTGGAGATATATGAATTTGTGGGCGGCAATAAGGGGTGTGGTGAAATATTTTTCTTAAACCCCATTTTCTACTTGAATTAAATTTACTACCAAAATTTCATCTGAATCGGCCTAGTAGTTTTCGAGATACAGCATTTTTATTGATTTGTGGGTGGTAAAAGGGGGTGTGGCAAAAAAGTTTCATAATATTGCATTGTCACCGGGCTTACACATGTATGCTAAATTTCAGCTTAATCGGAGACCCACAAGCTGTCGAAAAAATTGTTTGCAAGATTTGCGGACATACATACATACGAACGAAGTAAGTTAAATAAAAGCTTATAATAAAGTAACATCACTCATAAGGAGAATCCCACAAATATTTTTAAATATTTAAACCAAAAACGAAATTAACATCGTAAGAGAAGAACAAGGTTTATTGACATGTTTCAGCACCAAGTTGAAACTTACCTGGTCTGTACTGCTGAGCAATGGCGCCAGTTCAACTTCATGAAACCAAACGCACTGCGGTGATTCGGCACGCTCTTCCTTTACAATGCATTCATTGACATTGTCAGCTGCATCTGCTGCCTCAGTTGTCTTTGACACATCGTCGCATTGACCCTCATCATTGTCCGCACTACCACCAACTCCCTGAGGAGTCTCGGCAGACATTGACTCTACCTTCGGAGCAAATAACAAAGCTTTGATCAACACAATGTTCTCCTCATCCACGGTGGCGTCACCATGTTGGGTTTGAGCGTGGCGATAGCTTTTAGTTGGCAACATTTTCGATAGCAACTTCAACGGGATTCTGGCAATATTTGTATACACACTGGGATGGATGGTATCAAGATTGTGTGGCTTGCCGAAGGACGTTTTAATTGTACGCTGCAATTATTACAAGCAAGTTTAGACAAATTGTTATTCAATGCTATTCAAAATTAAAATATAAACAAATTCAGCACGTGTCGGTGACTTTTTTGTTTGTTTTGTTATTGATTACTGAGCGTGGGTGCAGCACCTTTGAGCTAGTTTTTTAAGGAACAAAAAGAACTGTATTAATAAAAGTTACGTACGATATAGTTTATTGTTTGCTTCAGAAGCTTCATTTATCACTTTTCACACTTTGATGCTGTTGAAAATTCAATTGGAAAACGCGGAAAACTACAACAAAACGTAAACAACTTTAAACAACAATTTCATTGCAGAGCGGCTAGCAACTTTGACAATTAGTGAGAGAGAACGAGTATTTTGACATGTGCACGTAAAAAACATCTGTTGTCGGTAATGCAGTGTGGAGAGTGTTACAGTGGCATAAAACAGCCAAAATGTAAAATTCATTGCAAATGCATTCATTGCATAGCTTCAAATGATTTTCTTAAATGTTTCCTTGCGACTCTTTTTCTTTAAAGATTTTCGTTAATCTTGTTAATGTTGTTTTTAACATTACGTTCAAGGGCAAACCATTTTATCATAAAAAAAAAACACAGGAAAATGGTCAAATACGCACAATATGCAAACTAAAAAGTTTACCTCTTCCATATATTCAACATAAATGATCAGGAGCTACTAAAAAAAACATCCTCGGGGAATAATCTTAAACATTGCGTTCTGTTGTGCTGAGGAACTTTCTCTCTGAGCAAAAATTACCCCAAAAATATCTAAAATTTAGGGTAATTTTTCATTATTAAAAATGGCCCCACATCAATATAGGAAGTATGGCCCAAAAAAAAAAAGGAAAAATATCCCAAATTTTTCGTAAGAGCAACTATTGCAAATCTGAAAAACTATCGAAAAGTTAAAAAAAGCCGAAAAGTTATGTTTACGATTCGAAACTAAAAGCAATTTAAACACCAGGCAGAAATCAAGTTTTGATTCCAAGAAAATATGTAGCATTCAGCCTTGCCAAGCAAAAAAGTTTGTGTAGAATACCATGTACAAGACCATGGTGAAATAAAACGAGGTGAACGTGACATTTACAAATATTGCTATACTCGTAAAAAGTTTTTATGGAGACAGACACGCTGTCGAAAAGTGAATGGTGACAAGCTAAGCGAACATTTTTTTTGAAAGGTAAAAAAAATTTTGCACATCTTATTTAATTTCACCATTAACAAGATAATGAATAACAAAAAAATTGTAAAACATCCAAAATTTTTTAGTAAAGTGTCCGTAATGTGTCATGCGGCAATCCAATTTGGATGTTGATAAAAACTGTCGCTATTTTTCATGGTCGGGAGAACCCTTAGGCCCAGTTTCACCATCTATACTGAAGTTGTATTTAAGTTTAACCTTAGCTAAGTTCGACTTAAGTTTTCTTAGGCATTTGCGTTTCACAATCCGTACTTAATTATTGTCGAAACTCAATACAATAATATGGCATTACCATCAAAAATAGTTTGCTTACGTTTTTTTGACATTTGTCCAAAAATTAAAAAATATTAGCAAAGTGTAAAACACATTGGAATTTTAGCGTAAATAAAGTGGAGTTACTTGCGAATGTTGTGGGCAAGTTTTAAAATGTTCAGGAATGCAAATGAACCGATGCAGTCAAAGTCGGGAAGAAGGATTCCGCATGGCATGAAATCTTAAAAGTCATGTCAGTGGTCGACATGCAAAGTACCAAATTTTTACAAATATGTGAGTTTCGAAAAGCGTCCGATTTAATATGGAATCACCGATATGTATAGATCAAGAAAATATATAATAGATTCCGCCAATCGCATGTCCGACATTTTTGTTTTGACGTCAGGCGTGAGAAAGAAGAGAACTAAAAAAAGTCGCAGTAAAAATTTTTCATAGGGTGATTTCATTGGAAAATATTCTCATTTTCTTATACAATCTTGTTTTTAAAAATGAAATAAACATTTATCAAAAAAGAGCACCGGTCCAGAAAAAAATATAAATATTTGTTAATACTAACTTTGATAAAAACTGCATATATCACACAAAAAGCAGCTACGTTGTTAAATTTTTCTCATTACACTTACCCAGCAAACCATAGTTGACGACTTTGTCGAAATTCCGACTAATTGTAACTATTTCGAGCTGTCTTAAAGACATCGCTACAATTTCGTTACGCAAATATCGAAACAGTTTCACTTTTTACACGAATTTAATATAGAATACCGTTATGCGATTGTTTGCACGACATATTGAAATGAGAACAGAGTGAAATTTCCTTCCTTTCGAACTGTCTGAACGAAATCGAAACTTTTTCGTAACATTTTCGTTGACTCGTTACGAAATCTTTACGACGGCTCTGCGCAAAATGGCCGCAGGAAAAATGGTCCCAAAATAAAAAAATTAAAAAAGGCCCCAAATTTGGAGTCTTTTTTCAATATGAAATATTGCCCCACCACATAAAATGGAATTGATTGAGATGATTTTCTTAAATGTTTCCTTGCGACTCTTTTTTTTTTAAAGATTTTCGTTAATCTTGTTAATGTTGTTTTTAACATTACGTTCAAGGGCAAACCATTTTATCATAAAAAAAAACACAGGATACGCACAATATGCAAACTAAAAAGTTTACCTCTTCCATATATTCAACATAAATGATCAGGAGCTACTTAAAACATCCTCGGGGAATAATCTTAAACATTGCGTCCTGTTGTGCTGAGGAACTTTCTCTCTGAGCAAAAATTACCCCAAAAATTTCTAAAATTTGGGGTAATTTTTCATTATCAAAAATAGCCCCACATCAATATAGGAAATATGGCCAAAAAAAAAAAAAAATATCCAAAATTTTTCGTGTTGTTGCATTCCATATAAAATTTGGGGCTTTTTTTAATTTTTCGTTTTGGGGCCATTTTGCGCAGAGCCCTTTACGACATTTCGTTACCAAGTAGTATCAACCCCTTCATACGATTTTCGTTACGATTTCGCAACGAAATCGGATTTCGAAATCGGAAAGATTTTTTAAATTGAAATTTGATATTTTTCTGACAATATTACATTACTTGCTTAGATTAATATTCTTATTTTGAAATTACGTTTACGAAATTACGTTACGCGTGACGTGAGCTGCGCAGAAAATTTTCATTCTGCGCACTGATGGCGGAATCTGTTATATATTAGGTGTGTTTCCGTACTCACACTGTGTAACTTATAGAACACTATTTTCTGTTTCCGTACTTTCTGTGCTTAAAATGGGAGAAGAGAATAAGCATAAAACCGATCTCTCGAGAACACACAGTGCACAGAGAGTGCTAGAACTCAAGATTCCGAGTAAAGTAAGAACAAGCATTAAGAAGAGCAAGCATCAACTTCACAAACAAATTGACGATAATTTTAATTTTCGCAATTTACGTTTGACATGTCTGCAGTCAAAATCAGCTGTTTTGTGCTTGAAACTTACTAGAAGCTGTTTCTGTACTTTTGCAACTATTCTCACATTTCATTTTTACTCTCTTAGTTTGAACTTACACAAATCTAACACAGTGTAGAGTACGGAAACACACCCATTATTCTTGTGTATAGATTACATTTACACGTGTTCTTACAATTCCGAAAATTACCCAATAAACAGTTGCGTTTGAACGCAACCCAGTAAGCATCTTTAACGTGTTTTATAATAAGTAATATTTTTTGACAGAGATTTAATATTTTTGGTAACTGAATGCATCAAAAAATGCATATAACCATTTCTGATCAGGGTGATTCTATTTTATTGTCCGGTACTGTATGTGAAAAATGTTGTTAAAATCGAAGGAACGGTGAAAAAGGAGTTTGATTAAAATTAAAATGACTTGCCCCTTGTTAAATCCCGCCCACTTTTTTAAGCAAAGGACTGCTCATTATACCATGGAATACAGGGTGTCCCACAATTGGGTGCAACTATTGGCGGAGGTGGAAGGTTATGACGAGCTGAGCAAAAAATCGTATCGGAGGAGAGGTCTGTTTTCACATTCTTAGTAGCTACAGGGTTAATTATCATTTCACGACTTTGATTCACGTTATTGTTTTAAGCAGAAAAACTAACCTACTTTTTAGGCTTAACCTGTTGTTTTTAGTAGCTCTAAAAACTACCGACTAAACCGTTACCGAGCTGTGCTCGTGTGAAGATGAAATCAATCGATTGAAACTACCATATATCAACTTTGAGTGCAAATTTCTCAGAATTTCCCGTAATAAACGAAATTTTTTTTTAAATAAATTTTGCAACCTATTCAATTATTTTTTCAATGACACCAAATAAACACATAAACACACCTCTAAAAATAAAAACGTTGGCTGTACTAAAAAAAATTAGTTAGTAGTTTAGTTACAAAAGTTTTTGTAATCTTGGTGGTCTTAGGCGTTTCGGTTCCTGAAATCTTTAGAGAAACCAACCCGCAACAAGAAGTTTGTATCTGTGGCGACAAGGAATAACGACTTAAGTCAAAATACCGTAAAAAAACGATATTTTAATTGCACTAACTATGACCTTTTTTCTGAAATATATGCACCGCTAGCCAAGTGGTTATCTATTATGTACAAAAAATATAAAAAAATAGAATAGAAGGAAAATGTCATACCGCTTTTTTACGATATTTTGAGTTTAGTCGTTATTCCTTGTGGCTTTAACGACATAAAAGTAAGATTTCCTATTAATGATGAACTACTTAAGGTGTCTTACTTTCAATTACTACCTACGACCTGGCTACTTACACTATGTTTAACACTATCGTGTTCTGTCTCGATCAGTTAGGAGAACAAAGTAGCATTTTCTTTGTTGTTTACGAATCTAAAAGCTACATTTGGAAAAATTTTGCGGTTTGCAATCTTTATAGATGTAAGAACGATTTAGCCTCTTCGAAAACGAGTACCCATTTCTGAATTTAATTTCTTAACAAATTTTTTCATTTGTCGTGTTCTGCAAATTAGCGCAAAAATTATGTTGTTTAAGATTCGAACTTCCTTCCATGAACGACTACATTAGATTAAACTTTTCTCCTGGGCACTTTTTAACCCTAAGCTACCCTGAGCAACTTATTTGTCCCAATATGCGCGATTGGTTGCAACAACTTCAACTTGGATAACACATAATTTCTAGCTCTTTAATTAAACCACTCCTTTTTTAATGATGACTTGAGAACTAGATAAAAAAAAGCTCCTCAAATTAACATCACATTAGAACAAAATTGTTTTCTCAACCGTCAATGATACTGCGTTCATTGACTCTTCTCCGCATCCTTTAAATTCAGTAACAGAAATAAAAAAGGAAAGAAAAAAAGGCACCTTGGTAAATACAAAGCCTACAAAAACAATGCAATATTAATTAAGTCAATTAAAAGCAGGAAGGCGGGGAAACCTTTGTCCAATGCAACTCCAACGGGAAGTGAATATGAAACAACACACAGCAAAGTGCAATTAAAAAGGTGGTTACTTAAGTACAAAAGAAAATATACATTAGTGCTACGAGGCGTGGGTGGCGGCAAAGGCTGATGGCCATACGAATGAACGTTCGAAGAAGAATTAAAAAGCAGTATCATTGAGTTCATTGCCCATTGCAATTGAAAGTTCTAATCTAATATTCAAGAACATAAACAATTTTATTTCAATTTTTACATAAATATGTAGTTATGTTTAACATCTAAGTCGGTTATTTTTAAAGGAGTTTATAATTTTTTGTATTGTAATTAGCCTTAAAAGAGTCTACATTAAAAATCTTACATAGAAAGAAAACCTCTGCTAGTTATCTTTATTTTCGATTCTTGTTTCCTTGCGCAAGAGGACGATTTGCCTGCGATGGTGGTCTTGAGCCGGCATTACCACCACCCAAACCTCCACCTTGATTGCGATTTCCAAAGTTGTTGCGGTTACCGCCTGGGCGTCCGCGCTGATTTTGATTTTGGCCGCCACCTTGTCCGCCACCACCAAGACGATTTTTATTCATTTCAGCACGATTGCGTGACTTTGCCTGTGCATCTTCCTTAACCATGTCGATGACTTCGTCAGGTATGCGTAGATATTTGATGGTGCTGCCGCGTATGTAACACTCGGGCATGCGCCAGAAACGGTCGCCATCCTAATCAAGTGAAGCAAAGTTAGTAGCAAATCAAAATAGAACAAATAATTGGAACTGGAGCCAACTCACTTTGGATGTGCAGATAACGTCACGCAAGTTGATGTTCATCCATGAGTCACAGCTGACCAGATGACCGTTATAGGTCTCGCCGTTCTTCAACTCCACCAACTAGATTAATTCAAATATAATATTGTTAATAAATCAGAAAGTATTCGATCCTTTGAAAATTATCATGGATTTCACCGGCTTCAAACTTTTGCACTTACCATGGGATGACTTTGCGCTGTCTTTAGCAGTGAAAGTGGCAACTGGAAAAAGGACATAATATTCAAATAAATATCTTATAAAATATATTAAATTTTTATTTACCATTTTGTTAAATATTTTTATTAGTAAAATAAGCGCAATAAACAAATGCTTTCAAGATATACTACGAAAAACAGCTGTTTACTGTGTGAAGATAGAAACATCAGTGCTAAATAGCACAGGGTGGTCAGACAAAATAAAATAAAAAAATGCTTGAATAAAAAATAAGTTCTGTGCCAAGCGCAAATTTTTTACTAATAGTAATCTATAATGTTCAGAAGAAGTGTGAATAGCAGATTTCTGACTTTAAAAGCTCTTTTCCAATTAATCCTTTCACAAAGCAATGTGAAGTTTTATAGTTGCAACTGAACAACTTGCAAAAATGATTTTTTTCCATCTTAGAAAAAATTTATAAAAAACACCTTTCATATAATAAAATGTTTATAAAAGTTGATATAAGTAGCTACAGCTAATTAAACATGCAAAAAAAAAATGAGAGAAAGGATCTTACGAAACGAAAGAATGCGAAAATTTGTTCATTGTGTAACATTGTTGTTGTGTTATATTCTTTCTACGAATTTTTACATTACGTTTATTATTTCCTTTAATATTTTTGAGAAATATATGCTAAACATCAAATCATAATTTTAATTATAGAAACCTCCTTGAGAAAGTTGATAACTTATCAACGAAACGTTGGGAAACAATTAATTAAAATAGTGTTTTTAATTGCATAACTCTTATTTATATGTTTATTCTGGTCTACTGATTGAACGATCAAACAGACTAATATAATAACTTATTCAATCTAATTTTAATATACCTCTTAAATAAATAATTCATATTACAGAGTGGGATGAATGATTTATTAATGATGATATGAGGAATAAATAAGATAAATAAGGAATTTAAAAATATGGAAACAAAGAAGCAACAAAGTAACATTAAGGCCCTGTGCGAGTTGATCTAAATACGACCTAAGGTAAATTGTGTCGATTAAACAGTGCTTTCTAAAAAATTTAGGTAGACATTTCTTAACCTGCAAATTAAAATTTCTTTGATTTCTTTACATGGCTTACGAAAATTTAGAAAGCGCTATTTTATGGGCATAATTTATTTTAGGTCGTATTTAGATCAACTCTCACAGGGCCTAAGTTAAATAATTAACGAATATTCGAATAAGATACAGTTTTTAAAATGAAGCTACAAATAACCTGATATAATTGAAATGTAAGTATTTAATGAATGCAATAAATAAACATGTTGAAAATATTTTTAGAACAGGAAGCTGGGGACTCTATTGCTTTGAATTTTAGATGATTAAACTTTTAACACTTACATAGCCACGTGTGCATATGTTCAAAACGCTATCTAGATGTGAAATTAATATTTTTCTCCAAAAATTTTAATCTAAATCAGATTTGAATTTTGGAAAAAAACGCAGCTAATTTTTTTATCGAAAACTCAAATTATGGATTCATAAAATTGGAAAGTAAAATATTTTTCTAACGAACTGTGTTATGCTTTTTATGTCTTATTTTATTTTGTATTCATTCATTTTTTTATTTATAATTTCAAAAAAATTTTTACCACAGATGCGAGTTCAGCGACCTTAAACTAATGTATCGCATTCCATTACTAAAATTTTTTTTTTCAAATCTGCACCAAACTTTTTCCGGATGGAAATTTAGTAATTTTGTATGGAGTGCGGATATACTGCGTTTTCAACAATCGCTTTTTTTAATTCCAATCTGCGAACTTTGATATCGATCCGCACCAAACTTACACGCCGTTTTCTACAATCTATAAACCAACAAGTTCGAGTAATTTTCCCACCGCAACTGATCCACCGGATTCCACAATCAGCATGAATGATTAATTGTATAATAGTCGGGTTTTTTTGGCATCGCTATATCCGCTGAGTCCACACGTGGCAGTAATCACTTGCAAGTAGGGAATATATATTGTCTTCAAAAACGTTTGAAATTAGCTACAAGTTGCTTCAGCGACCCCATGTGCAAGTGCAAGTTCATTTAAAAATGTCGTCGATTACGAAGGTTCTCCCTGCAATTGCAGTATTGATTGAAATGAAGAAGTTAGAAAATTAGGAAAACATGTTACGTGTTTGCTTATTGTAAACAATTGCGGAAATCCAGAAAAAATCCACAAAAGCAAAACAAAAACATCACTCTTATCCCTCTTTTTGATATTTACTAGCAGCAAGTGTCAAATTTTACTGTCTCGTAAATTTCCTTGCAAGTAGTGTTGAAACTCCTAGTGTGTTAGTAAAAATGTTTGAATGCATTGAGTTTTACGGACTTGCGCTTGCACGTGTTTACGCCGGGTTACAGTATTATAGTTTTCATTTAAAAGTAGATTTGCTTAAAAAATAGTGCTTACACTAATTTTCCGGTTAATGGAGGCAAATTATTATCAGAAATTTATCTACGGTAAATGAAATTTGGGTCTCCCAATCCATATGCTTTGACCAATCAACACACTCTCGCACATTCAGTCACGATCAATATTAGTTTAATACGAGCAGAAGTTTTAAACAAGATCTTATTTATTCGAACTTGAAAACATTTTATACTAAATTTTAATTTAGTCAGCCACAGAAAATTTCCAATTTACTTCACTATATTTTTATATTAAATATAGTGCAAAAACAGAACACATATAAAAATACATTATATTTATATCTTTGAGAAAATAATTTATACAGAACAAAAGCTTTAAGACACATGTTCACCGTTATGACGTAGGAACATTTTTCCAATTTTTCTAATGTGATAGAAGATTTTAATGTCAGTTTTATAATGATAATTAAAATATAGCTTGGACTAATAACAACTATGTACAAAATTCCTTTTTACTTTAAAGGGCATACAGGTTACAAATTTTAAAATAAAAGATTTTTTTCGGAAATTTTTTTTTTCATAGATGGAAAAGATATAATTTTAAAATTTTGCACACATATTTATTAACATTTAAGGAATAAAAAAAAATGTTATTTGGTTTTTTTTAAAAAATGCCCAAAATTGACGGTGTACAGAATATCATCAGTCGGGAACATCTGAGGGAGGAAAAAACCAAACTAATCCTTGTTTATGTGTCTATCGTCTGAACTAGGATAAATTTTTTCCGCAGGAATAAAACAAAATTGCGGACAATTTTGTAACCTCGATAATCGCCTTTTTCCAATGGCCACCATTTTGTTTTTTTTTTTACGGAAAAAAATTATTCTTGTAGCCACTTAAACAATGATTAATTTTATGTTTTTTTTTTCCTCAGATGTTCCAGACTGGTGATATCCTGCACACCGTCAATTTTTGGGCCTTTTTTTTAAATAAAATAACGTCAAAACCCGCTTCAAAAATACTGAAATTTTTTTTGTATTTTTTAAATGTTAATAAATATGTGTGCAAAATTTGAAAACAATATTTTTTCCTTCTATGAAAAAAAATTCCCGAAATTTTTTTTTAAATTTGTAACCTATATGTACCCTTAAATGTATATGTTAATTTTTATTAAGTTTTATTTTTCAAAAGAAAACATCAGTGCATAAGCTTATGCTACTAACTCAACAATCATTCATTTCTTAAAAGTAACCTTTGTTTGTATTGGCAATGGTGTACGTCTCATTGATTTATTTGTGACTCTATATTTTATTTTATCTAGCTAGTTCTGCAGTTTCGGTGAGAGCGCATTCCGACGGATACCTGTTCTCGAATTTATGTTGTGTTAACTTTTAATACATTTTTTCTTAACTTTAAAGATGTATGATTTTTTCAAATGCATTAATTTTGTTTTTGTACACAGATTCGGCTCATTTAAGTTAATGTGATTCAAAGCAATTTTAGACATTTCATTAAAAAATATTTATTTCTATAACAACACATTAATATCTGAGGAAGGTATTCATGTAAATGGGCAATGCTTTTATAAATGGTATAAGCTGTAAAGCTTATCAGACTTAGGGCAGTTTTCTCAATGTCCGGTTAAGCACTAACCGGAACTTTAATCAGCGGTTAGCAAAAAATCGTTTTCTCAATGTTCGGTTAGTGCCTATCTGTCGGTTAAGTGCCGGTTAAGTTAACGGCAAGTTGTGGTTCCGGTTAGCTGCTAATCGACAGAACAGTTGAGTAGGAAATTTTTTTATTGTTTGTGTTTAAATTTATTTTTCACAAAAATGGAAAGAATTGCAAGGATTTCTCTTTATAATTTGAGTGTCAATCAGAATAGAGGAAGGACATATTCATATAGTCTGTTGCGTTTTCCATTTTTTTTTTTTTTTTGAGGCACAAAATAAAATAATTAGAAAATAAACAAATGACAGCTGATATGCAGTTTTTATGTATTCACAATTAAAAAATTCACAATTAATGATTTAACCGGAGGTTACTTAATCAGCACTTGGTGAAAACGAAACTGTTTTTTAGCTATCGTATGGTTAGCTATCTCCTGGTTAAGAGCTAGACTAACCGAACATTGAGAAAACGGCCCTTATAAATGAACTGACAGAATTTGTACGGAGAAAGTTTTGCTCAAGCCATATAGGTTTCATGTCCGATTTAGGTGCGCAAACGAACAGGTAAACTTATACGTGTAAGAGCAATCGTTTATACGTGTATGAGCATCTGTTTTCTGATTGTGTTATTGTTTTAAATGTTAAACATGTGTTTAATGTGTAAAATATTAGGTGCGTTTTTTAAAACATCCTAGACCAATTTGCATTTGCTATGCTATTTAGATGCAAAAATTATTTTTTTAAATCGGCCCGAATTGCACACACCTCATTTTTCTGTTGTTGCCAATGTGTTTTCATGCTAATAAGTAATTAATGATAAGAAATAATTGATTGCCTAATACAAATGCTTGCATCCCTGCACCCTTAATAAAATGAGTTAAAAAGTGTGAATAAAAATTTTCAAACTCCTCGATTTATGAAAAACAATTAAAATTTAACATATCCCTTGAATCTGGCATGTGGAGTGAGCAAGGCTGATTAATTTAGGTTGAGTCCCTTGAGGGCAGCTTGGTCGAACTGTCAGTATGGATGAAATGAAATCAAGAAAGTGTAAGCCTGGGTCACACTATTTTTAGCTTACAGCTACTTTGACATTTCGAACAAAGGCGAAAAAGAGCGCTTTTCTCTCAAGTGACTTTACCTATATTACCCTGCACTTTTACGATCAAGATTTTGCTTTCAAGTTGATCACACATACTTGTTGTCAAAATTCATCTGAATCGAAAGTTGTGACAGAGGCTGCACGCAACTTGATAGGCAATTTTATTTTCAAGATGTTATCTTGTAGGAAACACAAAAAGTTCTGCAAGAAATAAATAATTTAATAGTTAATAAAATAGATAATAGAAAATAATTTAATTCTTTACATCCTCCACAGACATTTTATGTTAGCAGAAATTTATTCATAATCCTTTATTTTAAATTATTTCGTCGATATGACGAAAGATTCCCGTTCCATATAACTTCATGTCTTTTATATAGTTCTATGAATCGCAACACATCATTATTTGTATTACTTTTATCCATTGCTTTATTTCGGCAGAATTATTTGAAAAGAAACACGAACATTTATTTACAATAACTGTGATCAGCTGTTTAACTTGACCATCAAGTTGCCACACGACTTGAAAGGAAAAGTTGATATCAAGTTGGTGGTCAATTTCTAATAGTGTGTGTTAATAAAAAAGACACAATCGTAAGTGTGGACGTAGAGTTTTTCGTTTCATATATTAGTTGATGAATTTGATGTTCTTGTTCATTTTTATGTTGGTTAAAAATAAATATAATGCAATATTTTGTTTAATAAATTGAATTAAATATTTCGGAATAATATGTATAATATATATTATTGAATATTTAAATTTGAACAGCCAAAATATATTTTTCTTATGTATATATAAAATTAGTTCAATAAAAACGTAGCACTGCGTTTTTTTTATACAAAATATAAACTAATAAAATGAAGAACGCATCGCTTCTTCGTATCGCAACGTCTCATTTTCTCAGGCTGAAATATTTTTAGCGGCGGAAGCATTAATATACGTATGCATTGCTTGTAAGGCTTTGAGAAATTCATAAAACGATTTTATTCAACAAACAACACGATGTTGCGTTCGAAATTTCAGCACGAACTAAAGCAATAAGCATAAGAACGACATCAGCAACTGAATCATCAATGCATTTTTCTCATACAAAAATGTGAATTTTTCTTCTTTTCTTTCACTATCGTGTGGCTTTAGTAAAGAAGTGACAAAATCCAAAATTTAATATTCCTTTTAGGCAAAATATAACTGATATTTTGGCATAAATTTTATCTTTGTACGATGAATATTTTTGGCTGTATGTATGCCTAAAGTGTCCCCCAAGAAACGTTAGCATGACCTTGAAAAAATTTGTGAATATATCCCATACAAACCGCACTGTAAGATGTAATTCTACGTCAAAAATGTGAATATATAGCAACCTAAAAGACAAAAATTTAACGTGTAACCACCAAGTAAATCAGCCTTGGGGTGACAGCATTTAAAGAAAATTTTATCTGAGTCACCCTTTGAAATCTTCTATTAGCGTTTTTCAACTATTCTAGGTAATAAACCAAACAAGTGTTTTTTGCGCTTTAATTTAACTAGTTTGATTACTAAGTTTAAAATGGATGTTGATGAAATTCAGTTTATGGATGACATCAAATCACTTGATGAAATCAAATCACTGGATGATATCAGATCTTTGGATGAAATTAAGTCGTTGGATGAAGTGAATTCGTTGGATGACATTAAGTCGTTGGATGAGATAAAGTCGCTGGATGAGATAAAGTCACTAGATGAAAGCAAATCAATCGATGAACAACTAGATTTAAAACTAGAACCTGAGGATACTATAACGGATCCGCTGCTGCAGTCGGAGCATGAACAACAACAACAGGAACATCAACAATTGCTGACGACAGATACCGAAGAAGATGTAAAAATTGAATGTCGTCATTGCGGTATATCCGGTGAGACAGAAACAGGAAAGTTGATACAGTGCTCAACATGTTGTCAACATTTTCATACAACTTGTGCGGGCGCGGGAGTATTCGTCGGTACCAACTGGAACTGTACACAATGTCAGCGGAAGTGCCAAATTTGTCATCAGCACACAGCAGAAATCGAGGGTGGACGCGCGCTTAAGTGCGAAGAGTGTCAAAAACTCTATCATGCCACCTGCATGCGTCCCATGATGACTTCCATACCTAAGTTTGGGTGGAAATGCAATCAATGCCGTGTCTGCTCTGATTGTGGCTCACGTACCCCAGGCGCGGGGGTTTCCTCACGCTGGCATTGTCACTTTACGGTCTGCGATTCCTGCTATCAACAGCGCAACAAGGGGTTTTCATGCCCCATCTGCCAGCGTGCCTACCGCGCAGCTGCTCATAAGGAGATGGTAAAGTGCAGTAGTTGCAACCGCTTTGTGCACAGCACCTGCGATGAGGCAGCAGATCTGCAGCAATACCACACGCGTAAAGAGAACAACCCAGATTACGATTATGTTTGTCCCGTATGCAAAGCCTTGCCTCCAAAAGTTACGCAGATCGCTGAAACGGGAGATGGACAAACGTCTGTCCAAACAACTCAACAAGTGGCTGCAGTTGGCTCTAACGCAGAAACCAGCTTGGAGGTATTTCCCAAAACGAACTCCGGAGATTTCCCATTTGTGCCTAGGGTAGGCTCTGGCAAACCTGGTGATCTTTATAAACTAACAAAAAAGCGCCTAGGTCGTGGCGGCAAACTTATACCCTCCAAAAACGGTGGCAACTCGTCGCAGTTAGGTCGCAAACGAGGAGCACCACGTGGCAAAGGACGCAGCGTGCTTATGTTTACAGATAAAATGCAAAACAACGCCGATCGCAATAACAAGGAACAGGACAGTTTTGTTGGTGCTGGTTCCACGGACAGCAAACTGGTGTTCATCGATGCCAAGGATGAGTTTATGTTGACGCGCGACATTTGCGTAATGTGCGGCTCAGTTGGTAAGGGCGAGGATGGCATTCTAATTGGCTGTACTCAATGTGGCCAATGCTATCATCCTTATTGCGTGAATATTAAGCTGAACAAGACCGTGCTAGAGAAAGGTTGGCGCTGTCTCGATTGCACCATCTGCGAGGGATGCGGCCAAAAGAATGATGAGGCGCGTCTCATACTCTGCGATGAGTGTGACATTTCGTACCATATCTACTGCATCAATCCGCCGTTGGAGACTGTGCCTCACGGTAACTGGAAGTGCCACTGGTGCGCCGTCTGCCAGGTTTGTGGTCGCACAAATCCCGGCAAGAACTCTGAATGGATGAATGGCTTCACCGAATGTGGTCCGTGTGCCAGTGAGTTGCGCTGCTGCGTTTGTTCGCAGGCCTATACCGACAATGAGCTGATGGTGGAGTGCGTCAACTGCGAACGGTGGCTACATGGAAAATGCGATAGCATCAACAATGGCGAGGAGGCCGCAGCAAAAACTGAAAATGATGACTATCAGTGTCCACTGTGCAGACGCCAGGAGAGAATGGAAATGCCGCCACCAACTATAGCCCAGCAAGACGCGACTTCAGTAGCACAAAAAGCTGGAGGCACCTTGCCGACTGCTGCAGGCTTCTCTAGCCAAGCAGATCATGCTCCGAAAACCGAACACTGGCTGGATGGTGTTTGCGTCAGTGAGCACGGCTTTCAGCTCATCAAGTCGCTCAGCAATGAAATAAAGAGAAAACGCAAAGTGCAGCAACGCACCACAAACGAACCCCAACAAGATTTTGGAATACAAGCCACAATCGAATCGGTTGTATCTGCTGGAGCTGAGAGCAAAAACGGCTTGAGTGATGTAGCGGGCACCTCACAACAGGATGCTGCGGGTGATAGTAAAACAGCTGCACCGACCAACTACAAAGATGGCATGCTTTGGACTGCCGGCCCAGAGGTGCCGGCGCCAGAAGGTTTTTCCATCCTCAAAAATGACGCAGGCGTCAGTATTTTGCGTAAGAAACGTCAGCGAAATCTGCAAAAAGTGGGTATTGGTGGTTTTACGGTGCGCAATCGTGCTCCCAAGAAAGAGCCGTTGGTCGAGTCCACAACAGCTTTAACAGACGCTGGTGCTGGTGCAGCCGGTGCTCCGCCAGAAAAAAAGAAAAAAGCCACAAGACCCAAAACTCGCAACAAAATGGCAGAAAACATTCCGCCTTACCTGCAGGAGGCATTCTTTGGCAAAGAGTTGCTATCGTCTACCAAGAAAACTTCTGAATTCTTTCTTTCCGATACAGAGACCAGTTCAAATGAGGATGCACATCTGCTCGATTTTGGACCTGACAACATTATAAAACTAGAGCCCTTGCAGGAAACTGTAGAGCCGGAGAAAAACCGAGCCATCAAATCCGAAGAAATTAAAATTGAACCGAATTTGGGTCTGGCTGAAATTGAGGCTGATGCTGAAGATCTACTGAATACAAGTTTGGCAGAAGAACTGCAGCAGCAATACTTGCAGAATACATCACAAATTCCGGACTTTATTAAAACGGAACTGTTGGATATGCCGCAAAGTAATGCGGCGGCAGTAACATACAACACGACAACAAATTCTGCTTCTACTTCGGCTAACAACAGCAAAACTGATGGTCTAGAAATGTCCTTTAGTGTAGCACCAGACATTTCTGGTGGTGGCGGTGGTGGTGGCGGTGGTGGTGGCGTTGGCAACTCTGAAATCACAGATGGAATGCAGCCACAACAAGCTAGGAATTTAAATATCGGCGATGAACCGAATGCTAGATTAACTTAAGCGGCCTTCAAACAAATTTATCTGTAAGAAATAAAGCTACAATTCAATCATCAGGTTATTTAAAGTGCATGGATGGCATGTCCGATTATTGTAGGAAATTGTCTATTTTATTATTGTCTCTAAAGAGATTATTGAAAGTTCGAAAATATAGTATATTTAATGGGTATTAAGAACGGAAAAAAAGAATGTATTTTTATTATTTTCTGACGACTTTCAGTCCGCTGTATGTTGGGTAACTATCTGTTAATGTCTTGATTTTATTAAAATTTTTAACAAATATTATTTCTCTTTTTAGAACTTAGCTAACATGACATCAAATTGTTTTTTAGGATAGCATCAGATCCGAAGATCATTACCTTCATCAATTCGACGGTATCGTTCAAATTCAAAGAGGAACCGACAGATACGATAATCGAAATGCAAAATATTTTCTTAAGCTATTTATAAGATAATCAAAACTATTGATGATAATGCTATGGAGAGTAGTAATATATTTTTAAAGTCATCCAAAATCAAAAATAAAACTCTACCGAATTGCAGAATCTAAGAATGAAGTAAGTAAGTAAACTTTATTGAGACTTCAGAACAATAACAATGCAAAACCAAATAAGCAGAAGTGACAAAGAAGAGAACATAGAACAGTAAAAATAATTCTATTACAAAGACAGGATAGCATGCAAAGACAAGGAAAATGACAAAAGGAAATCAAATGTTTGCTCAAAAGAACATTTTTTAAGTTACGTTGATTTGAAATCGAATAAAACTTAAAAATAATTAAAACTACACAAAAAAAGATTTATATATATACGCTTAAACACATAATATTAAGATAAAAATCAGCCTCTCTGTACATTAGGGCTAGCTTTACGGTAAAATTCGGGTATTAGCAGTGTGGCAGAACTCGAATTTAAAATAAAATCTATACTCTCATGAATTATTCCAATTGCAGAAATATAATTTATAATTTATTTATTATAATTAATTATTATAATTAATTTATTTATTTATTTATTTATATAAATTTTAATTTATTTATTTATATATATATTTGACCAATTATAATCTCTTTGAGAATCAAAAACAAAATTGATTAAATCATTTTCTAAGTAATGTAATTTATTGATACATTTTTCCATGTGTAAAAGTAAATATTTACATAAAGGAATAATGTTAGCACGATTATAAACGAAAAAATTAGAAAAACGTTTAGTGAAAGATTCAAAATTCCGATCTATACAAAATCTTAAAACTTTACGTTCAAATTTTTCAAGATTTTGCGCAACTGAAGGGAAGATAGTGAACCAAATCGGAAAACCATACATTAAAACGGAACGTATACTTATTTTATAAATAAGCAATTTAGTATTAATAGACAAATATTTATTTCTAAGTAAATTAGAGAACATCCCCAAAATTTTTCTAGCTTTGATTAAAATCAAATTAGCGTGATTATTAAATCTTAGCAGATTGTTGAAAGATACTCCTAAATGTTTAATAACATTTTTGAAAGGAATATCAGAACCACAAAGAGATAATTTTAGATTTTTACTTTGAGGGACTGTGTTTCTATGACATTTGCCAGAAGGATTTCTGATACAAATAGCTTCCGATTTGATTGTATTAATTTTAATTCCCCAATCCCTATAAAAACTAAGAATGTTTTCCAAATGGGATCGGGCCAAAGCAAGAGCCTCATTAGGAGTAGAGCCATGAGCATATGCAAGTGAATCATCAGCGTATAAAATACCAGTGGATACATTATGAACATGCGGAAAGTCGTGAATAAATATACTATATAAATGTGGAGCCATAAAAGAACCCTGAGGGACACCACTTTCAATTTCACCAAGGTCTGAAGAGATGCTATCAATATTAATGAAAAATTTGCGATTACTTACCACAAAATTACATTTTGTATCATTTTTAAATTTAATAAAGCATGAACCGTTGAATGTTTTTTCTTAAAACCAAAATGGAAATCAGGAATATATTGAACATACATATACACACACATACAACACAACATATACACATATACAACACACATATCCAACACAAGTATCTAGTTTATCTTGTATAACTCTTTCAAGAAGCTTTCCAAGATTAGTGAGTAAAGATATTGGTCTAAAATTGTTCACCTCAAAACAATTTGATTTTTTTTTTGAATAGGAATAATTTTAGCAATCTTCCATGAATCAGTAAAATAACCGCTATTAATACAGTTATTGAAAATTATTGCAAGAAAATCAAAAACAATATTAGGCAATTTTTTAATAAGAAAATTTTAAATATTATCAGGACCAGAGGACTGAAAAGATAAATAGAAAATGCATAAGAATTCAAAGTGTTGTGAACTTCAGACTCTAACTCAAAAATATCGGATCTATCAGGAACTGTTTTTTCATAAACTTTTTGAAAGTGAGATTTTAAAATATGCACTTTACGAGAATTTTCAGTATTAAAATTATTGTTGTAATAAATTTTTGAACAAAATTTTCCATTCTTTTTTTTAATTAACTTGATAATTTCTTTATAGGCGGTAGGACCAGGTTTTATAACCTCTCACTCGATTCTTTGGCTTTATGAATTTGTACTTGCTCTTTGATTAATATTTTAATAAGTGAAATTTGAGCTGCAAGACGTTTATATTCGTCTGAAGTTCTATTGAAGTTAGAATGAAATATTTTCTTAAGTCTACGTTGCTATTGATTTTTAATTTTATATACATTTTTAATTGAATCTGGAATAGAAGTATTATTAAAAAGTTTATTATTATTTTTATATTCAACCAATTCACTATGTAAATCTTTAACCGTATTAATAGAAGAAGTTAGGAAACTAATATGAGAGTCAATTTCAGAATTTTGTAAATTTATATTATCAGGAGGTAAATTATTTTCAATAACAGAAGTTTAATCATTACGAAAGACATCCCAATTTGTATTTTTATAAGATATAAAAAATTTTGGCTGACATAATTCAAATGTGATCTCTTTTAAATCAATTTCTAAATAAAGTGGAAAATAATCGGAAAAGGAAGAAAGAGTTTTAATAGAATAATTTGGATTGAAAGTATCTAATAAGTTTGTAGAGATTAAGAAATGATCAAGATAAGAAGACCCATTAGGAAAAGAAGGAAAAATATCACAAATTCTTGAAAATGAATTTGAAGCCAATTAAAAAAAGTTTTACCATTTAAATTGTTAATATTATCGTTCCAAGAAACATGTCTGGAATTGAAATCACCTCCAATTATCCAACCATCATAATTTGAAGCACGATTAGCAATAGACGCCAAGCCATCAGCTTATGCATCAGGTGGAAAATTACGAGGAATATAAGTTGAACCAACTAAAAATTTTTTTAGCTTAATCGAAACACAGATATCTAAAAATATATGGGGGAAAAGAATATTAGAAAAAGAAACAATAGAAAATTTTATATTGTTCTTTATAGCAATAGCAACACCTTGAGAACTGTAATCTCTCAAAAAATGTTAGTTGTTCAAGTGTATCCCATAAGATAAATGTGTTTTTTGAATGAGGCAAATATCAATTTTATTAAAATCAAGAATTTTTTTTTTTTCAATAACTGCTGTAGTCAATCAATGACCTAACATTAAAAGACAAAAGTCTTTTAGTGTTAATCCCCATATTTAATTAAAACTTCTTTCAAGAGTGAAGTACACTCCTTTATAAGTTCATCTTTTGAAAGATGATTGATATTTTTCAAAAACTTTTAGATTTTTTGCTCGAGCGTTTGTTGCTCAGGATTGAGAATTTGCTTAGCAACTTTCAAAAATTTATCAATAATTGAAGGTTTAGCAGAGTTGGGGACAGAGATTTTAAAAGGATCACGCATAGCTGCGTTACTTGCTTTAGGAGAATCAAATGAATCATGATAAGGCAATGATTTAAAAAGACAAGAGAAAGATTGCTCTTCAACAATCGACGAACGACTAATAACAGCTTCTTGGACATTAGAAAAAGTCAGTTGTTTTTTTGCTCTAGCTTCAGAAATTAAACGTTTTCTATTTTTAGTGTAATCCTTGTAAAAAGTACAGCCACTCCAATTGGCAGGATGTCCAGATTTACCACAATTAATACAAAAGGGTTGAATATTAGAATCCGTATTCAAAGAACACTCCAGGTTCATGTTTGGACTCACATTTTACACAACGATAAAATCGATTGCAATTTTTAGCAATATGACCCCATTGTTGACAGCGCTTTCATTGCACCTCCTTACTTCTTGACTTCGGGGATTCCCATGAAATAATTTGGTACAGTAATTTTGTAATTTTGGATATTTCACTAAATTTTTTACATGGGAAAAAGTGTAATTAAAAAAAGACCTGTATCAAAATTACTTTTGATAGAAAAAAGAATTTTGGAATTTTGTAACCTTAGGAATAATACTATCAAGCTCCGATTTAATATCAATGAGATCTGTAAGGTAATGCATACCTCGAATGATTAGACTTGTTTGTCTTAAGTTTTTAGGAGTAAAGGAAAATGATTCGATTTTTTGAGCCTTAAGTAGGGCATTCATTTCCGAATGAAGGTTCGAGTCCTTAAGATAAATTTTTGATCTATTTTGGGTTTCATTTTTAATTTTGACATCAATATTTGGGTTTTAAATTGGTCTACTAAATTTTTAATGTTAATATTATAAACAATGATTAAGGGACAAAATTTAGCTTTGGGGGGTGCTGCCACACCGCTAATGTCTGAACTTATAGTTTTTGTTTTATTTCTTTAAGATGCAGGTGCCGCTTCAAAAGTTATACCTGCCAGCGGGGCATAACGATTAGAAGATGAAAATCTTGGGAAGTCAACAGCCTTTATTGCTGCTTTATTCGAGCGCTTGGTTCTCTTTTTTGCGATCGAATCTTCATTGTCGGGCTCTGGTATTATTGAAGACAGGATCAATATCCGTAATGTCTTCGTGAGCATCCATATTAGGATCAATATGATTTGGATCACCAGGATCAAGTTGTTGATTGGACGCCATCACATCCAGCGGATTTATAATTTTATATATATAAAAAAAAAATCCAAAAAAAAAAACAATTTGAGAAAAAATTTGTGTCTTTTATATATTTTATTTAAAACAATTTTTTATAGACGTCTGCTTTATTCAAAGCTTACTCAGGCTGTGTGCTATTCGGAAACTTTTCACTCGGATGATGAAATGTTGACAGCCTGAATGAGAATATTTGGCACTTGCGAGGTGAATACGATTGTCTAAAATTCATGTAGCCTCAGGGGCTAGTATAAATTTTGACAATCGGCAAGAGAATTTTTAGAATACAAGCATAATTAGAAAAAAACACTTGTAAGGGAAATTAATGAAAACTAAATGTCGTTTAAAATTCGAAAATTATTTTAAATCTTGGATGCCGGTTAAGCAGTTTAAAGTCGTTGGCGAGGAGACAGAGAATGTCGCACTATGGCTGAGATAGCAGCATAAAATTTATCTATGTATTTGTATTAACTTTCTTTATTCTTTGTTATGTGTATAAAACGCTAAAATATGTATTAGTATTAGAAAGTTGTAACTTTATTCTTTGTGCTGCTTATGTAAGATCTTAATTTATATTTGTATTTGTAAGTTGCAACGGCAACAAAATAAGTTATAAATATTTGAAAATTTTCTAAAACGGTCCCTTTCTGTGTCACGAAGCCTTGGAGTAAAAGCCAAAGAATAAACTGTTTCTGTTTCTGCTGCTGCTGCAAACACAGATTATTTTTCAATTACCAAGAAATTGTTTTATTTGGAAGGTCGAAATAGAGCAGTTTTTTCCCTTCTCCAGGACACAGGAAGACAAATACAACATCTTTATTCTTTGGAACACGAAATCGTTGGATTTGGTTTGCACCTTGGAAAATTTACGCTGCTAGTTGTCGCAAAATCCGCCATTGTTTTTTGCGCTCGTTGATCTTGTGCTAGCCGCTTCGAACCGCCGTTTTCCAAGATAAATGCCGATTGATGCCACACGACCAGAACCCTGAAAAGAGATCCAGCCAACGTCAGAATAAAGGAGTGCCACCTACCAGATTCGAGCCATATTATCGCCCCATGCATCGCACGCCACCGAGTGGACAGACAGCAAATATGCAGAACTTGCCAACTACGCCTGTTGCATCGAAACCTACCGCCATTTTGTCGAGTTCCAGCTCATCGCAGAATCAAGCACTAATTTCTGCTGCGATTCCGAACCCTCCAGCGCCACCAGCCGTACCGTTTCAAGCCGCCACCAGTCGTCAGCCACCTACAAAAGAAAGAAGCGATTTAGAAAAGGTAACACTTGAATTTAATAAAAGAATTTCAGATCTGCAGGACGAATTCAAGCGTCAGATGCACGCTATCCAGTCACTCGTATGCACGAACAACGCTCATATCCAGTCAAGTGTCGCCGAGCTTCGTAACGAAATACGCCAAACCGAACCAGCCGCCACGCCCACTTCAACGCCGGTAGTACTTGCAGCCGAAATTCAGCAACATCGACCCTCTATGGACTCTTTTCCAGCCAGCCAGCAATCTACAAATATGCGCCAAAAGAAGATCTACCCGTTGCCAAAGTTTTCAGGCTTACCCGAAGAGTGGCAAACGTTTGAAGAATCCTTTGTGAGCACAACTATGGAGTTTGAATACTCGCCATTGCACAACATTATGCGCTTAAGGGATGCAATAACCGGAGGAGCTCGTGATACCGTCGAATCCCTATTGAGTAGCTCTCGAAACGTGGATGCTATAATTGCCACACTCAAGGAAACATATGGTCGCCCAGAGCAGCTCATCAAGTCCCAGGTCCAGAAGGTGAGGTTACTACGCCCGATTGCCGAAGGAGATCTAGCCGCGCTCATCGATTTTGCGAACAAAATCAGCAACATGGCCACCTTTTTGGAAGCAGTCAACGGTGAGCACCATCTGACGAATCCTACACTGCTCAGCGAACTCGTTGCCAAATTGCCGATATCCAGGCAAATTCAGTGGGCCGAAAAGTGTTTGTTGTTGTCCGAACCAGCCACCATTTTAGATTTTAGGCAATGGCTTGGTGGTCTTAGGAAGATAGCCAATTTAGTAGCAGACTCGCTACCTTCAACAGCAGCAACAGTTAGCCAGCATGGATCCCGAAAGCCTCAACAGCAAGTTACCGCCGATAGCAAAGCACGTAGGTATGCGTTCGTCAGTGTAGCCCCAACAAAATGCCGTATTTGCGATGGTGAGTGTAAAAATTTTTCATTTTGTGAAGTTTTCAAAAATTTGCCAGTGGACGAACGATGGAGCAAAGTGAAGTCACTTCGAGTGTGCTTCTCTTGCTTAAAAAATGGCCACCAGTTTGGCAAGTGCTTCAGTAAGCGCAGGTGTGCAACAAATGGATGCCCGCATTTCCACCATCGACTGCTGCATGCACCTACGAACAACAGCTTGGAAACACCGACGTCCTCGTCAAATGCAGCGGGCCAAGCCACGTCGCAAGAACTACGGAGCTGCCACGCATCCGCGAACCGTGAGGAGGACGCAGTGCTATTCCAGATGATTCCTGTGCAACTTTATGGCAAGAATAAATCCATGCAGATCTATGCATTTGTGGATGACGGATCCAATGCAACGATGCTCGACGCCGCAGTCGCACGCGAATTAAATGTCCAAGGACGCGAAGAAGTTCTCGAACTCCAGTGGCTGAACCAAAATGTTGCACGCGAAAATAGCCAAGTCATTGAATTGTCCATCAGCGGTGTGGAACATAACGCGAAAAAATATAAAATGTCAAAAGTTTTTATTACGTCCAATTTAGCGTTGCCAACGCAGTCGGTCAATATTAAAAATTTACAATTAAACAATGCTCATCTTTCAGGGTTGCCATCTTCCAGCTATAGGAACGTTCAGCCAAAAATGATAATTAGTTTGACCCACGCCTTTTTAACAGTGCCAATTGAAATCCCACGATGCTCACTTAGCCCGGGACCGATCGCTACTAGAACCAGACTTGGATGGATGGTGTATGGACCAGTTGGTGAAGATGTGCAGCCGAGTAAGAAAATTGTATGCCACGCTAGATATATAAAAGGTAAGAGCATGGTAAGCAACGAACTTGAAGAAGTCATTAGAAGCTATTTTGATATGGAAACGTTTGGAACGAAACCAAATGTCAAGCTTTTACGATCCGAAGATGACGAAAAGGCTCTATCCATGCTCAAGTCCACAACTCGCTACGTTGGAAATCGCTATGAAGCCGGCCTACTATGGCGTCAAGAAAATATTTTACTGCCGGACAGTTTTCAGATGGCCAAGAATCGTTTGGAGAGCATCGAAAGGAAAATGAAACGTGATCCAGAATACGCAGTGGAATACTGCAACAAGATCAAGGAATATATAATGAAAGGTTATGCAAGGGAACTCACCGATGAAGAAGCGTGCAAACGAACACAAAAAACTTTTTACTTGCCACATTTTGCCGTGAGGAACCCAAATAAAAAAGGTCTTCGATTGGTTTTCGATGCAGCCGCTGAAATAAATAATATTTCGTTGAATAAAGCTTTACTTCCAGGACCTGATATTAATCAAACACTTTTATCCATACTTTTTAAATTCAGGCAAGCGCCCATAGCAGTCTGCGGAGACATAAAAGAGATGTTCCATCAAATAATAATCTCGAAGGAAGATCAGGATAGTCAGAGATTTATTTGGAGGGATGGCAACTCTACAAAACCACCCACAACATACGTAATGCAAAGGATGATTTTTGGAGCAACATGTTCGCCAGCAATTGCCCAATTTGTGAAGAATACTAATGCCCAACGTTTTAGTGAAAAATATCCACGTGCGGTTAAAGGCATTTTAGAGAGGCATTATGTAGATGACTACGTTGATAGCTTTCAAAGCGAAAGTGAAGCGATCCAAGTTGTAAAGGAAGTAGTTAAAATCCATAAAGCTGGGGGATTTGAAATCCGTAACTTTGTTTCAAACTCTGAAAAATTAAAACATGCAGTTGGCAACTCGGCCATCAACGATTCCGTCTGTGTGGAAGGTTCAGCTGTGGAACGTATTCTCGGAATGCATTGGTTGTCAAAACCAGATGTTTTTATTTTTGTTTTTAAATTTAATAAGGTGCCTGCTGAAATTCTCAACTTGCAACGAAACCAACAAAACGCGAAACTTTAAGTGTTACGATGTCCATCTTTGATCCGTTTGGACTTCTGGCCAATTTTACAGTGTGTGCCAAACTTATAATGCAAGCAGTATGGAAAACAGGAATTCAATGGGACGATGAGCTGCCAGACGCAATTTTTGGTAGATGGAAGAACTGGCTGGAGGAGTTAAAACAGGTAGAAAATTATAGAATTTCAAGATGCTACTTTTCAGGTTTTGAAAATACGCAAGTGGATCTTCACATATTTTGTGATGCAAGTGAACAGGCGCTGGCGGCAGTGGCTTATTGGAGATTCATGGATGCAGATCATGTTATGTTGTCTTTCGTCGCTGGAAAAACATCATGTGCTCCAACACGTTTTCATTCGATCCCAAAATTAGAACTGCAAGCGGCGGTGGTGGCGGTGCGTTTAAAGGATGCTATTTTGAAGTGTCATGACGCAAAAATCGGAATAATTTTATTTTGGAGTGACTCGAATACTGTCATTCAGTGGATACGATCCGATCATCGCATATATAAACAATATGTTGCTAATCGTGTTTCTGAAATTCTAGAAAATACAAAAATTAAGGACTGGCGGTGGTGCCCTGGCGAGTTAAACCCTGCAGATGATGCTACGCGTGCTAAATTTCCCCTGCGGTATATTGCAGAAAGTAGATGGAAAAATGGACCAAATTTTCTTCTAAATGCAGAGAAAGATTGGCCGCTCGAATCCCACATGAAGACGGAAAATGATAAAAGCGCCGACGAACTTAAATCGAAGCACTTCATATTAATGAGCAGGCAAGTGAATATGACTGTACCAGGTATTAATAGATTTTCGTCTTATAGCAGATTGAAGCGGTCAATGGCATGGGTGTTCAGATACGTGGCGAATCTCAAGCGCAAAGCAAAGGGCGAGGAAATTTTTCGAGGAGAATTGACGTCAGAAGATGTGGCTGAAGCTGAACTGTACCTTTGTCAATGGGTGCAACGAGAGGCCTTTAAAGATGAGTACTCCTGTCTTCTGGAAGGAAAGCCTGTTTCCAGATGTAGCAGCATCAAGACCCTGAATCCATATTTGGAAAAAGATGTCATTCGTGTGGGTGGTCGAATCGATAACGCCACTTTTTTGCAAATTTCTGCGAGGAGGCCCATTGTATTACCAAAAGATCATCAGATGACACGACTTCTTACTGATTGGTTTCATCGCAAGCTTCATCACGTCAACACAACAACGGTAATCAACGAAATAAGACAGCGATATTGGATACCATCAATTAGAACTTTGGTGCGCCACATTGAAAAAAGTTGCGTATTTTGCAAGGTACGTAAAGCGAAACCACAGCAACCACAAATGGGACCATTACCGCCAGATAGAATCACGCCCTACGTTCGCCCATTTACATACACTGGTCTGGATTTCTTTGGGCCGATCATCGTGACCATACGCCGGCGGCATGAAAAACGATGGGTTGCACTTTTTACCTGTCTCACCGTTCGAGCTGTCCACCTGGAAATTGCGACCGACTTGTCAAGCGATGCCTGTTTACTTTGTATCCGGAATTTTATCAACAGGCGTGGTGTTCCGATCCAAATTCGAAGCGATAACGGCACCAACTTCGTGGGAATCAACAAAGAGTTGCGAGAAGTAAAGGACTTCTTGGATGCCGATAAGATGAATGCTGGCTTGACACCTCTAGGTATTAAGTGGAAATTTAATACGCCTTTGAATCCTAGTGCTGGTGGCGCTTGGGAACGATTAGTTCAATCCATCAAAAAACCTCTTTACATAATGCTGAAGGAGCATAAGCCGCGTTTGGACACCTTGCAGAGCCTGCTTATTGAGGCGGAAAACATTGTAAATTCAAGGCCTTTGACACATTTACCAGTTACACCGGATGATCCTGAACCTCTAACTCCAAATCATTTTTTACTGGGATCAACGAATTCTACGCAAACTCCTGCACCCTTCGAACCTAGGCTGCTATGCTTGCGAAAACAGTGGAGAGTTCTTCAGGCATTGAAAAATGGTTTCTGGAAGCAATGGATTCGAGAATATTTGCCTGAACTTACCAGACGAACCAAATGGTGTTTACCCGTGAGACCAGTGGCTGTTGGTGGTTTGGTACTTGTTTGTGACGACAACGCTCCCCGATCACAGTGGATGCGCGGCCGAATCATCAGGTTGTATTACGGCCAGGATAAAGTAGCGCGGTCAGCAGACGTTAGCACGAGCGGAGGCGTATTCAAGAGACCAGTATCCAAACTAGCACTATTGGATGTCGAACCTGACACGAAGAATATTGGTGAGTCTCCCCCTCCGGGGTCAATTCACGGGGGTGGGGATGTCGTTTAAAATTCGAAAATTATTTTAAATCTTGGATGCCGGTTAAGCAGTTTAAAGTCGTTGGCGAGGAGACAGAGAATGTCGCACTATGGCTGAGATAGCAGCATAAAATTTATCTATGTATTTGTATTAACTTTCTTTATTCTTTGTTATGTGTATAAAACGCTAAAATATGTATTAGTATTAGAAAGTTGCAACTTTATTCTTTGTGCTGCTTATGTAAGATCTTAATTTATATTTGTATTTGTAAGTTGCAACGGCAACAAAATAAGTTATAAATATTTGAAATATTTTCTTTTCCCTTCTCCAGGACACAGGAAGACAAATACAACACTAAACTTTTTAGTTAATTATAAATTAAAAAAGCACAAAGAATTAAAAAATAATGGAAATCCCAACAAAACAGCAAAGGAAGTTCTATGTAATATGTAGAACTATATTGCATACTGTCCGCAATCCCATAAAGCCACTTGCTACTCGGTAGCTAACCACTTCATACTCTATTGACCATCCATGATGCTTCGCTGGAATAAACTCCACAATTTTGCGAAAAGTGCTAGCAGACACTCTTAAATGCATTTAAATTTGTGCATTGCCTGCATTCAAAATGGCTTTTAATGTTTCGGAATAACCTCTTGGCCGAATATAGGTAATATCCTTAAAGTAATAATGTTTTACGTAGTTGTCCGGAGCAGAAAAGCAAAAGCAGTACTTACTCTTCCCCCTTCCTTTAAAAAAGTCATAAAGAAGTTCAAAACTTTTTGCTTCCGACAGCAAAGCAACCAGAAGTGGAAAATATTTGCGTAAAATTCTGTTAATTTTCAGTTATATCAACAATTTTGTAAAATAAATTAAATTCTCGCGCTAATACACTAACGAAATCTAAAACGCCAAAATTTCTAGCTGTCAAAATTTCATTGTTCTTTTGGCACAGCAAAAAAGACAATTTTATTTCAACAGACAGAAATTGTATTCAACTCAGTAACTTCTTTCTTACCACGAGTGAAAAGTTTCCGAATAGCACACAGCCTCAATCTTTTTTTTTTCTCTTATCTATGAATGAATGAGCAATTGAATCGGATGAATTTGCGTTCAGATATTTTGGTACTACCATGGCAGAATTATAAGGTAAGGTCATCACGGAAAGGAATGGAGTAGAAAGCAGAATAAAGCTAGATTGATGTCAAAATCAGCTGTTCATCGCGAATTTCTTTATGCTCACGTTTCGCAGTTGTTTTTAGGTTAAAACTGTTACAGGTTTTTTTTCAATTTTAAGACTTCTTTCACATTTTATAGTTTTTATTACACTTTTTATATAATATTTTCACTCAAATTAGCACAAATTTAACACCCGCGACCGCACTGTTTGCAACTTGGAAACATAAAATATTTTCTTCATTTGCAATTTCTACAAAATTCGTCGTTTTGACATTAATTTTGCTTCTCATTATCCACTCTTCGTTGACGCGTGAGAGCACTTAGTATCATGGGCCTACCTTATCATTGTATCATGGGTACTAAAACGTTCGATCGCACACGAATCGAAGTTTGTTCCGATGTCATTAATGCGAGCCATACACGATACAATCCAATTGCCAATTGGGGTTTTCAATCGAATTGATTCTCGGCCACATATTGCGTAAGCTGAATTGAATCTGAATTTAAGCTGAACTGAAAAAAATGAATGCAATCAGTTTTTTTTAAATTTCAATCGCAATCAATGATTTGAACAAATTTTTGCATTCGATTTTTGAAATTTCAAGTCCCAATCAATGATTTGAAATAATGAATTTGACAGCTTGTCGTTGCAGTCGCAATCAATGTGCTTAGGTCGTATATCGACCACAAGGCCGCTGCGGCAAGGGCGGCATTACACCAGTTTCTCTCCATAAGAAATACATGTAAGAAATTTTGACAGAAGCCGCACGGCCGCAGCCGCAGTAAATGTGTCTAGGTTATTACATGTACAAAATTTTGACAGATTCTGCACGGCTGCAGCCGTCGTCAATGTGCTTAGGCTAAAAGACATGCGGTTAATGAACATACCCTTCTTCGAAACATTTTGCCATCATAATGGCAGAGTTTATACGTCATTCAAATTGAATGAAGAATATCGCATTTTCTGTTCTCTTTTACTCTCTTCGAGATATTTGATTGAATAGCTGTTCACACGTGATTTTTTGATTGAATGGCCTATGCCGACTAAAAGTGTTGTTGTAAGTACCAGAGCAGTTGATCATGCAACCCTGTGATTGATTGATGCAGGTCTTGAACTCCATCAAAATTTTGATGGATGCGATGAAGTGTTGAAAGTTCATTTCCGCTCTCGCAAAGAGTTCATCTTTTTTTTCGCTGGGAAAACAAAAACAAATTTTGAATGATCCTTCAATTTGAATGACGTAAAAACAGTCCAAAGTAATTAGGGGGACTCAGACGGGGGATCAGTCATACGTAACAGCATGTAGTAGCGTCTGAACCTCCCTATTATCAAGGTGGTAGGCTGCATGCATGGTAGAATAAGAGAAGGTAGATGCATTTCGGAGAGGCAGACTTCCGTAACCGTCAAAACGAACTTGAAAGTTCATAGAAAACCTGAAAGCGACGAAAAAGCTTTAATTGGAATAATGTAAACAAAAAAACTGATTTGTATTGATTTTGACAATTTTGGCTATGAGAAAGAGAGCGCAGTCCGAAATGCATCTACCGTCTTTTATTCTACTATAGCTGCATGCAGATAGTTAATTTTTTGCTTTTTTCCAATTTAGATTTTTCCGCACTGTAGGCTGTTCGAAGAGGCTTTATTTTGTGTTTCAGAGGTGCCTATTTTATTTGAAACGCATCTTTTGTAGTTAAAATCGGAGTATGAAAAATGCTTCCAAAATTGCTTCAAACGCATGCAAAAGTTTTCATGAAGAATATATATGAAAGTTGTTTAATATATGCTTTTGAAGTTCTGATATTTCGTTAATCCTAACCTCAAATATACGTATTTATTTAAAAAAAAAAGAAAAAAACAAACAAAGCTTAAAACTTTAAAAAGCTAAGGGTTAAACAAATGTATGTAAATAAATAACAGTTTTAAAAGACCGCCTTTTTTTATGTTCTGAGTAAAAAGATTGATTACTTCAACAGTAATGCTTGGAGTTTGGGTAATAGCTCGTTGAATAGGTAATATCATAACCTTTCTTTTGATATCTATAATGCTTAGTTTTGTAGAAAAATTAGTAAAAACATACTAATTTTTTAGTCACATTTTCTCCACTTTTAACCCTTTTAAATACTAAACTACTTGGAAGCGGCCTGCATTCCTCTTCTCGTCTAAAATTTAGCTTTTTATTCTTGACTTCAATTTCTTTAGTCGGATTTCTAGCAATTGGAGCCGGAACTGGATGAACAGTGTATCCTCTTCTTTCGTCAGTAATTGCCCATAGAGGGCCTTATGTTGATTTATCAATCTTTAGACTTCATCTTGCTGCTGTCTCTTTAATTCTAGGAACTGTAAATTTTATCACTACTGTAATTATTATACGATCTTCAGGAATTACCATTGATGGAATACCCCTATTTGTCTGATATGTCAATAGTTAAGATCTATTGGATATTGGCAAATATTATTTTGAACAGATCTCGTTGCACAAAAAAAATTTTAAAAATCTATGGCTCGATAGCTAATTGCTGTATGGATTTTTTATTTTACCAAAGGAACAACACTTTTAAATCGCGGCGGCCAGGAAATCCTAATCGGGCCTTGGGACTTTTCAATGAAGTGAAATTTGACAAAATTTAGTTCAATCTGCACGTAATGATTTGGCAATGCTTTTCGAAACATTTTATACACTTGCACAGTCACTGTGTTAATGTCAGTGCCGCCTTAACTGTTGTGCCGTTATTTCGCGCTGCTTAAACTGCGAAAAGTCAATTTTTGACATTTCCTTTTGTCCACGTGTTTGTTGCAAAACACGGAAAACTGAGGAAAACTGTGGGAAACTTGCTCTTGCAACTTGAAGCTTTGACTTTTGCTGGTTTTTGTCTTCTTTAGGTGTTCGTGTTGAGCGCACGTTGTGGTGCGTATTGCGGAAAACATTCAAAGATCAGTGCAAGAATTTTTATCAGTTAATCTAAGCAAATCATATAAATAAAACAGAAAACTTATTGTAAATAATATAAACAGTTAAAAATAACTCATAAAAGTGTAAAGAAATTGAATTTTGTGAAGCTTCGCACGTGTTTGCCAACCAACAAATAAACTTGAGACTCCGCTGGACGCTGCTGACGTCGTCGTTGCCGCTGACTTTTTCGTGTGTTCTTGTCTGCTTTAAATATAAAGAAAGAAAAACAAGCATAGAGTAAATATAAAAGAAATGACATATGAAAGAATAAGAACACACGTAACAGCATAAGAAATTGTGTAGAAATAAACAAAAAAGCTTAATTTAATAATAATTAAAAGTGAACATAATAAAAACAAAAATAAAATAAAATATTTGGCAGCACGTGCTTAGCCGCTCAGTTGACTAAGCTAAAAAAAAGAAGACTCAAGACAGCAAAATAAGAAACAAAGAGAAAAGAAGTGATCAGAAACGTTTAAATATTGCATTCCGGAAAATCTTGCAGAATCCTAGAAAATACATTAAAATGGTGCAGGTGAGTGACAAAAAAAAAAAAAAAATTTAAAAAATATTAAAGAAAAAAAAAAATCTCGATAGGCTGTAATTTGAAATGCAAATATTTTCAAAACTTAAACAGTGGAGTTTGCTATAAACAACATTTATAAAGTTTTAAGAATTCCAATCCATATAATTCCGGCTTAAATACTTTTAAGAAATATACTGCTTAAAACAAAAAAGTTTAAAAAAAATTTACATAAAATTGCATTTTGTTACATATAGAAAAAAATCCCGTTCAAATTTCTAATATTTAAAAATTCTTTCATATATTTTAGAAAATATATCCCTTCCTGAACGATGCACTTTTATTACAGTCTCTTATTTCATTTATACAAATCTTTAAATTCCAGCCTTCTAGGTGAAGGTTTGAAAATTAATTCAATTTTTTTTTTTATTTTTTAGAATTAATTTTTGAAGTAAAGTTAAAGTAGCTAGAAAATTAAAAAATGCACATCCTAAATACATATATAACTTTTTCCTTTATAAATTCCTCTCAAACCCCAATCTGAAGGAATCTTAACTTAGAATCGAATTTTTTATTTAATGCAACAAAATGAGTTTATTTTTCGTTTCTTTTGTAAAAATGGAAATTGAATTTCAAAATTTTCTAATTCTATTCCGAAAATTAAGAATTTTGGAGAGAGTTTTTCTAAGGACATGGCTAAAGAATGGTTAATTTTATTCTTTCAAGGAATCAAAATACGAAATGATTTTCGTTCATCTCCATACTTCTGCATTTTTCACTTTTCGCTGTTCTTGAAACGACTCCGAATAAATGGAGGCAGTTTTATTATGATGAAGAATATGTTTTTGAACATGTAAGATATGCAACCAAATCTTAAAACACCGCAATATTTGCTGCAGAAAATATCTCAAAAAAGTACACCAGTGTGAACCATTGTTGATTCAAAACGTAGTTTTTTTTTTTTATTTTTCCCCTTTTGTAGAGTAGTAGAAAAAAATGTTGACGAAGCTCAGATTTGGTGTCCATCCAGCTCAAAATCCGACTTTGATATCGAAAATTTAAAAATTTACGAATAATTCGCGATGATAACTATCGAATTCAATATCGATTACGATTCGATAAAGATACGTTTGGCGGACGTAACGGTTACTTCGTAAGCGAATGATCGCTTATATTTCGAAAAACTACTGGAATCGTAAATGAAATTCCAGAGCGATACAACTATTATATTTTTTTCTTTTTAACTGTAAGGTGGATACTTCTGGTATATATTTTTGCACTTTCAGACTTAATTTTCTTATAACTGAAGCGGTAACACTGACATGAAACAAATTTCGATTTTAGATCGTCATTTCGGAAAAAATATGAAAATTTTTTTCGATCTGTAAACGAGATATATGCCGAATGGGAATTATATATGTGTAAGAAAATACTAGTAGTTAAAAAAATTAAATTCTTCTAAAGAATACAGAAAAAAAATATCTTTAAATGGTACAGTTCATATATATATATATAAAGTTATGATTAAGCTTTATTTTGAATATTGTTCAACAATTTTATTTTTAGAATCAACAGAAATGATAAAAATACTTTAAAAGTTACAAAACAGAGGAATTAAGTGTATTTTAGGCAGGAAACAAGGTCCCAAAATAAAAACGAATTAAGACCAAAAAAATTAGGCTTAATTTCATTATTCAATAACACCCTAAGAAATTACAATAACGCCTCAAATTGATAAAATAAAACCAAATAGAAAATTAAAGAAATTAAAAGACCCAAAAAGGCCTTATGAATAAAGGTAAAAATTGGCTTTTTACTCGATTTTATGAGGAGTTACTCTTTGTCGTAAGCATTAAAAAAATCCTGTACTCGTTATTAAGATCTCGTTCATCGAACTGGATCTCAAAGCCTGAGAAACTTCTTAAAACCAAAGCTATTTGTAAATAAATTCTCAAAACGATGTGTATAATTTTGAGATGTAGCTCGCTTATCTGAGAGTTTTCTCGTTAAATGTTGAGTCACCTATTCAGGGGGAGATAATATTTTCAGCGTAAACAAAACACTTTTTTGTGAATTTATTTTTAAGAGTATTGATTGAGCAAATTTATTGAAACCTTTTGTACATTATTAAGTATACTTTTAACAATATTCTGTAATTTTTCCATTTTTCCAACAATTCACTATATCTCGGTCGGAAATTATCTGAAATCAAAAACCCATTAAAATTTAGTCAAAGTATAATCAAATCCTCCCTCCAACGTTCTATGATTTTTTTTTTTTTATTTAATAAGTTTTGGTGGCCATCTTAACTGCTATTTTCCACGAAAAATTACGCCATTTTGTGGACGGGAAACTATTTTAATGCAAAAAAAAAAAATTAATTAAACGTTGGGGGGAGTTATTTTATATGTAGAAAATGTGTACCAAGTTTGAAATGAATCGTTCGAGTAATTTTTAAATGTCAGTGAACACGGACTTTGAAAAAGTTGTTTTGAGAAAAACGCTTTTAAAATTTTACGAGCTTATGAATCGACGTTCGGGGTACACTTGCTTAAAAATTCATATCTCCGTTAGTTTTACTCGGATAGACTTCAAATTTGGACACAATATTCTTGAGATGTTGTGCAATCATATAAAAAAATAAAAATAAATGGTAAAAAGAAGAGTTAAAAAACCGTATCCCCCCTTCCCCCTTACGTATTAATAAAGAAAATACAACTCTATATTTTCATATCGATTCCAATTAAAAGATTCTGTGCTGTTTTCCATGGCGTGACCATTAGTTGCTTTCCTTGCTAAAAATGTGATTTTGATTTAATAACAATTTTGAAATTAATAATATTCTTATTGATCTTGAAGAAGATTTTGTGAGATTGACATAAAATCAAAATCCTGGAACTAGTTCTGAGTAACATGTCCTGAAATCTCCAAAACTACTTTACCGCATGATAATTTCCTATTTCGCATGGTAATTTCTCAACACATTAGTTGCTGGTTTAACAAAACGAAAATAAAAGTTTGTTGGAAAATTTTCCTTTGACCGAAAGCATTTAATGAGTATAAAAAATTCAAGTCTATCAAGTTTTATGAAGCCATTACATGTAAAACGTATATTGGTGTAACTTCATTATATTGCTTTAAATTTATTGCAATACAAGCAAATTTAAATTTTCTTTTTTTCAAACACCCTCTATAACATACTTAATCAAACTTTTTTGTTAAACTCGCAGCATTTTTCTTCCAAGCCAATTTTTTGAGCCTCTATTGAGGCAAGTTTCAATAGAACCCTACAATTAACTGTTTTTTAATTATTAAAAAATTAAACAACACTAAGTTGGAACAGGCCGCATCCAGTATACGTTATCTCTTTCGTATATCTGTTATAACATATTTTTTTGAAATTTTTTTGAATTGAGGAATTTTCAATTGATTTTCAATAAGAAAAGTTTAAAGGTTGTTTTAAAAAGCGTATTAAATATGACCTTCAATTAGTTTTGAAATTTATGTGACCCTATTCCACATTGGAATAAGACCCCAATTTAAAAAGAAAATTAAATAAGGCCTCCTAAGAACGAGATCATACTACTTTTGGGGCTTTAAAGATGCAATAAATCAATAAAGTAGGAAATAATGCGCCAAATTATTTTTGTATAGAAATGCTTAGGGCCTTATTTCATTTGTATTTTGGGGTTTTATTTACTGGGGTCTTATTTCCTGGTGCCTTATTTCATAGAGCCGTATTTTAAGGAGCGGTTTTTAACGTATTTTTGATCAATGTTCGATCTTAAAATGTTTTTGAAACATTTTGTTGAAATGCTAAAATTTTTCTGCTCTAATATAGATAATTTCTGATGATGCAAAAACACCGTTCATAATCTCTAGGTACCGAAGCAGACAATTTTTCTGTTTTTTAGTTATTTTGCAATAATTTTAGGTAATTTTTCGAGTAATTTTTATGAATTTTATGACAGTTTAATATATTTGGGTTTTTATTTGTGACAGTATAATATTTCGTAGATAATTTTTCATGGCCGTAGCCATTACTTTTTCAAGTGTAATATTTTTCCCTTTGGGACCTATCCCCTCCGACCCCTCTTTAGGAGGGCTCCCATACAAAGTACCCTACTGTTGAAATAACATTGTATGTTATTTACATTGAATGTGTAATAATGAAATAACATTGTATGGGAGCCCCCACCCATACGCAGGAGACGGAGGGGATAAATCCTAAGAGAAAAAATGTTACACTTGAAAAAGTACTGGAAGTTGGACGTACATATTAACCCTCTCCTACCCTTCCCAAGAGGGGAATATTGATTTTATTAACAGTAGGGTGCATTGTATGGTAGCCCCCTAAGGAGGGGTCGGAGGGGATAGGTCCCAAGGGAAAAAAATGTTACACTTGAAAAAAAACGTGAGGTCGGTGGTACATATTAACCCTCTCCTACCGTTCCCAAGAGGGGAAATATTGATTTTATTAACAGTAGGGTGCATTGTATGGGAGCCCCCCTAAGGAGGGATCGGAGGGGATGGTGCCAAAGGAAAAAATGTTACACTTGAAAAAGTACTGGAGGTCGGTCCAACATATTAACCCTCTCCTACCCTCCCCAAAGAGGTAAATATCGATTTCATTTACTCTAGGGGGTTAGGGTTATTGTATGGGAGCCCCCCTCAGGAGGGGTCAAAGAGGATAGGTTCTAAGGAAAAAATTTTCCTTTTGGAAAAATAATGGGGGTCGGTCCTACATTTTAACCCTCTTCTGCCCTTCCCAAAAGGGGAAATATTGATTTTATTAATTGTATAGGTGGCCTATATTATTATTTGTAGTGGCGGCCGTGGCGTAGTGGGTAGAGTGTGTGACTCTTACGCCAGAGAACCCAGGTTCGAATCCTCCATCCGACACAGAAAGTTTTTTCAATTGAATTAATTTTTCTGTTCGGCCGTCACCTCTCTGCAGACAATGGCAAACCTCAGAGAGTAAAAACTGCCATGAAAAGCTTGAGAACATAAGCCGTTCGGAGTCGGCGTAAAACATGTAGGTCCAGTTCTCGATCATTTGTGTGCAAACATTTCACATCACACACAACACAATTGATCATAAGAAGCTTGGTCAAAGTCCTTTCAAGGGCTGAAATGGCCATTTTCGTTTTTTTTTCGTTTTTAATTGTATAGGCTTAGGGCTTACCCTGGAACCGCCTTCTGGAAGAACCTTACGTGATCCGAAAAAACTGAATTCATATTCGATTTCAGCGACCTCGAAAACATAAAAAAAGTCATGAAACCCCACGGGTTTTTTTCGTCTTGTACAGTGTTATTAAATACAAATTCCGGGGATGAAGCTCAAATATTGTGCCCCTATTACCGTCAGCGAGTCGAATAAAAAACTAGTCGAGTCCGCGGTCATTCGACTTAAACGTCAAATTGCAGGATTTGCCTGCAATTTATTTCTTTTATTCTAATGAAAATTAATTTTATCTTTTCTCATTATCATTTCACAATAAATGCATTTAGTTGTAAGTTAATCTTTATCATTTTATACTAATATGCACGTTATAAAAAACACTAACACTCAACAGTTCCATTAAATTGTGTAGCTGCTTTTGGAGCAGGGCATAAATGTTAATTCGAAAATATTTGAAAAACACAGTTTCACTTGCTAAAATGCTTCCGTTTATACAATTGGTCCAAAAATTACTTGAAGGTGCTTAAAATTGTTTGGTTGTACTTTTTACTGAGGACAAAACACGAACAAATTGAATTTTTTTCAGCATTGAATCTGAGTGAAAAAAGAAGACTCGCAAACTATGATACGGCTGAATTAAAAGTTCGCCAACTGTATCGACTCCACTGGAAAATTCGATTAGCGGATGGTGATAGGGGCATTAAGTGGAAACAATTAAGATATTCAACTAGAAGGAAATTCGGATGTAAACGATATTTCATCTTTTAAATATGCGCTCTTGTCTGTGCTGAGCTTCGATATAGAAGACAGTTTTTACCGACAATAAATGGTTATTTTATTTTGATAATTTAGAAGTATGTTATACATTGTAATTTATTTTATTTTGTTTTTTATTTATTACCTAATTTCATCAATGGAATATTTTCCTTACGGCAACATTTAATATTTTATTTATTTATTTTATTTATTTATTTATAATTTAACGCTATTGTACATAAAGATAAATCTTTTATAGAACATCAAAGAGGAATTAACAAACAATTTTTTTAAATAATGACAATTATTAGAAGTAACGATTTCATTATAAAAGCCATTTAACAAATTTTTTAAAACCCATTTTGAGCCAAAAAAATCAAATCAATATTTCTTTAGACAGTCTGTTTTATTTAATTATGGCACGATTAAAAGAAACATTTATTACGTTATTGGTTTTAATCATTCCAAAATAAAATATATATCACAAGATACGGATACTTCTGCAAGGAATATTGAAATTAATCATCCCATCCCTAAAAGATGCGTACATCTTTTGCCTCCTGACTTAAGTCGAAGATGAATATTAGATATAGCAGACTTCTACTTTGCAACGATTTTAAATTTGACCCCCTCCACCGACCCACTATGTCACACTTCGTCACAAAGACCCTCATTATCAAAGGTTGTACCATTCAGTGATTTTTTGAGAGACAGTGAAACATATGGTAATCCGAGGGCGCTAGATTTGGACTATAGGTGGGTGAAGCAAACCGAGCTCCCATCTGATCTTGAAAAATGTTTGCCAAGTCACCAAACTTATATGAGGTCTGCCGATATCGTGTTGGAAGACCACTCCCCCCCTTGCGATTGACCAACTCAGGACGTTTCTGTTGAATGGAATCGGTCAATTTTTGTAGTTGCCTGGAGAAGGCTTCATATTTCTTAGACCAGCTTCCTTTTTTGTTGAAATTGTTGCAGAAAAGCCACTTTTCGCCACCCGTAATCATACCCTTTAGAAATAGGTAATTCTTCACGTTGCATGTGCCGATCGCAAATACCAACTCGTCCATGATTGTAAAATTTCCATCACGGAAGCGGGCGGCAAACCTCTTCAGACATTGCCTTTCTCTCATTACATCTTCTCCATAAACTTCCACTATTTTTTGTCTGGCTTCAGTTGCTTTTTTGCCTTTTTTGAAAAAAAAAAAGAGAAATAGCCGTTTCAGCCCTTGAAAGGACTTTGACCGAGCTTCTTTTGATCAATTGTGTTGTGCGTCTTGTGAAATGTTTGAACACGAATTATCGAGAACTGGACCTACAAGTTTTATGGCGACTCCGAACTGCTTATGTTCTCAAGAAGCTTTTCATGGCAGTTTTGGCTCTCTGAGGTTTGCCATTGTCTGCAGAGAGGTAAAGACCGAACAGAAAAATTAATTCAATTTTAAAAAAACTTTCTGTGTCAGGTGGGAATTGAACCACGCTTTTCTGGCGTATGGGCTTCGCACTCTACCCACTGTGCCACGGCCGCCACTTTTGAAGTAAAAGAGCAAAAAATGGCGTAAATGGTCATCAAAGTTCACCATTTTGAAAACACTCGTAAACCACGGCTTCCAAAGAAAAGCAGAAAAAACTGATTTTATTATTTGTTTCAATGTAAATAAATAGCTGAGCATAATAAATGACATATACATCAACATATGACAGATCTTTGACGATAACAGTAATGTCTACCAGAAAAAAACGCACTTTCTGTTTGAACAACCCAATAGTTCAATAGCTGTTTAGGCTTAGATTGTATCATTCTTGTGTTATCTGCATGGGCGTAGTCAGGACTTTGTTCAGGAGTGTAAAGGGAGGAACGAAGGGAGGGGGCAAGAAATAAAAAAATATAATAAAAAAATGTGTCAGCTCTAAGTTTGTAATAAAAAATAAATTAAGATTTAATAATTATTAATTAATTCTATGCTTTTTAATTATACAAAAAAATTGTTTTGAATTTTTTAATTTAGTACTAAAATTTTTATTTTTCTAATGTCCAGGGGGAAATTTCCCCCTGCCCTACCCTCGCTGCGCCCATGGTTATCTGTATTATTTGTACTATTATTATACCCCAACGCGTACTGCGTAAGGGGTATATTAACTTTGTCATTCCGTTTGTAACACCAAGAAGGAGGCGTGGTAGAAAGGGGTGGGTGTGTTTAGAGGAAATGTTGAGGGGCAAAAAATAATAGGACCAACTCATATATTTGACTCCTCTAGGAGTCCAGTTACGGCCGATATAAACTATTTTCGACAGTTTTTGTGTTTTTTGTATGGGGACGCAAAGAAGGGTGACAGATAGAGGGCAGGTGTGTTCGGAAGAATGTTGAAGGGCAAAAAATAATAGGACCAGCTCATATATTTGACCCCTCTAGGAGTTCAGCTACGCCCGATATACACTATTTTCGACAGTTTTTGTGTTTTTTGTATGGGGACCCAAAGTAGGGTGGCAGATAGAGGGTAGGTTTGTTCGGATGAAATGTTGGGTGCTAAAAATAATAGGACCAGCTCATATATTTGACCCCTCTAGGAGTCCAGCTACGGCCGATATAAACTATTTTCGACAGTTTTTGTGTTTTTTGTATGGGGACCCAAAGAAGGGTGGCAAATAGGGAGTAGGTGTGTTCTGAATAAATATTAAGAGGCAAAAAATAATAGGACCCGCTCATATACTAAACCCCTCTAGGAGTCCAGCTACGGCCGATATTAACTATTTTCGACATTTTTTTTATTATGTTCGTTCGTTCGTTCGTAGAAAAGAGATGTTCGTTCGTAGAAAATTGATGTTCGCTCGTAGAAAATAGTTGTTCGTTCATAGAAAATAGTTGTTCGTTCGTTCGTTCGTAGAAAATCGAAATTAAAATTTTGTTCGTTCGCAGAATTTTTTCTACGAACGAACGAACGAACAAATGTAAATATTATGTTCGTGCAAGGCTCTAGGCACAAACACCCGAAAAAGTTACATAATGACCAAGAAATTTCTGGCATTTTTTCCAAGGGATTAATGCCTGATTTTGTATGGAAAATGTTGGGTTTTTTTGCCATTTTTTTTTGGGTGTAAGTTCTGGGAGCCCTAATTTTTAACAAAAATCAAATCAAAATTTAATTCATAAAATAAATCATATCAAAATTTGATTTTTTCCCCCTTCCTAATAACTAAGCAAATTATTTCTGAAATTTTCTCAATATATGACAAGTGATTTTAATTCAGTGAATTTTTTCTTGAATCACACTGAAGGAGCCAACATTTGTTGATTTGTGTTTAAGCAAAAAATTGCTTAATTCGAACAAAATAATTTTCTTCCTGTTGGTCCAAAGCCTTATCATAACTATATTAAATGTAGAACATCAAAAAAATGTAAAGTTAAAAGGATATTTTCGGCGGTATACTGCAGTATATTATGATAGAATTTCAATATACATAGATTATATAGATTCATCAACTTAATTCGAACTATTTTGAACTCATTAATCAGATTATTTAATGTTTTTATTTCTTTTTATGTTTTAGCCAAAGCTGTGGCAAAAGTATGGCTTTATTTTCATATTCAAAAAATCATTCTTTGCTTGTGAACTTGGAAAACTTCTTTGTTTCAATTAGAAATTTTACAACTTCAAATAAGAATCATTCTCTAAACCCTTATTTCCATTTTACGCATTCAAATAAACACGCTCTAATAAAAACACAACTTCTAAGTTTTCCCTCGAAATTTCCCTCTTGTAATTTTTCCCAATTGTATTTATGTAACTTGAATTGTTTTCGTTTTGTTTTTTTGTTTTTCTAATAATGAATTTTCGCGTGTCCCCATTTCAACCCCCATAACCAACCTATATGTGTCCCATAACAGAATGTGTAGTTTAACAACCCTGTTCTAGTTACCGATTCCTGTACTGCTTTGTCCCGGCAAAACTTGCGTTTTTGTACCCTTGAACCAGCAGCACATTGTATAAGTTTTGTTGTTGTTGTTATTTTTCCTATGCATGTTTTATTATTTATTCACATTTCGGACACTGGCACGAAATTGCAACATATTTCTTTGAATTCACTGTAGAGATATGCTTTTTTTTTTAATATTTTTCTAGTTAGACCCCCTTGGTTTATTCTCCTAATCTTCCGTCCTTCAGTTCATTCTTTTAAGAATTTATTGCGTTTATTTTTTTTACTATAAATCTAAAAAAATTGTGAAATTAAATGGTTTTTCCATTTGTTGTTTTTTTTTATTTTTTTTTTACATAGTTTTCATAAGTTTTCCGTTTGCAGCATTTTTTTCGGCGTTTTGCATGTGGTGAGTTTTCAACCCCACTTTATGACTCTTGCGCTCTCACTCGCTAGGGTAGTAGCTTAGCTCTCACGCATTTTCCTAAACATCCATGCAGTTTTCCGATTGCGTCACATTGTGGTAGTGTAGTTGTTGTTTTGTCCTGCCATATTTTTGTGCATTTTCTCTATTTCCATTTCTATTTCCATTTCTATTTTGTACTGTGTTCTTCTAGTGCGTTTGAATTGCGCTCCCACATACATTCACACACACTCACTCACATACAGCACGGCACAAATCTATGTTTGGATTTACATTTTTGTTGACCTATCCTCACAACGCCTCACATTGTGTCGGGAGGCTTCTTGAGCTTCCGAGAACATCCACGCAGCCATCGTTATTCGATTTATGATTTTAGGATTTTAAATTCGTTAGTCTTCATATCAATGTCTTACTTGAATAAAGGATTGCAACAACTCTGAATGTCTCTGAATGCATTCTAGGGTTGGACGCTATTTATTTTGCTATATCGTGTATCGATACTATGATTCATGTTATCGATATCTTTTGAATTGGTACAAAATATAAATCAAAACTAGTGAAACTTGTGAAATCAAATATTTAAAGGATTACCTATGCCTCAATAGCAAAATATTAAATCCTCTTTCTTTAGGTCTTTTATGTTAGCGATAGATCAGGTCTCATCATTTTAGTGAAAAAGACTATACCCGTGATAACAAGTTAAACTGGACAATTGCTACTCCACTCACAGGTTTATGTTACCATGGAATACCATAGGCCTTCTCTACTCCAAGGGAAGGCCGCCAATACCGGGCTCCAAGGTAGGTCCTTCTTTTACACAGATGAAAAAATTACTTATTCATGTTGGCAACCATGATACGCCTCAAAGCATTTTATTTGAAATCATCCTTTTTCTTTCTGGTATTAGACAAGCAGGTTGTATCAAGACCTGGCGGAGTTAAAAGAAAAAAAAAATTAATTCAGCAAGCTTAGATCCTACAATAATGAAATTTTGCACTAGAGTAGAAAAGGTCGGATCCTATCATCTAATAGTCGGTATAAGGGGAAGAAGCCGGATATAATCGGAGATTAAACATGAATACTCTCTATACTATGGAAATAACTAATTACGGCTGCTATCATAATAATAATTAGCACAAGAATACATTAGGTCAGTTCCTATCATCTTGCATAAAGAGGGCGCAGCATAGGTTAGGTAAGGTTGAAGCGGCTGCCTCCTTTGAGACACACTTAGGCCAATGAGGCCCATTGTGATACCATGGGTTAATTTCCCTCTCTATTTAAACCAGTTTGAGCTGTTGACAAAGCTAAGGATTCGGTAGACCGAAGACTCGACAGATCATCGAGATCTTTATAGAACCATTTACCTAAGTGAAGATGGCGATTTTTAGCTAGCGCTGGGCATGTGCAGAGAAGATGTTCTGTAGATTCCTCCTTCTCTTCATCTCTGCAGCTTCTACAGAAGTCGTTGTGGAGGATGTTTAATCTTCGTGCATGATTACCTATTAGGCAGTGTCCTGTTAAGATACCCATCATAGTACTGATTTGATCCCTTATTAGGGATATCAGTTCTTTTGAGCCTTTTAGGGTGATTTTTTGCCAAACCTGACGCGCTGTATTGCATGCGCTTCGCGTTGACCATCTAATGTTGGCTTTATTTAGGGAGAGCTCATTTGTGAGTAGTTTACATGTGGTGAGGGATATACCAATACTTTCTTTCTCTATCGAGAGTTGTTTGGTTGTTCCAGTGCGAGCGAGTTCATCTGCTTTGCAGTTTCCTAGAAAGTCCCTATGTCCGGGAATCCAGCATAGGTGTATTTTGAGCTGCTCTGCCATTTCATTTATGGATCTGCGGCAGCGAATTACTGTTTTGAATGTTGTTTCAACAGATTCTAGGGCTTTCAAGGCGGCCTGACTATCAGATAGTGTGTAGATATCCATGGAGGATATTGCATTCATCTGAAGCCAAGTTACTACTTCATGTATTGCGACTACTTCCGCTTGGAAGACGCTGCAATAGTCAGGGAGCCTGAAGGCTTGATTAATGTAGTAGAGCGCAACATAGTAGCCAAAAGAAATCGGAGATTCAAATTTAAAACGCTTAAATATTATGGAAAGAACTACATATTTGGCAAAAGATTAGGTTAGGTCAGTTTTTCATATCATGCATACAGTGGGCGTAAAAATGGTATATTTTGGATTATATCGTAACTATATATTTGGCACAACAATAGATTAGGTCAAAGTCTATCAACTTGCATGCAGTAAGCGTAATCGGAAGTAGCCAAAAGTAACAAGAAATTAAACTTAAAAACAAAGAAAGAACTATATATTTGGCACAAGAGTAGATGGCCAGTTTTAATCATCTTGTATACAGTTGGCCGTGGCCGTAACGTAGTGGGTAGAGTGTGTGGCTCATACGCCAGAAAACCAAGGTTCGAATCCCCATCTGACATTTTTCTGTTCGGACGTCACCTCTCTGCAGACAATGGCAAACCCATTGACAAATGGCAAAGAGAGTAAAAACTGCCATGAAAAGCTTCTTGAGAAAGTAAGCCGTTCGTAGTCGGCATAAAATATGTAGGTCCAGTTCTCGATCATTTGTGTTCAAACATTTCACAACACACACAACACAATTGACCATAAGAAGCTCGGTCAAAGTCCTTTCAAGGGCTGAGATGGCCATTTCGTATTTTTTCGTTTTAAATAAAATTATTCTATATTTTTTGTATAGCTCAATTCGATAATTCAGTTGTTTTTAATTTTTCTTAGTGTCATTTGATTGACAGCAATTGACCATTGAAATTGACATAGTGGAAACCAAGTAGTAGACACGTAAATCAGGTAGACACGTAAATCAAACGTACTTTTAGTACAGCCTACTATTTTTTATATTTGATATGGTCTGCAATTTCACTAGTTATATGTTTTTATTTAATTTGCTTTAATGCGGAGGTGTGTTTGTGCTTTTGTACGCTGTGCACATATGCGAATTTTCTCAGCTCCCGCCATTATAGAGAGTAACCAATTGCTCCATTCTCGTTAGCTACTTTACTAACTTTATACGAACTAGCCGTTTTTTGACCCAAGGTAATGCATAAAAGAGTCAGTTTAATCAACTTCAACTGCTTATTGTTTGTGTTTCTGACGGCTTGATTTTGTAACAATGACTTATATAGTTCGCAGTAATTTTTTCGAGAAAATATGATATACAAGGCGCTTTAATTTCATTAAACAACATAAAGAAAAAAGTATAAATTTATTAACTGAAGATGGCTTTCACAATGCCTACGTTTTTTTTTTTTATTTTATCTTTCTGACTAGCGAATAAGCTAGCCCTATAGCATTAGTGAAGTGGCTAGGGAATGGTAATGTAAAAGGTAGCCATTGATTTCTGCCTATGTTTACGTCAAATTCGTCCGTTGAATGCGAAGATAGTAGATTGAAGGCAGACTAGTTCTGGTTACCTACAGTTAATATTCACACTTAACTAATAAAATATTGGTAATTTGCGTCTTTACCAATCATTTTGCTAAATGTGGAGGTGCAAACAGGGGAGAAGGAAGTAGCAGGGATGGTATTTGACTGAAATTAAATATCTCAGTAAATATTGATGGTTATTTTAAAAATTAGGAATAAAACTTCTATAGCTATAATTTGTAGCGACACTAATTATACAAAACTTGCAGGCCACAGTGGTCCGCGGCTTCGCCACGGACGTTTTTTTTATCAATATGATAAGAAATATCATCAGCCCTTAAGGCAATCCATGTCAAACGAAATAAAAAACATTGTTTTTCGTTGCAGCTTAGCACTACATTTATATGTATCTCTCTTTCCGCCTTGCGCGTGGTTCATCTCTTTTCTATGTTGTGCTGTGCTAGCTGAGCAGAAAAAGAGAAAAGAACAACATTTAGTTTATTAAAATTCTTGGCACACAAACACGTGGAAAGAAAACGATCAAGCAATTCGTGGCATCGGGGATGATTTCTTAAGAAAATTAACACTTTAATTAAACATACTAATTATTAAAATTTCGAAATAAAAATACCCCTTTGCTGTGCTCAAGCACAAATATGACATTTTAAAACATATTTCATAAAAAACGACCCAGTACTTTTGGAGTTTACCTGGAAACAAAAATTTGCACTTCAGTTTTATATAACTAATTATAATTTAATATAATAATATAATTTTATAAAATTGATGATAAGATAATGGAATTCAGTACACAGATAAGGTCCGTAAAAATAATTTTACAAAATGTAGCTTTGGTTGGACAACGAGAGTAGGGTGAGGGAGAGGGTTTTACCGGAATTTCTGTCAATATTAACGCTGAGGTAATGAAATTTGGTATATATTTAGATATGGGCCATAAAATCATCTTCCAGAATGTTAACTCTAATGGGCAACGGAAGAGCGGAAGTGCCACTGAAATGAAACCTTATGTCTAAGTATTGATGTTGTTATAACGAAATAAGGTACACATATAAATAGGCCCTTCAAATATTATCTTGTAAAATGTGGGTATGATGGCGTAAGGTTCGAAGGGGAAGATTTTGGTTGAAATAGTACGTGGTTTCTGAGATATTGTGAAAAATCTTGCAATAAAATATAACTTCAATTAGAAAACGGGCAGAGAAAGTTAGAAATTCGAAAAATAGAAAACATTCCAGAAGCAGAAAATGTAATGCCTTGATCAGGCTGCATTTCAGGACTGACAGGCATGACCGAGGCCTGACCTTACCTTGGCTTTGATTTTATTCATACAAGTGTCTGCCTCTTCAGATCTGAAATTTGGTATTACTTTTTTAAATGTTCATCTATGATTTCTGGAATGGGTATCAATTTTTATTTCAAAATCAGATATGAAATCTGGTCCGAAATAATAGAGGTCTGATTTTTTGTTTAATTTCAGGTTAGAATACAGATTTGTAAAAAGGAAGCCTAAGGTATAAAATATAATTTCAGCCTTGTATTCTGAACTGAATGTTTAGAAATTCAGGCCTGAATTCCAGTCTGACTATAAGAGACCTGAGCGAGTTTTCTTCTGGTTTGTTTATGATCTCAATTCCTATGATAAATAAGAGCTAATTTAAGTGAGTGGATTAAATATTAATTATATTTTGATTTCGATAGAAATACCGTTTTTAACAAATATTAATTAACTAGAACTGCTCCAAAAATTGCAATTTCAGCATCAAAATTGGTTTTAGCCACAATAAAATTTCGATATTTTCCAATTATATGGACAGGAAAAAATGTGGAAAATAAAATTTTTTAAATTCTAATACGCCTCCCGATACTACCCACCATTAATTTGATCACGCCAACTTTGGCTTGTTTCTGCCGATTCGGCTCAACTCCCAAATGCAATTCAGCTAATTAGCTGTCAATTTCAACTACCTCCACATTATTTGTTCTTCTATTCCAAATATATTTTGTTGAAGTGCTCATCAAATAAGCACTCTCACACACAAACACATACCCAACAAACACACACATACACCTGCCAGCACTTAAACAAATCATGCTGTATAAAATAATTTTTAAAAAATTTACCAATAAAATACGAATCAGAAATTATTTCCCAATCACAATGCACGATGCTCAACGCGCAGAGCTAATTAGTAAATTTAATTAAAAAATGCATAAAATATATTGCAAATTTATTCACACTCACACCAACACACTTGAATGCATCCCAATCATCATCGAACCAACCCAACCCACCCACACAAATAGCTAAACCACAAAATAGAGGCCTGTTAGATTTTATGCAGGTTGCCATATAGTGCCACCCACTCGCCGGAAATAGAAAAATAAAATTGCAGGTCCTCAATTCAGAAAACCTCAAAACTGAAAACCGCGCGCGTCGCTCGTTTTGAATTTTAGCTGTTTGTTGTTTATGTCGCTCGCAGTTGTTGGCAATAAAAACAATGGCAAATACAAAATTTGGTTGTAGTTGTTGTTGTTGCGCTTGTTCCACCCGCCTGAAACTAAAAACAAATCGAAGCTCCCCGCATTGAATTCGAAATCGTATCGAACTCTACGCGGCAATATTCGCAACACAATTTTATATCAATGTCTAATGTGTGTGTGTGTATGAGTAAGTGTGTAGGTGTATGTATTACTTTAGTATGTGTGTGGACCCGTACGTGAATGCATGGTTCATGGTTTTGCTTGTTTTTGATTTTGTTGCTACTCTTGCGCCCATTCCTGCCGTTGACAACTTTGAATCCTTGCAACCTTTGTTGCGCCCGCAACACTGTTCATGTTTTCTAGGTATAGCTCTATTGCGCCAGCTCCGTTTTGGCCATTTTATATACTATGCTGTGATGTCGGCCATTGCAAAAACACATCTTAGGTCGAAGGGCAGGGCATCGGAGTACGGTGGATCTACAAAAGTGGCCTGGCCACAGAGGCGATAATATTGATTTTCGAAAAATTCAAAGGGTTCGCTTTTATTGAACAAATTTAAAGGATATCGTGTAGTTTTTTAAAAATGTTAAGTCATGTCATATTTGAACTTTACTCAAATAGAATGAAATCTTCTCAATCGCATTCAGTTTGTTCAAGTTTAAGTCAACTTGAATTTTGTTCTTTGATCTAGTTTGTATGAAGTTTAAGTTAATTTCCATACAAATACAATTTAATTTCCATGCAATGACAATTTAATTTTAATTCAATTTCAATTCAATTTCAACTCAATTTCAATTCAATTTCAATTCAATTTCAATTCAATTTCAATTCAATTTCAATTCAATTTCAATTCAATTTCAATTCAATTTCAATTCAATTTCAATTCAATTTCAATTCAATTTCAATTCAATTTCAATTCAATTTCAATTCAATTTCAATTCAATTTCAATTCAATTTCAATTCAATTTCAATTCAATTTCAATTCAATTTCAATTCAATTTCAATTCAATTTCAATTCAATTTCAATTCAATTTCAATTCAATTTCAATTCAATTTCAATTCAATTTCAATTCAATTTCAATTCAATTTCAATTCAATTTCAATTCAATTTCAATTCAATTTCAATTCAATTTCAATTCAATTTCAATTCAATTTCAATTCAATTTCAATTCAATTTCAATTCAATTTCAATTCAATTTCAATTTCAATTCAATTTCAATTTCAATTCAATTTCAATTCAATTTCACTTCAATTTCAATTCAATTTCAATTTCAATTCAATTTCAATTCAATTTCAATTCAATTTCAATTCAATTTCAATTCAATTTCAATTCAATTTCAATTCAATTTCAATTCAATTTCAATGCAATTTCAATTCAATTTCAATTCAATTTCAATTCAATTTCAATTCAATTTCAATGCAATTTCAATTCAATTTCAATGCAATTTCAATTCAATTTCAATTCAATTTCAATTCAATTTCAATTCAATTTCAATACAATTTCAATTCAATTTCAATTCAATTTCAATTCAATTTCAATTCAATTTCAATTCAATTTCAATTCAATTTCAATTCGATTTCAATTCAATTTCAATTCAATTTCAATTCAATTTCGATTCAATTCAATTTTAATTTAATTTCAATTCAATTTCAATTCAATTTCAATTCAATTTCAATTTAGTTTCAATTTATTTCAATTCAATTTCAATTCAATTTAAATTCTACTTCAATTTACGTGTACCTGAACAATTTTAAGCAGTATAAAATCTGAAGGTTTTTATGATACCCAAGTTCTTTGGTACTCAATTTTTAGCTGTACCCGAATAGAGATAGGGTACCTGAACTATTTTGATGGTTACCTAAACAATTATTTATTGTTTTATTGTAGAAGAAAGTATTATTAAATAAATTAATTAATTAAATAATCAAATTTATTAATTATTAGTTTTAATTTAATACCCAACCTCTTATTTGTATTCAAGAATTTGTTCATATATTCAAAAAATTTTAAATGGTGATCAGTTGGATACTATCTGGATATTGTTCCTTAAATCATTAAGTACACTGAGAAAAATATGTGTTAAAATTAAATGAAATTGTGTTCATATTAAACGAATATGTTTTTGAAATAACAATTTCATTTAAGTTAAAGACAAATGTTTGTAAAATAAAATTTAAAACAAAAGTTTTTATTTTCAAAACAATGTTTTTAAATATACGTTTAAAGCAAACATTTTCAGTTTAAAAACATTTATTAAAAAAAAATTGAAAACAAAAACTCTAATATTGAAAACAAATATTTTGAACACCCATTTTTTCGATGCCATTTTTTAAAATTTTTCAAGTTTTCGACATCGAATTCGTGATCAGCGACCCCTGGGACCCCTGTAATATTAAATTTGAACTCCATTCGATGAAGCGTTTTATTGCGGCTTAAAATATTTAAATATTACAATGATTAATAAGTTTTTATTAATGATAAATAATTTTTGACAAATGAACTTATCTCCAAAAAAGCATTTACAGGAGGTGAATAAACACATTGAAACCTAATTAAAACTATTCGTGTATATGTTTTGAAAAATATTAGGAACTAACATTATGAAGTGATATTTTAGTATTATTTTATGATTTATATTATTAAAATTACCATAATGGTTTTACAGAAAAAAGGGAAATAAGTTGATTTGTCAAACGGAATTTAAAAAAAAAATCAACTTATCCAGTTTAAGTTCTTTTGTCAAATTCATTTCACGCCGGAATATTGGAATTATTGCATTTTATGTCGAATTCAGTTACCTCTTTTACAAATTTTGCATTTGACTTAATTCGACAAAAGTTGTTTTGTCAACTGCATTTAAAAAAAAGATGCATAAATTGAAATAAGTTCTTTTGCCAAAATGACGTTAAATATTTTTCTTTGGAATCTATCAACTTATCTGGAGCTAAGCTCCTTTGTCACATACGATGAATAAACAATTTGAGATATGTAGATTTGACGCTTTCAGTAGTTTTTTATATATAAATCCTAAAAGAACCCGGATAAGACAGAAATAACCGTTATCAAAAGTTTTCTTTCTAATAAAAATCCTGGAAAATTTTCCTTTCTCGAGATATGTTGTTTTGTCAAAAGTCCACAGAAAAATTTTCAATCAAATATACAATCGCGTTTTTTTCAGCTTGGTCTCAATTGTCTGGTCAATGACTCTACTGAAAATAATTTTTTAATTCAATCTCAGATATCGACGAATTTTTTAAATAAAAGAATAAAAAGAATAAAAGAAAATTATACAAAAAAAAGAGCTATAGTTGAAAATTTAACACACATGTTTTTAATTTTGTTTCGTAGAAACGCAATCGCGTTCAATTTATATTTTAAAATTTTTTGTTTAGATTTAAAGTATGTTTTTTTTCTCAGTGTAATGGAACAATACTCGTAATAATTTAACTTTAAAAAATTTGAGTGATATTTCAACATCTCATTACCGGCATTAATACTTTTACGCACATTTTATTCTATAAAATTAAAAATAATGAAGTTTTTGGACCATTTTTTTTACGTATTTATTGATACTCGTATAAATTGTATACAAAAAGGAAATATTTATTCGAAATGTCCGCTTTTGGTTACCGCATACCTTAAGCCAATCATCCGGACGGGCCAATAAAAAATAGCCGCAATCTCCTCGGTCATTGAAATGACCACAGTACGAATTAAGGCTGTCTTCAGAGCATGAATGTTGGGGTATCTTTTGTGGCAAATTTGTAATACAGCGGGTTCAAATCTAGACTGCTAGAGGGCCATTCTTTAAAGAAAATTAATGTTGGCAAATTTTTGTTGGAGCTAGGTTTGGGTCGTTTTATCATTATGGACCGGCGCAAAATCCTTCTGAAAAATCCACGTCTGGTTTTGGAACAGAAAATGATTAAGCGGACTTTATGCATTTTTTCTGAAAAATGTACGTGTGTTTTATGAGAGGATTACGAACCGTTATTTCGTAATTCTTTCGTAAAACCTACCAACATTTTTCACAAAAATGGATACAAGTTCCTTTAAGTGGCTTTACAACAGCTTTCAAGACGGTCCCATTCTATTTTTTTCAAAGCTGCAGTCAACAAATTGCCGGTACGGCCCAAGTCCCAAGTCTTTTTTAATAATTGGACTCATGTACTTTTGCGTGACATTCATCTCTCGGGCCATAATTTTTTCCGTTCTCGGAGCGGATGTCTTTGAATTTTTGATTTGATAGCTTTGATGACTTGCTACATTCGACCTGTGCATGGACCGGTGGAGGTTTTTAACATATCCAGTTTCCTCAAATAGTTTTATGCACCGGTAGACGAACATATGACTAGTCCCGAGCGGGGACGGAGAGTTTTGAAAATATCATCTTTATGCACTTCACAGTTAAATAGCTGTATAATCGCGATATGGTTCTCGTTATCTTAATTCCCGGCAAAGACTAACGACTTACAGGTTATATTTCATAAGCCATTTGGCAATAACGGGGTATGTTCATCTTTTCTCTTTGAATGGGTGCGTTCAATGTTTTTACAGTATTTATGTCACTACTAAGTATATCATGTGGTACCCAAACAGTTTTAATTGTAAAGTAAAGAGTTTATGTAGCACCCGAATTATTTTGAATGGTATCCAAGTACAATTTTCATTCGTCTCCCTACTATTTTTATTGGTACTCTTTCCATCTTCAATTCAGTTTTCAATTCATATGCAACTATATAATAATTTCAATACAAAACGATTTAAATCTCAATAATATTTCGGTTTTATTTCAATTCATCTCTTTAAATCCAAAGTTCAAGGTCCTCGCTGTTCAACTGTTCTAGTTTCTCTAACATTTAAAATTATGTGTTTTTGAAGCGCTCCTTTTAACTTCTTTAAAAGTTCCAAGCAGGTGTTCAATTAATTTTGTTGTTGTTGTGCATGTGATTTTTCTTTTTTCTCTTCTCTTTTTTTGTTGTTGTGTGCTACATATGTATGCATATGAAGCAGGCTGCTTGCAAAACAAGCATACACACACACACACACGCATACATACATACATACATACACTTTAATTTACCTACAACTGGCCAATGTCACCTCTTCGGCCCGCTTCACGTTACAATTTCTATGCCCCTTGTTCCCTCTGTTGCTCTTCTTATCCAGTTGAAAATAGATTTTCCTGCCGCTGTATTTTGTTGTTGTTATTATTTTTGTTGCTGTTACTGCTGTTGCTATTGGCATCATTTGCATGCATTTCGGTTTTCACCTTGCACATCCTTTTCCCTACACTTTCCACCTTTAATGCAATTCATGCAGCTTTTCGCTGTTTCCTCCTCCTCCTCCTGCCTGCCTGCCTGCCTGCCTATCTTTACTGCCAGTTGTCCTGGACTGGCTTGGCTCAGCGTGATGTGTTGTGTTTTCTTTTCATCCTTGCATCCTTTCGTTTCTGCTCGATTTTGTTTGTATGTGTTTTGTTCATAGGTACGTTTGTTTATTTGCTGCCTGTTCGTGTTTTTTTTTTTTAATTTGCATACATGGTGTATTCAAGTGTGTGTGTGTGTGCCGACCACCATCATGAGCGCGCTGCCTGAATCCGCCATGTTTGCATTCCGCTGCCTCTTGCATTTCTACCTACTCCTATTTTATGCTCTTTCATTTTGTGCTACGTTGTGCTGTTGTTTTTGTTTTCCCAATTCATTTGTATCCGTAACTGTTCAATTTGGTCAAACCATGTATGTTGGTTATTTCAGTCAGCCTCTTATCCAATCCATACATTCTCCATACCATCCATCCATGCATCCACCACGCTGAATCCACCACGACGCTGCATCACTTCCGTTAGCTCAAAAATTGCGGCTCGTGCGATGATGTGTTGTTGCTCTGTCGCAATATGTGCGTGTGTGCGTTTTGTTTTTTTTTTGTTTTTTTTTGTTTTTTTTTTGTTTTGTTTTTGTTTTTTTTTGCATTTCCTGTTGCCTACTTCGCTTAAGGTTTCTTACTGCTTTCAACAATTTTGGTTTTCTTCTTTCTTTCGTTTTTTCCTTACAGGCTTCCACTTGCTTATGGTTTCACTAATCGTTTTTACTATTTCTCTTGCTTCCTCACCCCGAATGCTCTTGCTTACATTAACCTCCTCAGAATGCTAGGCAACTGCCACGAAGGAACTATCAAACCGGAAGTTAGTAATTTCGTTATATATGATGATTCCTACACTTACTTCCTTTGGGGGGTTTTTTTTTTTTGCAAAAAATATTCTTTCGAACTGTTCGTAACGCTATTATAATTTTTCTTTGAAGTTTCTTACTTCCGACTTTTTCAGATGTTTTTTCCTTAATTTTTTAATTTCCAGCGGCTGCAACAGAATATGTACAGCATTGTGCAAAATCTTAACAACTCTTCCTACCTATATGAATTAAGTGCCGAATTTTTTTTTGTAGCGCAGAAAAGTAATTAAGAAAAAGTTTTACTTAAAAGCTGACTCGTAAGTTTTCGTTGTTATAAGAACATTTATTAAAAAATCAAAACATTTTTCCTTCATTAACGGTTTATAAAAATATCATAAACAAAATATACTACATAAGAGACTGTGCAAAACTTAAGTAACTTTACTTGTTCTACTACAGTAAGAAACGATTTGCATTGTTTCTGTACATTTTCAACCCAGTTTTATAAGCTTGAGGTGTGCCTCATCTACGAATCTAGTAGATTGGCTGTTTCCAAGGTCCGTTTAGAAAATTCTTGAGTTAAGCATCGATAGAATCCAGTTCTTTACAGGTAGTTCCACACTTATGTCGGTGAGAGAGTCGTGAATAGAACTAGTATGAATGAATATTGTTGAACGCTCCTTAACCATCAAGAAAGGCAGCAAGAGTATATTAATTGAAATAGAGAAATCTCTCAATGATTGTAATAACCTCATGCAGAGCCGTTTCCGTCGATCTGACCTTGAGGTAGGCGTGTTGGGCCGTGAATATGGAGATATAAATCTAGAAGTCTCTCTAGTAAACTGCCATTAAGAACTTCTTGAGAACTTAAGCCGTTCGGAGTCGGCATAACGCATGTAGGTCTGCTCGATCATTTGTGTTCAAACATTTCACAACACAATTGATCATAAAAAGCCTGGTCAAAGTTCTTTCGTGGGCTGAAATGGCCATTTATTTTTTTTTAATAAAATAAATGTATGTTTATTGAATAAAATAAAATAAACTAAGTTTTAATTTTTTTAAAATCAAATTAATTCAATATTTTTCCAATAGATTTGCTACTTACCTCGTACAAAAAATCATACCATTCATATCATTACCTCTTACAATCTTACCTACTAAAATCCATCTAGTTTTCGAATGAAGCACTTGAAAGGGTTTCTTAGTACCAAATTTAATTAATTTGTAAAAAAATACAAACTATATATGATTTCATTTCATTCACTGTATTTCATTTATATTAAAAATAATGTCAACGAAAATAGAAATTTGCCTATGTGACAGCCATCAACTCCTCCATTTCTATTAGTGCATACACAAAAAGTGTCGCAAGCCAGGAACTCAAACCATAGCTTGGTAAATTTAGTTCTTTTTGCTCTCGTTCGTTTTGTTCGTACTCGCTGCAAAATCAACCGAACTAAAATGAACTAAAAGAACGAGAAACACTGAACTAGTTCAAATAGTTCATGAGTGGGAATCGTTCAATTGATCTAGTTCGTTCATGAACTACCCAAGCCTAGTAGAGTTAGAAGTTGTTTATAGGCTACAAGCACTTGTTCTTTGTGATGCTTCTCGGGACACTTACCAACGTTTCCCTGCGTGAGAATTCACACGGCTATCTGTACAGACAGAAAAGTGTGGCTGTTTTAAGAAGGCTTTCCAATAACTCTTGCGTAGATTCCGTTCTCGGGCCACCTTCCTTTTTTTATAAAGGACAGGACAGGACAGGACAGGACAGGACAGGACAGGACAGGACAGGACAGGACAGGACAGGACAGGACAGGACAGGACAGGACAGGACAGGACAGGACAGGACAGGACAGGACAGGACAGGACAGGACAGGACAGGACAGAACAGAACAGATGGATTTACATCCTGTTGGAAGGCCGCAAGGGTCCAGTCGGCACCAAAAAAGGGCGATGCCACAAACACTGCAAACTACCGACCTATAACGATATGCTCTATGCTCGCCAAAGTTATGGAGAGCGTAATTAACTTCAACCTTCCCGAGATTACTTCTTCGAGTCACGAATAGCTTTCTTGTAAGTATTTAGAACTTTTTTGTATAGTTGCCAGTTGTTTAGCCTGTGGCACATATTGAAGGTTCTCATTAGGTTTTTCTTAGGTCAAATAGATCCTCACTCCACCAAGGTGGAAAGGATAGCTTCTTACCCTTATTTATAAGACAAGATACTCTTAATGCGAACTGCATGCAAGCTACTGGCTTAAAGCGATCGAGCAGGCAGCACAAAGCGACTGGCTGACACTATACGCACTTTGAGCTTATTTCATATGACTCATTTATAGTTCCGGCTGGTTGCTGTGCCGAGCCGAACCGAATTCAATCACGCAATCATATGAAAGCCAGTCGCTTTAAGCGGCCTGTTCGGCTGGCACTAAACGCACTTTAAGCTTATTTCATTTGATTCATTTGAAGCTTATTTCATGTGCATCAGCGTTTCTCAACTTTCCTTCTCGGTTCGGCACAGCAACCAATTCCATTCTATTTCATTTCATTTAAAAGCTCAGGAACCACAGAAAATAATTCGGCTACAATTAAGAATAATGTTAATTGTGATTGAAATAGTTAAGGTAACATTTAAATATTAATTTACTATTGAAATATTCGGTTTCATTATTAAATTAATCAGGTACTATGAAGAATTATTCAAGTAGCATTCCAAATTATTCAAGTATCATTCCAAATTTTTTGGGTCGTCATAAGAGTTTACAGGAATAATTAATGCTTTAGAAGAAATTAAAATTGCATTGATATTGAATTGAAATTGAATTGAAATTGAATTGAAATTGAATTGAAATTGAATTGAAATTGAATTGAAATTGAATTGAAATTGAATTGAAATTGAATTAAAATTGAATTGAAATTGAATTGAAATTGAATTGATATTGAATTGAAATTGAATTGAAATTGAGTTGAAATTGAATTGAAATTGAATTGAAATTGAATTGAAATTGAATTGAAATTGAATTGAAATTGAATTGAAATTGAATTGAAATTGAATTGAAATTGAATTGAAATTGAATTGAAATTGAATTGAAATTGAATTGAAATTGAATTGAAATTGAATTGAAATTGAATTGAAATTGAATTGAAATTGAATTGAAATTGAATTGAAATTGAATTGAAATTGAATTGAAATTGAATTGAAATTGAATTGAAATTGAACTGAAATTGAATTGAAATTGAATTGAAATTGAATTGAAATTGAATTGAAATTGAATTGAAATTGAATTGAAATTGAATTGAAATTTAATTGAAATTGAATTGAAATTGAATTGAAATTGAATTGAAATTGAATTGAAATTGAATTGAAATTGAATTGAAATTGAATTGAAATTGAATTGAAATTGAAATGAAATTGAATTGAAATTGAATTGAAATTGAATTGAAATTGAATTGAAATTGAATTGAAATTGAATTGAAATTGAATTGAAATTGAATTGAAATTGAATTGAAATTGAATTGGAATTGAATGAAATTGAATTGAAATTGAATTGAAATTGAATTGAATTGAAATTGAACTGAATTTGAATTTTTTGATTTTTTTAAACATTTTCCGTACTGTTAATTTCGATGTCGGAATACCGACCCGAACGTAAAAGTATACGTTAAAAGTTTTGTAAATTCCACCCATTTCCAACCCCTGCCCCATCCCTCTTTTTTCATCGCACAAAATGCATATTTTTCCTGTGCAAGTCAGAAATGCTGCCAGCTTTCGAATAAATGTATATATATATTTATTTCACTTTCAGAAATAACAACAACAAAAAAAAAAAAGTAAAAGTATTTCGCTGACCCACACCAATGTTGCATTTCCATTAGCCTACACGTGGCAACATGTAGCAGTAAATTCCTTTTCACAACGCTTGGTCGCCATATTTGTGCTCCATTCCCTCCTTTTCGCGCATTCAGCTACTTAAATTTTTAAAAATTTTTTTTACTGCATTTATATTATTTTTATTTCCATTGAACTTTTATGATTGGATGCGGGTAACTTCTGGCACCCCATGCGCGGCCTTTTGTATCCACCCATTGACGAGTTTTCAAAAAAAAAAAAAAAAAAAAAATAAAGATACAAACATTTTTAATTCGTTTTCTGTTGATTTTAAATTGTTTTTATTTTGATATTTCTGTACGAATTTTGCTTATATATATATATATACACATGAATGTTGCTTATATATTTGCAATATATGTATATCTTTTATTTTTTATGGTTTTTTTTGTGTTGGCAACATTAATTTTTTTGTTCGATTTTTTGTGCCAGTTTTGGTTATTTTTTTAATTTCTGCCAGATATCTTTATATATCTATATTTTTTATTTTACTGTCTGTGTCATTGAGTATACTTCAGTGTGTTGTTAATAAATTTGTTAACATGCTGTAGGTTGCAGTGGGTGTGGCTGCCTCTGTTGCTGCAGTTCTATGGCACTTTTCATCCATTGCAAGTGAGTAGGAGTGAACGTGACTGCATCATGAATATTTTTGTATACTTTTAATAATGTTTATTTAAGTTTTTATTTTTTAATATTTTCCTCAACTTTTTACCCATTGTTTTTATGTGGTGTTTTTTTATTATTTTTTTTATTTATTGGTGATCATAATTAATATATAATTTTTTTTTTTTTGCCCTTTTCTGTTGTCACAGTGCTATTTTTCATTAAATATATCGACTCTTAACAATAAAACAACAATTATTTCACACAGTCAACAAAATAAATTAAAACATGTAGCTCTTTATTGCAAAAAATGGGTGTCACTTTTTTATGAAAAAATATAAATGGGCGTGTTTTATGATTCTTCCGGTTGTTTGCCGAGGCTCCAATTGTATCTTATTTATTGCTTCTCTTAATTAAAGGCTTCACGTTGTAAAAAAGAATTTTACGTTTTAATTTATTACAGTTAATGCATGTTTGTTTTTCAAACCGGAATTACAATTAAATTTCATATTTCAGTCCTGCTCCAAGAAAGTTTTTTAAAAAAGTTTGAAATACTATTTGTTTTTTGGTTTTTCATAAATTATTTTATGACTCAAAACTTGAACCCTTTCTCTAAAGAGTCCAAGAAGAAAATATTTTAATCAAAGGATTGAAGTTACAACTAAAATGATCCTATATTAGCCTACAACAAAAGTCAATATGAAAGGGGTGGAATATCATGAGGTTAGAATTGATTACAATCTTTATGTTAAAGAAATTAATTTAATAATTTAATAATAATTTAGAAAATTAAAGAAAAAACAAATGAAAAAAGTTGTTAAACAACAGAATCATTACGAAATTGTTCCTAAAAAAAATAATAATATACAAGTGTGTACTAGAAAGTGTGGGCAGATGTGAAAAATTCATCAAAGAAATTTACAGACATGAACAAGCATACTAGGGCAGATCTGTAACTAGTGACGGAAAGGCCACTACAATAAGGTTTGCATCTTCTGTGCAAATTATTTTTTTTTGTCTTGACAAATTCTATTTATCATTAGGTTTAATTACAATTGTTTTTTTATGTTTAGACAGCCATTATATTTCAATTTCAATTTCAATTTCAATTTATTGATCAAATATGTTAGCATATAAGAATAATTTTCTTTTGCATGCCGCAGGTTAAATAAATAAGATAATAAAATTTAACAATAAGATTATTCAAATTATTAAAAAATAAATAACAACAAGTGAGTATGAATTAAAAACTTAAATTATAAAAATATAAATGATTGAACGAATTTAAAATTATAAAAATAATATACAACAATTTTGAGAACTTTAAATAATTTCTTAAAATAAGAATAAAAAAATAAAAACTATCAAAATTTGCTTGCACTTATTTATAAGACAAAGCATAAATCTAACCAAATTAACATTTTATGAAGAAGAACAGTAGAAGAGAAAAGCAGGTATAGTTAAGAGAAATATTCAAAGATTAAACGCTTAAAGGCTTTTAGGTTGGAAACGACTTTAATGCTGTTTGGTAGAGAATTCCACAGTCTTATTGCACTGACGAAAAATAGCCTGCTAGAATTTTTGTAATAGTAGCTCGGAATCAGCAGGTTCATATTTCTACTTGACCTACAGAACTGAAGTTTTTCATACAAGTAATGTGGGCAACGCGAGTAGATTATTTTATGCAGAAATATACAATTTATTGCTTCGAGATAACGAAATAAGCAGCGACCAAGTAGTTTAGTGCGAAAGAAGGATACATGATCGAACCTCTTCAGTCCATAGACGTAACGGGCAGCGTTATTTAGAGCAACTAACAATTTGTGGGATGAACGTGAATCTAAATTGCTATAAACTACTTCCGAGTAAGTGATGATGGGCATCAGTAGTTGTAATACAAGTTTTCGTTTTGTTTCGATGGGAACAAACGCCGAGGTCGTTCTTAGGTTCCGTAAAACAAAGTAGACTTTACTCACGCATGAATTAATGTGATCCTCACTGGACAAGAAACTATTTATTTTAAACCCAAGGTTAGATGCCTTAGTAACAACTTCCAGTTCAACGTTATTGAGTAGAATTGGGGGTAGATCAAAGTTTAAGAAAGATGTTTTAGATATTGGTAGAATGTATGATTTTATGGGGTTTAGTTTGAGTTTATTATCTTTAGACCATTTAGCTACAGTATCTAAATCTTCATTCATTCTTACACACAAATCTTCAATGAGCCCGCTAGGTCTAGACAAATATAATTGAAGATCATCAGCGTACGCATGCATTGTGACGTTTTTGCATATATCGAAAATATCATTGACAAACAAGGAAAATAGAAGTGGACCTAGAACCGAGCCTTATAAACATCTTTAAATTATGTGAAAAATAAAAATAAATCTAAACGATTAAAAGAGATTGTAACGAGCATTTTTTAATGAGATGCGAAGTGGACGTTCAATTGCGATGACTACTCCAGAAATGATCCATGAAATTTATGATATGGTTTTGACATGTCATTGAGTGATGATACGTGAGGTAGTCGTTTCGATTTTGCACGAACATTTGCATTAACAACAAAGAAATCATGAGGTCATTTCAATGCAACATGGGCGTAGCCAGAGTGGGGCGTACAATTTTGTTTTGCAATGCTTAAAACAGCGGTCAAACCAAGGTCGATTTAAGTAACAAAGCCTGGCAGCCGTAAGTTGGGCCGAACCACTATTGTACAATGTTCAGATTAAAGAATATATAAAACTGATTTTTTTATTAATTTGTCTAAGTCTTTTTTCATAAAGAGAATTTTGGGGAATTTTCCAACGAGCAAAAAAACAAAATTACCAACGCGCTTATTCAACAACAAACGCATGCATATTTCTCAACCGCAAAACTAACCTTGAATCGGTGATGCTGCACGCAAAAAATTTTTTCGCTTACCGCAACTGAAAAATTCACCAACTATGCTTCATTTGCGAACTGTAGTCACCGCAAACGAATATTCAGTTGTCTCTAACAGAAAAAAATAAACGAAAAATATCGAAAAAATAAGGAGAAAGATAACTTTTTTTTAACTCATAAATTTAATATGTTTAAAAAAAATGTACTTTCTAACTTCCATTAGACTCAAAGGGAAGGGAATCGAACCTCGACTCCGTCGATGTCAAGTTTACTGCGCGCCCTGCTTAACCTGTTGCACTACAGTTTATCTATTTTCAGTCAGCTAATATTCGGCTGGACCTGCTTTTTTTTCTGTCAAAAAATAAAACTTTTCTTTAATTTAAAATGTTCGCTTATGAGAAAATAAGTTCGTTTCCTACAAACGAAGTTTTAAGTTATAACAAATAAATTCTTCATTTGCCGCAATTGAAAAATCACACGCGCTTATTACAAACAAAATTCATTTTATGCAACTAAATAATCCGTTTCCCGCAACTGTTTCCGTTTCTCGTAACTGTTGAAACTATTGCAAAAACGTTTTCAAGCACGAGAAATGAAGTTCGCAAACTGGCGGTAAACGTTCTTTTTTCTTTGCGTGTGATGTTGTGCGCGGTCGCAAAGGAATACTTTTTGGATCTGAATTTTATGATTGCTTAAATTGAATACTAATGTATTCCCAATGACTTGTTAGCAATTCATAAATACGAGGGCCGTTTGAGAATTCAGTGAAAAATGAAATTTCCCGTGAAATAACTTTAAATGCAACACTGATCCTGTCAACTACCATCTGTTAATAGAGTACTGTCAAAATTTCATTTCGCTGCGACGCTTAGTTTAAGTTTGCCAGCCATTGACAGCAGACGATCTTGTGAATTTTGGCGAAAATGGAGAAAGTGAATTTCGTATGCTCATCAAGCATTATTTTTTGAGCAAAAATATCATCAGCCAAACCAAGGAAAAGCTTGATAAATACTTTAGGGACTGTGCACCATCGATTGGAATGATTCACAAGTGGTTTATTAAGTGGTCACCACACCACACCACACCAGAAATGGTCACTAAAATTCACGATATCGCTTTGGCCGATCGCAGAGTTAAAGTGCGCGAGATTGTTGAGGCCGTAGGCATCTCAGACGAACAGGTGTGGCACATTTTGCGAAAACATTTGGATATGAAAATATTATCCACAAGATGGGTACCGCGTTTGCTCACTCTCGACCATAAACGTGATCGTGCGACTGATTCAAAGGCGGGTTTGGCGATATTGAACAAAGATTAGAAGGATTTTTTTCGCCGATTAGTAACCGTGGACGAAACATGGATCCATCACTACACACCAGAGACAGCAGTCAAAACAGTGGACTTCGGCCGGAAAGGTTATGGCGACAGTATTTTGATCGATTACCTTCCACCGAGTAGAACGATCAATGGCGTATACTATGTAGCTGATTTGAACCGTTTTAACGACGCTTTGAAAAAGAAACGTCTCCATTTGGCAAGGAAAAAAATGTTCTTCCATCAAGACAATGCGCGCGTTCATAAAATTCCATGAAGAGAAGTACGAATTGCTTCCTCATCCAGCATATTCTCCAAATTTGGCCCCCAGCGCCTTTTCTGTTTCCTTGGCTTGGCAAAATGGCTTGGCGGAAAGAGATTCACCACCAGAGAGAAGGTCATCACCAAAACTGAGGCCTATTTTGAGAACCTTCCGAAAACGTATTTTTGGAATGAGATCAAAATATTGTAGGAACGTTGGGCGAAGTGTATCGAACTAAAAGGAGACTATATTGAGAAATAAAACGTTTCTTTGCCGTAAAAATCATTCCTTGTTACATTTTTCACTGAATTATCAAACGTCTGAATTATCGTGCGTTTCGCTTTGAATTTTTAACCTGCAGAATATTTCTGAAGAAGTGTTCTGAACTGGCACTCGGAGGACACGGTTCGAATCTCAGCTTAGGCAAAACTTTCAATAATGCATTAATTTATCAGTTTTTTACAAACTTTATCACAACATTCCAAATTTTTTTTATTAAATCACTTTTTCATAAAGTTTTTATTAAAATAATGAAAAATAAATACAGATAAAATCAATGTCTGCGCCGGGAGTCGAACCACCAACCACTGCATTCATATACCAACTGCTTTGACCATAGAGCTATCAAAGCAAATTTTGTTTGGCGAATTCACTACATTTGAGGTCTATCTCAGAAAAAAATTGTTTGTGTTTATTATTAAATAAACTTACATATGAGTTACGCTCAAAGAAAAAAAAAAAAAATACATTTAAAAAAGTTTGTTAATGTTTTAATTAGGTTCCTCCATTAGGTTTTTACCGTCTTTTTGTTGGCTGAAGTGTATGGTGCGGACAAAAGTCTAAAAATATTTTTTCTTGGAATTTAAAAAAATTAGTATGCCGAATTACAGACAAGAGTCTTATTATATTAGGATTCCACTATATCTTTTCAGTTGCAGGCATGCCACGACTCTTAATGTGGCTCTTAAATGTCATGCAATTTAATTTTCCAGAGTTTAGTACTCTAGATTTCAAAACACATCGTTAATTTCAGTATTGTTCATATGCAGTATAATTTTTACATATATTTCACACGATATGGCGTCAATTTCTGTATTAGAAGTGGTAGAAAGAAAAAAAAAAGCTGTACTATCAGTCAGCGTATCTCGTTGACATTTGGTAAAGTGACAGTGTTTTGTTTACAACAACTTTTTTCGTAACTTCGAATTTTACGATGGAAGAAAAAATTGAGCCTGATTCACTCGCCTGATGCCTGGTTTGCGTGTCATACTCGTATACCCATGTCTCATCACCAGTAATGATGGATTCGATGAATGATTCGTCGTTTTCGACCATTTCCAGCATGTCTTTCGCGATAGCAACTTGGTCTCTTTTTTACATGAAATTGAGTTCTTTCGGTACCAACTTCGCAGCAACACGTCTCAAGCCCAATTCATTCTTAAAAATTTTCTGAACGTATCCAATTTAAATGCCGACGTCCTCTGCTATCTCTCTTATCGTCAATTTGCGATTTTTGACCAACATTTCTTTGATTTTTTTAACGTTTTCTTCGATAGTCGAACAAGATGGCCGCCCGGTACGAGGGTCGTCTTCTACTTCGTCTTGGCCACTCACAAATCGGTTAAACCAATTGTTTGCCTTCTGATACGATAGAGCAGAGTCACCGTAACATTTCACCAACATTTTATGCGTATCGGCGCAGTTGAAACCATTTTTCACACAAAATTTGATACAAACTCGTTGCTCAATTTTTTCTTCCATCGTAAAAATCGAAGATACGGAAAAAGTCAATGAGACCAAATGTCAACGAGAGACGCTGATATTTGGCAGCTTTGTCGTAGACACATGTGGCAACCTACTAAAAAAAATTTTGAAATCGGACAGTTAAGTCCGGTTCACAATGTGAATAAACCTTTCTTTTTGAACAAGGTGGTATACCAGAATAACGATTTCGGTTGCATGAGAGCTGACCGTGTTAGTAAAGCGATTTAGTTCATTTTCACACCAACAATTTATTGTGACAAAAAACTATGTGTACAAATTTTTATTGTTCTAAATAATATTTTGGGGAAATATACCAGATTACCGATTTCGGTGATATGAGAGGTGAGCTTTTCAGTCATCCCATTTCAACGAAATTTTGTGTTAATAATTTTTTTGTAGTAAAACTTATTTCCAAGAAATTTCATGATCCTGCGGCAACTTCTTCTATTTTTCTTCTGTGCGACGCCATTAATGTCGAAATATTTCGATGTTTTTCACAGTTTGTTTTTCTTAAGATTTATTTTCATTAAAGTCTAATATTTTTCGATTTGCCGAAGTTCGGAGCAATTTGGAGAATTTGGATTTTTTGGTACCATGGTGACATTGTTCGCTTGGTACCAATCTATTGTTCTATGAGCGTAGTGAGCTGTTGCTAGGTCTGGCCAAAATAGTACTGAACCTTGGTGTTGACGTATAAAAGGCAGAAAACTCCTATCCAGATGTTGTAAATTTTGGTGTTGATGGTGCGATCTATCAAAAATTCCTTACTTCGAAGGCCACATTTCAAAATGGCCGGTTTCACAGGTATTTCTTTGGAAATTTGTTATGTTTTTGTGGTGTAAATTTCGAGGATTCTTCATTCTTTTTAACCGCAGTATAATATTCATGTCCAGGTAGCTGCTTGAAATCCGCTTTGTAGCATTAATTTTTTAAACTACATATAATTTACGTAAAGACCAGAACGGAATGTAATTTACGTGCTCTAGTGTCCCACTCATAAAGAAAGCAACTGAACTGAACTGAAGTCAAGCTTAAGCCCCATAAGTAGTGCCACCACCTTTCTGGATTTCAAAATGATTTTTTTCTACATAGGCAATTTGAAATGCTCTCCATGCAGTCATAGTTTTTCTTCAATTTAATTGCATTTGTTACGGGCACCGATGGTAAAGTATTGCAATTATGCAGCATTACTGCTTTTATGCTTTTTTAGAACGAATCTATAAAAAGTCTCCATTCATAGCTTTGTATTATTTTGGCATTCGGTCGAGACGTATGTAGAGAACTGGCTATATGTCTGATATTCCCTAAAAATGTCTTATCATTGTTTATATCCATTGGTGGCAACGGTACTGATCAGATGCCGTTGTGTGGAAGCGGTCTTATTGCTGAGTGAACGTTTTTGTAAAATCAAATGTTTTGTTGACTTAAAATTAACAATTATCACTTGAATGATATTGGGGCTGAATCCAAACCTTAGCAAACGGCAACCGGCATCCAATGGAAAGAGCTCATTTTACCTCTTTGACGCAAAAACCAATATAAAGCCGATATGCATTTTAAACTGTGCATATCAGGTTGCTTTTAATTTTAGAGATTTAAGAGAAACTTATAAAAAACTTTTTTGAAACGACACTCTCGAAAGCTTGGAATGCGTCTACATTTTATGCTTCTTAACTTTATACGAGGTGAGAATATAAAGTAGACGTAGAATTACGTCCTACGGAGTGATTTGTATGGGGGTCTTTTTCGGAAACGGTCAAGCATATGCAACGTTTTTGGTCACTTTTTGGGGTGTATCTACAGGCTTTAATATCCATCATACAAAGATAAAATATATGTCAAAATATCAGTTACATGCCGGATGAAACGAATATCTTCGTTTAAATAAACTTTCGATTCGTCACTTTAAAAAATCACAAAATATTTTTTTTTTTGATTTTATAAAACTGTTCTTCATTTTTTATATCTAAAATCTTAATAGGAAGCTAAAAATTGTTATTAAACATCTAAAAATTATGTTTAAACAGCATTGCTTACTAGCAGTATACATTTATTACAATAACACATTCGTTATTTAAAATATAGTTCTTTGGTTTTGTATGAATTTTCGTGCTGTATAAGTATAGGCTTAAATCTAAAAAGAATAACATTTTAAAAATAACATAGTAACATACAGTGAACCAGAAAAGTTTGGGCACAGAGCTATTCTCAAAGTTTGTATCTAAATAACTTTTTCCACCTTACGAAAAAAAAAAAATATTGTGACATCTTTTGGAAATTTAAAGTTTTCTTTATTATTCACTGCAAAACTATTTCATTTTTTATTTTTGTTTTAATTTACACAAAAAAAGTTTAGGCACATGTGCAAAAAATTTCAATTTATTTTTGATTTTCATACATTTAATATTTTGTTAGGCCACCATTGGCTTGAATAACTGCCTGTAAGCGCCTTTGCATACTCCCAACTTAGTTTGATGTCTGTTCGGGTGTTATATTTTCCCATTCTTGGCGAAGGGCCTCCTTTAGTGAATCTTTTGATATGTGATGGCTCCGAATTTTTTTCTCCAATAATTGCCAAATATGTTCAATTGCATTCATATCTGGCAATTGTGGAGGTGTTTTGAGCTGTTAGCAATGGTAAATAAGCCATTCCTGCAAGGTACGAAGCATGTTTCGGGTCGTTATCTTGCTGGAACAAAAATGGCTTCCCATTTATGCCCAACTTTTCAACACTAGGAAACAAATTGTCTTTCAAAATATTCAAATAAGAGCACTTATTCAGTTTTTCATCTATAAAGACAAGATTTCCCACTCCAGAAGCCGCCATACACCCCCACACCATGACATTACCACCACCGTGTTTGACTGTTTTAATTAAGATTTATTATTTGGTTTCCGCCAAACTTTTTGTGCACCATCTGATCCTAAAAGGTTGAACTTCGACTCATCACTAAATATTGCACTGTTCCAGAGTGAATCCGATTGATGTACATGAAGTTTGGCAAACTCCAGCCTCTTTTTCTTATTAATAGCCGAAATAAATGGTTTGCGCCGAGGAACTCTTCCATGAAAACCAGCTCTAAGTAGAGTATTGCGTATTGTTTGGGGATCGAAGTTTTTATTGAAACTTTGCTGCATTTCATTGCATAATTTTACAGATGAAATCTTAGGATTTTGGGCCACTGCAGCTACTATAGTGCGCTCCTGGCGTGGTGTAAATATTTTTGGGCGTCCAGATCTGCTTTCACGCTCTAATTTTCTCGTATTAATGTAATGTTTTATAACGTTTCGCACACTTGTATAGGGCCTCTGCACTATATCACCAATTTCGCGATAAGATTTTGTTGCACATGAAGGTTTATAATAACTTTTCGAATATCGACGGAAATTTTGATGTGTCTAAACTTTTCATATGCATTTTTTCTTCTTCCGCTTATATTTCGAGTAGTGGGTAAAGTAAAGAAATTTTTTGTGTATTTCAATTAAAATTCATCTAATGATACTAACTGCATCAAAAAGTTGGCCAAATTAGTTGCTTTTAAATATTAAAGCAAAGTTCTTTTCAGAAAAATTTACTGTGCCTAAACTTTTTGATTCACTGTACATCCTCTGGATTGAAACTGTATCAACTTTTTTTTTGTTAATCTTATTTCTAAAAAATTAACTTTGGTCTAGCTCCCCATACTAGTGGCCCCATTGTGCTACGAGTTCTATGGGTGAAATTGAATAGAAAAGAAGAAGACAGTATTCCAAAGTAGAAATATTCTCAAAATATTGATGTTTATTTTAAAGTTTAATTTACGCTAATAAAGGCGTCAATAAACACTATACTCTAAAATAAATTAGTTACGTCTTAAACAAAATTTTTAGGTTTTTGTTATAAGTAAAAAAAAAAATGTCGAAATTGGTGCTCCATTTTTTTTAATTTCTTAATATAAACTCAACTAGTTGCTTAAACTTAAATTATGTTCAAATATTCCTTCTACTGACGACTGCATTGTATTTGACTTAATTTCTCGAACACTTCATTCCATATTACTTTTTAGTAGCATTTCATTTTACTATTAAACTTGAACTTTCATAACCATGACCTTTTCTAAAAACACTCTATCCTCTTTATATTTCATGTTTACTTTTTAAAAGTCAACGACATATAAATACATCAATTAAAAATATTTGAAAATAGTTAGCAGACAAACCAAAATGATTCGTCTGCCAGAAGCTAGGCAACTTCCTCCCACTCCTATTACCTAGTCTTAACTTTTTCACCTAGTCTGCATGTATCTACATCTACATCGCATGTGTTAGGTTTACATGCATGCAGTACCGTTTGCCTCAAAGTTGCAAACGACGTTTTCACTTTCAGAATTTCATTAAATTTAACAACTTGCTTAAAATTCTAACCTTATCAGTCCCACTAAGCTACTCATTTCCATCCATGTAGACAAAAATGCTTTCACCTCCCACCCAAATGATGTGTAGCCGGTTTCTATGCAAGCTGCGTACTTTTAGATTAAAAAAAAAAATAGCAAAATGTTGAAAATATAGCACAAAATAAAATGTATGTGAAGGTCAAGAATAAACATAGAAATATGAGTTCATATAATTAGTGCGCATAGTGGTGGAGTGGGGGGTGATGCGATAACTTAATCATGTTGTTAACACAAGACACGAAGCTATTCGATTAAGTTCTCTTCATTATTTTTAAATTAAGGATTATTCCTTATTGAACCTTTGATGAAAAGGGGTGCGTTTTCCATATAAAAAAGGTAGAATTTTTACACATAGAAAACACTTTACACATAGAAAAGGTAGAAAAAAAAACAGTTCAGGCTCTATTTAGATTTGTACGGGTTCTGTTTAAATTTGTTCGGGCACAGTTTTAACAGCTTGGATAAAAATTAAATATTTCGTACACCATCTAAAACAGGGAACAGGGGGCGAACCTTCACATGGCAACGTGTCTGACCGCCTCAACCTGGCGAGGCCAGCATTATCCATGTCGAAATCGTCTCAAGTCGACTCAAACCTCCACGTGGTGTTCCCTGGGCAACGGCAAACTGGCATCCGTCAGTTTGACGGCTAATTTGAGCGGCGGGTCACTCCATAGACCTTAAACATGGAATGTGTGCAGGGTTTGGGTCCCGCCACATTACTTCTGCCCAATGAAAACTAAACCAGCCTCGGATAAGAACCCCAATTACGTTGACGACCACCGCAAACGAAAAACGGACAATGATTTACGGATATGCACCTGGAATGTCCGAACCCTTTATAGGGAAGGTGCTATTATCCAACTGGCGGAAGCCCTCAAAACGATAAAGGCTGACATCACCGCCATCCAGGAAATGTGATGGAAAGGGCAAGGCTGCTCTAAACAAGCACACTGTGATATCTACTACAGCTGCCATGCGGAGAGGCGCGAATTTGGATGTGGATTCGTTGTTAGCCGGAAACTACGTCACCTTGTTTCCCGGTTCACACCTGTCAACGAAAGATTGGCCACGATCCGCATCAAGGCAAAATTTTTCTCCATCAGCCTTATTTGCGCGCACGCCCCGACGGAGGAAAAGGACGAAGCCGTCAAAGACGCTTTCTACGCTAGCCTTGAGGACGTATACGACCACCTTCCGGTCCATGACGTGAAAATAGTCCTCGGCGATTTTAATGCGAAAGTCGGAAGGGAAGGCATCTTTGGCCCCACTGTCGGTCAGTTCAGTCTTCATGAGACCTCCACGAACAACGGTCTAAGACTGATTGACTGCGCCGCGGCGCGAAACATGGTAGTTAGTAGCACCAGATTTAAGCACCTCGACATCCACAAGGCCACCTGGCTGTCCCCGGATCAAAAAACGCGAAACCAAATTGATCATGTTGTAATCGACGGAAGGCATGCCTCTAGTGTTCTAGATGTGCGTACATTTCGGGGGGTCAACATTGACTCCGACCATTATCTTGTTGCAGCCAAGATCCGCATACGATTATGCAATGCGAAGAACATACGCACAGGAATGCAACGAAAGCTAGATGTCGCTAAGCTGCAATTACAACGGACTGCCGAAGCCTACTCCGCTCAACTCTCGGTTAAGCTCAACCAACCAACCTCTGGACCCGACGACGCCGGCGGACTTTGGGCGCATATATCCCACTCCATGCGCGCTGCCGCTGAAGAAGTCATCGGAACCAATGGTATGATCAGGAGTGTCGCATTGCGACTGCAGTAAAAAACGCCGCTTATAGAAAAACGCTGCAGTCAGCTGCAACGCGAGCCGTGCGAGAAAACTACCGCGAAAAGAGGAAGGAAGAGAGGCTCCTTTTCAGACGCAAGAAAAGAGAGCAGGAAAAGCGTGAGCGTGAGGAACTAGAGGTATACCAGGGCAAGAAGGATGCACGAAAATTCTATCAACAGGTTAAGCGTCTAACCCAAGGTTTCAAGCCCGGAGCATCCACTTGTAGAGACGAAAATGGAGATCTGAATACGGATACACAGTGTGTGCTTAGATTGTGGAGACAGCACTTCTCCAATTTACTTAATGGCGACGATTCCACCAATGCCGCCCATCGAGAGCACAGTGCAGTGCCACCAATCGACGATGACGGAGTGGAAGTATCACCACCTAGCCATGAAGAGGTTCGAGTTGCTATCCAACGACTCAAAAACAATAAAGCAGCGGGTGCTGACGGCCTGTCAGCTGAATTGTTTAAAACCGGCGGCAATGAATTGATAAGGAGCATGCATCAGCTCATCAGCAAAATATGGCTAGCAGAATGCATGCCCGACGATTGGAACCTCAGTGTACTGTGCCCTATACTTAAGAAAGGAGACCCTACAATCTGCGCAAGTTATAGAGGTATCAGTCTTATTTCCATCGCATATAAGGTTCTCTCAAGCGTACTGTGTGAAAGATTAAAGCCAATTACAAAAACACTGATTGGACCTTATCAGTGTGGCTTTCGACCTGGTAAGTCCACCATAGACCAGATTTTCACGCTACGACAAATCCTGGAGAAAACCCACGAACATCAAATTGACACACACCATCTCTTTGTCGACTTTAAAGCTGCTTTCGATAGCCCGAGAAGGGATTGCCTATACGCAACAATGTCTGAGTTCGGTATACCTGCAAAGTTGATTAGACTTTGCAGAATGACGTTGAGCAACACACGCAGCTCCGTCAAGGTAGGAAATGACCTCTCCGAAACCTTCAATACCGAAAGAGGTTTCAGGCAAGGCGATCCACTGTCTTGCGATCTCTTCAACATCATCATGGAGGGGATCGTACGAAAGGCCGGTGTGCATCGTAATGGCACCATTTTCTATAAAGGTGTCCAGCTCCTTGCTTACGCTGATGATATTGATATTGTTGGCAGAACCAAGAGAGATGTTACCGCTGCTTTCGCCGCTATCGAAAAGGAATCAGCCAAAGTGGGTTTGACGATAAATGAGGGTAAAACAAAGTATATGCTGTCTACAAACAAGGGAGCTCGGCGTTTAGACTCCCACGTTTCATCCGGCAGCTATAACTTTGAAGTAGTCAAGGAGTTCGTTTACCTTGGCACCGCCATTAATACCAAAAACGAAATCAGCCTGGAGATAAAGCGAAGAACAATAATTGCTAATAGGTGCTACTACGGGCTCAGTAAGCAACTAAGTTCCAGAGCCCTCTCTCGATCGACAAAACTAACACTCTACAAGACGCTCGTTCTACCTGTGCTGCTTTATGGCGCTGAGGCATGGGTAGTTTCGCAAACTGACGCAGCCGCTCTGGGGGTGTTCGAGAGAAAAGTTCTTCGCAAAATCTTCGGTCCTGTTCGAGTCGGCGATGACTATCGCATCCGAATGAACCACGAGCTGTATGAGCTCTACGGAGACATTGACGTAGTTCGGCGTATAACTGTGCAGCGACTACGCTGGCTGGGTCATGTCCATCGTATGGACGACGAAGCTCCAGCGAAAAAGGTGCTCGAAGCGAGGGTCGCTGGTCAACGACGACGAGGGAGACCATGCCTCCGATGGATGGACCAGGCTGAGGAAGCCCTAACCGCACTTGGTGTATCCGATTGGAGAAGGCGCGCGCAAAGCAGAGGCGCCTGGCGAGAGCTGATGAGGTCGGTTGAAACACGGACACGGGTTGTTACGACCAACTAAGAAGAAGAAGAAGAAGAAGATTTAAAACAGTTTAGGTACTATATCAATAAATTAGGAACCATCGAAAATTTAAGGGAATACCTTTAAAATCTTTAAGGCACCATTTTAATAGTCAGGTACTATTGTAAGTATAAATTGGGAATCATATACAAATGATTTGTTTTCGTTTGAAATGTTTGAAATGAAATGTTTTCGATTAACATTTTATTTCATTTCTGTACACTGAAAGTAGTTGGGGTTTTTTATAGAGTTCGGGTTCTATGCAAAATTGTTTCAAAATAATTTGGGTACAATTTAAATTGTCTGGACACTTACAAATGCTTTATTGAAGGTATTAATTTTTTCAGGTACCATTAAAAATTGTTCAAAGTCATTGAATATAGCTAGCAAGGTATTAAAAAAAATAGCTTTTTTTTAAAAAATGTTAATTTTATTGTGGCTTTATACACTACACCGGAAAAAAATAAGACAAATTAACAATTAACTTATAATAATTTATTCTTTAGCTTCGGCAATTTGGTGCCCTCTAAGTTCTTGAATAAGAAATGCAAGTTTTATTTGTTGATCTGATCTATCGAATTTTATTTGAATAACAAATTTTCGATATTTTGTACAATTTAACATTTATCCGTTTAATCCAAATCTATTTATATAATTTTACATAGGCTTAAGTGATGATAAAATAATATTGTATATGTAGCCTTTGGGTACTTTAACAAGAATTTTCTCAATTTTACAAACTTCAACTGTAACAATTCAAACTATATATTTTTGTAGAAATTATAGAAGTTTTACTTTTTAATCCATGTTTAGATTGCACAAATACTTTTGTCATTCCACATTAGTTTTGCCACTCAGCACATTTTTCTTTCACAAAAGCCAGATTGTATGTTCTTACCATGTTTTTTTTTTCTCGGTGTAACTTACAAATATTGGCCCTATCTCAAGAACTAGTTTCGCAAAGACTTTGTTCTATGTAGTTTGGGTAGGAGATTTTAAAAATGGCTTTTTTCTTAAGAATAGTTTTCGAGATATCCATAAAAAACACATTTTTTGGCACTTTTTTTAATTAGTAGCCCTTATCTCTGAGTGCGTGGCCCAAACGCCAGAGAACCCTGGGTCAATTTCCACCTGACACAGAAAGTTTTTTCAATTGAATTAATTTTTCTGTTCGGCCGTCACCTCTCTGCAAACAATGGCAAACCTCAGAAAGCCAAAACTGCCATGAAAACCTTCTTGAGAACATACCCCGTTTGGAGTGGGTATAAAACTTGTAGATCCAGCTCTCGATCATTTGTGCTCACAAATTTCAAAACACGCACAACACAATTGATCATAAGAAGCTCGGTTAAAGTGCTTTCAAGAGCTAAAATGGCATCAATTTTCATTAGACCTGCAGGAATTGCATATTAATTTGAAAGATAATTGTGTACAGCTATTTAGAATCTTTTCCTCCGAATTGATGCGGAGAATGATGAACAAGGTGAACGTTTCCACCAGGACATCGCAATAATTGAAAAGCGTTATTATGGCTTTTAGGACGAAGGCATGATGGCTGACTATTGCTGAATGCAAATTCGAGAAATTCCATGGTCCACAAATGAAGAAGTTTAAGCAAAAAAAAGTATTTCGACCAGAATCATCATGAATGAATAAAAATATAAATATTACCTCTCGTCACTAATGTTCTAATAACCTTCACATTTTTCTCCGATTTGGGTAAATTTATTCTTAAAATTTTCTTTTGTAATAATTCCCAAGAATATGAAAAATATCTTTTTTTATTTTAACTAGCGGATCAATTGAGATTGTGTCATTTTTTTAAAAGGTGATTACTTTCGGTTGACTGAAATATCAATACATATGGGCAAATAACTAAAAAAAGTGTTTTTTGAAGATATTTCGAAAACTTTTCTTAAGAAAAAAAATAAAAACAAAATCAGGAGAAACTGAGGGGAAAAAATATTAAATTTATCTAAAACGTTTTTAATTCATCGAAAAACCAGGTCGATTTTGAACCATTGACGCATTTGCATAAATCAAATACGTAAAATTTAAAATTTTTAAAACAAAACAAAATGCAATCACCCAGCCACGGGTTTGAACCCGGCCATCTCGCTTAAAAAGCAAGCACCCCAACCGGTATGCCAAGGCAGCCACAATTTAGGTGTGAAATTTGGTTTATAATAACAGAATATCTTATAAGCAAGTTTTTAAAACAATACAAAAACGAAAAACATTCGCCGCCAGCCAGGTTTGAACCCGGGCATTTTGATTACAATGTAAACACGTCAATCAGTCTGCCACAACTCAATTGAAAAATTTGTTTCTTAATAAGGAAAAACAGCAAGTTTGATAAAATCAAATCAAATTTTGTTTAAAAAAATTTAAATACGCACAAAAAAAAGTGTTGTAAGGAAAATATTTGATTTATTGACATAAATATTCAAATACAATTTATGCACGCGCTTGGATAATTTCAATATTAGTTATTTCCTTCAGTGGATTTTTTAAATCTCATCTCCAAAGTACATAGTCTATGAGAAACCATTTTATTTTTGGTGTAAACCAGTTTAATAGTTATGATCCTAGGCAATAACTTTTGAACTAGTATTTTTAATATTTTTCGGGATTAGGCGTGATCCGATCGATCTTTCTTTGCTTTTCGCCAACAATTTTTGTTCTAGCATTTTTTGTAATTTTTGGAATTAGTGGGTGTATCCCGTTCTTTTCTTCATAAATACAATGAAATAAAATAAATAGTCAATTCACAAGGTGTTGTGAAGTTGTATGTTGTATTGTTGTAAGTGAAAGGTTTTGTCATTTTCTCCCTTATTAGTAAGAGATTTTTTGAAATTTTGGTTGTATGTTTTGCTTATAGTTATTGTATGATGTGTTTAAAATTGGCGTGATCGGACCGGAAGTACGCTTACCTGTCATACAAAGTGATTTAAAAAAAAAAAAATCGCGTCTCTAACAAGGGAGAAAATGAGAAAACCTTTCACTTACAACAAACCAACATACAACTTTACAACACCTTGTGAACTGCCTAAGGATATATTCTGTCTTAAAGTCTTAATTATTTATTGAAATAAGTAAGCTTTCTAAAAGTACTATAGCATTTGGGTGAAGCTTTTGTAGTTTTTACCTTAGCTGATTTCCTCAGATATTTCCTTTCCGGTCCATTCCTTTGGGTCTTTAGAAGCTTTGATGGATTTCTTCAATATTTCGATTTGTCTTCTCATTATTTTCATTCGGTCTACTTTTATATCCAATTAACGCAATTTCTGTTCGAGGTTTTTATTTCTTAGAAATGTATGTGGGCCATGGGCGTAGCGAGAGTAGGGCAGTGGAGGGTAGTTGCCCCTCTGAACATTGGAAAAATAAAAATTTTAGTATAAAATTAAGAAATTCGAAACATTTTTTCTTATAATTAAAGATCATAGAAGTTATTAATATTTATTAAAGCTTAATTTATTTTTTATTACAAACTTACGGCTGTCACATTTTTTATTTATTTATATAAAAAAAAAAACCAAATCTCCATTTCAGCCCTTGAAAGGAATTTGACCGAGCTTCTTATGATCAATTGTGTTGTGCGTGTTGTAAAATGTTTGAACACATATCATCGAGAACTGGACCTACAAGTTTTATGCCGACTCTGAACGGCTTATGTTCTCAAGAAGCTTTTCATGGCAGTTTTTACTCTCTGAGGTTTGCCATTGTCTGCAGAGAGGTCACGGCCGAAGAGAAAAATTCATTCAATTAAAAAAATATTCTGTCAGGTGGGAATTGAACCAGAGTTCTCTGGCGTATGGGCCACACGCTCTACCCACTACGCCACGACCGCCACAATTTATCAGTCACATGGAAAAAAAATGTTCCTTACCCCTGAACACAATCCACAATCTACGCCCATGATGTGGGCCATGCGACTTTTTAAAGTTAATCTTACAATAAATCTACAAAAAACTTGGTTTTTAATTCGAAGCAATTTTAAGGGTGCACAACGCGCTTCGAAAATGCCCAAAAATCTTTGTTTTTGTTGTATGTGGGACTTATTTTTTCGGTCATATTTTTCATGGTATGTTTTCCTCCAAGACCATGCGGTTGTATTTTGAAAATGGGTAATAACTCTAAAATCGACCTGCAAGCAGCTTGGAAAATTGATGTTTTAAAATTTTTGCGGTTTTCGAGCTATATAAACCCGATATCTGAACGTTACGAAACATTTTTATATATTTTTTATAAACAAACTCATTACCTACCATACATCAAATATTCTCCACAAAATTCGTGTGAGCAAAAGTCTTTGGTAGTAAAAGACGACTGAATGAGAGTGAGTCCTTCTAAGATAGCACCATATATATCCCTTTATTCTTTAAAAGAACTAAAAAAAAAAATCCCCACATTATGACTGAAACATTGGTCTTCCAAATAACCATACGCGAGTATAGTTCGAGCACTATTAAATAAAAAAAAAAGAAAAAAAATGGTTGGGTACGTTCAAATATAGGTTTTATTTAGGTTGTATTACAAATGATTTGTTATTTTGCAAAAGTATAATTTAAATAATTTGGGTTCATTATTAAAAAAAATTTAAAGTACCATAAAAATTTATCATGTAGGTAAAACGAAGTATTTTAGTGGCTTTTTAAAGTTCGGGAATCGCTAAAAATTGGTACGGGTATAATACAAGACTTCGCTTGTGGTTGAAAGGATTAAGACATTAAAAATTGTTTGAAAATTCATGAAATAGTTTTAATTCAATTTAAATAGTTCTGGTATCTTAACTGAATTATCAACTGAATTTTGAAACAAACTAAAACAAGTGTAAAAATGTGTATACGTGTAACTAAACCAAAAATTGTTCACGTACAATTAAAAAATGGTGAAAAAACATTTAAAATTTACTTGCTTATCATGAAAATAGTTCGGATCACATATATATTGTTCGGGTACCATACATTTTTGTTCAGGTACCGCTGAAACTTGTTTTGAAACCATGAACAATTATCGAGTAGCATACCAAATAGTATTGTACCATTCAAAAGAAATGCCATTCAAATTTGTTCATAGACCATGTGAAAGTAACTTGGTACTATTTAAATAGTTTGAATATTGTTAAAACTGATTTTAGGTAACATATAAATTTATTTAACTACGTGAAGGTAAATTCATAAATCCGACGCTAACTTAGTAAAGACGCAAACCTATATCTCATATTGCAGTTTATTTATTTATTGCATTTTAGAATGTGCGGCCGTATGCTCCTTCAAAGAGTAAAAGGAACAAATATATATACAGAATTCGTATCTCCGCATTTACTTCTCAGTGTGAACGTATCATTAAATTCATACTACTGCAAGGTACGATAAATTTAAGTAACAAAACTACGAATTTAACTTTATATGATAAAAAAACCACCTTGACATCGATTTGGAATCTTAAAATTAAAAAAATTTATAAAAATTTAAAAAGTGTAGGGGGAAAATACAAAATTGATTCAATCGTGCAAACTTCGGATAAGGCCATCAGAATTTTTTTAAAAATTTCTCATGAATTCTCAACTTAACTCGCGTCTCAACTCGAATTTGAAGTATTTTTTCTTCAGTACAAAATCACCAGCGCACATATTCAAACACACAAAAACAAGAAATATTTTTTGTTGTGCTGTGCCAGTTGAGCATAGAAAGAGAAGGGTAGAGAGCAACGTGGAGTTTATTGAAGAGTTTATTTCGCAATACAAACACAACGCGTGAAATGAAAATGATAAAGCAATGCGTGGCATCGGGAATGATTTCGTAAAGATCTTTAAATTGTTTTTTTGTATGGCACATACGATAATTTCGCCCACAAGAAAAAAAAAATCCATAGCAAAATACAATAAAATATGCAGTTCATTTTTGGCGTAACTATAGCGATTTCAGCTACAATATTTTTCCAGGTAATGCTTTGTGGTATGTAGAACAAATTTGTATCAAAAAGTCAATTTCGAAAAAATGGCACGTACGATAATTTCACCCAAAGGCGTCGATATTTTCCTTACGTGTCGATTTCTAAGGAAACATTTTAAAAAACATTTAGGTACTATCAAAAGTAGTACCTCTTTTGTAAATCATTAAAACAGTTTTGGAACCATTTAAATCTGCTTGACTACTTTACTTCAAAGAGTAAAAGGAACAAATATATATACAGAATTCGTATCTCCGCATTTACTTCTCAGTGTGAACGTATCATTAAATTCATACTACTGCAAGGTACGATAAATTTAAGTAACAAAACTACGAATTTAACTTTATATGAAAAAAAAACCACCTTGACATCGATTTGGAATCTTAAAATTAAAAAAATTTATAAAAATTGAAAAAGTGTAGGGGGAAAATACAAAATTGATTCAATCGTGCAAACTTCGGATAAGGCCATCAGAATTTTTTTAAAAATTTCTCATGAATTCTCAACTTAACTCGCGTCTCAACTCGAATTTGAAGTATTTTTTCTTCAGTACAAAATCACCAGCGCACATATTCAAACACACAAAAACAAGAAATATTTTTTGTTGTGCTGTGCCAGTTGAGCATAGAAAGAGAAGGGTAGAGAGCAACGTGGAGTTTATTGAAGAGTTTATTTCGCAATACAAACACAACGCGTGAAATGAAAATGATAAAGCAATGCGTGGCATCGGGAATGATTTCGTAAAGATCTTTAAATTGTTTTTTTGTATGGCACATACGATAATTTCGCCCACAAGAAAAAAAAAATCCATAGCAAAATACAATAAAATATGCAGTTCATTTTTGGCGTAACTATAGCGATTTCAGCTACAATATTTTTCCAGGTAATGCTTTGTGGTATGTAGAACAAATTTGTATCAAAAAGTCAATTTCGAAAAAATGGCACGTACGATAATTTCACCCAAAGGCGTCGATATTTTCCTTACGTGTCGATTTCTAAGGAAACATTTTAAAAAACATTTAGGTACTATCAAAAGTAGTACCTCTTTTGTAAATCATTAAAACAGTTTTGGAACCATTTAAATCTGCTTGACTACTTTACTTCAAAGAGTAAAAGGAACAAATATATATACAGAATTCGTATCTCCGCATTTACTTCTCAGTGTGAACGTATCATTAAATTCATACTACTGCAAGGTACGATAAATTTAAGTAACAAAACTACGAATTTAACTTTATATGATAAAAAAACCACCTTGACATCGATTTGGAATCTTAAAATTAAAAAAATTTATAAAAATTTAAAAAGTGTAGGGGGAAAATACAAAATTGATTCAATCGTGCAAACTTCGGATAAGGCCATCAGAATTTTTTTAAAAATTTCTCATGAATTCTCAACTTAACTCGCGTCTCAACTCGAATTTGAAGTATTTTTTCTTCAGTACAAAATCACCAGCGCACATATTCAAACACACAAAAACAAGAAATATTTTTTGTTGTGCTGTGCCAGTTGAGCATAGAAAGAGAAGGGTAGAGAGCAACGTGGAGTTTATTGAAGAGTTTATTTCGCAATACAAACACAACGCGTGAAATGAAAATGATAAAGCAATGCGTGGCATCGGGAATGATTTCGTAAAGATCTTTAAATTGTTTTTTTGTATGGCACATACGATAATTTCGCCCACAAGAAAAAAAAAATCCATAGCAAAATACAATAAAATATGCAGTTCATTTTTGGCGTAACTATAGCGATTTCAGCTACAATATTTTTCCAGGTAATGCTTTGTGGTATGTAGAACAAATTTGTATCAAAAAGTCAATTTCGAAAAAATGGCACGTACGATAATTTCACCCAAAGGCGTCGATATTTTCCTTACGTGTCGATTTCTAAGGAAACATTTTAAAAAACATTTAGGTACTATCAAAAGTAGTACCTCTTTTGTAAATCATTAAAACAGTTTTGGAACCATTTAAATCTGCTTGACTATGATTAATAAATGTTCACAAATGAATTTCTTGAATACCATAACGATTACAAATTGATAAGGTACCGTTCAACATATTTTTAAACTGATTGGTTAAACTTAAAAAATTTCGGATACAAGTACAAATTTAAAAAATTTGGGTTAACAAATAAAATTTGTATACTCATTATTAAAATATGTTGAGCCTCCCAATAATTTTGTTGGAGTATTATTTCATATTTATAGTCATGCTTTGTAAAACTGCTCAGGTACAGTTTTTAGTTCGCTTTACTTTTTAACAGTACGAGTACATTATTAAATCTTTTTGGTACATCTTAAACTGTTCGGGTACATTTAAAAATCGTCCTACCAGTTCAAATACCAAAATCTCCTTAAAATCTCTGAAAAACTTACTTTTATCATATAAAGTTCACCGCGAAACTGTAATAATTTACGTATTTATTTGTGGCTAACATCATCATCGTTATTCTTATCATCATCATCATCCTTAACGACGTCATGAATAATACTCGACCGACTTTCTAAAGTGTGTCTGTATTTGTAGAAATGTTGCATATATTTTAATGATCTAACTTCTAGGTTGTTCACCTACAGAATACGTCACTGTAAACACTCGCCCACAGACGACCTACTTTTATTCTCTTTGCTAATTTTTCTTTCTTCCCACCTCTCATCGAAAATGCCACCATATTTAAAAATCTTTTACTTTTATAGGAAACTCACCCTACCTCCTCCCCCCATTTAAGCTTTATTTCATTCTGTATTACTGAAAATATATCTTCTATATAAACTATCTATGTAAACTATCTTCTATATTTATATTCACCCAATATTATTACATATATAAATACTCATCTCATATATATCTTGTGTGTGTGTGTATGTGTCTTATTCATTCATACTTTCATTAAAATTTAGGTTCCCAACTTGTCTGCTGTGTCTGTCTCTATAATACCCTAACACATCTTTCATTCCTTCATCGCCGTTACCTTCTTCGTCTTTTCACTTTTCAACTTCCGTTTCCTGTTGGTTTTAGTTTAATGGTTTTGTAACAAACTCTCCATCTCCTGAGTTCACTTACTTGATGTTGTTCTTTTATATTTGTTGCTTTTTTATTTCCTTTACTTTTTGCAAATCCTTTTTTATATAGTTTACATTTATATAAATATGTGTGCTTATTTTTATATGTAAAGATTTGTCTGTCTGTCTGCATGTATATAATTGTTTTATTTCTTCCTTGCTGTACACACATGCATGCATTTGTCTAGTATAAATATATCCTTCAGTACTTGAACTACTTTTGCTTTTTCAACAAGTGTTTTTCTCACCATTTCTATGAGAAAATTTTCTCTGCCGGCTTTTTTGCCTGTCCCCCAACCATCTCTTCTACCCTGCAGCCCTGAGACTTATTTTACTCTGACTCCAAGATAAAGTTTTCCGGCAAAACGTTTTGCAGCTCACACCCTCGTCTACATTTACACTTGTGCTCGTATAGACAGTCAGTTGCATTTGTGTGTCAGCCACTGTTCGTTTGTCGTCCTTGTCCTTGTGGTAGAGTCCTTGTACCACCGTCTGACTTGTAGTAGCATCATTGTGTGATTTTCTTTTTATTTTATTTCAGATTTGTAGACATTATTTTATAGATTGTCTGAGTATCATGCTGCAAGTAATTTGAAGAAAGGGAGAGTGGGTGGCGTAGTATGTTGGGTGCTACAGTGACGGCAAATATTATAAAGCTGGCTTTATTTATGTCATTTTAATATTAATGTAAAGTGTTGTATATTTGGTGAAAATGTTAGAGATTACAAAAAATAGTAACGAAGGCAAGAAAACTCATTATGTAATCCAAATTTCGAAGTTATTTAAAGTGAGGAAGTAAAAATGTAGCACATATTCAGAAAAATCATAAAAAAACTCTAAAATTTTCAAGTGCAACGTTATTTAGACACATCTTTATGTCATCCTTGCCTGCCATCTTGGGCCCTGGATTCGAATTCTGGCTAAGCCATGGTCCTTAGTTTTGACCATTTCTCATTTCTTTCCTTAATTTTAATAAATGAAATTTATCAATACTTACAACATATTAGTTTCAACTTAATAATAATCGGCAAACCTAAAAAAATGATAGAGTATGAAAAATATGAAAAATGTCATGTAAAACTTTTTGAGAACATGAGCCGTTCGGAGTGGGCAGTCAAATTTGTAAGTTCAGTTCCCGATCATTTGTGTTCAAACATTTACAATACAATTGATCGTTAGAAGCTTGGTTAAAGTCATTTCAAGGGCTAAAATGGGCAATTCGTGTTTTTTTCTCTTAGTTGAAGTTGGTGGTAGAGAAGGTTGAATTGATTGAGTTAAAGGCATTACAGTCCTTGCCACAGATCCAAATGCACTGTTTCTAAAGCTCTCCGTCTACATATAACATCCTACACATGTTTCACATTTGGTCTCAATGTCATTTATACCATATATTACCGTAGTTTGAACCATGGTACTTAGACTTGACTGAATAGGTAAAATTCTTAAATTCCTAGTTTCAAATTAAAAATAAAATAATATAAGACGAAATGTGGTAACGACTTTGAAGAATTGCTCTTGGATTATTTAATATGAGATAATCTGACGTTTTTTTTTTATTTTTTTTTTCAAGCAAATTCGTTCTGAACATCAAGCCAACATATATGTTTTTAATAAATTTAAATTAAATTTGTTTTAGTTCTTAATAAATTAATTCATATGTTGCAACTTTCCAGTCAAGTCTACCTTGGTTCGAGAATTGGACGATAAGTGGAGAGGAAAGAGGAAACTAGTGTAGCATGTGTAGAATTTTCTATGGGTGGCGGAAAAATCTAGAAGCATGCAAAGTTGAAACTCAAGCAAGTATTTTATGTCTTTATAACAGCCAAATCTGTTCACTCAAGATTATGCCCACTTACTTTCTTACCACCATCAACGATGCTTCGAGAATTTGAGCAACGTTTCCAATACATCTTCGAATCGCTTCAAATGAGTTTCAGAAACAAACTGCTTCCAATATAATTGTGAATTATCACCAGTATCGAGGTTAAAAACCTTAAAGAATAACTACAACCGGTATTTTTTTCTCCTGTAGGACTACTGTCCTAGAGGATTCGGGTTCGGTTCTTGCATTGTTTTTTATGTTTAACTTTTTATAATTTCCAAAAATTTATCTGATATAATCAAATATGGCAAGAAAAATATTGGTGGGTTGAAGAGAGAGTTGATTGATTTCTTCATCAATCTGATGATGCGGTTGATGTCTTTAAGAACATGAAGAAAGAAATTTAAAAAAATATAATAAAAAAGGAATAATAATAAAAAGAGAATATTTTTACTTAAAAAAAAATATATAAATTATTCAAGTAAAAATTTTAAATAAAAAAAGTATCAGAATAAAAAATAAATACACGATTTGATGTTTTATAAAATAAAAAAGTTAAAAAATATAAATTAATAAAAAATTAAAAGTAAAAAAAATTAAAATTAAATAAATTAAATTCAATGTTGTTAGTAATAAAGTATAAAAGTTAAAAAATAAGAAATTAAAAAATATATAAAAACTAGATAAATAACAAAATTAAAAACAATTAAAATTAAAAAAAATAAAAAAAAAGAAAAATAAAAATTTAAAAAAATAAAAAATTGAAAGAATAAAAAATTAAAAAAAATAAAAAATTTAAAAAATAGAAAAACAAATAAATAAAAAATTAAAAACAAAAAAATAAAAAAATTTAAAAAAAAAATAAGAAAATTAACGACGTAATAAAAAAAGTGAAAAAATAAAAACGAACAAGTAAAAATAAGAAACAAACAAATAAAAAAAATATGAAACAAATATAAAAGTAAAAATAGAACAATAAAACAATTAAAAAAATAAAAATAAAAATTAAAATAAAATGAATAAGAAAATAAAAAAAAAAAATGGAAAAAAATTAATATGAAGACCAGTGCCGAAATACAAAAATTAAAAAAAAATAGAAGGTTCTTGTATAAGAACTAGTGTCGCCTGAGTCCGAAATTCAGCCATATCAAAATTGATATTTCTTTTGTTTTTTGCTGACCGCCCCAACCCATAGCCTGAACAGAATGAATGGCGTTAGTGGCGCTCTCTGTCGCAGCGTCATCTCGAAATAAACCTCTAAGTATTGAACAAAATAAACAATTATGTCTTTACACGAGTTATATCCCAACGGGTAAAAATCACTCCAAAAAGCCTTTTTGAGTGCTTGCAAGTCAGCTGAAAGCGCTGACTCGTCCTATGACACACTATTGTAATTTTAAAATTGCATGTCATTGGAAAAAAGCAATTTAGTGTGACTTACTTTGAATTGCTTCAAAATGTCTCCCTTGGAAAGCTTTAGGTCAGCAGTTCGTTGCATTCTTTTTGGTTTTGCCTTCCTCAAACAGAGGGCTGCAGTGAGGTAGAGAGAGATTTTTGATTTCGTTTAAAATAAGGGTTACAATTAAAATAAGTGTAAGTCGATAGTGCTTCAAAAGACCTCCCTTGGGGAAGGTTAGGGACAGCAATTCGTTTTTTTTTTAATATATTAGCGAAAATCTACATTTTACCTGAAAGAATAGTTTATTTTCTTATATAATCTATAATAGTTAAAAATATTCTGTATAAAATAAAAATAAATGAAGAAATAAAAAATTTTAAAAATAAAAAAATTTAAAAAACTAAAAACAAACTTAAAAATAAAAAATAAAAAAATAAAAAAAATAAAAAAAATAAAAAAGAAAATAAAAAAATATAAAAAATTAAAAAAAAAATACAAAAAAGTAAAAAACAAAAAAAAAAAAAAATAAAAACAAATAAAAATAAATAAAAAAAAAAAATTAAAAATTGAAAAAAATAAAAAAATTAAAAATTTATACTTATGAAAAACTTAAAAACTTAACTTAAAAATACTCTAAAATTTACTAACTTAAAAATAATTTTAAATATACAATATATTGTACAAAGAAAAAAAAATTAAAAAGTACAAGAATTAAAATAAATTAAATTTTATTACACAACAAATTAAATATAATGGAAAATAGTTCCGTAAAACACGAAAAAAATAAAAAAAAAAATTAAAAAAATTAAAAAAAAAATAAAAAAATAAAAAAAATAATAAAAAAAAAAAATAAAAAAATTTTTAAAAAAATAAAAAAAAAATAAAAATAAAAAAAAAATAAAAAAAATAATAAAACAAAAAAAAATTAAATATTTAAAAAATAAAAATAAAAACAAATTCAAAAATAAAAAAAATTAAAAATTTAACTTATGTAAAAATAAAACAAACATGAGAGGGTACTTTTATAAAAATAATTTTAAATATACAATATATTGTACAAAGAACAAAAATTAAAAAGTACAAGAATTAAAATAAATTCAATTTTATTACACAACAAATTAAATATAATGGAAAATAGTTCCGTAAAACACGAAAAAAATAAAAAAAAAATAAAAAAATATTAAAAAAATAAATAAAAAAAAAAAATAAAAAATAAAAAAAAAAAAATAAAAAATAAAAAAAAAATAAAAAAAAAATTAAAAAAATATTTTAAAAAATACAAAAAATAAAAAAAAAAAAAAAATAAAAAAAAACTAAAAAAAAATTAAAAATTGAAAAAATAAAAATAAAAAGAAATTAAAAAATAAAAAAAAAATTAAAAATTTAAACTTATGTAAAAATAAAACAAACATGAGAGGGTACTTTTATAAAAATAATTTTAAATATACAATATATTGTACAAAGAAAAAAAATTAAAAAGTACAAGAATTAAAATAAATTAAATTTTATTACACAACAAATTAAATATAATGGAAAATAGTTCCGTAAAACACGAACTTTTTGTATTTGATGAAAAGGTCCACAATATAAAGAAAAATGTAAAAGAATACAAGAATATATATAAAAATTAATAAAAAACAGAAAAATAAAAAATTAAGCGATTAAGAATAAAATAGCATACACAAAAAATAAAATAGTTATGCAACGCTGAGTGGGACAAAAGTAACGCATTTGAGTAAAAATTTAATAAATTTTTTGTTTATTGTTCTTACATTGTACGACTGAATTTTTAAGTATGAAGACTAATGTCTAAAAGTTGACCACCATTCTTGTATATGCACAAGTGTAGTTTTAAAATTGAGTTTTATATAAAGCACGTAACGTATTCGACTTTGCTCGTGTTCGACTTTAACTGCTCTATAGTCTGATGATTATTTGCATGCACCCGATTTGTGAGGAACTCCATAGAAACAAAAATCAGATGCGGATTTTCTTGAGATATTTCGTTCTCCAAAAATTTCTCTTAGGAGGGAGATTGTGGCATGGGCGCCATCCTGCTGTTGTCTGCTACATGGCGTATAAAATTATTATTGGTATCAGGGTACCTGATATCCCGACTGCATTGTCAACTTAATTTTCTAAGAAGAAGGGTCCGATAATATTTTCTGATGTTAAGCCGCAGCATACTGTGGCTTTTGATGAAGAACACTATGGTTTTTAGTAACCCAAAAATTGGACATTCTGTTTATTCGCATAGATTTTAAGATCACTCAAAATAAGACGCTAAATTAAGTCATTATTTCAGTATATAACTCAAGGAAGCGTGTTGTTCAAATTTTTTTTTTTGTCACATGATGATTTTTGTCACAAACAGAACTGATCAAAGATGACAAATTAAGCAAATTTTTGAGAACAGACCACAGAGTTGTTTGAAGTGCTCTTAATTAAGTCATCCATAATACGTAGTAGTAAGAAAATGTTTGTTTTTATTTCATATAGAACAAGATATATGTTATTCCTTTAAATTTAAAAAAAAAAATCTATAGTATTTCAGTTGGCCAATAAGTATTATTATTTTTGGAATTCCTTGAAGACTCAATGCTTACTAGTTCATAATCAGGATGTGGTAGAATTAGCTGTAATGGAGTAAATTTAATTTCAAATTCGTAATCAGCGACGCCAAGTTCTCCTAAAATCGTTGTTTAATATTCGGTTTACAAACTTTGCTGCATTGTGTAATTATTGTTTTACTTAACTTTGGCCATCTAATTCTTATAACTTCAAACAAAATTAAATAAATTTAAAATCCTCCACATAAATTTCCCTCACTACACCCTAAAAACTTAAAATTTCTCATTTCAAATCTCCAACGTTAACCACATCAAATCTCTTGACCCCCCCACCACAACCTATTTAAATCTTAGAAAAAAAATCTCTCCAGACTTTTGTCTGGTGTGCTTATTTTAAACTTTTATTATTATAACGTTCAAGGCTGTCAGGCTTCAGTTACTTGTGATGATGATGCTGATGTTGTTGATGTGAGTGCATATTTTAACCTATTGCTCTACTTTTAAAACTAATTCTTTGAGTCGTCGTCGTCGTCGGTCGGTCGGTCGGTCGGTTGGTCTATCAGCTGGTCTGGCTGGCTATAAGTTATAAAAGTGTGGGAAAAGAAGTTGCAGCGTCTATTTGCATGCTTCCTTTACTTGTCTTTGCTTTGCCAACTTTGCATGCATTTAAATTCATATGTATAAGTTAATGTTTGACTTTATCCTTTTTCGATTAGAATGTATTAGCAGCAATACACCCGCACAGTCACATTTGCATCATCATCATCACCATCATCACCACCTCCACCCCTTTGACGACGTCATTTTGTGCATATCAGCAAACCTACTTCGCAATGTTGTCCTAGTCTCTCGCATACATAAAATTTTTTGGACTAAGTTCTCTCGTTGCTGACGAGCATCTTCGTTGAATTTCGGCTTTTCACCAATGTATGCATGATTTTGGCATGCGTCCCAGAGTGTTTGCTGCCCACCACACCTTTAACATGTACCGACCGCTTACATAGATACTTTTTCGGTATATAACCGTTATATGTTGCTGCAATATGTTGGTGGCTCTTTGTTGTTGTGATTCTTTGAATAGCTATTCAGTCGAAGGGCAACATATAGGATGTATATCACATCAATTCAATGCAGGAATGTAAGAAAAAAAGAAAAATGGAAAAGAAAAAAAAAAAAAAAAAAAAAACAAAAAACTTATTTCTATAACTCGAGACCATGTTGAAGTATCTGAACTCTCGATTGTTTTGTTGTTATTTGTTTGTTGCTAAAGATTCAACTTCAACGATGTTGTTCTTGTTGTTGCCGGTTGAGTTCATTGCTCGTTTAAATTCTTCTATTGTTTTAATCTTTGGCTTTATCCTCGTCACGTTATTCGACTTCAATTTGAGCACTTTAACTCAACTTTAACTCGACTTGTGTTCATTTCTTGTATTAATAAATCAATTGAGATTAATTTAAAATATTCTGATATGCGTGGTATATCTTGTTTTTTTTTTGTTTTTTTTCCACTTTTTCTATACATAAAATATGCTCCATCAAACCATTAGTGTTGCTTGAAGTACATTATCTGATGCGCATTGTATCAATTACTCACTGGAGGAGTTATATTGTTGTTGTTGGTGCTGTTGGCGCAGTTCGCTGACTCCGTTACAGCAGGTTTGAACTTGAATCTTCATATTTCAGTGGAGATTCATTGTCGTGGTTAGGGTAAGAATAAACACATTCCCTCACGTTGCTTTTTATTAAGTTCATATTAATAGGTTTTGTTTTTATGATGTTATGTTGCTTTACACACAGCTGCTATATTTGTAAAATATGTTTGGTTAAATTTACTCATCTCGGCCTAGTGGCGTAGGTATGATAAAAAATATTTTATTTTAGAGTTTATTTTAATCTTTTAATTTAAACGTAACTATTATTTATTTGACTAATAATGAAAACTGTGTGTACATTGCACTATATATGAAAAGTTATATTTATACAAAATGAGAGCCGGATATCAAGCCGCCTACGCTTGAAAGAAAGCTTATTAAGAACTTCATCCGTATTAATCCACCCAGTGAATCAATTTACAAAAAAAAAAAAAATAATTTATGTCAATCGGACCCCCCTCCCCCTTCGCCTCCTCCCCTCCCCACCCTTCCCATTTCAGTTTTTGTGTACAAATATATTGTGTATGGTCTTAAATTGTTCATTGATGTGCCTAATTTTGAAAGCCGTGTCTCACCTTTTTCAATTCAAGATCGCTGTCGCAATATGACGGCTTTAAGAAAATACTATCCAAAAAAGTTCTAACCGGTTAATAAAAAAAAAGTTGTCACACCCCCAGTGGCGGATCTAAATATGAGCTTAAAGGGCTTTATCCCCTCTTCAATTTTTTTTATGGGAAGGATAACCTTTCACCTAGAAGGATGACCTACTAATGTGAAAAGTAGAGTTAAAATGTAACGCTCAGTTTTACAATATCACGTATTTAGTGCAAGAATGTCACAACTCAACATTCTTTAGAATGAGAGACTTTTAGTGTGAAGCACGAAGAAATGTTTATAAATTATGTAACTATTGTATCAAATATCCAATTTATAATTTTCATTGTATAATTTCGCTTTTATTATTCGAGATATGGACTTTTTTAAAAAAGGCCTTCTTTGAAATTTCCAATTTTGAGTTGTGACGGTCTTGTACGAAATGAGCGATGTGTTATCAAGTTTTTTTGTTATTGCAATTTAAGGTAAGTCTCTTAATGCTCTTTTGAAGAAGCTTGCAAAGAAAAAAAAAATTATATTAAAATATTTAAAATCCTCCTAACAAGAGCATTATAATATGACATGATAATCTTTAAACAGCAATTCTAAATGAACATGAGCATTACATTTGACATCTAATTTTAAACGATATAGGACTTTCGCCTGGGTGAAAAATATAAATTATCATATTAAAATATCATCAGATTAAAAAATATTCAATATGTAATTCCAAATAAACCTGGATAAATGCCTCAATCCGACAATGTTTTCGAAACGCAAAAAAAGTAGTGGCGCTGACCTTGAAATTGTGAATAAAATTTTAGTGGCAAAAAAAAAAATTTTAATTTTTTATTCACGTATTGGTACAATACTACACCACGAAGTGCAATTCAAGATCTTCAAAATATGTCCTTAACATTTTTTGTAGCACTAACAATTTTGAAGATATTCCCTATATCTGTTCAAAACTTAAAATCAGATTTTTTGAGTTGTGACATTATTGAAGAAAACGAGCGACAGATTCTTGGTATAATGAGTGGTCTGTAGTCTAGAAATTTGATCGGGATTTGACTGGCGGACGTATCAATTAAATTTTAATGCTTTATTTCGTAATTTATAAAAAGTACACATTTTCAAAACTCCCGGAAAACTTTCCAGGTAAAACTACCAAATGACTGTACCATAAGGCCTAAACAAAAATTAGTTTTTCCTTGTTTTTAGTTATTTCTTTTTTTTACATGTTTTTAGCTCGTTTTTGTTTAGTATCTTGCAATAATTTTTACATGTTTTATAAAAAATTGTTTATTTTTTTTTTTTATTTTTATAAAACCTTTATATATTAATAAGATATTTATTAGGAGAGAATGCCCACCCGCTGAACACTTTTGTTTAAAACATAATTTTTCGGAATTCTCGGTTTCGTTTGAAAGCTAATTTCAATGGCAAACAAGAAATTTTAAATTTCTGGAGTTTTAAAATAAAGTAACACCATTAGTTTCCAGCGTTTATTAAAAATTTTTTCTTCAAATGGCTTGCAGTGAAATTAAGGCAAAATAAATTCATTTGGATTCGAAAAAATAAAAGTCAAAAAAATCAAGTTAAATTTTGTCAAAATTAGTCTTCGATGTCTTCAGCATCCTCCTTATAATCCCAATCGCAATTTTTTGCAAGTGAAAACCTCGCCTGCATATTTGCACATTTCAAATGAACAGCCCGTTGGCATGAATGGCATTTGATGGAATTGTTGCTGGTCAATTTTCGCGGCATTTCTTCCAAGAAAATTACGCAAAAACCAAAATCCTCATTTGACGACGGTTTCTTCTTGCGTCGCTTTGTTGTTATCTGAAATTTAAGCATCAACTTTTTGTATATTGAGCTACAGTATTGCTGGGGGAATGCCATACTAGCGAGCAGCAGCTCTAAGTGGTTTGTGGTCGATTTTAACTTGTTTGATTGCTGCATCCATCGCACCAGGATATATATTTGTTTTGCCTTTATCTTTTTCCGACGATGCCATGATAATATTGTTTAGTAGGTAATGTAAACGCCATCATGACATGACCCGAAATATTTTTTTACCATTGCACAATACTGTTCGACTGTTCATCGAACTGTGTCAAATAAATATTAAACTATGAATTCCATTCATATTCACCTTCCTTTTAGATAAAAAATCACTTAAAAATTCAGTTAATTGATATGCACTTTTTTGATTGGCTTCGTTTTTTTTGAGTATTTTTTTTCGCGACGGCCTTTCGGTTAAAGTAACACCCGCATTAAACTCAATGATTTTTCAAAAGTGAACATTTAATGAGATGTTACTTTGACACTATACACATTGGCGCTGTTATCTAAACAGACTTCAGAACTGACAGTGTTCAGTAGGTAGGCCTGTTCAGCAGGTGGGCATCCTCCCCTACTTAAATTGTTTGATATAAAAAAGGAGACATAATGGAACAATCAAAAACAAATCTGAATACTTTTTTTTTTCGGGGATTTTTACTAAGATTTTGGGAGGATTTCTTTGAGGCAACCCAATGAATGAGGGTTACAGAGGAACTGTGTTGGTGGACTAAATATTCAGGCACAGTTTATTTTGTGCGTGCTTTTATTTTAAAGATTTTTTTTTATTCATATTTCTTTTGAGTCATGAGTAATGTGACCAACTTCTTGATGAAATTCGGAATGTATTCCGGAATCTTAATAGGAATTTCGGAATAATATACAAGTATTTATATTCGTCAATTTGACAACTTTTGTGGTTTTAAAGCAGTATTCTTGTGTAGAATTTTGAAAAATCTATTTTTTGTTTGCATATCTTCGAATTTAGACCTTTAAGAATATATCATTCAAAGGAACTTTAAAATTTCAATTATTTACGAATTTGTAGATATATGTACATCGCCTATTTATATGACTTTGACTGCGTGTAGCTTTGCTCAAATCTTTAAATGTCTTTTATCGAAAATACTTTTTCCAACACGTTTGACATGATATAGCAAGTTCTAATGAACTAACTAACTTAAAATTTGGTGTGGGACTTTTTTATATATCCCTCTATGACCCAGACTACAATAAAAATTCCAAGTTCAATTCCACACGGTGGGCAAAGAATTTTTTTTTTCTTGTGTTTTCGTTGATGAATGTAATATAATTTACTGGTGTGAATATTAACGTGTGCTTTTTTACAATTACAATTCAATGTTGGCACTCGCACACGATTTTCTTATTCTTCGTATACAAATATGATTTTGAAGAAAACATTCTTTAAAGTTACAGACTTTGACTTTGTCTTCTTACTCTCAAAAAAAAACAAAGAAAAGTTGTTGATTATACATTCTTTTTTTCTATTCCTTGTTAACAAAAAACAAAATCGTTATAGTAAATATTTTATCTTCACGGCAAAGATTGTTTCATTGATTTAGCTTCAAAGAACTTCAGTCTTTTGTTTCGATAATAAAGCACTTGCATAGTTAAAGGATAAATCCTTATTGCAACAATCTTTTCATTGTGGTAAAGATATTTTGGTTACACTTTAACTAGAACTTTTTTTCTTTAATTTTTAGGCGTTCAATATTCTCGGTGTACTAATTAAATCCTTTTTTTTCAGATGACTAGTTGAGTTGAAATAGTGAAGATGCAGGCACCTTTTCTTAGGTCCCCCTTTCCCCCCAACTCTAACAGCCAATTTTTACAATTTTTAATTTTTTGTATCTTGAAATATTGATAAACATATAATAAAAAAAAATCTATAGTAAAAATATTTTTAGTTCTTTTTTAATAAATTTAAAAAAGCGCCTGAAATTTTTCACTAGACTAAAATACTGCCTTACTATAGTTTAAAAGAAAATAGCAATGTGCGAGTATATATCAAATATTAAAATCAATCATTTCTGACGTTGGACAACCACATTTAAGGAAGAAGTACTAGCAACAGGATTGGTATAGGTCTCATTTATATATTTGAAGTTGTATTTATCTTTCTTAGCAATTCCTCAAATAATTTGTGGTCTGATTCCAGCAATTGTACTTGACGAACCTAAATTATATATATTGTGAAATTAATTGTATGTGTCTTTGCGATATCTGAAAAACAATTTAGCTCACAAAATATTTTTGCGGTAGGTCGATTGACAGCAAATTTCTGTGAAAAAGAGACAGAAAATTTTTATTTTAACTAGACATCACAGAGCCTTCTTATTTCAGAGCTTATTTTCAGCTCAATTTGTATGCAGTTTGTTGAAACTCAAGTATTGTGAACAGTACTTTCACTTTAAAGTATTAAAAGTAAAAAAAAAAAATGGTAGATTTACCACAGTTGTGGTAAAGTGACAGCACTGATTATGAACGTGAATTCACCACAAAGTAGTGAAGTGCTGTTGTATCACATGTAACCGGTGGAAGTTTTCCGGTGGCTTTTTTAATAATAGTGACTTGTATTCGACATAAGCCTTTTCTCCTGAACTTTCCTATATATATATATATAATCTTTTTTTTTACAGAGAATACAAAATACGTATATGCAGCTTTTCTACACGTTTTGACCGGAATTTTGCACCCATCACGCTTGTGCAGCTTTTCTGCACGTACTTTTAGAAACTAGATCTAGACGCGGCATGCAGGTTTCTTAGATGCGCATGTTGCTTTAGGATTTCTTCATCTACGTGTAGCTTTTCTGCACGTACGTGCAGCTTTTCGTACGTACGTGTAACTTTTCGCACGTACACCGAGAAAAAAAACAATAGGTAAATCACCTAAGTCGGCTTGGGTAAAGATAATTGTATGGGAATTATAAACTTATGCTTATTCACAAAAGCAATTTTTTGTTTAATACTTCGATACCTTGCCAAAAAAAAAAAATATTTAATTCACCTAAGCCCAAAATCCAAAAATACAAAATTAAAAAACAACTAGCATGGATGGCTTAAGCATAGTTTTGAGCTATTTTCTGAAAAAAAACACAGCTGCGTCATTAGACACACGAGAGAAGAATAGATTTGATAATTTAATGGTTTTTTTTATAATAAAACCACTTTTAAATTCAAAAATAACAAAGTAACACGATAATATTCACACCAGTAAATTTTTATTAGATTTCATCAACAAAAAGAAAAGAAAAAAAGAAAACAAAATTTCTTTGCTCGCCATGCGGATCGAACCCTGGAACTTTTGGTGCCAGTCCATCGCTCTACCAACTGATCCAAGCAGCCTTGCTGCTGTTTGCTGACATAACTGCAGCTACGTTAACTCACCTAAGCAATTTATTGTTTAATACATTGCTTTGAAAGCACATACTTCGATACCCTGCCAAAAAATATTTGATTCACATATGTTAACAGATGCTGTATTAACAGATGCAGTATGTCGCAGTATTCTGTTGTTAGCTACAGCATAGCTTCAGTTGTAATTAATATTGAATAAATCACTCAGCGTAATTTTAAAGAGTTTGGCTCGAATCTAGTGTAGTGATTTCATATACAGTGCTATCGGTTGGTGTGGGTTCGAATGTCAACGGCATGCGAAGGTAAAATTTTTGTATTTGATATTTAATTTTATTTAATGTTCTTGTTATAATATACGTCAAGCAGCAAGAAAAGCCGAGTAGTCATTAATTTCTAAGAAAAACTGTCGATAAAAGAAAAATTTTGTGTAGGTGCCGATTTCAGTCAAGCAAAACACAGAACAAGAGGCGGCGGCAGCTTAAAAAAAAAGGGGAAAATGAAAAAAAAACCAAAACCCGAAAAAAAGTTATGTTTTTGAAATTCAATTTTTTTTTTTAAAGTGGTGTATAAAAAATTACCAAATACTTGGTTAATTTATCACCCAATAAAAATTGGCAAGTCAACATGTAAAACTTGGGCGTTTTGATAAAGTACCTGGGTGGCAGAAAACTGCCAAAGCCATCTTATAATTATACCAGGTTTTTTTCAATTTAACATAAGTTTTTTCTCGGTGTAGCTTATGATTTTCTAAAATTTCGTGCAGAAAATCTAAAATTTCGTGTAGGTTAGGGATTTCAATACGCAAAATATTAGAGTCAGGTATGAGTTTCAACACCGCATGCGAATTTTTAGTTCCATTGAGTGCTTTTTCTACAAATCCGTTTAGCTTTCATATTTTCACATGTCGCATGTAGAAATTTGGTAAGAAAAATACGTTTTCTGCACGTGCCGTGTAAGATTATATTTCTGCATGCTCCGTGCAGCTATTTTTGTTTTCTCTGTGTACAATTTGCGTTCAAAAATCAATTGACTCATCCAAAAGTGTGCGAATATCACTATCGCCATATTACGTGATTTATCGCCAGTTGGGCGGTATTTTCTGTATTTGACTTAATAACTATTTTTTGTTGATATGAGAGAAATTTCGGTATATTTCGGGATAGAGAAGAAGATTTCGGGGTTCCAAAGCTTCGCTGTTTAACACCGGATCTTGCCTTTAAATTTCGGAATAATTCCGATTTTTCGGAACTGTTGGTACTTTTTTTTTATCAAAAAGATCTGGCCGTTCAGTTAAATGTCTTGGGCTTCAATTCTCTAGACTTTTTAAACTCGTCTTGATTGCTAAATGTATAAGTATTGACGCTTTTTTTATTGACATCAAGAGATATCTCTATAAGTTGTGAACTTGCTTAACTTAAAGTCTAATAACCGTATTCAAGAACGTTTTCTCAACTTGACGGCTGACATTCAGGTAGTAAATGCTTTCAGTTTAAGTACATGCACATTATCAATTTTCAGGGTTCTTAGAGTAAATTGCTGTTTTGTTTTTGTGTTATTCTTGCGTAAATATTTTCTAATAAATATTGTCAAATTGATTGTGTTGTTTGACACATAAAAATTAATCTTTCGACAACTTCCTCTGCTAAAATTTTAATGTGAAACTTGCTATTCAATTAGAATAGGTTTGATATGCAGTGCAAACGAAAAATTTGGTTTTTTTCAAAAAAATATACTTCAATCGAAAATACAACCTTTGTATGTTTCATTAACAGCGCATTTGACACCACAAAAGTGACAACAACAATTAAGAAAAAAAAAATCGACAATTACAACGACAGCTTAAAATGTGACAATCTGATTAAAGCGCCATTACGTTTGAACCCTTCAGAACTCTACTTGTACGTATCTGTCGTCTACTCATACTTTTTTTGTAAATATATTTTAGTTTTAATTATTTATTTATTTGGTGTTTTTATTGTTACTAATTTAAATTCATTCAAAACATGCAATTTTAAGTAAAAGCACTTTATGGCCACCTTTGTCTGATCTCACCACGGTCAGAAAATGTTTAGGTCTAGTTCTGATGCTAAGCAGGCCTTAAAAAACAAGCAAAACTTTTAATAAATATTTTAAAAAATTAAATAAATGCCTTTGTCGCTGTTGCACACAAAGCGACTTAACTACACGCTAAATAAATAAAACAGCCTCTAAAGCAATAACACAAAAAAAAAAAATGCTTTTGGTGCTGTCTATTAAGCTGTCTGTCCCTCCATCTGTTTGGTAGATACGTTTGTCTGATTGTTTTAAGTCAGGCAAATAAGTGTTTTTTTGTCGGTTTAACAATTTCATTAGTTAACTAGACGAGAAAGCGTCAAGAAGCTTAACTTTAAAAGCCAAGCCTAAAGTTTTTTTGTGACCAAGATTAAATTCAATTTTTAGCTCTGACGGTTCTGTATAGATGAGTTGGAACTGAACTTTAAGTGTTGCGTGTTCAGATTCACAAAAAAAAATATTAGTTAATGTGTTAAGCGTGGTTGTATAAAACTTAAACGATCCTTCCAGCTATAAAAAACAAGGACTTTGAATAAATTCAAGCTTGAATAGCTTCAAGCTCTGAATTTCTTAATACAACTGAAGTATATTGCTTGGTGCTGCTTAAAATTTTAAGTGGCCTTTTTTAAGAAAAAAATAAATTACAATTCCGTAGATATTAAAAAAACTGTTAAAAATAAAAAAACCTTCGATGAAATATATCTTCAAATACGTTGTATGAATACGATAGAAAAAAAGCATCTAAAGATACTTTGATTTAATTAATAGCATAACAATCAAGCGCAACACAAATGCTTAGATTTGTTTTTATGACTCAAAATAAACTGTATGAAATCTAGCAATCTTCATATTAATTCTTCGAAAAAAAACTAGATGTAATCAGTGCTACTTCTTGTTTGGTGCAAGTCAAAGCTTTGTTAAAACTTAAATAATAAACTGGGAAGACTTAAAAGATTGACAGTAAAATAGTGTTTTAAAAATAGACTAGAAAACAGTTAAACATTTTAAAAAATAAAAAATTTAAAAAACGTAAAAAAATAATAAGATCGCAAAAAACAAAAAAAAAAAATATGTAATAAAAATTCCAGAAAATTAAAAAAATTAAATTAGAAAATCAATGTTAAAAGAATAAAACAATTAAATATTACTAAATGAGAACTTTAATTTTACGAAATGAAAAATTTAATATGATGAAATGAAAAATTTAGGCTGAAGTGGAGTGATGTGTAACATTTTTTTATTTGCTTCAATAAAAATTTTAGTTAATTTAATTTTTGCTTGGATTAAAGGCCTAACCTTGCAGAAGAACCAATTCGAAGTGAGTGTTTTCATGGCTGTTGAATATTTTGAGAAATGGATAAAGTACAATGAAAATTTCAAGTATGGCTTCTTCTGTCTATTTCAAATCGGTGGGGTGATGTGTAACACCAACAAAATCTTGGCTTAAAGTAAAAGTATTATGATAAAAACTTAATGAAATAATAGCAAAATCTCATAAATCTGTCTGATTCTCAATGCTCGTTTAAGATCGATTCTATTGATCGTTAACTTTAATTAATGGCATTATTAATTGCAAAAAAATTTCATATCAAATGTAAAATGATTATTTGTTGGAAATATCCATATCAGAGTGACTGTGAATTTTCTCAAATAAAATTGCTCACAAAAAATTAAAAAGGCGCAAAAGGCATTTGTTGCATTCAAGTGAATTTTTGTGATTTAAATGTTTTGGCAAAAAATCGCAACAAATCATGGAAAAATCTCAATCTTCTTCGGATGGCAAACTTCGATGACAAAGCGGATGACAGAAAACTTCGGCAGTTTTGCAGCCGATTATCTACAGTTTTTTGTTATTTGTTTGGTTTTATTTTTCATATTTTTTTTTGTCACCTGCAACTGTAAACGTTTCTGTGGCGTTATTAGAACACAGCTTTTCATTGACTTCCTACCTATTGAATTCTTTTAATGCCGATGACGTGATTGCATTTCAGAATTCCACGTTGTTGCCTCTTTAATGGCAACTATAATGTGTAAGATGTGTTACAGATCACCCCACCGTGAGTGTTACACATCACCCCAATGCAAGTCGCTTTTTTATCATTGATAATATTTTACCACAATGTGAAAAAATTCAAAATCTTTTGATATATTTAAAAATATTAAACAACACCACATTTTACATCTATCCACTTTTAAAATCTAAGGAAAAAATTACCCGAAACGCAATTTTTTGTAAATTTAAAAAACTTTAACAAAAATTTTTCACTCTTTTTAAGAATTCTAATTAAATGTATGTCTGCATACTTCTAATACTTATAAAAAATTTGATAAAAAAAAACATCGCAGTTGTTCAGTCACTCATATGTCAACAAAATCGCCGTGTTACACATAAACCCATGGTACATATTACCACATCTAACACTAATATTACGAAATGAAAAATTTTGTATTAAAAAATAAAAGAATAAATAAAAATAACTCAAATAGATAAGAATAAATAAGAAATAAAGAAGAAATAAAAATATATAATAATAAATAAAAATACATATAAATACATAAAAATAAATAAAATTATAATAAATAAAAATAAATAAATAAAAATAAGCGAAAATAAATAAAAATAAGTGAAAAGAAATAAAAATAAGTGAAAATAAATAAAAATAAGTGAAAATAAAATTAAATAAAAAAGAATTAATGCAAATAAAAATTAATAAAAATAAGTAAAAATAAATAAAAGTTAAAAAATATTTTAAAATAATCAAAAAGAAACTAAAAGAGAAAAATAAATAAAAAAATAGAAAATATAAAATATATTTATAAAAAAATAAATTATAAAAAATTAAAAAAATACTAATAATTTAAAATAATCAAATATTAAAACTTATTAAAAACAAAACAAATCAAAAGCATGAAAAATTAAATTAAAAATTAAAAACCTATATATTTTTGAAATTTATAATTTTTAAAAAATATGAATAAAATGCGAAATAAAGATAAATTAAGATACAATTTAATCAAAATAAAATATAGTAAGAAAATTTAAAAAAATTTAATTTATTTGAAAAAAATTTTAAAGAATGCTATTTTAAAAAAGATTCAAAATTTTTTATAAGAACCATTTCAAAAAATCATTTCTTCAGCAACAAAACTTAAGTGAAAAATTGTAGAAATGTTAAAATTTAAAATATTTAAATCAGTTACATAAAATTAATGCTGAAATATGGTATAGCTTGCACCATAACAGTTAGCAAATTAAAGATTGGCAAAAATATTTTTCGAAGATCAGACATTTTGTGTTGTTTCCAAGTTCAAAATTCAGTATAAAATGTTGCATTCGATGTATAATTTGACAATATTTTTTCTCCCTTTGATCTTGAATATAAAAAAGTGATCGTAATATTATGAGATTTTGAATGCAAATTAATTGTTCTAAACATATTTGACTTTGATCCCGAAATTAATTAGCAAAAAGTATTTACTTTTAGCAAAAGCTATTTTATGGATTTTATGGATAAAATTTTCTTCAGCGTCTTAACATAGATTTTGAAAAAAAAAACAACGAATTCGTTAAGAACTTTTCCAAATAATAACCAAAATAAAATTGGTTATTTTTAAGAATTCTGTGAAGATACCCAATCTTCAAAAATCTTACTGGATACTTTAAATATTCAGCACTGCTCCAGATCATCTCCCTTCTGAAATAATTAATTCATCACAAACACTATGACCAAAATCTACGTCATCTTCTACCTGGTGCTCTTTCTACACAACTTCAACTACTGTGAATGCTTCTTTCGCAGAATTTATTCGGCGTTTACCAACAAATATCCAGATGCTCTCGGCATACGACGCACCATTGACGATTTAAATGAAGCACGTGAAGGCAAGTTGCTCACTACAAATCTCGACTACTTTCGCAATATTTTCGTGATCGTGCGTCATTTGTCGCTGCGCTTAGTCGCCGGAAACATTGATGAGCTCTTTGAAAGCCAACGCATACATGGCAAGCTACAGGATTCAATACCCGAGTCAGTGCGTTTTCCTTGTGATATGACACAGGCGCGCAGTGCGCAACCTCCCAATTCGGTACATCGCGTTCGACCCGGTGATGTGGATATCATTGCCTCGATGGGCGATTCCCTATCCGCTGGCAATGGCATTCTTTCGGAGAGCATTACACACATACTTAATGAACATCGCGGCATTTCGTTTGCTGGCGGTGGCCTTGATACTTGGCGCCACTTTCTGACACTACCCAACATCCTGAAGGTCTTCAATCCACAGCTCTATGGCTATTCTACCGCCAATGAACTCACTGTTGACGAGAGTTCACATCTAAACATTGCCGAACCGATGATCATGTCGCGTGATTTGCCCTTTCAAGTACGCACCTTTATCGATCGCATGGAACGCGATTCGAACATCGATTTGCAGCTGCACTGGAAACTACTCACTATATTTGTAGGCAACAACGACATCTGCTCGGACATGTGTCATCATGAAAGTAAGGAAGAGTTTTTGCAACGCCATGAGTTAGATTTGCGAGAGGCTCTTACTATGCTGCGTGATAATGTGCCACGCCTTATTGTGAATCTTGTGCCAGTGCCCAATATGGTCAGTACAGTTTATACCATGCGGAATATACCATTAATCTGCAAGGCAGTGCATCTTATTGGCTGCCATTGCGTCTTTAGCGAACGTATAAAAGGCGAAAAACTGCGCGCCACTGCTAATATCATCGAACGTTGGCAGACTATTGAAGAATACATTGCTGCTCTGAAAGAATTTCAGACCGAAGACTTTACAGTCATCTTTCAGCCATTCACAGCGAATGTTTCCATATCTACTTTGCCGAATGGAGACACAGATCTGCGCAATTTCTCCAGTGATTGTTTTCATTTTAGTCAACGTGGTCATGCGATAATGGCGAATATGTTGTGGAACAACATGATGCAGCCGATGAATGCCAAGAAAAGTGATGGAGAAATGATATTGCCTTTTGAAGAATTCCTCTGCCCAACTGCTGAGCGCCCCTATATAGCCACTTGGAAGAACAGTTTAGCTGGATTTCACAATTAAAACTATCCATTTAGAATTATGTGCTTAGTATCTTTAATGTTCCTTTAACTTTTATATAGCAATAAAAAAAAATTTGGTTGTGATACTCCTTGATTTTTGAATTTGTTGTATTTGAGATATTTTTGCAATATTTTTACATAGTTCAGCACGATTATGGCATTCAAGATATCATAAATAATATTATGATACATTGACACGTAAGTATATCACGTTTTCATAATTTATTTAAGGGAATATTCCTGGTTGGCAAACATTTTTTTTTAGATTTTTTTTTTTTGCAAATTTTTATAGCTTGGATATTTGAGAATATCGTCCTAAAAGGGTTTTCTAAAATTTGAAATACTTTAGGAGATATGGCTTTTTTTGTCCAGCAATGTTTTCGCCAAAATGCGATTTGCTTAATCTGGTTACTTTTTGAATGCAACGGTTTAAAGCAACCACCGAATTTCGTTCAACGCGTTCTTTAGTAGGTAATAACTTGTTTGTATACGCATTTTAAAAATAAATGAATACACACTTTAGAGCTTAGGTATTCGAATGTTGGCAGCGTTTAGTTCACTTTGATTTGAGTTATAAATAGGACACGCGCGCGCATACAGTTTTGAAAAGTTCAGTTTTGATAAAAATTTTTGTTTGTGCTAAAGACAATGGATAGAAAAAGTAATAGAAATAAAAATAAAAGAAACACTGGTAGCAATCGAAAAACTCGTCCCTTGAAACGCCAGTTTCGTGGAAACCAACACGAAAGAGATAAGGACACCGAATTTACAGGTACATCGGCGAAAAAATTTAAAAATAATAAATACGAAGACATAAGCATTGACAACAAAACGGAGACTTGCATTTTGGAGTTTTATACAGTTTTATCAAGGAACGTTTGAAAAGGTCCGAAGCCAGAGCTCTGGCCGCATCAAAAGAAGGTAGAACTGCCCGAAGAGCACAAAGAGCCGCTGAGTCCTCATTATTTAAAGAAGAGGAAGGAGTTCTTTACGGGGCTGGCATTGCAGATTGATATATGTAAGTATTTCACAAAAAAAAAAAAAATGTTTTATTGCCTAAAATTTTCTTTGAGTTTTTTCAAAATCACGTTTTTGAACTTCGAAGTCACTTTTCTCCGGTTCTACTGAACCGATTTTGATGAAACCAAGTGCAATCGACGCAGAATTGTCGAATTTCTTAAATTGAATTTTTAATTTCAATTTCGTTTTTTTTATGCAAAAAAATAACTTCAAACTTAAACGCGTTTATCTCGAAACCACGTTTTTCGCGCTTGCGGCCCAGATTGCGCCAGAAGTTCTGAACTGATTTTGATGAAACAAAGTGCAATCGATGCAGAATTGTCACCATTCTGATCTCTGCCTCAATCACAGTTTTAAACAATTTTTTACTATTTTTTTTTACACTAAACTTAAAAAAAGACCCAAAATTGGTTTTTCATTTTTCAATGACCGCCATTTTGTAAAAAATAAAACAGAATTACATCTGTACTGAATCTAACGCTGTTTCCTTTTTCCATTTCAGATGATCCGAAGTCGAGTTATCCGGGCCGCAATTAGCATACCTTTTTTTCGACGCCCAACTTTGAAGGCCAACAACTTTTTGAACAGCCCTAGTTCAAAGGAAAAACATGTTTTTTTGTTAATTTAATATGTGCTTAATACAATAAAAAACAGAATTTAAATAATTCTTTTGTGTTTTCAAATGAGAAGTTTTTCAAAAAGGGTCCAAAAACAGCCTTCCAACCAGGAATACTCCCTTAAGTCATAAATATCTACAGACATCATACTCAAATAATAAATAAAAAAAGAAAATAAAAAAAATATGCTGATCGGCCTGAAGTTTTCTCTGGACTGCCATGAGAAGCTTTGCCTTACATAGGTATGAAAACTATTTTAGCCTCTCTCCAACCGATGGAAGGGTGGTTAAGCTGTAGGCAACTAGAGAAAATCCTCTGAAGCCTGGGAACTATGTGCGGGAGGGTATGTTGAAGCTGGGCCGGCACAATTCCATCGGGATCTAGAGATTTGTTGGACTGTAATGTAATGTAAATAAACCCATGTAATCTCTTTCTGCCTACTATGGTGTGTACCAGTTGAGGTGGGGCGCCTATGGGCGTTTTTGAGGCAAGCGGCGTGTCAGTTGTACTGCCGGAAAAGTGGATATCCATGAAGAGGTTGAGGGAATCATGGCTTGAATATTTTTAAAGAATTATTTAATTAAAAAAGAAAACAATTCTTTGTACCAAGTACCAAGAGGCAAGATTATTCAAAAACTAGTCGGCTGATTAACTTGAAATTTTTTGTGGGCCTTAAGAAACTTATTTTCAGAGACTGACACCCCCTCAAATAATTATAAAGGAGCTTTTTTAAATTTTCCCTTTCGCTTTATTATAAAAAATCTTTCAAAATATCATTCGTTGGTACTCAATAGTAAGACCCCTTTTACATTGGACAAAACAAAAATATAACTGAAAAGTTTCGTAAGATTAATAAAAAATAGGCACATAACTCCTCCGAAATAAACTTTTATGCTCCGGTACCCTGCATGAGTTTAAATTCCCTGTTATTCGGGGTACTACGCGCAACTTGGCATCCCTGGTTCCAAATGTTCAGTGGGGATCTTAATAAAGATTTCATTTCGGCATTAAATTGCAATCAAGGCTTTGTTCCGTTTGGACTTAAATCTCACATACAAATATATGCGGCTTTGGCTTAAGTTCTACCGGCTTCGGGACTTTTCTTTACATCGCTGTGTTTATTATTGTCTAATTTCAAATTTATTAAATTATTAAATTATGCACACATATGTCAGCTTAACATGACCACACCTCCTGACGTGTTACTTCTTTTTTCATCACGTTGTCGCACTTGCATTGCATTGAAGTATGAAAGGTTGCCAACGTAGACATTCCGCTCATTTTTCTGTTATATTTATAATTTTTTAATTAATAAAAATAAATTAAATTTTTTTTTTCAAGCGGATGCTACCCCAGAAGCCTTATCCTTATCCTCCTGCTGCGCTGATATATTGTACTCACCCATGTTGTGTGCAACGCGTTCACTTGATTCATCGTCTCTCTCTTTCTTTTACCCACTGTTTATCTAGCATTATCCCAACCACTTGCCCCACCTGCGCATCGACCACACGCTGACTGACTGCTGCATATGATTGCAGAAAAAATATAACGCCCCAAAATGTATGCAACAGAAAAAAAAATTTAAAAATCATCCAAATCACACACCCAAAAAATATATTCCGCAACACATACACTTTAAACAATCCTACCACCCAGCAACAACTGTTTTGTCGAAAAAATATCCATATTTAAAATGCACCGCTTGACGAAAAATATGAAGTGTCCGAAAAAAGGGATGCTGCCTCAAATAACGACCAGCAACCAACGGGTCGGTTCACTTCCTCCCCATTTATGCACATTTTTTCGCAGTGGCTTGTTGTAAAAATTATTCGAGGGTTTATTTTTTTTTTTCATTTCCCCCCGCTATTCCTACTGCACATATGCATAAATGTTGCTGGCGCAAAAAAGATTTAACTCCATTTTCAAAAAAAAAAGGCTGAAAAAAACGAAACTGTCCCATCAACGGAATAAATCCCCATCCTACCATCACTCCATACACATATTCGCTCAAATCCTCTGCCCAACAAAATGAAACGAAACGAAACCAACAGCGTTAAAAAAATAAATATATAAAATTAAAATTAAAACCGACCTCCACGGATACGGAAATGCTACTCAACAAAACGAATCACAACAACACTGATGAAAAATCAGCGCCATTATCATTCTTAAAAAAATAAAAAATACACATACACACACACATCATGTTCATGAACAACAGTGGGGTAAAATGCATCAACTGAAAACGGGCGCTGAAAATAAATGAGTCAGTATATCGAAGTACGAGTACCTTTATATAAAAAATGATTGCCAACAAAAGTATTGCGAGTTGCCATATAAATGTTGGTATTTTTATTTGTTTTTACAGCTCACTGAGTATGAGTATAAATAATATCATCAATATATGTATATTTTGAGAGTATCAACAACAGTTACATGGGGCAAAAAACAAATGGCCGTCAGCTAATACCGAACTCTTTATAGATTGTCAATTTATTAAAAAGGTTGTTTTTTTTTTCAATATGAGCTCTTTTTTCCAATTTTTGTGTGTGGGAGTTTGTAAAAAATATATTTATATCACTTTACGTTCTATAATAAAATATAATTAATTTTGTCATATTCGTAATTTATGCTTAACAAGTTCAAATTTATTTATTTTATTTGCACTAATTTTATAATCAACATTTTAAATGTGTAAGACAAAAAAATTTACAAAAAAAATTACGAAAATTACGGAAATTTATTAAAAACTTTGCATTTCATGTGTATGATGATTCATACAACTGACTTGTATAATTTTTTCACTTCAAAATTAAAATAATTCCATTTTTATCTTACATTCTAATTATAAATAATACTCACTAAGAGACTTGCCCAATCTCGTATTCGAACTCATATCTTCTGTTTTTCAAGGAGAACAAGCTATCATTGCGCCACGGGAACTGCTGAGTTATGTAAGCTTTGCTTGCCTGATAATTTCGCTAAAGCTTTGCAATACAATAATTTCGTCAATATTTAATTTTTTTGTTTAATCTTGTTCAATTATTTTTTCTTTTGATATAAAGTATCGAAGTTTTTATTTTAAAACTAAAGTTTGCTATCACAAATACTTTTGTGATTATACATGATACAGTTCTTCAACTCAGTTAATTGTTTCTTTAAAAAAATCATCTTGTATGTCTCACTGCGGTTTTTTTTCTCGGTGTACTTGTTTTGTAACGCATTATATTTATATGAACATTATATAATTTATTAAATTTGGAACTCAAAGTATCACAACTAATTTGTGCCTCTCATGCCTCTTCGCATGATCTCTCAAAAATTTCCTAGTATTCATATAATAAAATTGCGAATTTAGTATCAACAATAAATAATAATTATTTTATTATAATAAACAAAAATAATAATAATTAGTAAAAAATTTGTAAAATATAATTAACCAAAACTAACTACAAACGAGAAGATAAACACACCGTCACCACCTTGTACCGTAACCTCTTTACAACCGATTCATGAATAATTAGTATCCGTTATAAAATTATATATAACTTACAAAATGTGTTGTTAACTTGTTAAAATCCATGGTAAGCGCATCCTATAAGGAGGCGAACTCATATAGCCGACGCTCCCTAGAACAATCTTAAACAACAAACATACGTTGTTGTTGCCCAAAACACGCCTTGCTTTGATGCTGACATAATATTCATTTGTACTCAATGACAAATCTATTCCTATACTTCACAGATGGTTTTACACGATGGTTGTATACGACTGTCGACTTTTCCACTAAAGACAGTTTTTTTAAGCGAAACTTTTTATGCCTCGTTCTATGATTTTCTTGAGTGGAATCTCAAAAACGACACATTTTTCGACAGCATTTTTTTTAGAAATTGATGTTTTTTTATTCCTTGCGTTTATATGATAACAAGATGATGTAATTTCAATATTTTAAAAATATTTCTTCGATTCTCCGCGGGGAATTGAACTCGCATCGCTGCGATCGGGAGTTCAATACACTATCCACTGATTCAAAGGCCTCTGTTAAGGTAATATCAAGTATGTATTACTAAAGCTATATTGCAGTAGATCACAATAATGTCTTATTAGATAGAGGATTGTGGATTGGCTATTCTACATATAAATACATTCCACATAAAATGTGCTTCTACTTGCTGTAAGATGTCCCCAGCATCGGTGTTTTAATAAAGTACAACTTAAGCTATGTTGCAGCAGATTGAAAAATCTATTTATTAAAAGGATTGAGTATTGGCTTTTCTACATATCCAATATATTTAGCAACTATCCAAATATAACAAAAATGTTGCTTCTACTTGCTACACCAGATGTCATCAGCATCGGCAAAAATTTACAATTGTCCAAAAGTGTGTTGAAAATACAATGAATGTAGCATGTAATAATATAAATAAAATAATGATAAGTACGAGTAATAAAAATTACTGGTGTGAATATTAACGTGTGTTTTTTAATTTACTTTATGTTATTTTAAATTTTTTAATGAAGAAACTATTTTATTAAAAAAAAAATCATTAAATTATCAAATCTGTGACACTACAAAAAACTTCGCTTCTCTCGTGTGTCCAACGACGCACCTGTGTTTTTTTTTTGTGTTTCGTTCTAAAGGTACACACCATATAGCACCCAACTCTGTACATTTTTACCAAGATTGGGTTAGATACCAAAAAGCGATATCATCTTACCCACGGTAATTACTTCAGGTACGAACAGTGTTCAGCCCCGACCTTGGCTGTCAGAGATAACCCATCTGTAAACACATGCTGGGATATCACTCAGCTTATTTTCAATTGTATTCTGGTATCAATTCAAAAATTCATCGATTCAGAGCGTTACCATTCTATGCTTTCAAGCCATTGTTTTCGAACTCTTCCTTGAATTGTTTTTATCGTGGTGTAGTTTTATCGTAGTTCTTTCAGAAATAGCTCGCACAAGCTAATATTTGTAACATGTTTGTGCAGGCTTTTGAAAGACTGTACCATTTGTATTGGCATTGTAGTTCCGCACAAGTTTTTTTTTTGTATAATATTGAAGAAATTACATTATAGCACATCACCTTGCCTTTAAACACGGCTACTTTTTGACTTTAAAGATTTCGGTAGAGTTTCTGCCAACCTAAATAGTGTGGTGTGTACTCTTCATGTACGTTAAACTGCCGTCTTTATAAATGCTATCGTACATTATTTTACATTGATTAAAGGTGTAGTACATCGATTTCATATTATCGGGTTTTTCCAATTTATGCCTTTGCGTGCAAATCTGGGCTATGGTAGTCACTGGCGTATCAGGCTGCATTTACACCAAGAAACACTTTCCCAAATTTGTTTTCGCGATTAGGGTTCATTCAATGGACGGTTCATGTCTTTTCTTTCACAGTGCTGATGAATTTCTACTCCGTTATATAAATCGTTAGGTTAGGTCTGGTTAGTAAGGTTGGCTTAGGTTAGGTAAGCTTAGGTTAGTTTCGGTTAGGTTAGTTTCTGTTATCTTATGTCATGCCATGTCATGTTATGTTATGTTGCGTTGTTATGTTATGTTATGTTATGTTATGTTATGTTCTGTTATGTTATGTTATGTTATGTTATGTTATGTTATGTTATGTTATGTTGTTGTGTTATGTTATGTTATGTTATGTTATGTTATGTTATGTTATGTTATGTTATGTTATGATATGTTATGTTATGTTATGTTATGTTATGTTATGTTATGTTATGTTATGTTATGTTATGTTATGTTCCACTAAGTTAGACTAGCTTATGTTAGAAAAATTTAATGCATGTATGTATGTGTGTATGTTATGTTTGTTGTTTTCTGTACATTTCGTTATTGCAAAAACAGGTGTTTTAAAAATATGCCTCTTGTTTGGTCTTATTCATTATAGAGAACATAGTATGGTAGCATTTCTAACTATACGAGCTAAGTTTTTTCACTATTTTGCTTTCCTTTTTTATTTATTTTCATTGTTAAATTCGGAAATTAAATTGATTCAAGAGATGTGTATAGTCGGTCAGTCATAGTCTGCAGAACTTTCTCAACCTGAGATGTCTTTCAACTTCAGTTTATATTTTGAATAGATTTAGACAAGTGGATACGGATGTATGTATCTTCTTTAATATTTGCGGTGTTCTTCTTCAAGCTTCTTAGGTATCTACCTCAAGAATCGTTTCTTAGGAAACTGCATTTTTTTTTAAAAAGTAGCAGAAAATGATGTTTTAAAAAGCCCGCTTAAAAGGTTTATCCAAATTATTTTTGTTGCTAAATTGATACAACTGTCTTCTGTGGTAACGTGAAATGTTAGCGCGATCTGCCATTTAGTTTTTTTACAGAGCTCGATTTTGTCAGTTCATTTTGTGTGTTTTGGGATTTTTACAATGTATAAAGATAGCGAAAAAAGAATTTGTCTCAAATTTTGTATTGATAACGGAATTTTGTGGCGAATCGCTGAAAATGTTGTGGAAGGCTTACAGTGAATCGAGTTTATCAAAAAGACGTGCATATGTGTGGTACATTGCTTTCAAAATAGGTCGAGATGTAGAAAATATGCCTCGCTCTGGTCGACTATTAACTTCTTCAACTGAAGCTTACATGAATATAGTGATGGAATAGGTGACTGAAAATCGTCAATTAAGTTTACGAAATATAGCCGGTGAACTTTCTGTGTCTCATGAATCAATTTGTACTATTGTAGACGATTTTTTGGACATGGAATGCGTTGCCGCTTGACTTGTTCCGAAACTGGTCGCTAAAGACATGGTAGAACGAGTCAAACTTGTGATGAGAGCTTACAAGTTTGATAACAAGCTTCGGAATGGCGCCTTCCAACTTTGTCGAAACCGAAAATGTGGTTTTTTAAAGAAAATTAAAAGTCTAAGTAATATTGAATGCTTTCATTGATGATCATGATGTTGTTCACATGGAATTCTTGCCTCAAGGTCGGACGGTAAATAAACAATTTTATCTGGGAGTTATACTGCGTTGGAGAGAGCAAATTGGTCGAAAAAGTCCTGCATCACGACAACGCATCATCTCACAAGGCTATCATTCCGAACGAATTTCTGTCCAAAAACTAAACAAATATCGAGTAACCACGGTATTCGCCTGATATGGCTTCGGCTGCCTTTTTTCTTTTCCAAAACAAAAACTACTACCTCGAGGCACCCGTTGGAAGACATAAAAAAGGATTCGCGGCAAGAACTCAAAACGATTCCGGAAAATGCGTTTTTAAAAATGTTTTGATGGTTGGATTATTCGTTAGCATACACCGAGAAAAAAGCGTATGTTAAATTGTAAAAAACCTAGTATAATTTAAAAGATGGCTTTGGCAGTTTTCAGCTTCCCAAGTACTTAATCAAAACGCCTAAGTCTTACATGTTGAATTGCCAATTTTTATTTGGTTATAAAAAAAATTGAATCTCAAAACTATAACTTTTTTCGGGTTTTGGTTTTTTTATTTTCCTTATTTTTTTTTGAAGCTGCCGCCTCTCGTTCTGTGATTTGCTTGACTGAAATCGGCAACAACACAAATATTTCTTTTATCAACACACCGTTTTTTTCTTATAAATTAATGACTTCTCGGCTTTTCTTGCTGCTTGACGTCTATTATAACAAGAACATTAAGTTGAACTAAATATCAAATACAAAAATTTTACCTTCGCATGCCGTTGAGATTCGAACCCATAACCATCCGCTATGCTGCAGCATATCACAATAATCTATTAAAGATAATCTATTAAAAGATTTAAATAATCTATTAAAAGAACATAGATATCACAATAATCTATTAAAAGAAGAAAAGTTCGAGGCTCGATTCCGCACGGTGGGCAAAGAAATTTGTTTTCGTTTCTTTTTGTTGATGAAATGTAATAAAATTTACTGTTGTGAATATTAACGTGTGTTTTTTAATTTACTTCATGTTATTTTTGAATTTAAAAGTGGTTTTCTTAAAAAAAAAAACTATTAAATTATCAAATCTATCCTTCTCTCGTGTGTCTAATGACGCAGCTGTGTTTTTTGCAGAAAATAGCTCAAAACTATGAATTTTTGGATTTTGGGCTTAGGTGAATCAAATATTTTTTTTTTTTTGGCAAGGTATCGAAGTATGTGCGGTGAATAAGCATAATTTTATAATTCCCATACAAATTTCTTTACCCAAGCTGACTTAGGTGCTTTACCTATTGCTTTTTTTCTCGGTGTATGTGTGTTATTTCGGAAGTGGCCTATTTTGAAGGCGGAACAATAAATCTGAATGAATAATAAATATTTTATGTTTTATTATAAGCATACTATATTATAAAATAGTAAAAACCGGTATTATTTTGACAGAATGTATATATTATGATAAAGTGTATACTGGACTTTAAAATAATTATGAAAACAGTTTACTTCTAAAGATGAGTAAAAAGTTGGTGTGAGATATGTCGAAATATTGTATATGAAATAAATTATGCATTTTAAAATGTCCCTTAAAATGCATAAACCGGTAGAAAATATTAAAAAATATTCAAAATCATACAAAAATTTAATATATTGAAAACAAAACTAAAAGCAAAAAGGAATTTTACATAGACATTTTATAAAAAAATTTATGAATTTTTATAAAATTATTATTATAATGTATTATAATTGTAATAAATAAATATAGTAAATAATAACAAATAAAATTTTTTTAAAATAATTTATGATTTTTTTAAATTTTTTTTAAAAAAAATTAATTTTAATTATAAGATTATAAGTAATAAGGAATAATCAAAAATTAAGCAAAAATATAGATAAAAAATATAAACAATTAAATACAAAAATAAACTAAAAATTTATATGAAAATAAGTAAACATTAACTTTATGAAAACAAAAAATGTAAAAACATAAATTTTGTTTTATGCGTTCATGATAAGAGAAATAGGTTATAGTGTTTATTGTTGTATAAATGTTTACATTAAATAATGGTTACATTTATTATATTTATAACATTTTGTTAATGTTACTGAAACGACTCTTCAAATCAATTTGGAAAATTCTATTTGCATAAAACCAGGATAAAAATCACCAGATTTACCAGATTCACCAGATTTAGAATTCTAGGAACAATATATCATAAACCATATACATTTACTGCTATGAGTACAGCAAACATTTTGTTGTATTTTCATTGCACAAAAGTATCATAGCATAATAAGTAAAGAATCATCTCTGAATTATCTCAACCGCATTTAAGTCCTTTGTTCCTAACTTGTTATAAATACATGAATCACTCCGCCGGCTAACGTAACAAATATTTAAGGATAATTATTAATTTATTACGCACTCCAAATGAGGTGGCTTCATAATACCGGAAAATTGCTGTTCATGCCAAAATGGACTCAAAGGTATTTTGTTCCCTCCGTCAGGATTTCAACACAATCGTCATGCAAAGGTAGTCAACAACAAAAACAGCTGAGAAAAAAAAAAAATAAAGCATAGCAAAATAAGAGCCCGCACAACCCACACCCAATATAAGCAAATTGGATTTTTATCCTAAAACCGGACAGAAGTAGCGTCAGGATAAAAAAAGGACACCAAACAAACAATTAAAGCAAAAAAAAAAAATTGTTAACTAGAGCTACGCAAAAAATCGCAGCAAAATCTAGAATCAGCAAAAAAATTAACTCAACTTGGGACAACGGCACAAAGTAGCAGAAGCTTAGGTTTTGGGGGTCAGTTCGGAATGGTATGCTGCTTTGGAGGCAAAAAAATGGGTTTCGAGTTGCTTTAAAGCAACAAAATTCAAGTGACGCAAAAATCATAAAGCAAAAAAATGGAATTTTTATTTGTATCAAAAAAAAAAAGAAAAGAGGAAAAATCTAAAAAAAAAACCCAACAAGCAAGGAAGACATAAGTAAAACAGACATACATGCAATGAAAATGTACACACAACAGCAATAACAACTACAACAAATAACAACTGAAACCTAGAAACGTATGCCAGGACGTACGAGCGAAGCACTGAGCAACATATCCTTTAAAAAACAATGTTTAATCGAAATAAAGTGAAAACAAAACTGACAAAAAAACCAGATGGAATCAATGGCGCAATAGAAAATGTTAGTAGAAAGAGATAAGAGCAAAAACAAATCATAAAAATACAAATGAAATGAGAAGAAGCAAAAAAAAACACACTCACTGAAAAAATGCGGACTGAAACTCAAAAAGAAATATGCGCTCGCGAATGTGTTGAAAAGGATGGCAGGAGAAACCGTATATTAGGAGGGTGGAGGTGCTGGTGATAAAGCTTGAAGTGCGTCAAAACTTTTTAAGATGAGTAGCTAAACAAAAAAAAAAAAAACACCATGATTTGCTTTTTCTTTACACACAAACACAACGGCACATACGTCTACGCGCACAGGATATGCAGCATATTGTAAAAATAGATAGTTTTCAATTTTCATACCAAGTGTTGAAATTGTGCTTAAAATGTGTCTCTTCTAACAAACTGTCATAGCAAGTTGACATTTCAAAGAGTTTGCAATTGAACTTAGAGTTCTGTTAAGGAAACCTGAAAATGTATTTTTAACTAGCTGGAATACCAAGCGCCGCCCGGCTCTGCTGTGTATAATGCATGGAATGTGATACATCCAACAATGCACAACGATCAACGGATTCCACCTCAAGCATACATTTTCTTTTTTCATTGTTTCTGGTTATAAAAATTTTCAATTTTAGGATTAAACTTTATAAAAGCCTTTTAATAAAAATGCTTTAATCTGGTTGAAATTATCAAATACATCTTTTTTGTCATTTAGATAGCAATTTCACAAAGTTCCCGGAAATTTTATCAGATTGACAAGTTACGTTTAAAATTCTTAAAATTCAATACATATGGCAAGCTAGATGCGTGCTGCAAAGTTTTTAATTGCTACAAAAACCGACTTTAAAAAAAAAGGAGGTTCTCAAAATCGTTGGTTTCTTTTTTTTTTTAATGTTTGTACTAACTTGCCGATAAGTACATCGATAACTCTTAAAGCACTTGTCTGCTTGCTGTAATTTTTTGTGAACAGATAGAAACACAGGAGTTTTCATCTATATAAGTGGGCGATATTCGCCAAAGGGGAGTGGCAATATTAGAATAATATTGACTCTAGGGTTCTGAAATTTTGAACAGAGGTAGAAAGAATTATTACAAAAAACGATCAAGAAATTACGTGGAATTCCACAAAAGGCGTGCCACTATAAGATATACTTATGGGATCATTACAATTTCTACAAAAAACTACCAGTAAAGTGGACTGGATTCGACAAAGAGACGTGTCACTATTGATAAACCACTGTTTCTCAGTAAATATTAACACAAGGTAGAATCAACACAAAAGTGGGCGAGATTAAACATATTGTGGGCAATTTAAGGAAACTACTGTATATTGGTTGATATTGATTCATGGGAACTGAAATTTGTTACTGGGCTAGGTAGAATCATTATAAAGTACGATCAATAATGTGGGCGAGATTCGAAAAAGGACGTGACACTTTCCTCCGCTAGGAGATATTACCTTCAGGCTCAAAAAATCAACACCGAGAAAAAAGCAATAGGTAAATCACCTAAGTCGGCTTGGATAAAGAGAATTGTATGGGAATTATAAACTTATGCTTATTCACCTAAGCAATTTATTGTTTAATACATTGCATTGAAAGCACACACTTCGATACCTTGCCAAAAAAAAAAATATATGCTTCACCTAAGCTCAAAATCCAAAAATACAAAATTAAAAACCAACTAACATGGATGGCTTAAGCATAATTTTGAGTTATTTTCTGCAAAAAAAAAAAAACAGCTGCGTCACAAGACACGAGAGATGGATAGATTTGAAAATTAAATGGTTTTTTTTGTAATAAAACCACTTTTAAATGCAAAACTAACATGAAGTAAATTAAAAAACACACGTTAATACTCACACCAGTAAATTTTATGCATTTTATCAACAAAAAGAAAAATAGAAAAAAAACTGTCTTTGCCCGCCGTGCGGAATCGAACCTATAATTTTTGGTGCCAGTCCATCACTCTACCCACTGATCCAAGCAGCCTTGCTACTACTTGCCAACATAACTGCAGCTATGTTAACAGATGCTGTATTAACAGATGCAGTATGTCGCAGTATTCTGTTGATAGCTATACAACAAAAATCGTTTAATAGATTATTGTGTTATACTTCAGCATAGCTTCAGTTGTAATTAAAAAAAAAAACGAAATGGCTATCTCAGCCCTTGAAAGGACTCTGACCGAGCTTCTTATGATCAATTGTGTTGTGTGTGATATGAAATATTTGCACACAAATGATCGAGAACTGGACCTACATGTTATACGCCGACTCCGAACGGCTTATGTTCTCAAGAAGCTTTTCATGGCAGTTTTTACTCTCTGAGGTTTGCCATTGTCTGCAGAGAGGTGACATCCGAACAGAAAAATTAATTTAATTGAAAAAATGTTCTGTGTCAGATGGAGGATTCGAACCTGGGTTCTCTGGCGTAAGAGTTACACACTCTACCCACTACGCCACGGCCGCCACGTCAGTTGTAATTAATATTGAATAAATCACTCCGCGTAACGAAGGAGTTTGTCTCAACGGCATGCGAGGGTAAAATTTTTGTATTTGATATTTAATTTAATTTAATTAAAAATAGACGTCAAGCAGCAAGAAAAGCCGAGAAGTCATTAATTTATAAGAAAAAATAACGGTGTTGATAAAAGAAAAATTTGTATTGTTGTCGATTTCAGTCAAGCAAATCATAGAACGAGAGGGTGGCAGCTTCAAAATAAAAAAAAAGGAAAAAAAAAAAGCAGAACCAGAAAAAAGTTATAATTTTAAAATTAATTTTTTTTTTTTATAAAGTTGTATGTAAGAAATTACCAAATACTTGGTTAATTTATTAGCCAAATAAAAATTGGCAAGTCAACATGTAAAACTTAGGCGTTTTGATGAAGTACTTGGGAGGCTGAAAACTGCCAAAGCCATCTTATAAATTATACTAAGTTTTTTTAACAATGTAACATAAGCTTTTTTCTCTGTGTACAGAGAAATAACTTTTTTCGAAAATTCATCATATTCTCTCGAAAGGAAGAAATAAAAACTTTTTAACAAAAAAAAAAAAAAATCAACTTTAAAATCACTACAAAGTTGAATATAATTTTAAATTTCCTTGCATTTTTATTAATTTGTAATAGTAATGGAAAAAGAAACTGGATTACCTCTAAAATTTTGTGGTAATGAAAAATGCTAATAGTAAATTTTTTCGAACTTAAAATTCGAAGTCAGTGACCTCTTAACACTGTTAAATGATGTTTAAAACTCTTAAAAATACATTTTGGTTGGTGGCAAAATGTTATAAAAAAATTAAAAAATTTTTAAATACTGGCAACGGATTCGGATTCAGCGACCCATTTGTACCTAGTGCTTGCTCCAGCACCGGATTCGTGCAAATAAAAAAATTTAAGGTGGCAACACTATTAGCGATCTTGAATTATAAAATTCTGACATCAGATTCGAATTCAGCGACCCCTTAACACTGTTGATGTTCAAATGATGTTCAAAACTCTTAAAAATAAATTTTACTAGGTGGCAAGACTGTGGTAAAAATTTAGGTGGCAAGCCTATTCTCCATCTTAAATTTTAAAACTGTGACATTAGATTCGAAATCAAATCCGTTGTCAGAATTTTAAAATAATAAGAATTCGCAAAAATACAAAAAAAATCTAGGTGGCAACTCTATTCGCCATCTTGAATTTTAAATTTTTACATCAATTTCGAAATCAGCTACCTCCTAAAACTGCTAACCACGAAGTCCACAGAACCCTTAAAAATCTTAATATGTTTAAGATTTTCCTAAGCAAGCTCATTGAATTTTTTAAATACTTTAAATTCAAAAGTCTAGTCTAGTTGAATTGAATATCAATTCAATTCAATAGATATAGATATAGATATAGATATAGATATAGATATAGATATAGATATAGATATAGATATAGGTATAGATATAGATATAGATATAGATATAGATATAGATATAGATATAGATATAGATATAGATATAGATATAGATATAGATATAGATATAGATATAGATATAGATATAGATATAGATATAGATATAGATATAGATATAGATATAGATATAGATATAGATATAGATATAGATATAGATATAGATATAGATATAGATATAGATATAGATATAGATATAGATATAGATATAGATATAGATATAGATATAGATATAGATATAGATATAGATATAGATATAGATATAGATATAGATATAGATATAGATATAGATATAGATATAGATATAGATATAGATATAGATTTAGATTTAGATTTAGATATAGATATAGATATAGATATAGATATAGATATAGATATAGATATAGATATAGATATAGATATAGATATAGATATAGATATAGATATAGATATAGATATAGATATAGATATAGATATAGATATAGATATAGATATAGATATAGATATAGATATAAATATAGATATAGATATAGATATAGATATAGATATATAGATATAGATATAGATATATAGATATAGATATAGATATAGATATAGTTATAGGTATAGATATAGTTATAGTTATAGATAAATAAATTCTTAAATTTGACCAAGAAATTAAAAGTAAAAGCAATTTAATTTTTTTTTTTACTTTGTAGTGATTTTGAAGTTAATTATTTTTTGGTTAAATAGTTTTTTTTACATGAATTCACGCACAGTTTTCTTATTGCTTAGGTAATTGTGTGTATTTCTGCGTATTTCTGTTCAAAATCTAATACATAATCTACAGTTAACATTTCAAGTATATTGAATGAAGATGGTTTGATTTAAGCTGCAAGCCGATATGAAAAAAAATGTAGTTTTGAAAGCAGCCATTTTGTAAAGTTTATTATATTGAAAGATTAATATTTGTACCTTCCGAGCAATCCAAAGTTGACGACTTTGACGAAATTCAGATTAACTCGTAACTATTTCGAGCTATCTTAAAGAATTCGTTACTATTATGATACAGCAAAATTCTGATTCTTATACGAATTTATATTGAATTTCTATACCCAGCAAACCAAAATTTCCGAAATCATTACGATTTCGTTACGATTGCGGAAACTTTAGTTTGCTGGGTTAAGAAATATGTATTTAAAAACGTGGACTATTTTGTTTTGTGAACTAATATTTAAAAAAAAAATTGGCATTTTTTTTCTGTTAAGCCTTGTTCACTGGTATAAAGCCTTATTTGTTTGTTGTAAAAGAAAATGCCTTTGTATAATTTTTGTACGATTTTTTACCGATCATTCTTAAAAAAGACCATTTTGCAATATTTGGCTCTTGAATTGAAAAATTTAAGTGTAACAATTTCGCATCAAATCAGCGGTTTTTCGAACAAAGCTTTCGATCCATATGTGTTTTGGCATGTTTTTAACCATTTTATTCTAATTTCAATGATAAAAGCTCGATAACAACAAACTTAAGCAAAATTATTTTCATTATTTATAGTAACAAATTTAAATAAATTTTATTGTCTGTGATATATCAATGATTTTGATTGAGGTATGGTGACCCATACCATCTTGATTGTTCATGTTCGCGGTGGTTGTTTTGTAGCCAATCGACCCCACAAAATACACGCGCAAAAGGCTGCTGTCAAAGATTCGCTGACTATACATTTGTTCTTTTGCGACAGGCTGCCAGTACGTCTGTCTGTATGTCTGACCGTCTATCGGTCTGCCATTATTGCTGCCATACGTATAAATGTCGTCTGTCTTTCGGTGTGTCTGTCTATCGCGCAGTTTGCATGCATTTTCACTCTGTTCTACTAACCACCCGTCAAATTCATTTCCATTATCCATCACCAGCAAGCTGGCAGCCAGTGCCGCCAACAACAACAACAACGACGGGGATTACAACAACAAGAGCAGCGACTGCAAGTACAAGAATGATTGTGATATTCATCCAAGCATCAAACTCTGCGCGCCCACTTGACTCCACGGCTCTGCTCCTTGCCATCATCATCACCACCTTTACCATCATAACCGGCTACTAACCCATTTTGTCAAACCCTTGATGCGGTTCAAAAATTCGAAAAAGCGCAAAAAAAAAAAACAAAACAGGAATGTACCATTTCCACCTTGCAGTTGTCAAACATCGTCCTACACAGTCTATTTAGCCAAAATTTGCGCGTTTCTGCGAATTTTTCAGCGCACGACCCCCACACGTAATAATTCAGGGTGATGTCGACCATTGCCGCCATACGTCTAGAAATTGTGAAAAAAAATTTGCTTCTACCAAAAAATATTTTTAAAAATAAAAAAATTTTAGATTTTGTTGTTTTTTATGTTCCGTTACTCAGTCAAAATAGCACGAACACGTTTTCTCATACCAGCCAAGCCGGAAGCGGAAGTGCTTTGACGCAAACCAACAGCGACAACAACAACTTCATGTACATGAAAATAACGAATGTTGCGCCACTCAGCAAAAGAATTCTGCTGTTTCAGTGTGTTCAGCACGTCAACCAGCAGCATGTTTTTGTTTTTGTGACGCGTATTTTAGATGTTCTTTAAGAGCGTGCCGTGGCCATGCCGTGCCTGAGAGTTTGTCCAAAAAGCAACACTAACTTTTGTCATGCAGAAGCGAATCTTTTTTTTTTTCTTGTTACTTATGGTTTCGTGTTGTTTTTGTAGTTGTTATGTTCTTCTTGTTAACGCAATTGACAGTGCTAAATAGCTAGGATGCAGTTAATTTGGTCCATCTTAGCTGATTGATATTGCTGCCAGATGGAAAAAAAGCCACGGAAGAAACTCAGACGGAAGTTAACTATATTTGCTGAAATTGCAAAAATTTACCATCTTAGTCAATGCTATTTTTAAGTTTCAATGATCTTAATAAAGCTATTTTGATAGAAATTCAGAAATTTCAGGAAATAGTTGAATTTTGGCTAAAAGCATTTGCATTATTTTTTGTTAGTTATGAGTTTTTCGAAACTCAAGCTTATATCGTGAACTCACTAATGCAAAGGCTTGGACATTATGGAAATTTCAGCACCCTTTCGAAAACTCAAAGTTAATTTAGCCAGAGTAGCTTGCCCAAAAAATTATTTAATAAACTCAAATCCATATCTAATCCATATCATCACGGAGGCACTTTATTAAAGTCTTCGAAAGACCATACAGGTCGTCTTTAAGGTCTTATGTCGCCATAACTTATCATGTTCTTATGTCTAATAGGAACAGATAAAAATTGCTTTTTCTGTGGCGTAGTAAGCAACTCTAAATAAAGAAAAGTTTTCAAGATATCTAAAGTCTTATATGGTATATAAAACTTAATTAAGAAAACAGTCCTTAGAAAAATCACAACCTTTAAGAATCAACAAAGTAGAGACTGAGCGCTATGTTTTCAGAAAAGGAAACATCTGATATTCCAATATGGCTAAGGGCCCGCCCAGCATTATCTTTACACAATGTAAGTTCTTCTGGCACACTCCCAACTTATTTCCTTATAAGTTCCCATACTCAGATGTTAAACTATCAATAATTGCATACTATCATAATAAAATATAACTATTTCTATTAGGGTCTGATGGAGAATTGTGGTAATCTTCATTATGAAAATAGAGAAGCGCAACCATGAGTCAACTCAGGAAATCAGACCTATGTGCGTTAAATAATTCGCACTAAAATCTTTAGAGAATATGTTAGACGTAAATCTCAGAGATATCCTAAGCATATAAGGCATATAATGTGCTTTCAACAAACATCATAAGGCCATTGATGATTTTCTTGTATACTGGATTGTGTTAATGCTCGGCATAATAATTGATTAAAGCCTTATTAGAAATATAACGTGCTGATGAGAAGCTCCGTTTTTAATCTATGCTTTACAATATTCTGACTCAGAAAATTAATTTGTTCTGTGGTTACGATTATCTAAAAACTATTTTATCAGCAAGCATAGAATCATAACGGAGCTTCTCATCAACAGGTTTAATTTGTAATAATACATATAATATTATATATGTAATAATATATTTGTAATAATAACTAGCTTTTGTTGCAATAAAATTAGTAATAAAAAATGCTTATCATTCTGAAAGTAATATCTTAATAATTATATTATACCGTAATTGAAGTACCTAATGAGAAATAGAGATAGAGATATATATATAAAGAGAGCAATAGAGAGAAAGAGATAAAGAGAGAAATAGAGAGATAGACATAAAGAGAGAAAAAGAGAGATAGAGAGAGAAAGATAAAGAGAGAGAGAGAGAAAATAGAGAGAGATAGAGAGAAAGATATATAAAGAGAGAGATAAAGGGAGATATAAAGAGAGATATAAAGAGAGATATAAAGAGAGATATAAAGAGACATATAAAGAGACATATAAAGAGACATATAAAGAGAGATATATAGAGAGATGAAAAGAGAGAGAAAAAAATGATAAATGAATGGAGAGAGAGTTAGAGAGAAATAGAGAGAGATAGAGAGAGATAGAGAGAGATAGAGAGAGATAGAGAGAGATAGAGAGAGATAGTGAGAGAGATAGAGAGAAATAGAAGGAGATAGAGGGAGATAGAGAGATAAAGAAAGATAGAGAGCGATAGAGAGAGATAGAGAGAGTGAGATAGAGAGAGATAGACATAGAAAAAGAGAGAAATAGAGAAAGAGATAGAGAATGGAATAAAATACAAAATTGATCTAAAATAAAAATTTCATTTATTACGCGAAATTCTGAGAAATTTGCATCAAAAATTTGGTAGTTTCAATCGATTGATTTCATATTCACACAAGCACAGCTCGGTAACGGTTAAGTTGGTGGGGTTTGTTGATATACCGTTGGAAAGGTGATTTCATTGCCTTTAAAATAAGCTATCAAAATCAAGTATATTTTATGTATGTTAGTTTTTCTGCTAGAAACAATAACGTAAACCAAAGTCGTGAATTATTTATTAACCCTTTAGCTCCTAAGAATGTGAAAATAGACCCCCCCGTCCCCTCCCATACGATTTTTTGCTCAGCTCGACATAACCTTTCAGCTCCGTAAATAGTTGCACTGAATGGCGGAACACCCTGTATAGAGAGAATATATACATAGAGAGAGATTATATATAGCTAGCGGTTATTTTGGAGTCAATTGAAAAAGTGAACTAGTTCATTTCAAGGGCTGTTAGAAGAAGCTCTGATAAAGTACAAAAGGCGTTCAGTGTATAACAGTTCACTTTGCGTTTGTTTTTAAAAGTATTGCTGAAACAAATTGAATGGAATCTGATCACACGTTGTAGTAGAAAACGCGTAAAATATGCTGCGTGCAAGCCGCCATCGGTTGTTGCTCTGTGAAATTATTAAAGTTTTAGTTCATAATATTAATAAAAAAGAAATAATACATTTTTTCTTTTATAAATCTTGTGATTAAAAAGATCGTGTAAACCAGGTCTTTAGGACATAGCTTAATTACACTAAATATTTAAACTTTTAAAATGTTTACATAGTTAAAAAGGAACCACTTTTAGGCTACTGCGAAAGCAACTAGTTTAAAAATGTTCCTAATGCAACTAGTTCAAATATGAGAAAAAAGAAGTGTTTATGGGGACAATTGTTTTTTCCTATGGCATCAACCCGCTAAAAGCTTCAGTTCGTTCAATATTAAAGGGCATTATAGTGAAAGTACTACTGGTCCTTTTGGAACTAGTTCAGAACTTTTTCAAATTTGGTCCACTTTTCTGCTGGGTATATAGATAGAGTATATTTATAGAGAGAGAGAGTTATAGGGTATGTATATATAGAGAAAAAAGAACAAAGGGCAAACTCAGCAACCGCATAGTGGGTTAAATAGCCTTGCAGTAAGACAAAGATTTTTGATTTTCATTATGTTTAAAAATTTTTAATTGAAAAAAAAGGTAATTTTACTAAAAACAAAATATTTGAAATTAATATGGTTCATAAACGTAAAAAAATTTGAGTTATTGAATTTTTTTTTTTAATGTTACTCTTCAATTGAGCGTTGATCTATCCAAACGAATTTTCGTTTTATTTGCTAACCAAACTAAAATATTCAAGCAACAAATATTAGACAACAAAAAGCCTCAATAACTTATTTTTTTTTTTGATACTTTTAAGATTAATTTTTCATATTGGTTTTAATAAAAATGACCTTCTGCAACAAAAATGTTTAAAAATACAAAATATAAATCGAAAATCCGACTTGACAGATTAGTAGGTAATTTAAAAATTAGCATTTGAAAAAAAAATCCGGTAACTCAATTTCTAAAACCTGTAGGGGTTTGCCCCACTTTGCGAAGTGAGCGCTTTTATTTTGATAATAATCAAAATAATAAAAAAAGTTCATGTCACATTTAAGGATAATATAAAATGTAATCAATTTTGCACAATAAAGTTACATATCTTCACTTTAAATGAGGTACCAATATAATATTGATACCCTTATAATATTGCTAGTCATTTTTCCAATCAAAACACCCCCCAACCCCCACGGAAAATCCAAGCCAGCTACACACCTGATTAAATCATGCATTATACCAATTAAATATGGTAGTCAACGACTTAAAATAGTTTTATTAGCTACGAATTTAAATCTAAAAATATTAGTTTTCACCACGCATAAATCTTTATCAATCTTTGTTAAATTAAAATAAAAAAAAATAAAAATCCAACAACAATAATTAAACCAATATTTTGGAGTGGCTTCACATTTTTTTTTTTATAATTGAAACATGTGTACAAGTTGCGCCCAAAACATGCAACGTAAAACAAAACATAGAAGCTTAAAATGAACGGTAAAAAACACCGCTATTTTTTGTGCATATTTTCCCCCACACCCAAACTTTATTGCCAATCAGAAACGGTTTTTTCGCTTGTGCAATCGATCAGTCACATGATGTGGTTGTTGCTGTAGTTGTCGTTCTTGCTACAACGACTGCTGTTAAGCCCTGATAAACATATACAAACATACACAAAACACACACACACACACACACACTTAAAGGGAATGAGTGAAAGCGACGCTGGATGAACAGAGAAAGAACAGCAACGAGAATACGAATGAATTTTTATTAAGTTTGTCGACGATTTTGGAAAAGGTGCCAGGCATCGAAATGGTCAGACCCCACCATGATTGTGTGTTTGTGTGTGTATTTGGTGGGAATTTAGTATAAAGAGTAGCAGAAGCAAATGTATGCACAAATAAAAACTTCTATAAAATAAAAGAATATCAAAATTTTGATATTTTTCAGTAGTAGCAATAAAAAATAAATTTTTTCCAAAAGATATAAAAAAATAAACATCGATGAACATGAGTGTGTGTTTTATTAAACATATCATACACTCACACAAAATGCAAAATTCGCGGAAACTATGTTGAAAGAGGATAAATAAAACATGCACCATGAACAACGAGATGCAATCCCGAGGCAAGGCGAATCGCGGGATTCGTTAAGAGTTTAATTTTTAAAACTAATACAAAAAATTCTACCAACAACTACAGCTGCCACGAATTGTCATAATGTTGCGTTGTGTGTATAACACATAAACAAACAAAAAAAAAAAGGACTAAAACAGAGGAGAACGAAAGCGAATGCAAGAGAGAGACAGAGGCAGAAACATGAAGGCAACTAGGCAGTCATCAGTCGCAGAAGGAATTGCTTATGAAAGCTGTATTGATGTATGATGGAACAAATATGAATAGATGGTTGTAAAATGAAGAAAAAAAAAAATTCGTTAAAAATCGTATTAAAAAGTGCAAAAAATCTAGCTATGAAAACAGAGAAAGAAAAATAGGAAATTGCTGAAAGCCATGTTAGTAAAAACGGCAGGAGAAAGAATTGGAAATCTAATTAGGTTTGTTTTTTAACCCTTGCCCCTTACATCGATAGCAGCAATGCTTGAATTTCCATATTCACAAGATTCTTTTCGAATTCTCTGAAACTTATAAAGAAATTTAATAGTTACATACATGCACTGCACAATACGACAAACTTTACTTAAAATCCTATTTAATGTTGTTACTTAATATTCAAGACGTTAACGGAACTTGTTTGTTTTTCAAAAAAAATTGGAGTTAAAAATTAAATAAAAATGGTAATGAATAATCTGCAATTGAATGTCTACTAATGTAATAATAACAGGTATTGAAAATAACTATTATTCTCAGAATATGAAAATAAATAATGGTAGGCTGCACCAAAGCTGTGACTGCTTTTTAACGTGTATGCGTGAGAAGCACACAGTGACCTTTATCAAAATTCTCTATCCTTATCTCTTCAAAATTATATTGTTTTTTTTATAAATTTTTATGTCTTTATTATGGAATTTTTTGTTAAAGAAGGTGTGGCAGGTAAATTTTTTTGTGCAATAGGAGCGGGAGCTTGTGTAAAACTGAAAAATCTTGTATGTCATGTAAAACGGATTTAAAAATTAATTTTTTAATTCAAATTTAAGGACTTATTGCAGAAACATGATAAGCCACAAAATAAAAAATTTGAAATAATCGCATTTGAATCTTTATAAAAATGTATAAAATAGTCGTTCCATGTAATCGTACTTTTAACGAAGAAAGGATAGACTCTCTTTAAAAAACCTGTGGCTGATAATGTTTTTGCACAAAATTTATTTTAAAAATTTTTTGTTAATAAAATGAGTATAGCTCACTGGTTTCTGAAATTATTTCATTATCCGAAGGTATTACCTGATTTACACTGATCAAGAACTTACGTCAGTTCTTTGCTATTCCCTTTTAAATGTACCCTCTCTCACGTTGATGTCCGCGTCTCTCATCCACAAATACAAGACTTGATTGTCAATTCTTGACGAGTGTAAACCGGACCTATGAAATCTTAGTCAAATATACTATCATTGCTGTTTTCAAACCAGTCAGTCTTCATTATTAAAAAAAAAACGAACTAGCCATCTCAGCCCTTGAAAGGACTTTGACAGCGCTCCTTATGATCAATTGTGTTGTGTGTGATGTGAAATGTTTGCACACAATTGATCGAGAACTGGAACTATCATACATGTTTTACGCCGACTCCGAACGGCTTATGCTCTCAAGAAGCTTTTCATGGCAGTTTTTACTCTCTGATGTTTGCCATTGTCTGCAGAGAGGTGACGAACAGAAAAATAATTCAATTGAAAAAATTTTCTGTGTCAGATGGAGGATTCGAACCCGGGTTCTCTGGCGTAAGAGTCCCACACTCTACCCACTACGCCACGGCCGCCACTCTTAATTATTGGTGATAATTATTTTTGAGTTCATATATTTGCTCGATATGAAAGCTAACATTCGTATGTGACTTTTATAGAAAAAAATTAAATGTAAAAATTGACTTTAACAGCCAAAAAATTTTCAGTGTTACAATAGTACTTATTTATAGATATATGCAACAAAATTTAAACATCGAAATAATCATCTGATTTAGGATAATTCGCGAAGGTTTTAATTTTAGATGCCACCACAGAATTCTACGGAACTGCAAATGATAAGCTACTACAAATTTAAATATAAAAATTGTTTCTGTAAAAACATGATAAGCCATACAAATTTTAAAGCACATTTTCTTATAAACAACATGAATATCAACAGAAATAAAAAAAAAAAAGAAAATATGACTAGTGGGTTTCTTAAACTACTTCTATCTATAGTAGTTATTGTTTATTTATGCCTACAAGCGTCCAAAACATTTTCCTAAATGGAAGAACATGATAAGCCACACAAATTAAAATAAATATTGTCAATGTTTTTTGATATATATTTCCATTAATGGTTAATAGGAAATCTTCATCTATCATACCGTCATTGCTTTAGCCAATAAAATCTTGAATTTTGATATACTTACTTACTTAGATGGTGCCTACAACCGTAAGTTGGTTTCCGCCTGTTGTAAGAAATTGCGCCAGCCATTTCTTGTTTGCGCTTGCTGGCGCCAGATGGAAGCTCCAAGTTTCGTCAGGTTGTCCTTCACTTGGTCCCTCCAACGGAGATGAGGTCGTCCTCTTCTGCGTTGTCCGCCCTAGGTACCGAATCGAATATTTTCTTCGCTGGAGCATCGTCTTCCATTCGCTCAACATGACCTAGCCGGCGATGCCGCTCGATGTTTATGCGCTTTACTATGTCGATGTCGGCGTATAGCTCATACAGCTTTACGCAGATTGGTCCGTAGATTTTACGAAGGATCTTTCTCTCGAACGCTCCCAAAATCTTTTCATCAGAGCTGCTCAACGTCCAGGTTTGTGCTGCATATAACAGAACGGGCATGATTAGTGACTTATAGAGCGTGACTTTTGTTCGTCGAGAGAGGGCTCTGCTTCTCAATTGCCTACTGAGCCCAAAGTAACACCTGTTGGCAAAAGTTATCCTTCGTTTTATCTCTCTACTGATATCGTTGGTGGAGTTAATGCTGGAACCGAGTTAGACGAAGTCCTTCACAAACTCGAAGGAAGTGTTGTCAACAGTGACGTGGGTGCGAATACGCTGGGACTGTTTGTTTGTTGACACCAGATATTTCGTCTTATCTGCGTTTACTGAGAGACCCATGCGACTCGATTCTTTTTCTAATTTGGAGAATGCTGACTTCGCGTGTGTTATGGCCAATGATATCAAAATCATCGGCACACGCTAGCAGCATAACACTCTTATAGAATATTGTGTCGCCTTGTCTCAGATCAGCAGCTCGAATGATCTTCTCCATGATTAGGTTAAAAAAGTTGTACGATAAAGAATCACCTTTTCTGAAACCTCGTTTGGTAACAAATGGGTGGAGAGGTCCTTCCCGATTTTAACTGCGCTGCTGGTGTTGCTCAGTGTCATCCTGCTTAGACGGATTAATTTTGCAGGTATACCAAATTCAGACATGGTGGAGTATAGGTGATTCCTTATTGGACTGTCGAAAGCGGCTTTGTAGTCGACAAAAAGATGGTGAGTGTTGATTTGTTTCTCTACTGTTTTTTCAAAATTTATCGTAGCGTGAATATCTGGTCGGTAGAAGATTTTTTCTGATAAGGCCCAATCAGTTGGTTTACGATGGGCTTCAATCTTTCACATAATACGCTCGACAGTACCTTATAGGCGATATTTAGGAGGCTTATCCCACGGTAGTTGGCTCAAATAGTGGGATCGCCTTTCTTGTGGCTTGGGCAGTGTACACTAAGGTTCCAATCGTTTGGAATGCATTCTTCCAACCATATTCTGCATAGAAGCTCGTGAATGAATTTAAATAGAGCTTTGTCTCCGTTCTTAAACAGCTCAGCGGGTAGACAGACCATCGGCTCCCGCGGCTTTGTTGTTCTTAAGCCGTGTTATTGCTGTCAAGACTTAATTATAGTCGGGGCAGCGGAACTTCAACGCTGTCATCCGTAATTGGGGTGTCCGGGATATCATCTCTATTGGCGGGATTGTTGTCATCATCGCCATTCAGAAGACTAGAGAAGTGTTCCCTCCATAACGTCAGTGTACTCTGGATATCCGTCACTAGATTCCCGTCACTAGATTCCCGTTCCTGTCACCATACATCTCAAACTTCTCACACTCGAGCTTTTCTGCCTCTCTTGTTTTCCGCCTGAAAAGACGTCTCTCGTCCCTTCTCATCTCTCTGTATCGCTCCTTAGCAGCACGCGTTACAATCGATTGCAGGGTGGCTTTGTAGGCGGCGTTTTTCTCTGCAGTGGCGTCGCGACACTCTTGGTCGTGCCACTGGTTTCGGCGGGGACGGTGGTTGCTAATAACCTCTTCGGCAGCCGTACGCATAGAGTGGGAGATGTGTGCCCACTGCGCGCATATATCGTCGTTCGGAGGAGTGCTTTCTTGAAACAGGAGTGAGAGTCGAGTGGCAAAGGCTTCTGCTGCCCGTTTTGATTGCAGCTTGTCGACGTCTAGCTTTCTCTGTGTAGGATTGCGCGCATCCTTTGCAGCGCACAGACGTGTACGGATTTTAGCTGCGACAAGATAATGATCCGAGTCTATGTTAGCACCACGGATCGTGTGTAAATCTTATACAATGGAAGAGTGCCTTCCGTCAATCAAAACGTGATCAATTTGGTTGCGCGTTTTTTGGTCAGGAGACAACCAGGTGACCTTATGAAGATGCTTGAATCTAGTGCTACTTATAACCATGTTTCGTGCTGCGGCGAAGTCAATCAGCCTCATTCCGTTATCGGATGTGTTGTCGTGGAGGCTGAACTTTCCGACTGTTGCACCAAAGATGTTTTCCTTGCCCACCTTAGCGTTAAAGTCGCCAAGCACAATTTTTATGTCGCGAAGGGGGCAGCGCTCGTAAGCGTCTTCATGGCGCTAGTAGAAAGTATCTTTGATCTCATTGTCCTTGTCCTCTGTCGTAGCATGTGCACATATTAGGCTTATATGAAAGAATTTAGCCTTGATGTGGAGATTATGGCAAGTCAGTCGTTCGTTCACAGGAGTGAATCGCAGGACGTGATGCCGTAGTCTCTTGCCAACTACAAATCCGCAAGAGACTACGATGCTTGCCGAGAGCAACCCTGTCCCTTCCATCGCATTTCTTGGATTGCAGTGATACCAGCTTTGTATCTTTCCAAGATATCAATCATTTGGATACAGGCACCTTCCCAATTAAGAGTTCGGACATTCCAGGTGCATATCCGTAAATCATTTTTAGTTTGTTTGCGGTGGTCGACATCAGATTTGGAATATCAATTTGGGATATCAATTTTTATTTCAAATTCAGATATGATATCTGGCCTGAAATTAAAAAGTACTGATTTTTTTGTTTAATTTCATGTAAGAATACAGGTCTGTAAAAAGGAAGTCTGAATTATATCTCAATTTCAGCCTTGAAATCGGAACTGAATAATGGAGGCATGATAATGTTTAGGAATTCAATTCTGAATTCCAGTCTAACTAAAAGAGACCTGAGCGAGTTTTCTGCTGGGTTGTTATAACTCCTATTATATCAGTTTGAAGTTTCAAATATTACAGTTCGGCATCGATTTATATTAATAACGCCCACCTTTTAATCAGTGAGTGCGTCATATTCATTGTTTGTGATTAAAGGCTTAAAGCCTTTAACCACAAGTACTAAATTTTTTATATTTAATATGTTCGCAACCTTAATTATATTGCTTTATAAATAACACTCCCACTTTTCTTTGAAAGGTTGCGTTATTCTAATTTTTGAATGGAATTTTTGTTATAAGTCCATTTGACTACAGTTCAAGTTTATCGTCCTAAAGTGTATAAAACTTACAATATAACTTCAAAATTTCATTTGCGGTTTATGATGTATTGTCCAATTTGTATATTCTATATCGATTTGTAAATATAACACTCACGTGAATATTAGAGCTTATGTCACTATGATATTTTGATGCAATCTGTATACATATACATAGTATAGAACTTACTTACTTAAAGCGGTTTTAGTTAATTTCCGTTTCATTTTCATTTCATATTCTGAACTTACAACCCGTTCCATAAGAAGTTGCACTTCAAAAAACTTCTATGTAAGGCATTACTGCAAGTTCAAAAGTCCCTGGGAAATTGCAAATCTCATTAATAAACATTGTAAAGACTAACAGTTTTGGTCCTATGTTTTTTTCATAGGACACCATGACTTGACCTTTGAACATGCACATACATACTCGTACATACAATAATAAATTCGTATTTCTAGCAAGATAATAACTGAAAAATACAAAGGCTTGGATTCAGTATAAAGATTTTGTAAATATAGTCAATCAACTGGCTTAAATCAGATTGCAAATCATTGCAAATTTGTCAAAAAGGTTGTGAAAGGTTTTGGTAATTTTTCATTATTATATTAATGTTTGAGAAATTATATGCGATTTGTGCTGGTTCATCAAGCTTGGCTCTTTATAAAGCAAACATCGCATAATACACAAATAAACTTGTATACCGAACCACGTTTCACGTTATCATGCTGAAACTTTTATTGTTGTGTTCCTTGCTTGCTTTTTACTCTAGCAGCAGCAGCAGCCTATTGACTGTACTTAAAATTACCTGGAGCGGAGCAGTAGCCGTAAATTGAATCGCTGCATTTGTACCTGTTTCTTTTTATCCATTGCACACGTTTTGCCATAATACAGAGCAGAACATTTATGCGACAAACGCTGTAGTACTCAGTAGACATGGATAACGCAGCACTGCGTTGCATTATTGAGTTGAAGCATTTAACTGAGTTATTGCGCTGATACATCTATTTTATTAAAATAAGCGCAGTAATACAAAGCGTTACTTGCTCGGTGTTCTTTCTTTATATATATGAACGATTTCAAAAGCGCAGTCAAGCTTAAATCAAACTTATTTGAAACCCAAAAATACATATATATCTGTTTGATTGCTGTATCAAAATTGAGCGAAGTACAGTTTGACTGTATGCTCGAAGTTTAGACTTGTTAAGTTATAGTGTGAATGCTTAGTTCTGCGCTTTAGTCAGTTACGCTTATTTCGTATTTATTGATAAAGCTCTTTTTAATGAATTTTTGAACAAAATTCCTTTGTTATAATAACCTTCTATGTATAAAACACTGCTATAGAACTTTGATGTGATTTCTTATATTTTTTGTAAGTAATGTTGAGTTGGAATTACTTCACCACAAAATTCAATGCGCTACCCATACTGAATAAAGTCCTTTTGATATAGAAATGAATGCATTTCTAACTACGTCATGACTCAAATGCGTTAACGCATTTCGCTTACACAGTAAACGTTTGAGCTGGTGTATCAGCGCAGATTTTTTTGTTGCTTTACTCATGTCTATTATGCTGAAATGTGCGTTTGTATGCAAGCCTCCAACAAGTTCCAACTATAATACACACAAGAGGATGCATAGATTGTGCGTGTGTTCGTACAAGCGTTGCTGTATAATCTCTAATCAATATGAGAGTTATTTGCAACAGCAGCAGCATCGCGTTAAGTCGTCGTTCGAACTATTTTCGGTTAATAGACGTTATTTGATATGCAACCCAAAGGGCGAGGTATGTTTCAGCTGACCGACCAGCTCGCCCAACTAGCTCTTGTCCTGCTACAGTTGACGATGTGTGGTACGTAATGGTCGGTTCGTGGTTGTTGCTTGCATTTTGCTGAATCGTTAGTAATACTTCAAAAAATTCTTCTTTCCATCGATCGATTAATTTTGGATCAATGGTTGTCGTTTGAATTCAATCCTGTGACGGTAAAACCTAAAACTAGGCAACAAAATATTTTTACATCTGTTAACATGACAAATTCTTCAATAGCATTAGAGATATGTTGAAAACAAATAGTTTCTATCAAAATTTTTCCTTCTTTGGTTTTTATTTTTTATTAGATTTTTCCTTAATTATTGGCCCTAAGAAATGAAGAAATTCTCAGTCGAATCTTTCTTAAACTTCGACTTTAGCTTTCAATCAATGATAGGGGAAAAGTTGAGTTTAAGATAGATTCGATTTAGAATTTCTTTATTATTAAGGGCAATTGTTTTAACAGCAACATATGTACAGTATTGGCCAAAAGTTAAGCACCCCTTCGGAACATTTTCTGTATATAACTATATTTTTATATAAATTAAATAAAACAAAAAAGTTTTCGGTTTTATAGTATCTATATTAAGTCTATTAAAGAAAATTAAAACAATGTCTTCTACATTACTACAAAAAAAAAAGTTAAACATATTTTTCTTAAAACGGATAACATTGTCGGTGGTCATAAATTAAGCACCCCTTGTGTTAATTATAATTATTTTTTAATATTTTGTACAAAGTCCCTTATTTTTTACAACAAATTGACATCGCTTTGGCATAGATTCAATTAATTTCATTATTATTGTTTGTGGAATATTTTCCCAAGCTTCTTTTATTGAAGGAAACAGATCATCGATGCTACGACAGTTCGTCCTTTTAATTTTCATGTTTACAATCTCCCACAAGTTTTCTATCGGGTTGATATCGGGAGATTGAGCAGGCCAACGTAAAACTTCGATTTTCTGGACTTCTAACCAACTTTTACACATCTGAGAGGTGTGTTTGGGATCATTATCATGTTGAAAGATCCATCTCAAAGGCATTTCCTCCTCAGCGTATGGCAGCATTACATCTTTTAAAATGTCACAGTACATGAATCGATCCATAATACCTGTTATTTTATGCACTGGTCCCATTCCATTTCCACAAAAGCAGCCCCACACCATTACGGACCCACCGCCGTGTTTTACTGTTGGTATGCAGTACTTTGGGTTGAAGCGTTGTCCTTGAGGCCTGCGTATACGCCGCATTAAGTCCGAATATTTTAAATTAAATTTTGATTCGTCTGAAAATAGGACTGTCTTCCATTTTTAAACACTCCAGTCGATGTGGTCTTTTGCAAATTGCAATCTGGCTTTTCTATTCTTCTCAGAAATAAAGGGCTTCTTCGCTGGTCGTCGAGAAAATAAGCCGCCATCAACAGATATTCTTCTAATTGTTCTATCGCTTATTTCCAGGTTTAAAACTGATTTTATGTCATTGGAAGATATAGTGGGGTCACTCTTAATCAGCCTTATTATCGCTGATTTGTCTCGTTCTGAAGATTTCTGTGGTCTTCCGCTACGAGCTTTGGTGGCAACTGTGCCAGTTTGTTCATATTTTTGGATAAGACGAGTTATTATAGAGCGATTGATAGAATATTTTTTATTAATCTCATGTCGAGATGAACCTTTATTAAAATCATCGATGATTTGTTTTTTAATTTCACTGGAATACGATTTTCGTGACATTTTTAAATCAAACAAACACACAGCTTACAGCTACCTAAAATGAGCCTCTAAAAAAATGTAACGGTTAAATTTATTGTGAAATAAGGCAATGCAAATAAAGTGCAAGAGTCTGAGAACACAGTACGGAGAGCATGAGAGCGTTAAATCACAACTTACTTAGCGGTCGTAAAAGAACATTTTAATTTCTTAAGGGGGTGCTTAATTTATGACCAGCGAAAATTTTATGCGTTTTAAGAAAAATATGTATAATTTTTTTTTTTTGTAGTAATGAAGAAGACATTGTTTTAATTTTCTTTAATAGACTTAATATTGATACTATAAAACCAAAAACTTTTTTATTTTATTTCATTTATATAAAAATATAGTTATATAAAGTAAATGTTCCGATGGGGTGCTTAACTTTTGGCCAATACTGTATGTACAATAAATATTAAGCAATATTTCATGAATTATTTATTTCACATTAATAAAGCTTTTTCTAATAAAGATTGGGACTTGTACAAATTAATGGCGGCCGTGGCCAAACGGTTAAGTGCGTGAAAGTTTACTGGACTCTGAAATATTTATTTTGGCTAAAAAAAAAAAAAAAAAAAAAAAAAATTAAGATTCAATATGAAATTCAATAACATTAAAACATTTTAAAATTTTTAAAAACTTAAAAATGATTAAAAAAAAGAATTTTAAATTTTAAAAAAATTAAAAAAAAAAATAAAAAATAAATTAAAAAAGCTATTAAAAAATGAATAAATAAAACAAATAAAAAAAATAAATATAAAAATAAAAAAAATTCAAAAAATTATTTATATTTTTATAATCCTTGAAAAAGATACTTTCTAGAATTGGGAAAAATTGATTTTTTTTTTTTAGTCTTATGGCAGAATTTTAGTGTGGTATTTTGTTCAGATCGAAATTTTTTTCAAGAACATTCAAGAACATGCCCTTGAAAAGATTTTTGAAAATTTCGATTATTCAACGAGTTAATTTAATGGTGTGCTGTCTAATCTAGTACGACCGGAACTCAAATCTTTTAATACTTTTTGCCACACTTTTGACATGATATCTCAAGTTCTAATGGACCGATTAACTAAACATTTGATGTTGGACTAGAATTATGTAGAAAATTTGTTTTTTTAATATTTTTAAAAAAATTCAAAACTTTGAAAAAAAGGCCAAAAAATTACTGCTTTTTTTCAAAAAGTCGCCACTTCGCGAAAAAATTATTTTTCTTTCCCTAGTCCGGGATATTCTTACATTCTGACGAGTTAAGAATCTTTTTTTCAGTTGGCTGGAAGGGTGGAAATCGTGCCAAGATTTGAGGCACACTTTTTTAGCATCCCCCACTGTACTAGCCTATAATTTTTTGAATTTTTAATTTTGTTTTGTTTAGAATTTTTTGTGTATTTTTGAAATATTTGTATATGTTCAATATATATATCGGTGATTCCATGTCAAATCGACCACGTTTCTGACATCACTATTTTTGAAAATTTTGAAACTCACTGCTTGGATAGTTCTCCTAAAAAGTATTATATCTGCGTACTTTGTTTTTGGGTTTTAATTTTTTTTTTTAAGATATACACTGTGAAAAATATGAAAATATGTTAAAAAATACGAACTGTGCATGTATTCAAACCGCTGTATCTTTGAAACCGTTACTCGCACAGAAAAAAATAAGGATATATTTTAAAGACCTTGACAAGGTCTTTATGGTGGTGCACTTTTTTTGTAGCAGTTTTATGAAATTTTTTTTTTTTTTTTAATCTGAAATTTTTTAATCTCATTTTTCAAGGTCATCGCAACAAATTTTTTACCTTTTTTATACAGTGTCTTTTTAGAGCATCAACTCTCACGGCTTAGTCAAAATTTTAGGTTGGAATTTCAACGATTACTATTTTTAAATGTCTTTAAAATATTTCTTATTCTAATATCGAAAGTTTTCCATTTTTTTATGTCAATACCAATGAAAATCCAAAAAGATATCTTTTAACACTTAAATAAAGTCAATAGTTTACAAAACCAAACATTTTTTATTTTTTTTTAAAATTTTTATAAACCTGTACAATATTTGACGTAGGTGCTGTGGATGTTACTCGCATTTCAATTCTTCCTTTTCCTTTAGGAATAAATGAGTGGTGGGTCAAAGTTCCATGTATTATTTTTGCTTTATTAAAGCGTTTTTGGAGAACTTGAGCTTCTTCGCGGTACTGTTCTGAAGAAAAAAATTCAGTGTCAATATTTTTTATGTTCTTTGAAACCCAATTAAAAAATATTTTTGGGGTATTTATAGGCTCGTTGACATTTTGCAGACTAGCCCTCGCGGCAAGTCTTTTAATTGTGCCACCCAAGCCGTCACATTTCACACTTCAAGAGCAACGTTCTCAACTATAAAAAGCAAATTTGTTTTTAACTTTCATAAAATATTGTTCGACTTCAGTTTTTGGGACACGACACTTGTGGCAATTGAAATTCGTTTAAATGTATTGAGATGAAGTTCGCTTAGTCGAAGGAAATTCTTGAACAATTGAATATTTGAATTCTCGAAAATTCATGGCCTACTCAGAAGTGTAAAAATTTGAATTTTTAGATGTAAATTCTTACGTGTGGGTAGTAGCATAAGGTGAAATTTCTATGCTTTGAAATGCTATAACTTCTAAACAATTAGAAGGAATTTTTTTTATCACTATTACGTTTTTATGAGCAATGATTCTTGCAGTTAATCACGATGACTGGTGTTTATAATTACAGTATGACCTCTCTCATCGGCAAAATACATATAAAAAAGAAAATATTGAATTTTCGTTATAAAAACAGAAAATTTGTTGTAGTCATTTTTTCAAAAAATCTTTAAAAATAGAAATCGTTGAAATTCCATCCTAAAATTTTGAACTAGCCCTTGGAATTGATTCCTTAAAAAGACACTATATAAAAAAGGTAAAAAATTTGTTGCGATGACCTTGAAAAATAAGTTTAAAAAATTTAAGATTAAAAAAAAAAAAATTTTTTCATAAAAGCACTGCAAAAAAAATGTACCACCAAAAAGACACAATCAAGGTCTTTAAAATATACCTTAGTTCTTTTTCTATACGACTTACGGTTTCGAAGTTAGAGCTGAATGAAAACATGCACAAATTGTATTTTTGAAGATATTTTGATATTTTTCACAGTGTGTAATTTTAAAAAAAAAAGTTTTTGGCAAAAACAAAAAACACAGTTTAAGTTATTTTTACGAGCACTACCTACATTCAAAGTTTGAAAAAAATCGGAAACACAAAGGTCAGGTTTTGCTCAAAAAAAGTCGAATTGACATGGAATCACCGATATATATTTGTATATATTGAATATAAATTCGAAAAATAGATACGTAAAATATTTTTAGTTTTGTTTTTTTTTTTTTGAATTTTAAAAAACGCCCAAAATTTTTCTCTTTAGACTAGAAAAAAGTAAAACTATTTAAATAGAACTAATTCAAAATTGAGAACGAAACTTAAATATGAAAACACTTTATAAAATTTAAATTTTAAGAAATAAAAGATTTAAAAAACATAAAATTACAAAAAAGTAGTAAAGATTGACAGGACTGATGTTGAAGCATATTTAAAGTCTTTAGCCACTACATACACCATGACATAAGGTATATTAACGAAAGTTTTCCTATTTCGATGACGTCACCATGTATGGGCGGTAGGCGTGGTTTTAATCCGCTTTTGCCAAATATCATAATGATGGTTCATATTATATATCAAAGCTAATGTTCAAAATTTCAAAACGTTTCTTAAATTTTTGTGGATTTATAAAAGATTTTACGTTAAAAATAAAGCCACTTTGTATAGGAAGTGGGCGTGGTTTTAATCCGATTTGGTCATATATCATAGAGATGGTTTATTTTAAATATCAAAGCTTATGTGCAAAATTTTAAAACATTTCTTTAAATTTTGCAGATTTTTAAGAGATTTTACGAATAATATAAAGCCAATTTGTATGGGAGGTAGGCGTGGTTTTCATCTGATTTTCCCAAATTTCATAGCCAGGATTTAAATTGAAGATCAAAGCTTACGTGCCAAATTTCAAGGCATTTCTTTAATTTTTGTGGATTTTAAAGACATTTTACGGTTAAAATAAAGTCACTTTGTATGGGAGGTAGGCGTGGTTTTCATCCGATTTGGCCCATTTCCGAAGTTAAGCTGCCTTTTTAAAAAATAAATTCATATTTTGAATTTCATCGCGATAGCTTCAAAATATCGGCTGTAATCGTGTCGACAGACGGACACACGAAAATCAACTCAAGAGATGATGCTGATCAAAATATATATTTTTCTATACCTGCCACGCCTCCTCGTTGGCGTTAGAAACGGAATGACAAAGTTAATATACCCCTTACGCAGAACCCATAAAAATTGATTATAATGTTAATTCACTAATAATAATTCACTAGTAATAATAGTGCAATTGATCCTTCGCGCTATGAAAAACAAAAAAAAGCATGTACCAACAACAACAACACAAACGTATTTACAAAAAAAAAAAAAACACCGATGCTGATGACATCTTGTAGCAAATAGAAACAACATTTTTGGTATTTTTGATACTTTCGTTGTTTGGATAGCTGCTTTAATATGTTGGATATGTAGGATAGCCAACACACAATCCTTTGAATAGATAAATTATCGTGACCTGGTGCAACATAGCTTCAGTTATACTTAATATTAAATCAACAGTTCTCCGTAACAAAGGCATTTGGATTGGAGGGTAGTATATAGAACTCTCAATCGATGGGGTACGAGTTCGATACCCACGGCGAACCAAAAAAACATGTTTACATATTCTTGTTGTAATAGACGCAAGCAAAAAAGAAACATCAAATGGTGTCGGAAAAAAGTGTCGTTTTTGAGATTTCACTCAAGCAAATCACAAAACGAGGTGTAAAAAGCTTCGGTTCAAAAATAAAAAGTTCATGCTGTCTCTATAGTTAAAATTACAGAATCTATACTTAAAAGTAATGACTTTTTTTATATATATTCTAATTGTGCTTATTCGAAATTTTGACTTGATGTGAAATCATCAGTATGTAGGGTGAGTCGGATATCGAGGTAAAAGAAAGTTAGTGAAAGTTAGAGGTGAAGGGTGGGTGGAGGGGGGGGGGGTGGGTGGTTGTCCATTCTTACCACGCTCTTAGATTGAAGCAAAGTATGTAAAAACGTAAAATCTTAAGGTAATGCCAGTTTTACGAAATCCGATATCAGCTACAACGAATATCCCCTTTTTAAAGCTTTTGAGAATGTTGGACAGAAAAAGTGATAATTGAGACCTGTGGTGTAATTGGAGCTTTTATGCTTTGAGCATAATTTAAAACTCCTAAATTATATGGTCTGTTGATCAGACGTCAAACTTTGTATCAGACAATTTTATAGAATACTAGAGAGTACAAAAGGACGTTACAGAAAGAAAAATGTTTGTAGATAAAATTTGGAGAAAATCGCATTCGAACTAAACAATTTTTGTAAAAACAAAAATGTTTTTTGAGTTTGATCAGTTCTTATTTTTTTATGCGTACAAAAGACAAATTAGTTTAAATTTTTATTCAGATTGATTATTTGAGTTTTCAGAACTGTTATTTAACCTTACATAGCTATCGTACTTTCAAAGTTATTTCGTAAAAAGTCATATTACAAAATTTAATTATTTTCCTCAAATGAAATGTAGATACAGTGCCAGCTCGCTAGTCCGAACAGTGTGTACTCCGAATTATTCAGTAATCCGAATTGAACATATGACGTGTTGCAACTCTAAAGTCCACATTGATTGCAGCTCCATAAACCGAATATTTTTTTTTATTCTTTTGTTTTTTAATGCTGTATCTACAAAACTGTATTACAAATTACATAATAATTTTAAAGGCGTTAATATATGTGTTTTTCTTTCTTGATTGAAATGAAGTTTCAATAAAATATAATATTATGTGAAATATTCTACATAATAACATCCTGTCCACTAATCCGAATATTTCGTTAATCCGAATCAATCATTAATTCGAATCAACGCGCTGGCACTGTATATATTTTGTTTAAAATGACTTAAATGCATCCTATCTTTTTTATTAAAATTTCGCTATAGTTGTGAATACAAGTTTCTTAGTAAACGTGTTTAAAATTTAAACTTGTAAGAGTTTTCCTCCGAATATAGGCACGCGGAACCCATTTTCGATAATGAACTTTGTGTTTTCAAAGAATGGAATAATTATATGCTTTATTAAACATTCAAACAAGTTCAAACCGAACACTTTTTGAAATATCTGAGTCTAGCCCCGGCCTGCACTCAAACTATATAAATTTTGTCCATGTATTCTAATTTATCTTTGTTAAATAACGTTTATTTAGTTTAAATCTAATTTCTAAAATTTAACTTTTAAAAATTTCATTTGAATTGGATTGGAACTTATCATTGTTGCAAAACTCATATTAACATAAGTTTAGTTCAAAGCAAATTTATATACATTTTTTTTTGTATTCCGGGTCTTGACCGGGTTTTTAAATTTTAAAATTTCACCTCAGATTTGCAATAAGCATATTTGCAGAGTACGCAAGTTTAGTTAAGAACAAATAGTTTGCATTTGTCACTCACTGACAGTACTTAAAATAAACATGAAGTTTGTAATGCTGGATTGGTTGTTCTCTTTTTTTTTTTTCTATCCCCTCAACTAACTTCAAATAATTAAAATGCCAATTATAACAGCCTATAAATAATGCCACAGCTTATGCTGTCACGAAACTCGAGGCATTTAATAAATAATTAATTAAAAAACACAGCAACAACATGGAAACCAACAATAACAACAAAAACATAAAGCAATCAAATAAACGCGCTTGCCATGTATATTGCAATGTTTTATAAAATGCCTAAAATTTTGCACACCGCAAAAACATCAACAAAAACAGAATAAAAAAAAAAAATGTTGCAATAGAAATGCGTTGGCTCGATAATTAGATAAAACGTAGCAATAACGAATTGGCATTAAAACTCGGCAACAAGCAGCACTCAAGCTAACCAACCCGCACACCCCATGATGGGTAGCCAAAAAACGTCATTAAGCGTAGCATTGAAATAGCAGTGAAAAGCGTATGGTTGGCAACGCTGACTATTGTGGCTGCCAGTATTGGCAGCGGCGACTCATGCAATAACAAAAACAAACATTGCATTTATATATATTATTCATAAAATGCAGCAGCGTACTCATGCATAACGACACACGTACACAAACACACTCACACCCACAGCCACACATGAGACACACATTTAAGTGTGAGTGCGCTTTTGTGTATTTCGTGCTTGCATTTCTATGCACCGAAGTTATCGATTTGGACCTGTGTGTGTGCTGCTTAAACGATAACAATTTCTATAGCCTACTTTTAGGCGTTGAGCTAAAATCAACCAGCCAGCCAACTCCAGTCCACTGCATGTAGAAATTCTAAAAAAATAATGCTTAAAAATTCGCGTTGCTGTTATGTTTGTGTTCTTTTTTGTTTGCAGCTAGTAGTAGGTTGCCATGCGGGTGCTCTGCTTCAACCACTTCACAGTTACGCCGGAAATGGCAAAATGAATTTACAGCCATATTAGAATTTTAAATCAGTTGTATTAAGTTGTTGTTTTTCACTCATATTGTTGTCATGCTATTTTGCATTTTGGTGTGTGTTCACATACGTGTATGTTTATGTTTTCTGACCGTATATTGGGTGTGTATATGTTTGTGTGTGTGTGTCTGTCATCATTTTGTGTGGTTTTCGTTTGCATTGAAATGTGGCCGTGCATTGATAAATTATAGCTGCGTTTAATTTAAAATATCTCCACCAAGTTTCTAAAATGCATTTATTTTTTTTTTTTAGCTTTTTCTTAAATTTATTCTAGATCCTTTTTGTTTTCTTTAACTTTTAAACTGTCTAGATTTGATTTTTTCCTGTCTATTTGCTGTCATTAACATTTATACTCATGCTGGTTGGCATTTCCGTTTCCTTTATGTTGCCGCTGTTTTGTCTGCTATCGACATCATTAAACTTCCTTGTTATTCAGGTTTATTGCCCGATATGAATGCAGAATTCTATTTTAAAAAATGTCGGAAAAGTTATGAAAATGTCACCGTGTTGGTGTTGACATTTTTTGTTATCTTGATTTCATTGGAATTGTTAAACTAATGCATATCTGTTGACATGGTTTAATGTTCTGCGTAAGCACATTTATATTTGCTTCATAACTCAAAAAGTTCCGAAATAAAATAGGCCTTCAACTTTCGGCAACAATTGGAAGGACCACTCAAAAGTTAAAAACTTTTGAAAAAAATTTTACTCTTAGCAATATCTTGGCAAGGTTTTAAAAGCTTGAAGATTAACATTCTTTGAATTTCTTTAAATTTTATATGTATTATAGTACCATACATTTTTGTATTTAGCAATAATTTGCAATAATAATAGTTGTATTTTTAAATTTCTCCTAGAATCTTATATATTAAAGTGTTTTTACTTTTATTTCAACCTTTCAGGTTAGAGAGTCAAATTAGGGTGGGTGTTGTGGATTTTTAATATCTTCAAAGATAATTTCAATGCTTGATTTTAAAATTAAACTAATAAGTTTTCCAATTCGCATTGGTAATTTTTAAAAATGAAACAATTGAGAATAATCATTTTCATTCTATTACTTAGGGTCTGTTCATAAATTACGTAACATGTTTTTGGCACAATCACGCGAGAACCACTGAACCGATTAAGGCGATATAAGTACTAAAGACTGCATGGGTATGTTTGCAAGACTTTGTTTGTGGCTCGCATGCTCACTCTATTCAACTCTCATCTTTAACAGTATTTAAACATAAACAACATAGAGAGCAAGATCAAACGAACATAAAGCATAACGAAAACAAGAAAAACGAGCACTTTATCAAGGCAAGGATATAATCAGTATTGCCAGTCTAGCCTTTATTTTTGTCGTATAGCCTCGAAAATTACCGCCTAGCCTCTAGCCTTTCTTTTTTTGTGGAATATTTTGATTATGTGAAATATCTAACAAAAAATAAATTTATAGACATATTGCTTAAGAACACCTACGAACACTTATTAACACTGTGCAACCCTGTGCTCTGAAAAGAACATATTTGGCAGCACTTTACTAATGAAAAATCAATTCAGCTTGTGAAATTCTAGTAATAATAACAACTAAAATAGAAAGGTAAAACCATTAAATAAAAATAAAAAAATCTTTGCAATTTTTATTTACATTTACTAGATATGTTTACCCTCTAATGCCACTTTTTTTGTTTGAGCTCCAAAAATCAGATTAGACTAATTTGTTGAAGAGAAAAACGAGTCTGAGTTTTGTTTTTCGTTTTGATACTTTGTTCGTTTGTTACAGGTGAAATGTCGACTCCGCCTAGAAGCGGGCTTGGGCATAAACACAGAAAATAAGCAGAGAAGTGTGATTAAGATTTTCAATAGTAAAACAGGTATTTATGAAGTGAACAATATCCTACTCACCAGTATTTTTTTCACTTCCATATCACTTCAATTAATGTGTTTTTTAATTGACTGAAAATCAAGTTTTTTGAAAATTAATTAAATTCGTTAAAATATGATGAAATTGAATTTCAAACTGAAATAATTGTCAAACGGAGCATGCAAGCGCCAAGCCGTAAAAACTGAAATGTGACTTCGATATTCATCTACACTCCAAAGAAAACAATTTGAAAATTTTTCCATAGATTACGCTTTGATATCGATTGACGTTAACCCCGCCTAGAAGCGGGCCTGGGCATTAGAGGGTTAATAAAGTTCCTAAGAACGTATAAGAATCTGAACATAATCTTGCTTAGAAACTAATGCTATCAGCAATGCGATAAGCGTTTCTGAATATGAAACCGTGGAGGAGCCGTATGTAAGCAACACAATTAGATTTGGTCAGAATTTTTGAATTTATGGATATTTTTACATAAATTGCAAAAATTTCAGACAATATAAGCAGAAAGTACAAAGCACCTGGTTGACCCATAAATGATTTCAAAAGTGGATAGCAGTACAATCGGCTTAAATTCCCAGGCAAAAGGGCTAAACATATTCAGGCCATGGCTCCTTTCAATACCGGAATGCAGTCCTCTCCCTTTCCAGCCAGTTAAAGCAAAGTCCGTTTCGTGTGTATATTCACAGACACATTTATAATAAAAAATATATTGCAAACAGTTCTAGCCTTTTTTTAGTCTTTTTTGTTAAGCCGTCTAGCCTTTTCTAGCCATTTTTTAAAGCCTTTTTTTCCAAAAATTTCTGGCAGCACTGCATATACAGCGTGGGCCCTAATGACTGTCGCACCTTTTTCAAGCGCCCCTGTGCCAAACAAAGTATACATAGACTTTTTACCGTTAGTAATTTAATTTTATACATTAATTGTGAATTCAAATGATCTGTTTGTCTGTTGAAATAGTTCTTATTAAAAGTTTGTGAGCGATGGAAGCAAAAAGAGAGCTTGTTCAGAAATTGCATATGCAAGGCAAGAAAACTTGTGAAATTGTTAACATCCTACGTTATTTAGGAGTTAACCGCAGATTCGTTCAACGCACTATTGCTAGATATAAGGCAACTGGGAGCGTCGAATTTTCTAAAAAACCTGGTCGGAAGTGCACCGTTAGAACTTCAGGACTGGTGAAGGTTGTACGAGAGCGAATTAGAAGAAATTGCGCAGTTTCAGGGAGACAATTGGCCAAGGACCTAAATGTGAGCCGCAAAACCATCAGGAATGTCATAAAAAAAATTTAAAGATGAAAGCTTACAAAAAAAAAAGGATTCATGGTCTTACAGAACGGCAAAAGAAAATGCGGAGGGAAAGAAGTGCTTTGCTCCTTCAGAGGCACGCAAATTGCAAAATTGTGTTTTCTGACGAGAAGTTATTCATTCTGCAAAAAAGTCACAATCCACAGAACGACCGCGTATACGCACCGAGGATGTGTGACATTTCAGCAGAAAAAAAAGCTATTGAACGGTACCAAAACACCACATCAGTTATGGTTTGGGGAGCTATATCCACAAAAGGCAAGCTCCCGCTCCTTTTCATTGACAAAGGCGTAA